>JBBMKD010000115.1:11326966-11341507 GCA_037834095.1 Argya squamiceps
GGAAGGAAGGAAGGAAGGAAGGAAGGAAGGAAGGAAGGAAGGAAGGAAGGAAGGAAGGAAGGATCCAAATTTCATACGCACACCAGATAGAGACTCTGCCAGTGAGCTCCAGGGTCCTTTTTAATTAGCATGAGGGAGTAGACCAACTGAAAAGTAAGAGCATTTCAGAGCAAGCAGCAATATCAGCCTTTGGCAGCAAGGTTTAATCCAAGGGCACTGGTCTTGCAAATGCTGTCAACTTGTTTGGGCGTACTAGTGAACTCTAGCAAAGAGAAGAGCAATAAAGAGAAATTCTCTCTCTGTGAGAGACAAAGAGAAAACCCATCTCAGCTTCTACATGCTCTTGACTCAAACCCAAATCAAAGAAATGTTGGGAAAAGAAATGAAATGGCATTATGTGCCCAGGTAGTTGTAGAACTGCAGTACCTTCAGTGTCAAGTGCCTGTGAGAGAACTTAAGTTTTCTTTCTGGAGCTGTAGAAGAAAAAATGTTGACAGTGTTTACATAAAAATCATGAGATATTTTCAGTTTATAAAGTTGTGCTGTGGTCAGGAATAAAAGAATTATTGAACCTCAACTGAAAACATAATTTGAACTCCATTTTGGATTAACACACTACCTACATGTCAATTCCTTAATTGCAAAAATGAACCAGCAAATTTATAGATATGTACACATATGAGTGTGCATTACTTCTTAGATCTCACAAAAATAAATCAGAAACAGGGCAGGGAAATTGTATATTTGTAAGCTTTTGTCAATAAATTCATTGTTAGCTTGAGATCTTGGTACACCAAGTGTAGCCTGAAGCAAAGTTTTGTGGTCTGGGAATAGTTATAAATCCCTAAAATTATTGTAATGGAAACCGTGACAGACCCTGAATTATAGCAGTAAGAACATGAGATTTAGCAATACATATTAATATATCTCCTTGGAAAACTTAATTGCAAAGCAATTAGGCATTAGGCTGCCTGTCTACCAAGTCCTTCTCCCCCTCAGGAGAAAGTTGAAAGTGATATTAATTTTAAATCACCTGGAAAGAATCATGCTGGGTCTGGAGCACAGCACCGCATCAGATGTCCTTGCAATGTTCCACTGGCTTTGGGGCACTGGGCTGCAGACAGAGATGTCCCTGCCCATCTGAAGGGGGCAGGCTCCCTCAAGGCTGCTCAGCCATCAGGTTTTTGGCTGCTGCTCATGGCATCTGAAGCATTTTTTCCCTGTCAGCAAGCTGTGGGGCACAGTGATGCCTTGAGAGGCTACCCAGAACAGAGGCTAAAGAATGTTAATGGAATAAAGCAGGCATTTATTAAAAGGCCTTTAAAGGATACACCTTGGGCAATACAACAGCCCAGCCATGGCCCCACCCAAGATGGACAACGGGTCATGAGTTTTCACCCTTTTATAAGTTTTGATCTATTTACATATTTGAGTTAATTGTCTAATTATAGCTTCAGGTTATGAAGTCCCATCCTCACAGATTGCTCTCCTCAAATCGCTATTGTTTATATTTTTTGGGCCCAAAGCTGCAATGGTGTCCTTGGTTCTCAGGCTGGAAAAGGATTGTTTTGTCTAACTACACTGTGAAGAGAAATTGCTAACACTTTATATAAAATTCAGAGTTATATACTAATGCAGTACAAAATCTGGAAAATATGAAAGTTAAAACTTAAGGCATCAACAGCACCAGTCACCTTGGGCTGTTGGGGACCATCGTGTACCTCTCAGGGGTCAGACAAAGCTCTGTCCTTCCCGTCATGCAAACAGGTCACCCTGAAAAAAACTACTGTGTCACAAGTCAGGTTCCAGAGGTATTTCCTTGGGCACATGTTCCAGAATGTCATTCTTACTGCTGGTTTGATCTGAGATAATATGAAATGTACAAAGGACTGATAAAATCCAGTCAGGGGATGAGAGAACAGACCCTGGGTTTCACTGGGTGTTTTGGATCCAAAAAGTGAGGGAAGACTGTAACCTTGCTGAATATGACTAGTTTTAATCCCTGGCATGCTTATATGCTATTTCTCAACACCCCAGAAAGCCATCATGATGGAAATTCCAGTGTTACCATCTGTTTTTTCTCTGGATGCAGGGCAGGGTCCACACCCTGACTAATTGTGTGGAAAATCCCATGTCACGGCTGGTGTAGTGCTCCATCCTGTGCAGCTGTCCTCAATTAACACCTCTGCAGCTCCAGTACAATGACCAGTCCAGCCAAAGTTCCCTTCCCAGTCACTCCTTGGACTGCTTTCGGGTCCCATCAGGACAAAGGCAGAGTTCTGCCTGACACTGAAGACACTGAACTGTGTCTACTCGTTCATCTTTTTATGTTGGTATTTGAAATGAGGTGGAGAACATATCCACAGAGGCCTGGCTGCTGGCAGTGCAGCAGGTAGTCCTTTTGCTCCCATCCTTTTGTCTTTCTCCTTTCTTTTCCCACTTCTGTTCACCACCTGCCATTCCCATTACATATTTCCACACTGATCCTGAAACCTGACTTGGCCCAAGATGAGGATGTGGGATGAAATTTCTGATTATAGCTCCTATTGCCCTTCCTTCTTGTTTTATCATAACTATTGAGGGGGGGACATCCACATTCCCTAAAAACCCTATTTCTCAGCTCCCTCAGAAGCTATGGCAGGATTTGTGTTGGGACTCACCCCCAAGGATGGTCTGTTCACAGTCTTAGCAAGGTGTGCTGTGCCAGGGAGAGTTTTACCTGAAAATACCTACAAATCACAGCTCTCGTGGTCCCCTGGGGATGCTTGGTGTGAGTGGACAGACTCAGAAGAGCACTCCCCTGGCAAAACCTCTCTTGTTACATAGCACAGTTTGAATCTGTAAAGTACCACTAATAAGAGTACCACTGCCCTTTTTAGTGAAATTGACAGATTCTAGGCACTCTAACAGAAAATAAGCTTTTGTTTCTGCTTTATTTATGCCTCTAGTTTTTGTAACTACAACAAAGTGAGCCTTACACTATTTAGCCTCAGATGTCTATTTTTGCATAAGGAGTTGAAGCTCTTGTTTTTAAGCAATGCTCACTCTTTAACTAGCTAATGAAATATCAAATTCTGCATCCTAGAGCAGCTTTTCCTTATAAACATTTATATTTTGAGGTAACTGCCACTTTCTGAGAAGCTTGTGAGGCTGGAAAACTTCTTGTGGGCTGTAAGCTGTCCCACATCAGACTCAAAGTTAAAGGATACATCTTTGCTGAACATCAGAGAAATTCCAGTAGGCAGTTCAGTTATGCCTTAAGAAAGGGGTCAGATACCCCTTTCAAAGGCAGACTATTACCCAAAAGTTGTATTTTCCCAAACCAGCAGCAACACATGGTGGCAGGAACAAAGCAGACACCACTGACTTTTCAATAATCAAGTTCTGAGGTGATGAGCCAATACCAGATAGAATCTGTCTCAGAGCTTACAGGCACCTTGCTGCTAGATCTGGTGGATAAATAAAAACGCAGTGTCTCGGGATGTCACTGGCAAAATCAGGACCTATGGAATTCACAGAGGCATACAAAATTTTCAGAATTGTATCTCTTTTATTAGTGCTATCCTGGATGCTTATAAAAAACCATACATAAATAAAAGTTTTTATTCCTTTGTGGGGAATTTACACATGCAAAAGAGCAGATTTTCAGATACTGAAAAGGGACTGATTATGAGGATGGGGGAAATGGGATTTTTTCCTGAGGCTGGATATGAAGTCACTGAGCAGAAGGCCAATGTTATTATTATTACTATGGATGTTGTGGAAGCTAAGGAAGATCATTGACCTTTCTTTCTCTAATTAATAGCTTAGCTTTTACATTTCAGGATTTGAAATGGATTTTATACCCCCATTTACATTTTTGACATCCAAAATTATAGTTAAATGAATATATTTAATACATTCATGTAGAAATGCTATTACCCAATTATATTCATATAGTGAAAATGTTGTCTCACAATAAAAAAATTCTATTTTCATCCTTTTCTCATAATTTCTGATAAAGAAACTACTGAGTAAATACTATGAGATTGGAGAACATATTACTAGTCAGTAAGAATTCTAATTCTAACTGACAAGGCCTTAGTCTGACATGCTTAATCAATTTGAGTATTAATTAATCTATAGACTACTGGAAGTGGCTGAAACCTTAGAGTCTAAAAAATTCAGTGGATTTAGACACATATAACATTTTTTATATACTTCTTTACAAAAAACAATTTACTAGATAGAAGAATGAGATAAAAAGAACCCAAAACCAAAATAACACTCAACCCATGATTTTATATCAACTATTTAGACAGGAAAAATGAAAGTTTTTCCACACTGTGTTTCCACTAAGATACAGCTCCCTGTCAGCATGGACACTCTGTGAAGGGTGTAAGGAAGATGCTCACAGCAATAATACTCTTTAAAGCAATACTCTTATTATTCTGCATTATATCCTGAATAAGATATTATGAATTCTGCTCATATGCATAGAAATAGAAAGTAAAAAAAAAATTTAAAATCATTAGCACATGCTTGGGAAACAACCAGTCTATAGGAATGTGATTTTATGTGGGTATGAAAAGCCTGAACATCTGTTCCTTTGACATAATAAATGCAATCACTCCCCCTAGGCCTGTGATCTTCCCTCCAGCTCCAACCAGTGCAAATGAAAGTATGAAAACAGGATTGCTCTTCCCTCTGAAACCAGGGAATATTTCCATTTGAATTTACAGTGCATAGTGAAATAGGAAAGGATGCCCAACCAAAGGAGAGACATTTTGCCTGCAAATGCAAATCTGTCATTCTCTCAAGTGCATTTTTCCTGCTCATACGAGGAGCAGCCTGGACACAAATCCACACATCCTGTCCTGTCTGGCAATGGTTGTATCTGTTGGGGCTGCACAGACTTGTTGGCAGCTATGCGAATAGCTATGTGAATATGATCAGCTTTTTTCTAAATTTACTCTGCAAGGCTTGAATGAAAGTTCAGCTGGAGGGTAGAATCTCTTCACAGAAAGGAAAAGACGTACCCAGAGTGGAGCAGCCCCCCTCAGAGAGGGGATGGATTTCTTCTGGATAGAGGAAGGAGTGAAATCAGAAGCATAAGCACTCTTATCTGAGAGAGTTGTGACCATTTCTGGCTTTTTTAAAGGAAATAACAAAGGTTGATCACTTTGTCTCTAATGCCACATCAACAACAATATAATTTCCTATTGTTCCAGCTGCCAAATGCAAGAGACCAAATGCACTTCTAGACCATCATCAAACAGCAACACCTGGCTCCTAGACACACTTTGAAACCAAGGGTCTGTTTGCCTGTTCAGGAAGATGATGAGCACTCTGGCAACAGGAGTGAAGTTTGACCATCTCTTGCTAGGAAAAAAGAAGACTTTAGACCAGCCATAGCATAGAGAGGGTGTCCCAGGGTAACTTTATGATGCTTGGAACCCCAATTGTCTGTTCTGTTTATGCTGGATATTAAGTTTTGCACCTTTAAGAGTGGTTCCGAGAGCGAAGGAGGGAAAAAAGAAGTGCACAGTTTGGTTTCAGAAACTGCACTAGCTCTCCCACCCTTTTTTTCTCTTCAGCATAGACTGTTGTCTGCAGCACGGACATGTGGAACAGAGCTCTCCTTTGCTTTTAGTTAGTTTTTTAGCTAGCTGAGGCAGAGAAGCTCTCTGGACTGTGGTTTTTCTTTTTCTTGGAATTGTTCAAACCTTTTCTGGACTGAAAACCCAGAAAAACACCAGGAGCTCACATCTGTGACCCACTGGGGCCTGGGACACTGCATTCCAGCAGTGGAGGGACTGATAAGAGACTGAGTGAGCTGAGCTACACCACATGAAAAGGACTTTCTTGAATTTGCCATCTCTTCAAAACAGCAAGAGGTTTTATTGCTGAATATTATTATTTTTTGATGCTTGTGAATACTTCGCTTTTTTTAAACTAAACAGCTTTTTTCCACCTTTCTCAAAGGAAATTTTCTCCCCAGGCAGTAGGGGGAGGGGGCGCTTGAACCTGCTTTCCAGAGGGACCTCTTTTGGAGGTTTCCTCCCAAAATTTGTCCTTAACCAGGACAGAGGGGTAGGATTTGTATAAGACAGAATTAACTTCTGTTACTGGATCCTCGAATATGATCAGCTAAGTGTAGGGAAATTATCATTATCATCAAGGTAAAAAAAATCCCTAACCCTGTGAAGTTTAAGAGCGACTCAGCCTGAACAGTGAAACCATCCCCACAAAAGAGCATGGCTGATTGGCTCATTTGTGGCTGCTGGCAGCGACACCCCGCTGCACAGGCAGAGGGAGGAAAATCAAAATGTAAGAAGGAAGATGCTTGATTTTCTCCTGGAGCCTCTGTGCTGGCTCAAAGACACACAGATGAGAGGCAGCATTCCCTACATCTGGTCTGCACCCCAAACCACTACACTCATGACCCCAGCCACAGAAGATGTAGCAGAAAGGAAATAAAAACCTGGGCACAATGAGAAATCTGTTACAGATTTATCTATAGCCCATCAGTAACACCTTTTTTAAGGTGAAATGTAATTTTTTACTATTGATGGATATGTTCTTCCTTTATGTTTTAAGCAAGACACAAGTTTCTTTGAGGAATTTAAATATGCTTCATTTGTAATGCCATTAAGAGCAAAAAATTAGATATTCTCCTTCCCTGCTTCTTGTCACTAGCATTTGGCTAATTAGAGAAAACAAAGGAATAACTATCAGTATTGACTCTGAAGCTCTCCAGGTAATAATAATGGCTTTATTACAGAAATAACAAAACCAGCTATTGTAGAATAAATCTCTTCATGCACAAAAGGTCAAAAGGTTTCAGCAAAACAGCTATTTGATTCTCTTTCAGAACACTTCAGTGAAAATATTTTAAATGCCTGTAGATTTGGTTTTTGTTTAGTAATCCTTGAGAGCTTTCTTCTCTCAAGGCCCAGTATTTCCATATGATTTATAATTACTTCACACAGTCCTGATAAATACTGCAAAAGAATTTCAGCCATAACTCACACCTGGAGCACTGTCAGTAATAAAAAATTGAAAAATATCAATCACAGATCTCAGGAATGAATTCAGCATCTCAAAGAACATAAACATGTCACTCACAGTGAGGTTAACACCAGTCACCTGTTTGCAGGGACCTTGACTCAATGACATGATCAAATCCTTTTGCAGGTCTAAGTATCTTTGAGGCTACTGGGACCAAGCAAAGACTTTGGGTCATACTCATGATTACAGCATTCTGCTGAAAAACAGTTTAAAATGTGGGGGGGGTTTGCCTGTTTATTTGGTTTTTTGCCTAATGAAAACTGGATGCACTCAATTTTTTTGCATATAATAGGCAGAGTTTCAAGAAAAAAAAAGAATTTGCACTGTAATATTCAGATACATTGCAGGTAAAGTCTTTGGATTTGCCAGCATATTCCTCCTCCATTCCAGTTGCAAAAAGCTGAAGTTTCTACCAACATATGTAATTAAATGTTTAAGACTTCCTGACAATTGCCTAAATAGAGACATAATCTTGTCATTAACCATTGCTATCAAGTTATATAGCTGTGAATAAACCTCTGTATTTAAAACAAGAAAACTTAAAAGTCTCAGGAGACAAAAATCAATTTGTGTGAAAAAAAAGCATGCATAACTGGAATGTCTCAAAAGAGAAAAAAAATACTGACACATACCAGGAATGAGACAGATCCATATCTCTAGAACATCTCAAGGGAATTGAAATTCAGCAAGGGACAGAAAATCTCAAACAAAAAGAGTAAATTAAACTGAGAAGATTGGAAATTTCTATACAGCAACTTTAGTTCTGGTAGTAGACAGAACTCCAGGTCCCTGGAAGTGCTGCTTGGGACAAATCAATTTTTTAAACTGATTCTGCTGGTTCTTTATTATTAACTTGAGTTCTGTGTGCACCAATTTTATTTTTGCCTTTTTTCACTTGTGCTCAAGAGAATTTATTTTCATTTCTGAATCAAATAAAGAGAATTGGATTAAGACATCTAGTAAAAAAGAGCCTTCAAAACTGAAGTTTTTCATGAATCTCATAAATAGTAACCTACTTGTCCCCAGACATATATAGTGTAAATAAAAAGCAAAGTGTTCACTTAGGCAGATATGGAAGTCCTGTGTCTATACAGATGTTGTAAAAGTAGCAATTCCAAGATCAGTGAATGTAAAAGAAAAAGGCTCATTTCTATAAAAAATAACACCAATTTGATTTCTAGGTGAAGTTTTTCCTATTATTTGTTTATTAAAAAGGTCTCCCTCTGCTAAGCTGGTTCTAAAAGGATCAAGAATGGAAAGCGGGTGAGGGGAGATGTGAGGGGAGACTAAAATATCTACAGACTCGTCTAACATCTTACAAGAGTCTGATTTGCTTTTGAATTTGTGTTGACAGAAATATCTGCTTTCTATTTCCATTTCCATTGGTTATAGCTACTATAGCTATGTGGGGGGAGGCTAGTGTTTCAAATTTCAAACGAGTTCCACTTTTCTGTTCTGAAATCCAGATGTGCAGAAGAAAACAAGACATGAATGGCCACAAGGAGCCTGAAGTAGGCAACACATCTCACCAAAAACACACTTTGAAACCTGTTTTGCTTTCCAACAGAGATTGAAAAATCAAAGTATTCCAAAGGGCCAAAAACATTCCAGCTGAAAAACTGATGTTCCAGGAGGTCTAAACCATGATGTGGCCATCACCATCAGAGATTGCCAGAAGCTCAAAAATTCCCTACCTCTATGAGGAGGCCCTCAGATACATGCAGATACTTTTGAACTACCTGCTTCTAAGGAACTTTGCTCAGCGGCAATGGAATGGAGATGAATCCTTCTGTTCAGGTATAAACACTAAGCCAAATCTGCAAATTTCCATTTCCTGTAGGAGTGCGTGCCCCTTGGCCAGCCTGCTGTTCAGCTGGCCCACCTGGCAGCTTTTGGGTACGCCACTACAGTTGCGATTTGTGCGTTTTTGGCTCTTACAGCACCTCAACTGTCGCTGTCACGGCCATGGTATGATAAAAGACGGGAATCTCGGAGGCTTGAGATTTCAGAGGTTTATTGGGTGGGGGGGGTGACAGGGGATCCCCCTGACCTCAGTCCCAAATGCCTCAGGAGAGACCTTGGGCTGCGGCTGCAGAGAGGTTTTATCTGTTACAGATTCAATGGGTTATTAACCCATTAAATATATTAACCCATTGTTCAAGTTATTAACCAATAAAACAAAGTAGAGTAGCAAATTCTTATAAGCTTACCTAACCACTAACAAATAAAGGTAATTGTGGGAGTGGTCTCTGGGGGGGTAGGCTAACTGGACGAAGGGAAAAAGGGATACATAGAATATGATGGACAGGGGGCATCCTATGGAAGGTGGCCAATAGGATGCAGTCTCTAGGCAGAGGCTACAGAGGCATGGAAACCATTATCAACTTCTGATAAGAAAAAATTCCAAGGCAAGGGGCCCATATGGGGTACTTAAAGCTATCTTCAACTTATAACAAAGGGGCTATTCTAAACTTACAATAAAACCTATAAAAACCAAAACATGCGAAAGTAAATTCAGCAATCCCACAATTTCCATTTGGCTCCAATGTGGGCTCCAGCATTCACTGCTCTGAAGAGAGAGAAGAATCTGGCCTGGTGTCCTGCCCCCTTCCCTCCCGTCCACCCAAGCCTCTGCATTCTGTCTGTCCTTGTTCCTGCCAGCTTGTCACTCCAGCCTCTTCCTCAGGTAGGACCTGCTGGATCCTGCATGCTACAGTTTTAAATGATTAAAATGGCAGGAATCATTCTGGGCTGACTGAGCTCACTGACTGCTCAGGGCTCTACAGCAAGCAGCATGTCCCTTCATGTCATATGGCAGAGGGGACACCTTCAGTTATTAGGATTTTCTAAGTAATTGGGATTTTTCCAGTCTGATGTGAGCTCCCTTTGCCCCTGTTCTAGTATGAATAATGCCACATGCATGCAGGAGAGCAACATGAGGCTGATGACACACAACTCATCTCTCTGCAAGGCTCTGTGGCTCAGGATCACATCAATGTTTTTCACTTGTGTCCTCCATGGCAGGCAAGGCTTCTCATCCCCAGAGAATCTTAACCACATGTGAAAAGCAAAATATGGGCTCTTTTATTTAGTCATATTCTTAGCATGTCCAGCAGCAGTCCTTCTGTGTCCTACTTCAGCTGAAACTATATTATTAAGGGAGAAAACGACTGTGCTACACACTTGTTTCATGAAATAATTAATTACTAATAACAAATTCATTAAATAGTTAATGAACAAAGTCAAAGACACTTCAGTTTTCTCAAACAAATGTAGAATTGCTGCTCCATTTGGCATTATATTTTCCTTGAAACATTTTATAAACAAAAGTTTATCTCACTGCACCAGCAAATACCTTTTGACTGCAAATATTCTTAAAGAGATATTTTTGGAGAAAAAATGATTAATTAAAAAATGTCTGTAAGGAAGTTGACTAGCTACACAAAAAAATCTTAGGAAATGTCACAAAAGTTTAGAGTGTCTAAGTAGGAAGTTAGGCACTGACACAGGTGTGTGTGTGACATGGTATCAGCCATAAATGTACTCACTGAGGTGTGAGGGCTCTAGATAGTGCAGAAACAAAACAAACCCCCAAACCTTTGGCAGGAAAATTATTCTGAGTGGTTTAAAGACAACACTGGAAAGTTAACTGAAGACACCAGTGGAAATCTACCTGATTTACAGGGAATTAACATAATTATTGTAAGGAGTTATTCAACCCACAGTGCTGCTTAACACTGAGATCCTTATGTCTGTGAGGAAGACAGAGTTGTGGGATTAAAAATGCAAGCAAGGGGGAAAAGAGATAAGGTTTTTTCTATTGAAAAGAAACTGCAAAAAATATTTTTTTAATAAAATTTTTACTGAAAATAGCATCTTCTCTCTACTGGCCTATCCCAAAAGATGATTTATATGATTTCATCAGCAAACTGCTCTTGGGAACACACAGAAAAGCAAAAGTGGAATGTCTGAACATGTCACAACTGCATCAATATTCAATTTTTTTCATTGTTTTGGCCTTTCATACTTTTGACAGTCAGATAATAGGATCTGTTCTGCTGCGTCCTCTTCCTCCCTCTTACTGATCATATTTCTCATAAAATTCCAGTGATAATTAGTTCGCTGATTGCATATTTATAGGAGAAAAATACAACAGCATCCAAATTAGGTTTAAAAATGGTCAGTTGAACAGAAAGCATGACCTTTTTCACTCCAAATTTCACCTCTTTTGGAAGCTATTATAATGCTGGAATTCTGCCTGTAGGCTGAGTACAGCCATGAAAGCAGTTTAAGTTGATGATCAGTGTTTTACTCTGAGAAAAAACACATACACGCAAAATAAACCATAATATCACACCACTGAAAGCTATATCCTAATACCCTCCTGTCTGAAGAGCTCTGGTTTGTTTCATTTTTCCCAGTATGGAGAGATTCTGTGAATAATTGGAAGCGCTGCATTTTCACTCAGGTTGACTTTGAATTTGGTAATATCCTGTGAGTGGAGTTCTATAAAGTGGCGTGTCCGTGGGGGTGCTTTTGCAGGCTAGCAGTTCCCCCAGGCCAATTTACAGCAGTCTGTGGGTCCTCCAATTCTGCTGGCTGGAAGCTTGGATGAGGCTTGGAAATGAAGAAGCGGGTCCTGGCTTGGGTAGGTAAATGTGTTTATTTCTGTCCTGGCCCCATGTGCAGAGGAGAGCACCTGCTCGAGAGGCAGAGCAAGCCAGAACATGCGCTCAGCCCTGTGTTCCCTTTTTCCCAGCTCATCCCCTGGGCGGGGAACACGCTGGGCCAATTGGAAAGGGAAGGGGGTGGGGTTACATCAGGGGGAAACCAGGTGTGTTCAGGGAATGGGGGGGGTGAAAGGGACATACCATTACAGACAAATAACAAAATACAAATACAAATTCAAAAACCTAAAACACGCGCCGCAACAGAATTCTACAAGAGTAAGTCACTTCTAGTAATAATCTACCAACAAAACCAGAGAAGAAATCCTAACTTTCTGTCCTCCTTCTCATCTAGCGTGCAGACTGACTAAAGACTGTGCCAGATGATGCCTGTCCTAATCTGAAATGCCAAGAATGAGATGCTGTGGTCTGACAAATAGATGGGAAGAGTCCATTCAAGTGTGAGAGCTGCAAGCTCAGCATCTGTGTCTCTCCTGGTCTGACAGGGCATGTCTTCCAGATTCCTGTTCTGTCCTCACTGGACAGCAAGCACCAAGAAGCCCTGAAATACTTGGCTGGATATGTGAGAGTTAATGAGTCAGGAAATCTGAAGTCATATTTGCATTTTCTGTTCAAAAGTAGATGAAACTTCATAAATTTTCAGAAATAAAAAAGATGGGAACACTGAGAGAAAACACCAGCTCAAGTGAAGGGGATCATGCCTGGTGGAGGAAAGCAAACTGAAAATTGGTTATTTATTGGCCAGGGTGGAGTTGCTGTGACAAATGTTCAGTTTAGGAAAGTGCCACAAGAAAGTCAATGCTGGTGGCACACACCTGCTAGAAGGGCACTAAGCATTAATCATGGGGGCTGTGGTTTGTGCGGTATGTGGTGATGTGCCTGAGGAACCTGCAGCTCATCTCTCTGCCTAGTAAATTCCTGCAGGTTCTCCAGCATTCCCAAAAATGTAGGAAGCATGTCTGCTTAAGGCATCACTCATGTGGAATGATAACTTGTGGTTTCAAAGTGATTTCAGCAGTGTGTGAGCAGCCTCCTCTCTCAGGGAGATGCACTGAGGTCAATCCAGTGCTCTGGAGACTCTACCTGGACAGGAATCAGGACTCCAGAGGAAGGCAACCATTTAAAACCTGCTTGACCACTCCATTTCAGGGCTAGTAAAGAACTGTACTGATGGCAGGCTTTGTTTAATTACTGCCCTAATCACATACTGCTGACTATTTTTTAAACTGGAAAAAAAAAATTTGACACCGCAGTCAAAGCTGAGGTTAGATAGAAATATATTGATCCTATAAAAAATTACCAAAATTAAATATTTTTTAACCAAGCACAGCACCTTTGATCAAATATAAGATTTGCAAGCATTTATTAAATCCCCCCAAAGAAATGGACTTAAACATGGGCATATCTTAATCTCCTTCACCAAAATATTTTGATTCTTAAGCATAGTAGCAGTCAGGCAAAAAACCGAACAACAACCAAACAACAGAAAACCCCACAAACTCCATCAAAACACCCCAACCAAACCAATCAGGTAAAACAGTCCAAAAGAAAGGAATAAAAATGTCTAAATCAACAAATGTGATTCTAGTATGTTCTAGAGGATTTTTATTATATATTATATTTATTTAGTATATATTATTTATATTTATTTATTATTTAAATCCAGAGTATTTTATGGAATCCAAACAAGATCTAGTGCCAATGAACTACAAGATCCTGAGCTTGCATAGTAATATGAGGATGTTGTGCTGATTTGCTTATAAGGAATAGAACCCGCATATCAAATCTGACTAATCTGCACACATCAAATCTGACTAATGACCATCAAAATTTATTTGGCACTGTTTTTCTGTAGGAACAAACTTACTTTGACAAGCCCTACATAAGGGTTTGAACAAACCCTAATATGTTGAAATGCTGAAAATATTCCTAGGTATGCAAATTATCCAGTTTAAAAATATTTTTTCCCCTTTTCTTGTGACACTTAATATAATGGCATCCTGATAGTGTCACTGGGGTAAAAATAGATTTCATCAATTTAGTCCTTTAAAAGATGTTGACAAGTGTAAGGATGTTTGAAAGAAGATGTTCTACAAGATTTTCTGAAGGAAGCATCTGCATGGAGAGTGGGTTTCAGAGTTTTGGCAGCTCTTTAGGCACTGGAATCTGTTAATAAGAAATTATTTGTTGATTTTTTTTCCTTTTTTTATTTAACTATGACAACCTTCCCTGCCTGTCTGCTAAGAAAGCAGGAAGAGCCCTCCCAGCTGAAGAAAACAGATAATTCCATCTCCTCAGGGTGAACAACAAGCTGTGTAACTAGATATGAACAAGCTGTTTGCTGCTTGTACTATTTCATGTGTGACTCCATGAAACGCTTCAGGGACACATATTCCCTAATGCTTTTTGGGAGAAAGTTCTAGTGAACTGTGTAAAAAGGAATAAAAAGCCCTTAACTCTGGCATGGCTAAGCAACCAAGGGTGCTGGTGGGGCATGAGAATCTCCCTGTGGACTGAACAGTCACTCCATTGAATTTGCTGGCATCATGATCTGGAACAGCACAAAGTCATGACAGCAATTTCAGCAGTGGAGTCTTTTCCTACTGAGACATTAATTTGAAGAATTAAAGACTTTAGTTAAAGTAGAATCATGAAGCCTGCTTATGTATCCTGACTAATCAATAGACTCCAAGA
Organism: Argya squamiceps; assembly: GCA_037834095.1. Lineage (NCBI taxonomy): Eukaryota > Metazoa > Chordata > Aves > Passeriformes > Leiothrichidae > Argya > Argya squamiceps. Next base: position 11,341,399 of record JBBMKD010000115.1, read on the forward strand.
ATACAATACCGTCATAAATCAAACAGCCCTGGAAAACAGGATTCAGTTGTCACGTAACACTAAAAGGTTAAAAAGTCAAAGCGAGGAAGACCCATCTTACTTCATCATT
>JBBMKD010000115.1:11341607-11372150 GCA_037834095.1 Argya squamiceps
TAAACTGTTAGAGAGTCTTTGTCCGTCATAGTTGGATATCGATATTAGATCAATATCCATATTTTTAATAAATCACTACTAGGAAAGCAGAAAAATCTGACTAATAGGATAGTCAAAACTGTTTTAGGGATGATTATAACTATCCCTCATTTAAAAAAAAGACTGTTCAGTTATATATTACTAAGATTCAATTTACAGATGAGATAGATACCCTCAATTCCTGGCTCTCTGCAGTATAATTAAAATTCAAAGCAGGCAAAAATTTGCAGTGAATTCTGAGGGCTTCCACTCACTATGTTCTTTTTTAAGCTATTTTTTTCTTCAATATAATAAAGGAAAAGGAAGATTTTTACACCCTTTAGGCACTTGGGTCTAGAAATGAGGGAGAAAAGGCTGAAGAAGACAAAGCCATATGTGGGTTCAGAGCTCTCCAGTATATCTTTTGGAAGATGTCCCAGTGTGTAGTATAAAGGTTTGCACTAAACAGTTTTTGAACATAAACTAGTATCAATTTTTCATGAAGTAGTCCTGCAGCAGAATTAACTATTCTGATGTTAGTGACAGGTGATTGTTCTCATTTCTCCAGTATTTTTTAAAAAAGCAAAACATGTATCTCCTTTTATGGTTTCTCTGGTTCTTCCAGTGACTGTAAATTTCTCCTGGAGCAATGGACAGACACCATTAGTAAATGCTGCTCACACTTATTCTCTCTTTTGGGGCATCCAGAGTATTGACACAATGTCATAGAACATCAGCAGAAGGCAGTTCCACCATTCTTCTCTGCCTAAATGCCAATAATGTGTAAATACATCCCCACTACAGACCTCTATGGGCTCTGCTTTTGCCTCCTGGAGAAAGAACAGCTAGCTTGCTTAAAGTCTTCGAAGGGAAACACGAGATAAGGACAAGAAGAAAGATGCTTGCAAGATCCCTCTTCCGCAGAGATCTGGCCCCTTTCCATGAACAGGATGCTGTGGCACTTTGGTCCAGGCTCGTTGTTTTTTGTGGCATGTGTGAAAACCTGTTCTTTCACCTTGCACATATTAGAAATGTTTTCCTTTTGTCCTGGCGGAACAAATGACACTCCCAGTGAAGTCTTGTTGACAGTTGTGGGTTTTTACATCCCAGCTGTAGACTGAAAAAAACATTTAAACACTTGAAAAAAAAAATCTGTTATGTAGCCAAGTGTTTGGAAGTCCTCTGCCCCCACAACCATGCATGGCCCGACAGAATTCAGCTAAACTGAATTTTCAGTGGATTTTCCTTTAAATCCTGAGATATTGGTGTGGGGCACCCTTAGCTTACAGATCCTCTGCTCAGTGTTGAACATCTGTAGCTCAGAGAGAATGTGAGCAGGTCCATTAACATTCACATCAGTGATTTGGTAGTAAGAACCTCTCTTATTTTCGATTGGTCAAATGAAGTCAAGACAATTATGTTATGTTTTAAAAGGTTCAAAAGAGCTGATGTTACCAAATCACCTAGGAGGAATATCAGAATGAAGGATACCCTTTGTGCTGAAAGGGAACTAAGTAAGTAAATGTGCTGTTGTAATATTCAGGGGCTTAGAGCTGTGCCCATGGTTCACATTTTTAAATTTTTTCTGAGATAATTCAAATAAACTGAGAGAAAGAGAGCTGAGCTTAGAAACAGAGAGAGAAATACTTGCCCTGCAAATAGCACAGAAGGAAGACCATTCTGATTTTCAGTTAGCTCCCAAATATGACACAGGAATGCCAGGAAAATGAAACGCAATCAGGGACACAAGCCCCGGGAGGCTGTGGAGGATCTGTCATTTAACCGTTGTTAAAAAGGAAGTAATAATGGTGGGTTAAATATATACGTGAATAAAAAACAGATAAAGATCAATATGATCTTTGAGCCAGGAAAACTGAAAGCCTCCAGACTGGGGAAGATCTAAAAGGGGAAAAAAGGCAAATCTGCTGAGGATAGAGTTAAATATTTGCTGTCCTCAGCACTGTTAAAGATTTGACCACATTAATTATGTGTAGGAAAGAAGGACTGACAGAGGACAATTATGTTGAGAGTTGTTAATTTTTATCTGATTCCATTCTCCAAGGATGGTTGGGTTTACTAATGACAATTACTTTCATTTGCTGATTAATGACATAAAAAGGTGATTTGTGATAAATGCACCTGTTAGAAAGCCTCTTTGAAAAGGCAGAACATATGAAATTGATCATTTGATATGAAATGATGCAATAACTGAGGAGTTAAAATACAGTCTCCTGAACATTATAATCGTTTATATTGGTAGCACAAACCAGTAATTGATTGCATTTTATTTCTTGTCGTTTAGTGGTTTTGATGGGCTATATAACTAGCACAAAAATTTTCAAGGTCCAGTACCACAAAAAGGCTGCAGTTACATTATAGAGTCCACTAATGGGAAATAAGTGGACACCTCTCATACTTTTACGCTTACAGACACCTGATCAACAAACCAGTATTGGCAAGGCTCCTTTGGTGAAGACTGCTGTCAGTGTGGAAATGCTACCCTGAACTTAGAAAAGCTCTCTCACAAAGACAAATGAACTCCTGAAATTGCTGGTTTACTACTCCTTAGTACTTATTGTCTTGGCTTATCACAAAACTGATTGAGAAAAATTAAAATTAATATTTTCCCCTTTTTTTAGATCTTGTTCTGGGTGAAATAATGCTGTGTGAAGTTCCCTCACCAGCACCCTTGAAAAGATGCAAATTTCTTCCATCACACTCAAATCTTTCTGGAAGCTGAGCAGCCTCTGTGTGTCAGTGAAGCTGGAGCTTAAACTATTAATAAAGTCATTATCTGCTAATAAAGGACAATAAACAGATGACCTCAGGTATTTTAATTAGAAAAGCACGACTTAATACTACTTGGACTCCAGAACAGAGCAATAAAGAGGCAGCAGTCCTGGTTACTTTTCCAGTTTTTCCAGAGGGCAGTAATCTCCCTTCTGCTGCTCTCAGTCAGCACAAGAGTGCTGTCTATTTACATCTGTGTCTGAAGAGGACATTCTGCCCAGGAGGGTAGCCCAAACAGCATGCAGAGTAAGCAGTGAAAATCTGGTTTTACTCTGCTTACCACTTGGCAGAGGTGCAGATACACCTAAATATTGGTTGAAGGTTGTTAACCCAAATATCAAAGCTACAGAGCTGAATGCAAGGCAGGAACTGGATCATTCATATTTTCCTTGACAGAATGCATCTCTCTATGTGACCCAAGAGAAATATCTTTCATGTCTCCTGCTTCCTCAAGCCAGGTTTCTGTGTTTGAAAACTCCAAAATTCTTCAGCCCATCCTCGTTCTGATAATGACTACAGACATCATAGTGGCGAGCTTCTAATGAAATGGTGGTGAGAAGAAAAGATTGCTGGAAGAGCACTTTATTTTAAATTATCCTGGCCTGCTTTGTTGGGAAAGTTCTTGGAACTTGAATGACCCAGTTATATTTATTTTCCTTCATCTAGGTTTTTGAAAAATGACATGAAAAAGCCGCTTGATCCTTTGCATGCTTTTTCACCATAGGTTTGTGTGGATGTCTGAAAATCCTTGATTTCATTTTGAGGGCATTTGGCTTTATTCCTAGAGGCAGGTTCTTACTGGGGCTATCTTTAAGGCCAGAGTTCATTAATAACCTGAAAATTCTTCCTGTAAAGGTTTATTTACAGCACATCTTACCTGTTGATCCTCCTTTTAATAGACAGATCTTGCTCCTTAACCTCATGCTGCAAAATGTTTTGAGAATCCATTAGGAATTTTAAGACTTTATCAATAGTCAGTCAAGGCTTGAAACTTACATTACGTAATGTTAACATTAGTTATTGGATCACAGACATGTCTTACCAATGCTGTATGGATGTTTCCTACATTATGCTGCCATCTTTTTGGGCTAGACTAATAAAAATTTTAAAAAAAAAATCTCAGTATGATTCAGGTTTTCCCTTAAAACCAAATCAAGACTGTATTACGTGTAAATTCCTAAATGAATTATTTATTTTCTGTTTTTAACCAAAGCTAAGAATCCTCTTCAAAAGTGTCTCTGGTCTCCTAGAAGTGGTGGGGCATTTTGCCCTTTCTTTCAGAAACACTGCAACCAGTTTCAGGGACAACATGTCATCAACACCTGCAAAACAAATCCTGGCACATTCTCTTCCATTTCTTTGAATTAATTGGCAGAACTTAAATACAGCCCAGCTAGACAGTGGCAATAACTTAATTAGTGTATGCAGATAAGACTAGAAACAGACATTTAGTTGGGTTGAGTTATTGATTTTATTTTCTCTGGATAATTTCAGATGGCTTTACAAGGAATATTACAGTCTTATTTAAAGGAATTCAATCAGAGGATGGTGAACTACATAGTATCTTATTTTACAGTGAATATCCTCAAAGAGGACCACAGCACTATATTAATTTTTTGGCTTGCATTGACTTTATGGGTTACAATAAAGGGACATTAGTCCCTCAGTCTATTTGGCTTCACATGCACTGTTTTCTTATTCATATATTTACTGTACTATAATTAATCCATTTATTTCCAGAGAAAAGCTATCCACCAATAAAAAGCAAAGCAAGAACCATTTAGTCAGGTATTTTTATCTGAGAACAAGACATCAGACAATTTTTTTGGTATTGGATAAACCACAAAAACCTGCTATCTTTTATCTTCAGCCTTCATAATACACCCTGCTCTAAGGAACAGAGGCAGCAGGAGCAGGTGGGAGAACACGAAATGGCACCTGTAGATATGGAAACTAATATATTATAGTGGGAGAAGTCACACATGGGGACAGATGCTCAGAGAGAGGCTGTGGGATCTGCACCCTCAGGGACACTCAAAACTCACTGGGAGGCCTCTCCAGGCAACTTGCTCTGTTTGAAACTTGTCTGAGAGACATCTTGGGCTGGAGGCCTTCTCATGGACCTTCCCACACTCTTGGTTTTATGATTCTTTGTCAATTTATCCTTTGTATCCAAAGTATCCTTTTTGTCAATTTATAAGGGGAATAGAGTTGGGGCCAAGGTGGGCGGGGTTTTTTTGTTTTTGTTTGGTTGTTTTTTTCATTTTGGGGGAGGGGTGTTTGTTTGGTTGGTTGTTTGGTTTGTTTTGGGGTTTTTGGTGGGTTTTTTTGGTGGTTTGTTTGTTTGGTTTGGTTGTTCCTGTTTGTTTGCTTTTTAAAGCCACTGTGTTGTATTTTAGAGGCATTTCCATGTAAAATTGTATTGCAAATGGCTGTTCAGATAAGGAACCCAAACACAAATTCCTGCTGTTGGCCTGCTAAAGACTAGGATCTGGAATAACAATTGCATGGAGCACTCACCAAACTGTCACTCACTATATTTCAAATACATAAGGATGTATTAGCAAATACATACTAATAAATGTTAAGACAAGGACATGCTACCAAATTATACAACATCAATGTAACTAAAGGTACCTTAAAGAATGAAAAAAAGCCCCAAAACTAAAGAAAAGAAAGATAATCAAAGGTCCAATGTTTTTCCTCAAAACACACCTTTATGTTTTCAAGCAAAGGGGCACGCTTAAATATTCCCTGCCATGGAAATGTGTCCCTCTGTACTCGGAGAGATGAGGCAGTGGTTTTGGATGTGCCTTTTCCAACAGCTGGAGCCGAACAGGACTGACAAGAAACTTGCTCTTTAGCCTCCTCATTTGAACAGATCCCTGAGCGGGATGTGAGGAGAAAGACACATAGAGCTTACATGTCTGGCAGCCACAGAACTGTAAAAGGACACAGAGTCCTACTCAATTAATGGGGAACTGACAGTTTTACAAAGGGTAGAGCACTAAAATATATCCCCTAAAATAAGTGTGTATATTAAAAAAGGACTACATTATAGTTAACTACAAATACTTGTCTATAACATTATTATAAGCTATAAATTCTGCACAATTATAGCAATAAACTAATAATTTTATCACATTGGGGGTTTACCTTAATGTGCATATAGTGCATATAGTGTTGCATTTTTCTCAACCTGGAAATGAAACTCGAGATTCTTTTAGTAAAGAGGTAATATAAAAGTGGATCTTTATTTGAAGGTTTTCAGGGGCAGTTATGGAAAGATGTCCACAAAAGCCCACCCCCCCTGGGAGGAGTACATTTTTATAGGTTTTATGAAATTAGCATAATTGAAAAAAAACACAAATTAGGAGGACAAGAGATGATGCAATTACCTCCCCAGGTCAAGCTCCTTCTCTGGAGTCCCGCCTTCCACACTGGCTGTGCACTATCCATGAAAATGTATCCCTAAGAGTTGTTCTCAGTCTTGGTTCCCAGCAAGAACCAAGATAGCACTGGGGCCTTGTACTCCCTGGGGCTTGGATCTCTGGAATATTTTTTATCTTTCTGCTTAGGGAAAGGCCATGGAAAATTACTGGGAAAAATAACCACTAATACAATAGGCTACAGAGCTACAAATATATGTGAGAAGAATACAGAGAACATATAAAAGGGAAAAGGCAAAAACCAAAACAATGTCATTGTGTGCATAAAGGCCTTTTTATTCACAGCTCTGAAACAGAGCTTTGGGGCTTTCAGCAGGACAGAGATGATCTGGTTCAGACCTCTGCTGAAGGGGGCTAACACACACTGCTGCAGGTGCTTGGGTTGGTCCCTGCAAGCCCAGGCAGATGCCAAAGCTGCTCTTCACATCCTTCCACCTTCCTCTGCCCCTCTGCCAAGTGCAGCAGGCCTCAAGGACTGAAAGGACCACAGGGAGTCAAAGGCAAACAGTTGCACCAACCTCACTGGGGGCTCCTGGGGAAGCACTTTCCTTGAGAAGCAAGCCTCTCTTCTCCAAAGGCATTTTCCCCAAATGTGTAGATTTCCTGGGGAACAACAACACAGACTTAACAAACCCTGGCAAGGCTGAATTACTTCTGGTCCTTGCAGAACAGGCAGTCCAGCTTGAGTTCATCTTCCCCCAAGTGTGTTTCCATGTGTCGGTTCAGGCGTGCAGCCCCACATCTCCTACAAACATGAGCTGCCCACTGCATCTTCAGAGCTTGAACTCTTGCCTGTGGTCATGGCAGCAAAACCAGGCTGTAGCCAGCCAGAGACCAGAGCCCTGTTCCTGCAGGAGGCTCTTGTGAGCACCTTCCAGGATTCCCCGCTATGTACGCAGCCCTTCTCCTGCCTGCCCAGAACACTCTTGGGATGACAGAGCAGGAGCTGGCTGGTTCTGGGGTCAGCAGACCCCAAACACAGGCAGAAGAAGATGCAGCGGCTGTTTTGCAGCCATGCCCAAGAGAGATGGGAAGGGTTCTCTCCTTCTGGTCTCCCTTTGTTGTGTTTCTGACTGGCTTGCAGCCAGGGGCTGTAATGCCTCACTTGTGGGAAGACTAGAACCACCAGAACCATAGGCAGAACCATTGCACTACCTGACATGCTCCGTACACTAGCATGGTCTCACCTCTGAGTCTCAGCCATTGTGCTGCTGCTGCCACTGCCGCTTCATTTGCTTTTAGTCACACCCAAAGATCACTGTTAGGCCATGATGGCCTCTGGCTCTGTCCTCTTCCTGTACCTGTGTAGGGATGGACCATTGCTGTGCTTTCAGGAAGCTACTTGTGAAAACTTCCAGCATTCCAAGTTCCTTTGCCTTCCATGGATGCTTGCTGTGGAATCCCTCACAGCTGGGTTCAGAGCATAATCAAGTTGGCTCTTCTAAAACCCAGGGTCCTTGTCACCTTCAGCATGCTCAGCATGATCTGTAACTCCACTGTTAGTGCAACTGGACCTGCAGGACAGGGATCTTTAGAGCCTGATCTGCCCTTGTTCCTCTGCGTTACTGCACAAAACACAGCATGGAAGACAACAGCAGCAAGGGCCATGTGTCCTTGTGTCCTAGGGCTCAGGTTTTGACTGCTTCAGCTCCACAGAGACACAGATAAAGTGAAGAAGCTAAACTGTTTATTAAATGAAAGCGAAGAGAAGTAGGCTGGGAGAAAAAGAAAGGGGATGAGCAGGGTCTGAGGGTTGGATGGAGGAAGCTGTCAATAGGGAGGGAAGCAGGAGGAGCTCCTGGAGCTTCCCACAAGCTCAGCTGTGAGCAGCATCAGCTAAGCCTGGAGCTCCAGCAGCACTGAGAGGTGGTGTCCCTTTGTCTCATGGTCCTGTTCTAGGGACACTGGTTCTCTCAATTCAGAAGATGACCTTAGCTCTGCAGCTCCTTGGCAAAACTGAGTTTGAATATTCAGGTTGGAGCAGGATGGACTGTCGTCTTTTCTGGGCGCTTGAAGGGCTGGAAGAGAGAGAACAGAGTCACAGTCAGAGCTGGGACCTGCAGGGACCCAAGGACACTCCTGCCAGTGCCGTTCCACCCAGCTCTTGCCGTGGCCAGGAGGGAGCAGGAGACAACAGGATCAGCCAGAAGGTGCTGGCTGCAGATCCCCCATGGGTCCCTGAAACATCTTTGTGCTCTGCCCATGCTACCCCTCATCTGCACAGGGAGCAGAGCCCTCAGCAGCCAGGGCAGGGATTGTAGCGCCCCTGCCAGCCCCAGCTGACACCGCGCTGCCCTCACTCACCCTTCACTGATGAGCTGCAGCTCTTCCTGCTGCCCCTTCGTGTTCTGCCCGAAGTTCCCTGGCAACACAGAGCCTGTGCTGGCCCCAGGTGGCACAGCTGCCCCACACAGCCGCTGCCAGCCCTGTGGCCACACACTCTCCTCCCCCGCAGCGGCCAATGCATCCTGACGCCCAAGGGCACGGCTGTAAGCAGACAGCAACAGCCCCGAGGACAGGCAGGGCTCCACTACTGCTGCCAGGGCAGCAGCTGGGCTCGGGCCGAGCTGCGACAAGCCCGGAATGGCAGGGAAGGGACTCCGGGCTCATGGCTCACCAATGAACCTCTTAGCCACCCGTCGCAGGAGCTTCGGAGGGCTCTGCAGGCACGGCAGGGCCCGGTGCAGGTGCTCGGGTGCTCGGCTCTCCTCTCCCGGCTGTAGAGAGGGCACAGAGGGAAGGGTTGGCACGGGCTCTGCCCCTCGGCCGGGCGCTGCCTGCACCCTCCGCTGGCCTTCCCAACCTACACAGCCCTGAGGCCCGGACGGCCGCCGCTGGTACCGGACTTTGGAGGGGGCAGGGGGCCAGGTGCTGCCTGGGGAGCAGTGGTGCTGCCCTGCAGCACAGCTCAGCTGGGGCTCCACGGGCATCCAGCTTGGGGCCAGAGGAACCTGGGCAAGAGCCCACGCAGCCCAGAAAAGGGAGCAGTGTGTGGGGCGCAAGCTGGTGTACTTGGGTGCAGCCCTGGGCAGGGTCACATCTGCCAGTCCCACACACTGAGCACTGGGGCAGGGGGCTTTTCCAGGCTGCAGCTTGGGCTTCCAGGCTGTCCTTACCAGGCAATCACTGAACTGCAATGCTTGCTCCTTTGTCAGCAGCTGCTCGAGATCCCTTCTCTTCAGGAACCGAGCTGCACAGAGCAGTGTTTCGCGAGAGGCCTGTAGAGAAGCAGAGCCCTGGAGGTGGCACCACAGCAGAGGGCACAAGACCCGCGTCCCTGTGCCAAGGCCAGCGGGAGGCTGGAGCCTGCGAGGCACCAGGGCAGGAGGCAGCCAGGCCCTCTGCCAGGGGGGACTATGAGCAGCCCATGAGTCCTAACCTCTGCCACGTGCTGGTTCTCATCATGCCAGTAAATTAAAAGGGAGGACAGGCTCTGGCTCACAATTGTCTTCAGGAACTTTTTTCCCTTTTTCACTACTAGCTCCATCACTTTCCGAAACAGCTGGATGGAGAGCAGCTGCACATGGCTGTTGTCCTGGTGGCAAAGAAGAATATGAGACCTCGGTATAACTTGTCCAGGGCCACTTGGGCAAAGACTCAAAATCCACAGGGACAAGGTTTTGGGCAGGATTCAGTGCCTGTGGCTAGGGGCACAGAGCCTTACGTTCTCAAAGAGTGGCACGAGTGCCTCAGCCAGCTTCGGAGCAGTGGTGCTGCATCTTGCGGATACCAGGATGTCTTTCTCCTGGAGCACATTCATGAACACAGAGAGGGTCATCCGAACCACCTCTCCATCTGCATCTCTCAGGAACTCCAGAAGCTTTGGAGACAGGTTGCATATGCTTTCGGCCTGTATGGAACACAAGGCTGTGCTGTGAAGCCACGAGCAGCTGCAGCACTGAGTCACCCTGGCACTGCAACCTCATCCTGCTGTCAGAGGGGCCAGAAGGCAAAGGCCTGGCCTGAAGCACGCAGGCAGCTGAACCAGGAGGCAGGAGAGCTGGGACCAGCTGTCTCAGCCAAGCCCAAGGGGCTGTGTTCCCCAGCCCCATGCAGCCAGCATGGCTTCAGCCCCTGCCCCCTGCTCACCATCAAGGGATACTTGCTGAGCACCACGAAGCCTCTGAGTGCCAGGTGACGCCTCTCCCTGCACTCACTTTGCAGGTGCTTTGACATGATTGTCAGCATCCTGCGAGCACATACATTCAAGTCCAGACAATCCAGGAACTGAAAGGCAGAGGAAAGTGAAAGGGCACCTGGCTGGCAGGAGCCCGGAACTGCCCAGGGCCAGGCCCTGGCAGCAGCACCAGGCATGCACACTGTCCCAGGTGGCTGCAGCTACAAGAGACCAGAGAGCTGGGAGGCAGCTCAGGCAGGCAGTGCTGGCCATCAGGCTCACCTCCACAAGGAGCGCCAGGGCAGGAAGATCCCAGCGGGGCTGCTCCCTGACGAGCAGCTTGAGCAGGCAGATTGTGATTGGGGTACACAAGGGGGTCAAGCCTCGGCGCAACTCCCTGGCAGGGGGAAAAAGGCAGCAAGGCCCTGAGCCAGGCAGGCAAACCTCTCTCAAGACTGAATCACAGAAGTCTGATATTTCCCCAGCACCCTGAAAGGGGATGTGGGCCCTTTGGGAGGCAGTTGCTCCTGGGCATTCTCCTCTCCCAGCCTTTTCCAGTCTGCTCAGCCATCCCTCAGTGACAAAGCCCTCTTGCCCACAACCACAGGGACTGTGTGGGGCACTCAACACAAATGCTGGGGGCAGCAGGGAGAAACAGTTTCACCTGGCCAGCAGACCCACTGCATAGTGGTGGGTGTCAGCACAGACCAGTGTGTCCCAGACACGCCTGCGCTCCAGAACCACCACCTCATCATCACACCACAGCTGGCAGAGCAGAGCCTTCAAGGTCTGCACTGCAAACCTGTGTGCAGAGCAAACCCCAGGTCACAATGAGAACACTGGCTCTGGCCACAAAGGCATGGGAAGGACACAACAACTGGGACCTGTTGGGGTTGGTGGGAAGGCAGTGTTTCTCCCAACATGCTCTCCAGAAGTTCTCAACGTCCTCTGGCACCTGCTCTGTGGTGACAAAAACTTGGAAGAGCAGAGCCACAAACAGGCGGGAGGAATGAAGGATTATTGCATCGTGGCACTCAGGCATCCAGGCAATCATCCACAGCACCACAGTTGCCTGCAAAAGACAAGCTGCTTCGTGACAGCACTCAGTGCCAAGGTGTCCATGTGGCAGGGCCCAAGGGGAGATGCGGGGGAGCACCCAGGCACAGTGCCTGAGGTAGGGAGATGCAGGATGGGGAGGTGATGGAGAGCTGCTGGAGAGACAACCTGGGGGCCAGCAAAGGCCAGTTCCAGAAACTCACAGCTAGGGCAAAGACGGCCTTGTTGTCCCCATCAGAAGTGGGCATGCTGTGCAGTGGCCAGTGCTCCAGTACACAGACCAGTGTTGGAAAGACCTTCTCAGCTGCTGGTCTCCATGACCCTATGGTCTTCCACATCATTGCAGCAGCTCTGTGGGATTAGAGCTGTGTGTCAGAGGGATCTCAGCCACAGTACCATGCCCTGTGCAGCTGCATGAGACTGGGTGACAGAGCCCCAGTGCCCTGAGGGGCAGGAGGGAGTATGGCAGCAGGGTCAGGAAACAGAGGGGCTTGAGTGTCCTGGAGCTCTCTGCCTGTCTGGCAGACCCCACTGGACAGGCTGTACAGGGCAATGGGCTCCAAAGGCCAGTGAGCTCTGAGCTCTTAAGGCAGTTGTGCCCCATACCTGTCACATGATGAGGCACAGCGCAGGAGGGTCAGCACCACGTCAGCAGGGTATTCTTCAGCTAGCCTCAGAATGTTAATGTGCAGCCTGTCATCCACAGTCACATGGGACACGAGTTTTTGGTGAATGTCTCTCACCATGGCTGGCACCTGGAGGAAGTGTGGGGAAGACTTGGAGCGCTGTCCAAGAGAGCAACTTCCCTAGCGTCCCCCAAGAAGTGCTTCCCTTTCCACTGTGCTGTGCTGGCCTTAAAGGCTGAGGTGGCCCAGTGGCTGTGGTTTGAGGGGCCACAGGATCCTGGAAGGCCTTCAGCCCTGGCCTCAGGCTGCTTACCTGCTGCTGAGAAGAAACACCTGTCTGCTTGAAAAAATCCAGTGTGGGAGCAAGAATCAGAGTCAGAGTGGATGTGGTATCAGTCTTTACAATGCCCTGAGCCGTTCTGGTGTCAGTGTTTGTGATGTCCATGCCCTCAGTTAGTGCCGTGTCAGCCATTGCCCTGTGATCTGCTACTGCCCTCTCAGTGTTTTCTGTGCACTCTTTGGATGCTGTGCTGATATCAGCCTCTGCCTGCATCTCGGTCGGCCTAGAGTCACTCTCAGCTGTGTCCTCAGTTGCTTTGGTGGTGGTCTTTCTATGCTGGATGTGCAGGAACCTCCGCAGTATCTGCAGCAGAATGAAGGGCAGGAACAGAGGGATGTTCCATGGAGAGCTCGAAGCATAGTGCTTGGCCGAGTAGTGATAGCAGGCCAAGCTGCTGTGGGGATGGCTGCAGGTACCTGTGCTGCTCTGCAAAAGCGGCCATGGGCAGGGTTCTGCTCTTGTGTCTGGTCCAGGGCTTCATCTGGCAAAGAGCGAGTGCAGCCAGAGCTGAGAGGCTGTGGAAGAGGCCGGAGAAGGCAGCCCAGCCCTGCACTCCCCAGGCAGGGACAGCCCTGGGATGCCGAGGGGATGGAGCATGGCCACTATGAGGGTCAGCCCTGGCCTCTGTTCAGTGCTGTCCATGGGCATGTCCACAGGGGCTGGGATGGGATGGGACCAAGCTGGCTGCAGGCAGAAGCCCTGTGGTGCAGCTCTGCCACTCACCGTCCTGCAGCAGCTGGAACTGCTCCAGTTCTTCAGGCTGCTGTGTTAGGGCAGGTGCAAGGCCTTTCTTTTTTTTCCCCCTAAACACTCTGAACAGACTGAGCAATCTGTTTGCCATCCTGCTTTCTGAACTTCAGGGCACCTTCAAGACAGGAGCCTCAGGAAATGTCTGAGTTAAGAAGTCCTGCAGTCTGGCTGCAAGGCCAGCTGCAGGAGTAACACCTTGGAAAAGCTCCAGGTCAGCAACGAATAAGCTGGCTGTGTGGGGCTCCTCACAGCACAGCTTTGGTGCATCCTGTCCCATTGAGTGCACCAAGCACTGTGGTGTGGCCACACTACCACCAGCAGCTGTCACCAAGTGTCACAAAGGGCCCTTCTCCATTCCCTTCCACAGCAATCATGCTGTACCATGTCACAAAAGGCCCTTGGACATACTGCCATGTGCCCTGGGGTGCCCCCCACCCCATCCAAAGTGCCCCAAGTTACAAGGAATCCATTGCCCCAAGTGTCTAAGACAGCCTAGAACACACCAAGATCAGCAAAGTACACAGGGAAGGACTCCTCATAGTGCCTGGCTTGCACAGCCCAGCTTAGTGCTGGCCCTGGAGCACAGCAGCTTCCAACAAGCAAGATGCAAAGTTATAGTGCCAACAGTTAAAACACACCAGATAGGGAAGATGTCATTAGGTTATGCATAAAGGTCTTTTTATTCACAGCTCTGAAACAGAGCTTTGGGGCTTTCAGCAGGACAGAGATGATCTGGTTCAGACCTCTGCTGAAGGGGGCTAACACACACTGCTGCAGGTGCTTGGGTTGGTCCCTGCAAGCCCAGGCAGATGCCAAAGCTGCTCTTCACATCCTTCCACCTTCCTCTGCCCCTCTGCCAAGTGCAGCAGGCCTCAAGGACTGAAAGGACCACAGGGAGTCAAAGGCAAACAGTTGCACCAACCTCACTGGGGGCTCCTGGGGAAGCACTTTCCTTGAGAAGCAAGCCTCTCTTCTCCAAAGGCATTTTCCCCAAATGTGTAGATTTCCTGGGGAACAACAACACAGACTTAACAAACCCTGGCAAGGCTGAATTACTTCTGGTCCTTGCAGAACAGGCAGTCCAGCTTGAGTTCATCTTCCCCCAAGTGTGTTTCCATGTATCAGTTTAGGCATGCCACCTGAAATTACAGCATTCCTTAAGCTTAAAGTTTTAATAAAAACTTTATCCCATGTATGTATGGATATATATAAGCACACTATTTTGCAATTGATACAGTATAATTTTAATTCAATTACTTCAGCAGGAACAAGTGTATAGAAATAGGAAGGTTGTGTGAACCACGTTTTAAAATTTATTTTTAACATAACTGTTTATTATTTATATTAATTGGAAATATGCCTGTCTATTGTTCCTTCCTTACAAGTGCAGCAAAATGTTTAGTATCACTCATTTGATATTGTCCACGTGGAACAAGCTCTTTATGCTCAGATCTTGCACATTTGCAAGCCTCACACACTAGGACAGAAGAACCTTCTGTGATGGGACCTGCTGACTTCCATCAAGAACAATTTCAGGAAGTCCAAATGGATGTACTGCTCTGAGGGATAAGCACATGCTGAGAGTCTTGCCCTTGCAGTATTTCTGTGTAGGCAATAAATAAACATTTTCTGAAATACAGAACATTGCTTGCAGCTGTCTCTGCAGATCAAGGCTGAAATATTAGGGGCTGAAATACCTTTTACTACTTGAGGTTATTTAAAAATGTAATGTAATGTTGGGATAGAGAAATACCTGCCCTGTGCACATCCAAATGCCTGCTTGCCACCATGTGTAACTGGTCATCTCTACCTTCAAGTTTTTCAAAAATTAAAAACATTGTTTTAATATACAGTGGAACTTCTTTATATTACTCTGGTAAAGAACATTAAAATTACCTCTGGCCATCATATGCATTGATTCTTCAGAGCAAGACTGCTCCATTTTTGCCCTTTTTTTGAACAGACTTTTAGAATAAAGAGGTCCAGGCTGATACAAGTAATTTTACACAGCAAGCTCTTAGAGGTAAATTTCTGCTAACTAAAGCTGACAGCCCAACACCACCAATGAAGCATTTAGTAGCACAAAATTATATATTATCTAATATTTACTTGCACATTTTCCCAACAACCTGTGAAATCCACCAAAGAAATAGCTTCATTTCCAAGCTCTTGCATGCAAAAGCCATTGCAGGGTCACTGAGGTGCTTCCGGTAAGTATTGGACCATTGCTTTGTGATTTGAATTTTGTACAGAAATCAGTGATAATCTGGTCCTGCCATGGGGAATACCATCAGCACTGTTCTATCTCAATTCTCCCATTGCTCCATTCACAGGAAAAACAAATCTCCTGAAGGGTTTTTCCAGTGAAAACACTCAGTGAAAGTCT
The DNA here is from genome assembly GCA_037834095.1 of Argya squamiceps. Lineage (NCBI taxonomy): Eukaryota > Metazoa > Chordata > Aves > Passeriformes > Leiothrichidae > Argya > Argya squamiceps. Next base: position 11,357,140 of record JBBMKD010000115.1, read on the forward strand.
CTTTTCCCTGCTGACAGACAGCTCACCATTGGACTGCGATCAGATTCTGTTGTTGGACAAAAATTAAAACCAGAACAAATATTCTGCAATCAAAGGAACAAAAGTTTATTTTGGCTTTGCATGAATTCTGGTCACAGTCTAGTAATTTTGTTTGTTCTTCAGAACCCTGACAATCCTGTCTTACAACAGATGTTCTGTACAGCTTCCTGTGATTTCCAAATTGAAACATACTGCAATAATCTGAACAATGCAGATGGGCACTTTAATTTTTATATTTTCAGTTACACTGGGTTTTGAATCCGATATCCATTGCAAATAGTCACATTTAAGAAAAACTCTATTCTAGATAGAGACCTATTTCTTGTTTTGTCCAGGTTGTTTTTCAGAGTAATTTTGTAATTTAACATGTAATTTTGTAATTTCCCGTACTCTGTGCCAATCATTCCAGTTGCTCACTAAGTAATACTTCTGACACATCCATTCAGTTGTTTTTCCCCTTCTTGGTGCATATGATCATCTGTTCTCCTTTGCCAAGTGCTGCAATAATGGACCAGTCACTTTGTTCACAAGCCCCTTATTCCCAGATAGGCAATTGCCCTCCCTGAAATATCTATGTTTACAGGAAAACAGTGCATTCATCAGAGAATTAGATCTATTTTCTCAGCATTATTATTAGCCACAATATTGCACATTTAAATGAGAATTAGTCACAGGGAGTGTGCTGCTCCATTCATCTTCTTAATCACTTTTACATTCCCAAACACTTCCAGAATTAGATATTTAGGGTGCAATGGCAGAGAATGGGCATAAGAAGTATTACTGCCACCAGCCCTGACTGAAAGTATGTTAGAAAGGCAGATTCCATCTCTGCAGATGAAGAAGCTGGCACTTAAATAAGATGAGTTTAGCAGTCATTTGCCTCAGCTGAGGTCATGGCAGCATGGTTTTGTTTCCTGATGATCCTTCCCAACTGGTGCCCTAGGTGGTAGCAACAGCCACCCCTCAAGGCAGCTTTGTTTCTGGACAAGTCTTCAACATTTTTCTCCTACAGAAAAAGACATCCTCTCTCTGTTACATTTGTGTTACTGCTTCATCCTTCAATAAGCACAAGGACACTTCTCTGGGAGGGTGTCCACATCCACCTCTAGGTGTGTAAGTACAAAGGGGACTGCAGCAATTAAATGCCTGCAGGAGTTTGCTGCAGAAAGCTACAACCAGGAGCCTTTGTTTTCCTTCACACCCAAAACTCTGTCTAAATCACTTTTCTCTTTTGACCTGTTTTTTGTTTTTAAAACAGATTTCAGGTATTTAATGTAATGTCTCCAGAGCAAAGTGAGATATTTGAATTTCTGAGAAAGAGCAGAGAGATCAAGGTATCTAAATCATCTGCAGAGGACAGTGCAGTCTCAGACAGAATGTGAGGGTTGTATGTCTTCCAGCTTTTTCCTTTCCTAGACGCTGGAGAGTGGAGGCATCAGAAACACTCTCAGAGAAACACATACTGGCCGAAACATCTCCATAGCAAAGTGTCCCTCTCTGTCAGAAAACGCTTATACACCAGGAAATTAGCATGGTTCTTCTTTTTTCCTCATTTACGGATTTTTACCTTCCCCTAAAAGCAGTAGATATGACTCTCAAGATCTTTTTATTAGTGAACTTGGCCCCTTAGCAGTTGAACAACTCAACAGTGCTTCTACATCGGGATCCAGCCACAATAGATGAATCTCTGCATGTTTTAGTAATTTTCTCATGATGTATTTTCTCATTATCACTGCACTTCTTGATCTGGTTCCTGACACCTTTTTCATCTTTGGTTGTTCTTATATTAAAAGGGATGTCACTGACACAAACAAAAAATTATGAGTTTAAGGCCAAATCTCTACTTGCTGCAGATGTTCTTTTAGTTTCCCTGCATCTTTCAGCAGAAAAAGCACCTGTTTTGTCCAAATGTTCTTTTTCAAGCTTGATGAGATCTTCCCAACCATCAAGAATTTCTTGTGCTCCTCACCCTGCCCTTCCGTCCAACTCGGAAAGGGGAAGATTGCCTAAGTAGATTTAGTTTCGGCCCACCTTTCTCTGGAGATCACTGCCCTTTTGGGTGCTCTTGGCTGTGTCCAGGGCCTACCCCTGTGAATAACGTTTTGCCAGCACTAAGTTAACAAGACCGCAGCAGCAGCCTTGGAGCCAAACAGGCTGGAAGTGACCCCAAAGGGCACAAGTTGATGTTTGCCAGAGCTGCTTCTGGGGTTTTTGTACTGGTTGTTTGTGACTCACAGGCCTGTGCTGCTGTTGGAATAGCAAGAACCAGTACAAACTGTCTTCTTTTTAATGTCTTTCTACTTGATAAAGTGTACCTGCCCAGAAATCACCAATTCCTTTCCTTGTTAATCTTGTCTCAACGAGCTCACACCCCTGTAGAAATGGGCATTCAGTGCTCTAACCAAACAAAACAAACCCTCTCTACCACTGCCTGAAGGGTGTTAAGCCTTTGTCATTCCCTTCCTTCTCTCTGTCATGCTGAAGCAGTAATGGGAGGTGAAGGCCTGCCTGCCTTTCTTTCCTTCTAAAAGGAGTTGTTACCCTGATGGTTCCCTAAGCTATCCAGGATCTGAAAGTAAAACTCAACAGAAGCCCCTCCCAGATGGGAACAGCTGTAAACCATTCCACTCAGTGTCTCACAGCCTTTAAAAATTCTGAAAACAAACCCAGGTTAGGCTTATCTAGATGATTTTCTGTGCACTCCAGGCAGGAAACAAAATTTCATTAACCTGTTTGATGACAGGAGACCTTCTTCCAAGTCCCTGGCAGCTGTGCTGCTCTGGAAAGAGCTGCATTCACACAGGGGCTAGGGTGCATTGGAAAATTGGGAAGGCAGGGCAGCTTAACCTGAGAAGGGTCCTTCTCTTCTTCTCAGCCAAATACACAGCAGTGTCACGAAGAACAGATCTGTGGGTGAAAGAGGAGATTTCTTCCACCGGCATCCCCCTGAGGGTGGCTCAGCTGGAACAGCTCTTGCAGGTTGATAAAAAAGAACTCAGGCAAGGAATCAGCTCCCTTGAGTTCTCCTGTTCCTGCTAAGCCCTCTACAATCAGTCTTTCCAAGTGATATCAGCTTTAGAGATTATTTGATTTATGTCATATGTGACCTTGAAGAGAAATAGCCCCTTGGAGCATATATGGAGTACAGAAGACATAAAGTGTCTTTCAACTCAGAAGAAAAGGAAGAAAATTTTCCCTGTCTAAAAAAATTATTTTAACATAACAGGAAACAGACAATGAAGCTTTGTTTAGTTGTTTTATTACTTTTTGAAAAAAACCCAGAAAACCATTTTTTTTTCAGTACAAATGTGTATTCCTCAAACATCTCCAAATCACAGCTAGGTCAGCTTTCTCCTGTTTATTATGGAACAGCAGAGAAAGCTACTTATGAGACAGGAGCACTGGGGTACAGCTGCCTGCATAAAATACAGAAGGATGACTTATAGGCACAGGAGAAAGTTTAGCTGAACCAGAAATATTTTTCCAGAAGAAAATCTGAGCATGAAGCACTAGAATTACACCTCTTCAAGGAACCATGAAGATGCTGTGGATCACAAAATATCTCAGCATCAGCTCTTGGGACAGGGTTCAAATATGTAAACATTCTCCATGGAAGAGAAGCGCACTCTACTGTGTTTATTTTCTCCAGTCTTTTGTGACAAAACGTTGAGCTAGAAATTTCTAAATCTTTTTATTTTGGTAAAGCTGTCAGAGCAGAAATGAAGCATTTGAACATTTGATGATTACTGAAAATTAAATCCTCTTCAATAGGTAAAAGCAGATAGTCCCTGCTTATCAGTTCCTGGAAACATGTTCAAATAGGTAAATTAATTAATGAGGGTGGGAAACACTGTGTGTCAGCTCCTCAGGTGAAATGGAGGAAGAAAATCCCTCTACATCCCCTTCCTCTAAATCCCAAACTCAATCCAATTTCAAGACTTGGTTCTTGGACAAGCTCACCTTGCCTTGCATGCTGCTGCTCCTAGACAACTTCATTAATGTCTTGCTTTGTGGCTTGTTCTTCTTTTTTTCCTTCAGTCTAGCTTCCTTCCTCCTTAAATCTTACATCTTGTTTTCCTTGCTCCATTTGCGACATTCATCTTCATGCTGCTGTTGCAGCACATTTGATACCACATTCTGTTCACCTGGAGACCAATGCAAATTTCACTGAACTGCGGAGGCACTCGGGGGAACAAGATCCTCAGGACGTGTTGGAGCATTCTCACAAGGCCATAACAGCAATGGAGAATGACAGAGTTCAGTCATACCCACTAAAGCAAGGCTCTTCAGGGACTTCTGAGCACTCCAGAAATGAAAAACAATTTTCCCCTTCTGATCCCCTGAGTCACAGCTGTTCATGCCAGAACCTAAGGATGAAAAAAATACTTGCTTCATAATGTAAATCAGGGTTTTTTTCTGAAAGGAAACCTGATGTCTCAACTCCTCCTGGGCTGTTCTGGAGAAGTGGGAGCTCTGTCCAGAATCAGATGACAAGTGCACTCTGTTTCCCAGAGAGGCCAGCACCAAGCAATACTTGGTGTAACACAGTAAATAAGGTGTTACTTACACACAGGTGTTACTTACCTGTGTGAGCTTCTACTGTCATCCTTCCCTACCAAACTGCTGGTGGCACAGTTAATTAATTGCTGAGGTGTGGTTTGTTTCGAGCTGAGAAACTCTTTTAACCATGACCACAATGCTAAAATTTTGTGCACAGTTAGCACAGCTTTCTATCAGCTTTATTTTTTTAGCAACCATCATTCAGAGGGTGAACAGGCTGGCTGCTCCTGAATGACCTCTTGGGACAGATCTCCAGGCCACTCTGAAACAACTGTCACTAAGCAGCAGGGTTTCAGCTGAAAGTGTCATTGCCCCTTACAAATGTAGAGTTAGCTTTTGGGAAGGAGACAGGCAGAAAAATCTGGGGAGTGCATTGGAGTGCCATTTTCCTGAGACCTGGAAGCTTGCACTTTGCTATGAACTGTAGCATTAATCTCACACTGGCAGTTTATAAAATACAATGCAGCTTCACAACAGGGCCAAGGCACATGTACCTTTGGTGCTAAATGCCCCTAGTCTGCAAATTGCTTATAAAATGAGTTAAGGAAAGACCTACAGCAGCATATGGGCAAACATTCCTGTAAGGGAAAAAACAGTCGCAACAATCCTGTAGCAACAACAACAGCCCTCCAAGCTACACCCAGAGCGAGGTGGTCCATGCTGAGTGGAGCAGGCTGTCTGTCCCTGCAGTGCCACAGTCTGTTTCATCCCACCATCCAACTACTGAAACTGCTCAGGCTGCAAACACCTCCTCAACTCCCTCCACCAAATGCAGAATTCCTCTTTTCATCCCTGAAAAGTGTCTCCACTCATTAGATCCTGCTCACCTCCTACCAACTCAAAAAATTGCTCCCACTTCAAGCATGGCTTCTCGTTCTTCCCTAGAACCCACTTTTTGTGTTCAGGATTTCCTAACCTTACCTCCTTCTGCTGTCCAAAGGGCAGCTTGAGTTTGGATTTCTGCCTACATAAACACATAGGGAGATTTATGATAAAGTCATCGTTGTTTCCCTTTGGGAATTCTCTATAAAAGCACCTTAAAAGTCCTCTTAAGCATGTGCTGATTCCCATGGGGTGTCCTGTCCTTTGACTCCAAGAGATATTTTCTTCTGGCACTGCTTAAGAGCAGAAATATGTCTGTTTCAGAGACACACACACTTTACCCAATTAAATCTTTACCCAGTTCTCTTCTCCTTTCCTAGAAACCACACTTAATAGAAAATATGCACCAACACTGCATGCAAGGTTGTTCAAGATAAACCAGAACAAGTTGCTGTGCCCCAACTAAAGCAGTCCTGCTCCACATATTGACACAGCCAATACATTACCAAAATGGTGCCGTTACGTCACTCTTGCAAACAAGGCTTTGTTTTCTTTTCAGAGAAGAAGGACTTGAGATTACTCTTTTAACTGGAAGAAGTTTCTTGCAGCAGCAGTGTGGAGGGAAAGAAGCAAAAGAATAATAATAATAGATATTTGTTAATCTTCTATTCCTGTCCAAAACCTGAGAACATTTAGGAACATTTGCACTGTGTCCTTTTCCTTTCTCAAGTTTGGTTCTGGTTAATTGTACAGGGAAGTAAAATGCTGCAGTGAAGTCTGATATAGACAACAGAATGACAAATTACCATGTCTTCCAAGGATGGAATATTTCAGCTATAAAATTGAAGTGCAGACATAAAAATTCTGCCATTCATTCTGACTCCATAAAGTTTTGCCATTGCATAGCAGCAATTGTGTTTTACTTCCTCTTATTCTCATTACCACAGAGCTGATCAGAATGAGAAATGAGAGCCTCAGAACAGAGCATAAACTTTAAGTTACCACCCTGCTCTGCACTTGACCCTATCAACACCATTCCTTCTGTCTCCCTGTTCCCCAAGGAGCAGGGAAGCAGTGTTGGCATCTCCCAATGTCCGCAGGCTTGGTCAGTAAGGGCTCTATGATGGTTCTTTCCGACTGTCTCCCTTAAAGGAATTGCAGTGTGTTTGTTCCCCTCTCCTGGGAACCCAAAGATCCCTCCAAACAGGTGTGTGGATGCAGAGCAGAGCTGTAGCAGCCAGCAGCTCTGAGCCTGGAGTCAATTCTTTCCTCAGACTGTCTCTGAGTGACCACAGGAACAAAGTAGGGGCAGAACATAAAGACACAGGGCAAGAGTCAGCAGAGTCACCTATTTAACCATTCTTTGCATTTCACAAACCAGTAACATCTATGTTATCTCTGGGTGAGCAGAAAACACAGCACAGGGGTGCTCAGTGTCATAAGTAAGGAAAAAGCACAGGTGATTGCCTGATCTTTTCCTTTGAACCCCTGGTACTCACAGGTTCTGCTCAGTCCCCAGTCTGCTCCATAACCCCCTTTTCCAGTCTCACCACCTCAAATTTCCCTTGCTGTGCTAAACTGATTGCTTCCTATCATACCCATAAGGCACAAAGGACAATCAACTTCATCCCCATTTTTAGTAGCCTTCTAAACATTTGAATGCTTTCCTGATTCCATCAGGCTGTTGTTTTGTTGATTAAACAATCCCCACTTTTTGTGCAGCCACAGACTCTCTGAAATTGCTCCCCATCTTCCTCTAAATCCTTTGCCCCTGCTCAGTCAGCTGAGGCCTCCAGATAAATAGTTTCTGACCTTCCCATTCCAAGGTGCTGGGGTAATGCTGCTGGCTCAGCAGGCCAGTTCAAAGTTTGCTGTAACTACCAGTTTTTTTCCCCTAAATGAAGCACCTTCCTAATAATTCTCTGGCTAGTTGTCACCCAGATTGAAATTACAGTTGTTCTTCTACTTCTGTAAGATAAAGATGGTCTAGAAAGAAACCTAAAGTGTGTTCCTGCTTTACATCGTGTAACAAGAGTGAACAAGGAGACATCATCAGCATTTAAAATGCAAGAATACAACATTCCTTCAGAAGCCTCCAGCTTCCTGCAAATCACTTAATTAATTCACCTAATTTAAGCTGAGGCTACCTACAAATCACTTAGAGAGTCATGAAATCCTTCCCTTTCCCATCATTCAATTTCTGCTCTGCATTCCCTTCTACCACGATCACCTTTGAGGTGCTGAAACACAAACAGTCTAATTAATACAGGAAGTCAATTTGTGGAAGCATTTGTTTCTGCCCTTCACATGTCTAGCTGAGTTAAAACCACCTCGCTGTGCAAACAAGGACCAGCATTAAATGTGGGCTCAAGAAGAGAAGCCCTTGAATGAATGCAGAGCCTGGAGCTGAAGTAACCTATGGCAAAGAAAGGCCGTGATCCAAAAAGGCTCAGTGACTGAGTCTCATGAAGACAATTGTGTAGTTTTTGTCATGAGGGACAAAAGTCCTCATAGTTTATTTGGGTTTTTTTAATGAAAATATAAATTAACACAGTGAATGGAGGTAATGAAGAACGCAAACAACACACCCAGGGCACTATAGCTAACACTAATTCACATTTAAACGCTGACCCAGTGCAGAGCTGCCTAGCTTGAAAGATTTGCAGAGCTGTGGGCCTCAGCTCTTGCTGCTTCATCATTGATTTTCTCCCATTACTTCCTCCCAGACCAAGGGGAGCCATGTCTTGTGTGCAGAACTTTACCTAATTACAGCATTTCATGAATACAAACACCATTCTACAAATCATTTACACACAGCCACACCTTAAATCATTTTCCATGATGAAGTGCATGTGCTTAATGTGGTTCTAGCAGCAAAGTACAAGGAAGTCTTCAGTCCTCAGAGCTGCTCTTTCTCCTGTAAAAGGACAGCTGATATAAACTCCTTTTGACCTATTTCAAGAGTCTTTGGGCCAGCCCATTTCTGGTTTAAGGTTATTTTAAGTACACGATATAGGCTGAAACTAGAGCAAAGGGGAAATGAGAGGTTACCACTTGGAGATCTGTCAGCTGGTTAATCTCTGGGATGATTTAATAAATCACTCCATTACTCGATATTTAGATCAGAATAAACTAATGAAGCTTCCTTGTCCTTAAGCAGCCATTAAACCTTTAATGAACTTCTGATTACTGATTATTGTCTGGAGGAAAAGTGCTGCAAATAGATAAATAACTGGTGGAAACCTTTGTCTCACTGAAGTAAATGAAGAATTTAATTGATGACATACCCATGGCCTCAAGGAGACAACCATTTCCTGTACTCTGTATTACAAGTGACCAAAATTTCACAATGTGATGACCGACATACTGCTTATTATCTTTGCTCTAGCTGAGTCTACCAGATTTGTGAATAAATATTAGGAAATAAGCTTATTTACAAATAAAACACAGCAATTTTTGAATAAGGAAGCTTTCAAATAGTTAACTCTATTTTTTCTTTTCTGTGCATTCTTCTGAAGAGACATCTATTTAATAGGGTCTTCAATTCCGTGTGATGGAGCTATTTCTATTAAAAAAATTAGTTTCAAGATAACTTGAAACTAACTTGAAACTCAATTTCCTACTCTGCAGGAATGCATCAGCTGAATTGACAGTTTTAAAATAGGGGAAAATAATCACAACTTAAGTAGTTTTTAATTATTGCATAAGAATCTTTTTATGTTAGATTGAAACAATACATATATTTAGCATATCATCCTAGCAATTTATATATACCCTGCAAACTTATGAAACAAAAATAATAAAACCTTACAATGCTCTTTTTTAAAAATTCATTTCAGCTTTGATATTGGTCTAAGCAGAGGCATCATTAATTATTCTAAAATAAACAACACTGAAAGCAAACTGCGGTGAAAGATCTGTCCTATGCTGGATTCTATAACTCCCTGTACAGAAGGTTTTCATTGTGCTGCAACCCAGACAAAAAAAGTTTTTGTGAAAAAAATCACACTTTACCAGAAAACATATTTGATGTGCTCCCCTTACTTGTTTTCTAGTAAAAAAGAAGTAAAATAAGATAAAACATAAAGGTTGGAAAAACATCTTTCTTTTTTTGCTCTGGCATGCTGCTGACCTGGGTCAAGAATCCTTGCATATTTATACAAAGAAGATGGTGCATGTATTTATGTGACACTGTTTCAGTCCAGACAGAACCTCATCTTGAAATGCTGGTGATGAAGTATTCTACCAGTACCTATCATACTATTTATAAGATATAATGAGGAAAATCCGCTGAAGTGGAATGGCTGGTCTCCAGTGACCACATGCAGTGTTTTTTGCTCTAATCAGATATTGCAAACTAATGTGTTGGTAAGACATAACTGTAATTCCATCTGCTTGGTGCTGATTTAGAGACTTATCAAAGCTCACCACTAGGGCTGCAGTCAGGGATCTCATTGAATATTTGTGGCAATTATTTAGAGAGAAATATGGGAGAGATGATAAATGCATTTAGAAAAACACATTTGGAAAGCAGGTTGCCCAAGATGCTGTGGCTGCCCCATCTGTGGAAGTGTTCAGGGCCAGGTTGGATGGGGTTTGGAGCAACCTGGGACAGTGAAAGGTGTCCCTGCTCATGGCAGGGGGTAAAACAAGATGATCTTTAAGGTCTCCTCCAACTCTAACCATTCTGGGATTCTATGTTTCGATGATTCTCTTTGAATCTCATTAGTATCATGAGAATTAGTATCTCATATGTTCGAGATACTGCTCAAAGCCTGTAAGGGTGTCATCCTTAACTGTTTAAGGTTTTTCCTTCTAATAAATAATGCCATTAGGCTGACAGACGTGACACATTCTCTGTGAAACTGACACTGTAAGCAGGATGCATTGTTCACATGAGGGAATGTGGATACGGGTGGGAATTAGGCAGAACAGACGTCACATTAATATCTGGCTGATGAGGAGACAGATGAGTCATTGCATGGAAGCATTAGGTAAATTGATAATGGGCTTCCCAACACTTGCTGCTGTTGTTTCATTCTGCTGGACTGGATGTAGCAGTGACATAAAGAGGAAAGGTGTATTACAGTTTGTGGTGCTCAGTAATAGTCAAAAATAGTCACACTCAACAATTTATACGTGTGCTTATTCATCATGCACCAGCATACAATAACCAAACCCAAGAAATCATTAAGTTCCCAAGGAAAAAAAGGAAAGAAAAAAGTGAAATTTTTTTTAAAGCCTGCACAACAATAAATTATTCTCTTTTGCTGGAGGGAAACTCATCCAAACCCAAATGATTTGCAGTAATGAAAAACCCAAGCGACTCTTAAAATACTTCTTTTTTCCCCAGACCTAAGTTAACAGTATCATTTCCCCTGTGGGCTTGGCCCAAAGAGGTGGCTCACTGCCAGCCCCTTTCTCCAAACCCTGCTTAAAGTGTGGGCTCAGGTTCACACCTGGGTGGTAAAGAAAAATTACTGGGGCACCACAAGCATTACTATGGCCTCTGCTATGTTCCTGCCAGTGAAAGTGGTGTTTAAAAATGAGGGGAAATTAAGTCAGACTTGTTAAAAAGTCATTTCTGGTATCTGCAACCACTCTGACAACACAAATTACATTGCAGTTCCAAAGCCCCAGCTGGCAAGTGTTCATTGCACTTGAGACAAGAGAATGAGTTCTCAAAATATTAACACTTTTCCTGGTCCAGTTTTACCCTTCTGAGCTTTTACTTTCACCATTCCTTTTGCTTCCTTAATATTCTACAAGATTGACTCCTGGTAAGTTAGAAACAGACTTGCAACCAATCTCTTAGCTGTTTTCCCCTGCCACGGAGCCCATGCAGTTGTCATTATTCAAGGAAATTAAGAGTCATTAAAACACTGGGTGACATGAGCTCTGTGTGTAAAGAGAAGGAGGCCAGGCTGGACTAAACAGCTGCAGGGGACACACCAGATACAATGTAAATCCCACCTGTGCACACCCTGGTTTTATCTCACATTGCAGCAGAATGATCAAAGGTTAATAATTCATGATGTATCAGACAATGACAATTACTCATCACTTGCAGAGATGAAAACCTTCTGCTGAGATTCTTGTAGCTTCAGATGGGTCACTGAAAAATGTTTCCTGCATGATGTTGCTGCAACTGGAGATGATAACCCTGTCTCTCATCAGTCATCTTCTAATTGACAGAAACTTGCCTTTTTCCACTCTCTCAACATGAGGTCATTTGTCTAGTAAAGTAATAGGAATGCTGCTGGGACAAAGTAGCTTTAGAACCCTCCAGCAAAGTGAAGAAATATTGTGTGAGGGGTGGGGAGAGTTCTGCTACTGACTTTCCCCATTATCTTGAGCGAGTCATAATCACCACCTTTTTTTCAGTCACCTCATCTGCCCACGTCCACCCCAAAAATTCTGTGTGCAAGTGCACAAAGGTTACCTCTGCAAGCTAACTCCAAATTCTCACCCTGTTCCAGAACTCCAGAAACTGCCATAATATTAATAAGGATTTGCCTTCTTTTATGGCAATCTGAAGGTGCATGAAAAATGGCAATCGTGCCCTTCTGCACATCTTCCCAGTTATCTCTGTGTCTTGCATATATTTATTTGTCTTTCCAGCCTGGCAGATGTTGTACATGAGATCTTTAACTCAGTGTCACTGCAGATCTCTTTTAACAATGTTCAAGAACTCCCCAGGCTTGCAAACACAGTGAGCTCAGCTAAGCCATATCTTATAAATCAAATTATCTTAGAGACCTACAGCAAAGCACATTATCTTCAGACTTCTGCCCAATTCCCAAGGTACAAAGGCCAGGCAGATCTTTCTGGTTGAGTAGCACAAATGCAATGGAGAGCTTTTATTCCCTCTCTTTTATCCATGGAAAAGCAGGTACTTCACTAAGAGCAGTGGTAGGTCCATGCACTAATAAAAACCTATCCCCGCAGATGTTCAACCTATCCCAAAATAAACATTCACTTTCTAACAGAAGGGATGAGCTCCAGACAGCTCATTTTCAGCTTTTTGCCTGGCTCCTGTCCTGACAGGAAAAGTGAACATTCCCAGAGACTCTGGAGTGCTTAGCATTTGGAGGAAAAACACACATAGGTATTGGAAAGAGACAAAGAAACCCTGCCCGAGGCAAAACCATAACTCCTGGCTCCTTCTTCTGGTCACTGACCAGCAATAGCAGAGTTTTATCAGCATTGCCCTCTCCTTTGAGCAGCTCAAAATCTCGTAGGGTGATGAGAGGCAACTCTGAAACTCCTCTGCAGCACAGAGGTCCTGGAACTCCTGTCTGTTTGGGTGGCCCTCTATAAAGACTTCAAAAGGCTGCAACCCAGTTCAAGACAGGAATGTGCAGGAGAGGTATCAACAGCTGAGGATCCAGGGAAGAGCCAGCTGAAGGAATACTTCCCCCTTCATCACTTGTCATGATACCTCTAAGAGACTCTTTATTCAAAATAAAACAGTGATGCTGCAGCACGCATCCAACAGGGCATTTCACATTCTGCCATGTGGTTTGGCAGAATAGTGCCTAACAATTTGAAAGTTAACAATAAATGCTGTAACTGGCTTTTTACAATGGCCAATCTCCCTGGCATTCATATTCCAAAAGTGGGTTCAGTTTCATCCAATAAAAATAAATAAATTTAATAATTTAATCTTATGGTCTGAAAAATTATGCTTAAGTACACTTTTTTTTGCTTTCTCTCAGAGTCTACAATATAAAGGAAATGTAGAATGTAAAATTAATTTGTATTCTGCTGTATAGGACTCTCACAGAAACAATGAAGCCTGCACTGATGAAACCAATCTCCTGGAGTTACATACATTACAAGCGCCCTAATCCCACGGAAAACCTACTCCAGCAGCTTCAAGACCCTTAGTATTTCAACCTGCTACTACCAAATTTAGGATTTCCAGTCAAATACCAGACAACACATACAATTCTGTCTTTTTCTTTAAGAGAAAGCTTTACTTTACTTCCCCCTGGCACTTGTAGATGCAGAAAGAGCAATTATTAAAGAAACAGTGTACAGCTCCAGGAGCCAGAAATTTATATACCCTAAATCTGCAAATTTCTGTAAGACCTACAATGATAAGGGTCACAGAGACATGGGGAATGCTGCACTTCGTTGGCTGTTTAGGGATTCATTTGTACCAACCTGTGGGAGTGGCTTTGGTCACCTTGGGACAGGGACAAACGTGTCAGGTGCTGTGATCTCCACTGGCTGCACTCTGAGATCAGCTCCACACTGTGTTCAAGAGCAGGATTAAAACTGAGATTAAAACTGTTAACCTTTCAAAAGTACTCAAGCTCCCCTTGAGATCTAAAAAACTCTGAAAAATAAGGAAACAAAGAAAATCGAGCATGTATGCTTATACACAAGCAGGAATTATTGAAAAGGTTCCAAATTTGCCATATTGAAGTGTTTTACTCTAAATTTTTATCTTTTGTTTTCTAACTGGAACTCACAATAGACTGATGAGGATAATCTCCAAGTTCATTACTCTTTGTTTCTCTGAAAGATTTCATTGAAGGCTTTATGCCTTGAAATATGTAAACTTTGTGTTTAATTAGAACAGCATCAGTTTCTACAACCCGTTTTTCAATCACTACTGCAATTATAGATCAGCAAACTATACTCAGAAGCAGGCAGTATCTCCTGATAATTTTCTGGTTTAAAATTTCAGACTTAATGAAGAAAATTTTGTACCCCTTTTAGAGGAACAGAAAGTCTAGAATATTATTTTTATGGCAGTGGAGGGAACAGTTTATTTTAGTTTCTATGCAGTCAACCTTTCTTACTGAATAGGTAATACTCACTTTTGAAGTGAGTTTGTTTAGTTTTCAAAATATTGAAAAGTTTCTTCTCATCTCTTATTTGCATTTTTTTTAACAGAAAATAACTTCCAAATTTCAGGTAAACTCAGAAATATTTTAAACATCTTAGTTATCATTGAAACTATGCTTATGTGCTACCTATGACATTTTGGGATTTTGGCTTTTTTTTTTCAGCAGAGTCCAAGGAGATCCTGTGAATTCCTCTCATGCATCTTGAAAAAGCCAGCACTTGTTAAGGACTAAAACATACTCTTACTCTGGAATTCTACAGTTAGCGTATTATTGGTGAAGATTTGATTACATAGGAAGGGGAAAAAGAGCATTAAGTATCATTCCTATATTTTGATGTGATTGAGTACGATCAGATGTTTTTGGAAAGGAAAAAGACAATTTAAAAGCAATGTTTGTATTATCGTAATAATAAAGAAAAACATACATAAAAGCAACAAATGTTTTGATCAGGTCAGGAAGGTCCTAGTTTTTAACAGCAGGCCATTTCATGTCTTTTATTCAAAATATCTTAAAATTCCACCAGCAGATCTGGGACGTACATTAAGGTATCCAAAGTTTCAGGTTATTTAAGGATCTCCATAGATCTCCATAGAGGACAAAAGAGTGAACAGTTTACTTGTGTGCAGCAGGTCTCCACCTGTATGAGACTTTGTTGTCGCCCTGATGCAAAAGTCTTTGGATTGTTTTTACTCTTGAACTGGAGTTTCTCACGCAGCTTCACAAAAACAA
>JBBMKD010000115.1:11393948-11411322 GCA_037834095.1 Argya squamiceps
CCATGGGGTGGCAGCAGGGGCAGGGCAGTGACCGTCCCTGTGCTGGCACTGTTGAGGGACCACCTCGAATCCTGGGGACTCCTCTGGTCCTCTCATGGCAAGAAGGACATTGAGAGGCCGGAGTGTGTCCAGAGAAAGGAACAAAGCTGAAGAAGGATCTGGAACCCAGGAGCAGCTGAGGGATCTGGGAAAAGGCCTGGAGAAAAGGAGGCTCAGGGAAGGACCTGGTGGCTCTGCACAACTCCCTGACAGAACACTCCCTGACAGAACACTGTAATTAGGTAGGTGCTCATTTCTTGTCCAAAGTACCAAGTAATAGAACAAGAGGAAATGGACACAAGTTGTGCCAGGGTATATTTAGGTTGGATATTAAGAGAAATTTCTTCCCCAAAGTGTTGTTAAACTCTGGCACAGGCTGCCCTGAGCAGTGGTAGAGTTACCATCCCTAAAGAGATTTAAAAAATATGTAGATGCGGCACTCAGAGACATGGTTTAGTAATGGGCTTGGCAGGGCTGAGTTAATGGCTGAACTTGATAACCTTTCCTTTCCAACCTTAGTGAGTCCATGATTTCATGTTTAGCCTTAATGTGATATGAGGTCAGAACAATACAAAGAAGATGACAATGTAATTTATTTCATTTACACAGAAATTCTTGAATAATGCTGAAGCACTGAAACAAGTCTTGCATGAGATAACAAACTGAGTAAGGATGTTAATACAGGGAAGAAGCTTTGATTGTTTCTGATATCTCTTTATCTTCATGCTTATTTGTTCAAGACAAAACATCAAGAAAATTACTGTAAACAGCCGAAGTTTAAAGAAAATTAGCTTTTCAAGCATGCAATAAGATGTCAAGCAGGGTTATCAAAAGCCTAATTGAGTAGTTTGATAATGAGAACAGCTATTTAAAAATGAGAACTAGCTTCTAATGATTTTCATTGGAGTAGTATCTAAGCACTGAAAATCCAATTAGACTACAAAGGGAATTTAGAATGAGGCATTCCAGCACTGACCCTCAGCAATGGTCTGGAAAAACAATCTAAAATACATAAAGAAGACTGGACTTTGAATGGGCTTATTAAAGCAGGAGTCGAAGACATCTGCTAAATATGTTGAATTTCCAGGTCCATACCACTCAGAGCTTAAGTGCTTAGCTCTCATCTGGGTAAAGGCATTTCTCTTTACAGGAAAATGACAGCTATGTTGGTTTTCCTGGAGTCAAATGCATAAAGCAGCTTAGTCAAGTCTTTCCAAACCAGTTATGTGTCTGCTGTGATCGGTCAGTTTTTCCCTTTCTATGTCACATCCAATAAACCAAATTTTGGAGCCCTCAGCAGGATGTAAAACACCAGAACTTGTATTTATGCACTGAAACTGACTTGAAGAAAAACCAGCAGCTGTCTCTCACCAGGGATATAAACCTGGATAAAGAAAAGGAGAGAAAAACTTTCTGTGACATCCCAAGGAGGAGTTCTGCTAAGTGTCAGAAATCTGTTATGATTAACACAATGTTAATTTCTTGGATGTAGTTGGGAGATCTTATTTCCTCTTTTGCATAAATCCCTAAGCCAATTAGATGATGTACTGTCAACAATAAAATATGCCCTAGCATGAAAAAAAATTAAAACCCAAAGCTTTTAGGCTTCTACCCATCTAACAATAGACAAGGATTTTGATTAAAACATTTTATTTGGAGAAGCTCTTAGCAGAATAAGAAATGAGTCATTAAAAAGGATTAAATGTACTCATAAAGATCATCAACAAATCTATTCCACGAATGCTTAGACTCAAAATTATGATGAATTGACTTCATTGCCATGTAGATTTCCAGAAGAGAATCCCTTTTTCTCCTTGTTGACAACAAAAGTAGCATAAACACGTCAGTCAGATTCTGGTGTTACTGTCTTGTAACAGTAAAGAGCCTGGTCCTGTGCAGAAAACACATCTTAGGGGTAAAGATAGTTACAAAATTATTAAGAATTTCCTGGAAAATTACAGTAGACACTTGCAAGTAATGTGTTTTCTGCAAGTATTTTGCCTGTTATGTGATTATGATTTTTTTCAGTGCCCGTTTTGTAGACGTTTCAAACAAGCCCATTCTAACTTACCTATTGCTGAGGACATGCATGATCTTCCCTTACAAACACAAACACAAACACACAGACACACACACGCACACACTTACTTATGTACTCTGGGGAATAAAAATTCTGGGAGCAAATTTCTGATTAGGATTATTGCGAGAGTTTATTCTAGCTGAACAAATTCCACTTCCGCAGGGATGTTTAGTGGTGACATTTCCTGCCTTCTACTGCTCATACTGTGTTATCTGCTGTTAGTAAATCAGAGAAGTTAGTCTGCTTTCTATTCCCACCTTACTGTAGAATTTGACAGAACTTACTTACCTGACTACTTATACACACTTCCGTGTAAAAGAATATGAAGAATTGGTTTCATTAATTAGTGCCTTCTTATAGTAGATGAGGAGTAATTCTGCATTAAACTGTAGTTGCCATTGTTTCTGAACTTAAATTCCTTTTCTCTCTATTTTTTTTCCTTTGAGGTTTGAGTCACAGAATTGAGGACAGGGAGATGGTCCAGAAAAGGTAAAGGTTTTATGCTGAGGACTCAAGAGAAACACACCAGTCTGACCGAAGACTTTCTGTTTCATCTTCCACTACAGTTATGTGTAAGAAGGACTCAGAAGTCCTGTTTCAGTGAAGAGATTATATCCTTAAAAGACTATTCCATCTGAAAGCTGCTGTCCTCTCAGATGTGCAAGGTGAGCTGTTCTTACCCACATTCCTGAGCACCTGTTTGGTGTGAGATGTGTGAAATGCCTGGCTGTAACAGTTCAAAACAGTTCAAAACAGTTCAGTTTTGCAAACAATGTCAATCATTACTTAAATGGGTATGAAAGTGCGCTTATAAGTCATTGAATGTATTGTTTTGACAAACAAATGGTTTCCCAGAGTTTAAAAACTGTGTTTTCTCCATGTGCCACTCCTCCTTCCAATGCTCATTTTTGCCCAAAACTTCAAAGCAGCAAAGTGAACTGTGTACAGCAGCTGTAGCCTGTGGTAGACAAACAAAAGTTCCTGGTGCTCTGTTTCATGAGTTTTGGGCCTGAATTTTTATATCGTGCCATATGGGGATCAGGGTTGACACTTCTCCCCTTATGGAAGAGAGATGCAAGTTTTCACAAATGTAGGGAATCTGGTGATAATATCTCTCTCCTGGATAGAAAACAGTTCTTGTTTTTTCCATATTCTCATCCAAAATTTGCTGCTACTTCTGAATTGGAAGAAAATGATTCAAGAAATTCTGGATGACCCTAATTAATTTTGAAGTTCAGATTCATGGGCTCTGTAAAATATTTATATTCAGTCCCATGTTGGCAATAAATTTTTCAGAAAGGTTAAGGTTGTGATTCATGACAGGAGTCAGAGAAATAGTTTGTCATGTAGAATTTCTGGTTTAATTTCTCTCTTTGAATCTCTCTACCATACTTGCATGCAGTGTCACAATTAACAGCTATACTATTGGTTCAGAAGATTTGTGTAAATGAAGTTTTTTTTTAAGAGAGTACCTAAAAAACATGTCTGTATATCACTTTTCTAAGCAGGTTTATTGCTTTTGTCAGTGCATATTTATGAAGCAGTTTGTGCGGTCAAAGAAGCCATACTATGAGTACAGATAGCCTTGAATTACAAGAGAATGGGATTTTCCAAAAGTCTGTATCTTTCCAAACCAGAGGAAACAAACATAAAAATGACTGTAATAGCAAAAGCAATGTCATTTGACATCTAGCAGTAGCATAATGTGCATTATGGCAACATAATTACACTTGCGAGTTTAAAAACTAGTAGTCCACAGTTGCCACAAGCATTTATGCATGGATTTACAACCACTGTTGGAAGTCACTCAATGAAAGCCAATTAGTGCTTGTAGAAAGGGGATCTTAGTTTGCCATTTTCATAATATTGCTTCTGAAATAACAACAGAGGTGCTTTCAGTCTTGAGTTTCTTTTCCCTTTAGTTATGTGAACAAAGAGAAAAAAAAAAGGTAAAATGATCACCTTTCCTTTGCTTACTGCATTATATTTTCTCCTGATCACAACAGGGTGCTTTTCAGAATAGCTAAATCTTGACTGGAAAAAGAAACAGTCTCATATTCAATGTTTTAAATAGTGAGATGTGCAGCCTATCAGCTGTTGGAAGAACAGCTGAAAACACTGCAAGGGAGAGATATGAACGTAGCAGCAAAAAAAGGATATAGCAACCAGTTTACCTTGTCTAATGAATTCTGAACAATACATTCTGTCTACTGTAAGATGGTGCTCTAAGAATATGAGTCATACAGTGTTATAAGGAAAATTCTTGTTATTCCCCTGACGATATTTTATACCTTACAGATCTACAGATATCATACCTTTTGACTCAGAACTCTTCAATTTTTACTTTTATATGCCTGTAATATTTGAATTTTTGGAGGAGTTGTGAGCAGATTTTTGCCAGGTTTGTATTTAATCCTAAGTGGGATGGGCAATGTAGATCATACATAGAATCATAGGTGGAAAAGACCTTAAAGATCATCTTGTTCCACTGGGAAATGTTTCCTATAGATGTGATTGATCAAACATGCTGTTGTATTTTTTAGTAAAATGTCCCCATTCGGTAGTTAT
This sequence comes from Argya squamiceps, assembly GCA_037834095.1. Taxonomy (NCBI): domain Eukaryota; kingdom Metazoa; phylum Chordata; class Aves; order Passeriformes; family Leiothrichidae; genus Argya; species Argya squamiceps. The sequence goes on from JBBMKD010000115.1 coordinate 11,398,636, forward strand.
TATGTCCTGAAGAATTATGAGTCATCTGCTTGGATTTTTTTCACAAGCTGTAATTAATATTAAGGAAGTGTGTGTTTATGTTTATCACACTCCCATGTACATGTTCAAAAATTACTTCTTATGTCCACTAAGTTTTTCCCTAAGAAATGAGAAGAGAAAATGACATTACTACACTGCCCATCCTTTTCCTTTTATTTCAGGAACTGGACTAACATCTCTATCAGCATTTCATGGATGATATGTGTACCACTGGTGTTATATTTTTTTCTTTTCAAAACTTAACTTTTTACATCAAATATAAACACATGCATATTTAATTTGTTTAAGCAGTGCCAAGAAGCCTCAACAAAGACTGGGGAAAATCATTTTCAGTGCAATGGGAACACCTCATCGAGTTAGACTTTTGCCTGAAGACCATGAGGAAGTGCCAGGAGGTAATTTCTAGCAAAATTATTGTGCTAAGGATGCTTGCTGCTCATTGTTGGAAGATTTGCAAGTAGGATTGCAAATCTGTTTGGCTCTGTTGTGTTGTCACTTATTTTAAAACTTACCCTTTTAAGGAAGAAAGATGACCATTTGAGCCATTTTGGCAGAGTCATGTCTTCAGTACCTTATCTGCACCCTCCAGTGTGATGCAGACTAATTTTATTCTTAGGAAACATTAACCATCATTGTCTTATTGTTTTTATCTGGTCTTTGTGAAGTTGTTTTTGTTTTGTTTTGGGTTTTTATTTGTTTGTTTTGGGTGGAGTTTTTTGTTTGTTTTTGTGGGGGTTATTTGTTTGGGTTTTTTAATTTTTGGGGTTTTTTTTGTTTGATGGGGGTTTTGTTGGTTGGTTGGTTAGTTTTGTTTGGTTTTGTTTTGTTTTTGAAAGTATAACATCAGTCTTGCATATATTTCCCTGTATTCTACCTATGTGAATTCTGATTCTTTTATTAAGAACTCCATATACCATCAGCCTAAGCTGCTGATGCTTAAAAAGGCCCCTAATATTTACCTCCCAAGATATTCCCCAGGCTTCTCAGTGAGCTATCTTCTCTCTGTGTGAAAACTGTTCCTTTCAGGATGTTCCTAATGTCATGAAGTATGGGGAGATATTTAGAGAACATATTCCAAAAGCTGTTGTTGGCAACTACTTTTTATTTATCAGCACAAGCAAAGTTAGGTGGAAAGTCACAGTTTCTGGTTTGTCATGATGACTAACACTGTTATTTTTCTCTGCCCTACAGCATAGGCAAAGGCTTCGGACACATCTCCAACAGAGAAAGCCTATCCAGATTCTTCATCTAATTAGGAATGGCTTCTGCATGTTACTGCATTTGCTTTCTTCAGTTATTGTCCTAAGATTTCTTCTTTATAAGATTTTAGTTCTGCCTTTAATTGGTGTTGATATAATAGCAGTGTCTTCCAAGCCAGCTCAGGAATCACACTTTGTTTGCTTAGGGTTTCTTCCTCCTTTTAATTTATCAGGTTTTGTCTATTAATTTTCAGTTAAAATCCATGTTTCTGATGCTTGAAACCTTCTTCAGCAAGGCTAAATACTCAAAACTCTTAAAGCATTTCAAGTAACTATTAATATTAAAGTATCTCACAACATAAAGAATAAATCACTCTCCTGCTGAAGAAATGTAGCAGTTAGACAGGTCTAGGTAATAAAACTGACTTCAGCAAGACTTCAGTAAAGGGTGTGTTGTAAAGGTTATTTCTTTGTCCATAACTTTGTTTCAGATATGGTTTCCTTTCGTGATATTTCTACAAGTGTACAACAATATGTACTAACCGACAAGATCTTTAAAGCAAATTTATAAAAAACTGTAACACTTACAAGCTTTCTTTCAGTCACAAAGGTTGTTCCTTGGTATTACCTTCTGTTTTCAAGGATGTCTGGGACTGTTTGCTCTTTCTTACCTACTGCATTTGCAGAAGCTGACCTTTAGACTGTCAAGTGCTGAACTTCATGAGCAGTTTTAATCTTGGAAATGATCTTTTAGGCAAAAATATAATTTACACTTTGCAGCCTGGTCTCTTTCCATTGACAAAGAACATAAATGTGAGGAATTGTTGTAGAACTGGGCAACAAAAATGAAGCCCTATGTCTTTTTCAAATAGTCCTATTTGTGAAGAAAAAAATTAAAAAATGCTTTTGTATCTTTAGTATTTGTTTTATGATATTTGAGGAGAAGTGTTTTTGTTGCTGTTATTAAACACAAAGTCACATTTCTATCAAAAAATCCTTGGTAAAACCCCTTCTCTACTGCATGCAAAACGAATCATAGAATCATGCTGGGTTGGAAGGGACCCACAAGGATCATGAAGTCCACCTCCTGGCCCGGTGCAAGACCCCCTAAAAAACCACAACCTGTGCCTGAGAGCATTGTCCAAACATTTATGGAACATAATTCTGTATGAGAGTGCTGTAAAGTTTGGGTTCACATTTTGACACAGGTTTGTGTAGTGTGTTTTTGCAAGTATGTGTTTGCATCTGTATAGGCATATATATACTTTTCTGTACAAGTTTGTATATGTACATATATTTCTCATAAATGCAGATGAGGACAAAATGAGTCTCAGTCTGGTTTTAAAACAATGTAATATCTTGCAGGAACGGGAAAATATCCATGTTCTAGGCTGATGATGCACACATCATCAGGACATTTGTTCCCCTGAGTCCAAAAAGCCTGTATTATGTCTGTTCCTTATGAATTTTCATGCAATTGAGCTTGATCTTCCAGGTGGGATATTGATCCCAGGGGAATTTATGCTCTGGCTAGTGATGTTCCTGCTTTAGGGAGCTATTTTACCTCTTATTTCTAGGTAGCATCTCTTTAGCTTTCTGGCAGAGAAGAATCTGATACTGCTCTTTTTGTTTGGTATTTTAAGGAACAGTGTTTTACATTTTTCCATGTAGGAATTTAGACCTTTAATGGTCCTAAGCATATTTCTCAGAAATATGGCCTTCATTAGCTTTATTTTAATCACTGCTAGTGGTCTTTGTTCTTGCATATCCATTTTTCATGTGATTGTCTGCCTTTCTAATATCCTCACATGGTCGGAGATGTTGTCATCAGCCTACCTCCAAGCTGTGGTCTAATAGTGGCAGTTTAACCACAGTGAAAGGCCAGGGACATATCCAAGTCACCAACCTGTTTCTGAGTGCAAGAAGGGAAAACAGGTAGAACATGTGAGGGGAACTCTGCCTTCAGGCAGTCTCCTTTTAATTTTTTTTTTTTAATTTTTCCCAAGCAGAGACGGAACTCTCAGCCAGAATCACTAAAATCAGCCTGGAAGGGCAGCACAGACTGTAGCAGAATTTCTTAGAGAAGGTGGACATGATCTGTATTTGGACTGTGATTGAATCACCCAGACTGGGCCTCAGAGTTAAGGCCTGTAGGAGTTTGTGGCACAGCTGGAATTTCAGCTGCCAAGTTTGTGGAGCAGTAAAAATTACCCCTTAAGGTGTTAACAAGGAACAGAGGGTTTTTTAGTAGACAATAAGCATAGCAATTAGTTGGGACACAGTAGCTGCCTTAAGAGTTTATTCAACAATGTATGTTTGCATATTTCCCTGTGCTGTATGCCAATGAGAATGCACCTGTAAAGTAAGCTATGTAGAAGTGTATATAACCAGCCATTTCAGGCAGAATAAACGGAGAACGTAGGATTAACCATACTGGTCGTACCTGCGTTTGCTCTTGCCCGACTTCCCACTTATTTTTGGGGTTCCCTCGGCTTTCTACAGACCCCTGCTCTGAGTTGCAGAACAGTGTCCGTGGGTTTAGGTTGTATGAGGGTGTGTCCAAAATTTTTCTGCAAAAGCAAGATTTTCCACAGGTTATTCAGAACTGAAAATGGGGGAGCAAAGTAGAAGCTGTGGCTTTGCAACAGCCTTTCTGCAGAATTTCAGCTGTGATTTGCTCTGATTCATTGCAAGTCATCTTTTGGCATGGCTTAAAAATTTGCATGCAAAAAGCCCTAGAGTTTGAGTCTTTGCATAGACTCTGCAGTCTGTCTTTGGATTTAAGGCATATAAGGAGAATATCAGAAGGAATTTGCATTCTTTTGAACATATTTATTTTGATGTACTTCCTTCCTATTCCTTTCTTTGCCCTTAGCTTGGCATGATGCAGCCAAACTGTCTGAAAGATACAGATAATTAATTCCTATTAATTAAAGAAATAGAACATCCATGCTTATCTTTGGACGGTATCTACAGTTTGAATAATCAGTTTGGTTTACTGCTCCAGACTTGGATAACACCCTACCTGTCACTGAAATGTGCAATTTTTAGAAGACCAGAGTAGAGAGTGAGCGTGAATTTCTTACTGAACAGCTTCACTGAAGGTCATTTTAAACAGTAGATACAGCATCTCCATAAAAAATGTCTTGGAATTTCTCATTCTTGCATTCTATCCCTTCACTTTTTTCCACTTTTTTTGTGGGCAAGGATCTCAAAGCCCTCTATATGTGACAGACTTTTTTAGCGTTGGGCTGTCAACTCCGACAGCTTGTGCCCACAGGTTTTGTATACAGCTTTTGCCCATGTCAATCCTACATGCAGGTCTTGAAAAAAATCAGCTAGAAGTCTAATTCCTGGTTTTTTGCACTCCAGAGAAAAGCCACAAGAAGCAAGGCTTTAAGCATCCAGAAATATCAGCATCTCAACAAGGAAGACCTCTACTTACCAAAGTATTTAATAAGGAGTAATTCCATGTGTCCCAAACTGTCCATTACAACTCAGATATTGTTTGGGAGGTTAGTTTGGTTTTGGCTTGGTTTTGGTTGTGGTTTTTTGTGTTTTGTTTAATTTGTTTGTTTGTAATGTTACATGTCCTGAAAACAGAATTCTCTGAATGTGCACGTTATTTTCTAAAGCTACCAAACTGTGTAGACTGGAAATGAGAATTTTCTCACATGATATGATGAAGCTGATCATAGCAGTGCTGTTTGGGAGCACTAATATCTTCATCTACCTAAAATTTTATCTCTTGTTACCAGCCAATAACAGGAGCTTATCAGGAACTTTTTAGTGGAACCAAAATTAGACCAAAAAAAAAGTGATTTTAGCATATGCAATCCCAACACTTTCCATTATGGTTGTTGTCTATACCTGCTTATTACTTTCTCTGAACATGTCTGTTTTAAGCAAATTTGACAGGATTGAGAAAATTATTAAAGAAAGCGAGAGAAGCATGTCTCGTGTTAAATTTTGGGCAATTCTCTTGCTAATGTAACACATAATTAGTGGTTTCTAAAGAGGCTCATAGTATGTGAAATTGCTGTTGGTTCTGGGCCACCAGAATAATCTGTCATTTGGGTGGAAAATCGAGGCTTTCAGACACAATTCAAATTAACCTCAACTGTCTACAGAAATCTGAACAAAAAAAGTGCAGTCTGGACTGTGTAGTCATGAGGCTGCTGCAATCCCTTGGTTTCCAGTTACCCTTTAAGGCTTGTCACTTGAAAACCTATGCTAGCAATGAAAGGATGTCTGATTTCATACCACTCTCACAAAAACAGATAAAATTTCACTTGAACCATTTAGGGCACTGACCGTTCCACTCCAGATTTTGTGGGTTTTTTTGTACTTGATGGGCTATTTCATGGTGTAGGTGAATGAGACTTGGCACTACTGATTTCAGAAGTGGTGTCTGTATAATGGCATTTCTTGAGACTGGGAGGGGTTTCAAGGATGAACTTTGATTTGCAAAAATATACATGTTCGAGGCTATTAGTAAATTTGCAAGTGCTTTCTAGACTGCATGGCTTTTATGTGCTTTTGAGAACACTGATTTCTAAGGGCAAAAAATGAAGTGATATAGTTACTGGATATATTTTTGTTAGAAGAAGTTTCACTTTCAAAGTAACATGTAAGTTTTCCTTCCCAGAAGTTTATATTTAAATAATTTATTTTAAAATCAATTTAAATTATTTTTTTCTTGGTGATGTCTCTTCCATCATATTAAAAAGGCAAACAATACAATAACAAAAGCCAATATATCCATTTATTCCAGAGGCTGTATTAAAAGTAATGATCAATTTTGACAGGTATCTAAGGAGGGTGATGGCAGCATAAATTTAATTAAAGGGCAACATTATACACTGCCTGAAGTGTGACTTTAGCATGACGTGTCACTAACAGGAGTAAAGGCCCCCAAAAGACCAAAATATCAGAACTTTTCTTAAAAGAGATGGTGTATGTACAGAGATGTGTGTGTGTTTCTATCCAAGTGTAGGTATTCAGTTAAGGAAATTAAAGAATTGCTAGAAAGAAAATTGAGAAAATTGAAATATTAGAGTTCTCTTTTGACTTCCTAGTACATTTTTTCAAGTATCAAGGTAGCTTAGACAATCAGTATCAACCTGAAAAATGTTGCTTCCTTTCTTAAACATAGAAGTGAAATACAGAATTTACTAATGGTTTTATTTCCAGATATATGCACTTTCAAGAGAAATATTGTGTTGTCAGGACTTTGCACCTGGTCTTGTGAAGTTGTGAAGTTGTGAAACTTGAAAACTTGTGAAATTTTAATCCTTTCAAGACATATTTTGTGCAAGATTTTTTCCAACCCTTGTAAAAAGCCTCGGCCTTTAATATTATACTTTTCTCTTTAAAGAGTGGGTTTAGTATTAAGACCAGACCATCTGAAAAAAGGTAGCCCATTAATTTTAACAAATCCTCTAACTTATATCAACTTTGTTAAATTAATGGAAACTTTTTCCTTAGAGCATGGAGAAGAATTAAAACTGATTTAATTACGCAATTAAAATCTGTGTCACTTCTCCTAAAGGTGCCTTTAAATTGGATTTATTTTCCTGTTTCTCAAAATCTGGATGTCATTTCCACCTTGAAACCCAAACAGAAGTTTGTAGGTTGCTGTTTGGATGCTTGAGAGGATCACTTGCAGTTTCTCTCAACTCTAACATTTCATACAAAGTGTTGCTAAAAAGGGAGAGAGGTAGAGGTAGGTACAATGTGATAGTATGTGATCCATGCTGCCCAGATCATTTCTTAACTTGAAATGACTGTCTGCTTGGTATTTTCATCATCCTTATTTTTTTTTTATTGCTTTATTAATTTTTTTTCATTTATTTATTTGTTTGTTTATCTGTTGAAGAACTGCCAAGCTTGTTTAAGTAGGCAAAATAAGAAGCCTTCTGCTGTTCTTGGTGGACTGCGACAGCTTGATTCCTGGGGAGAAAAAGAAAATTTCCCTAGAAAAGACAGGAAAAAAAAGCTCAAACACAAAAAAGAGATGCCAGAGATAAGAAGTGTGGTGGCTGTTTGGATAATGTTCAGAGACTGGATACCGGGCTGTCTGGATATGTCCAAAGCTGGGTGTTCTGAATCTTGGAAATTCTGGTAAAACCTAAAAATTTTATGAAAACATGGGACTTTGACTTAAAATTCCAGCCCAGTTTAAATTTTGAAATGGCTAAGGCAAACATATCAGTGTGATCCTTATAGAAACTTCTGAAACCCTCAGCCCTGGCTTTGCTTTTCTTCTCCTGAAGCCCAATATGACAATCTCGTTGTCCCCAGTGCCAGTAGAGCTTGGGTCCTTCCAGGGCCTTTCTGGACAGCCTTTCCTCAACACTGCAGTGTGGGAATGTTGCTGGAAGAGATGAGTGTCAGGGCTGGGCTGCTCATGTGCAAACCCATGAGGTGCTGGAAATGTCACTGTGAAAACATATTGAGATCTCCTCTCTTGTGAACTTGCAGAGATCCAAGAGTATATGACTACAAATAATAAAAGCTTTACTACCAGGTTCTTCTCCTAATTACCACTAGGTGCTGAAGCTGGGACTTAACTCATTACTATTCATATAAAAATTTCGAATGCAGTGTCTGCCATTATTAAAACCTCATGCCCAGGTTGTTTTTCATTAATCCTTGAGATTGCAGTGTTCTGGGGCTTCATTTTTTAAGACTATATATGGACCATGACAGTGTTGTCAATGTATTAATTGGCTCATGCAAGAATAGGCTCCAAAGATTAATAACTTCACGGTAAATGTAGTTCTGGGAGGGGAGTTATTGCAGTGTTCCAGCTCTAATTACCAAAGTTAATTATAGTTTTTTGCTTCCCAAGCTGTGCAGGAAACTATATAAAAAACAGTTTCCAGCATGAGTCAGTTCTGAGAAAGCTCAGCTGAGGAGCTAATTTATAGACCTTGAGGTCTATAATGCTCTAGAGTTGTTACAGCAAAAACTCAGAAATTAGGAAGTGGGGTTACAAAACAGCTGTAGCATGATAAAAAGCTAGGGAAAAATAGTATGATTTCCTGGGTTTATGATTTGAATTTATTATTTGAGTTATTTGAATAAAATCCACAGCTTCCTTCCTGTTTAGTGATGATTGTAGTCTCCACTTTATGATGCTGATTATTCTTTCCCTGAGAGGTGACACTGCTGCCTTGCATGCTTGTCTTTTTCTATCCTGTTGTCATAGGTAAGCTAAAGCGTATGCAAGAACACATCCTCTGTAATTATCTGTGCTGTTCACATACTTGGGAGATATTTATTGGTTTCTGATGTTTTCAGAAACATCAGAATTTTTTCTTTGTAACACCTTGTGATGATCTCTGGACCATTACAATGCAAAGTCACAATTTTACTTCTCTAAGGGAGAATTGCTCCTGAGCATGTTTCCCTTGAGAAATGGTTTCAGCTTTTGGCTACTTTAACATTATTAGTCAGTAAACATTGTGAGGGCTTGCTGCTTCCCCACATCCACAGTTGTAAAGTGAATGGAATCATTCTGATGTTGTTGAAAGCCACACCTGCAAGGAAATCCTTATCTCATGAGCATTTTGCATATATAAATGACACCTTTCTCTCTCTGAGTTTGTGCATTTCTCTGGAGACAGAAGAGAAATTGCTTTTTGGTGATGAAATCAGATTTTCCATTTTTTTTCAGAAGATTCTTTTTATGATCATATGACTCAGATTAAATCAGGCTTAACAATTTCCCCAGGACATTTTTGTTACAAATCTGTCCCATTTTACAGAAGTAAGTGCTACAACACATTGCCATGCAACCATTTCTCTCTTTGTGACTTAAAGTGCTTGAGCTGTGATTTAATTTTCTACCATCATGCTTGCAGTTTGGGATTATGATTGTATTTGCAGTAGTATTTAGAGTCCCAGAGAATGGGGAAGAAACACATGGAAGCCCAACCTTTCCTCGCTCCACTGGGTTTTCATTGTGTAACCACCAATCTGCACAACACCGGGAAACTGTTTAAAACCTGCATGATACTGGTTTGCAAAGTTGACAACGAAGGCAAGGCTACATCTGAGAGTTTAATAAAGTTCCAAATTACCCATAGAAAACAATGAGAGTCCTCTGAAAAATTGCTGGTACAGCATGTAAGCTGGTTTACTGGAAGGATACAACATACAAATGCCTATCAGTTTTATTATTCTTACCTGCCCACTGGGTAAGTCTTAGGGGACATATCAATGTAGAAATGACTCATAATTTAGACACAAATTAAAATACATCTGATTCTTCTTTGATTGACTCTCAATGTAAACAATGCTAATATTAGTATGCCCATCATCTAATGTGTCTAATATGTTCAGAAGGGTTTTAAAGGCTTTCAGAACTCTGGTTGTTTGCTCCTCTGTTTCAATTTTTCATTGGGCTGAAAAAACTTTGTGATCAGAAAATTGACTCTCTTTTGCGTTAATCCAATTGTTATATTTCAATTTACAAAGATTAATTAAAATTTGGATCAGCTTGTCCTGTGATTATATAAGGCAGCATAAATGAAAACTGGGTGGGAAGAACTTGATGACATCCCTGGGACCTCGAATCAGTTCTGTTGTGCAAGGACCTTTGCAAGCTGCATTGACAACAATATATGTTACTTATTTTAAATATGCAGCACTATGAATTCACAAAAGATGGAGATACTTGTCCATGAGACACTTGGAAATGTCCTTTTGACTACACTGGTAGCTGAACACATGGTCATTTTCTCTGAGTTAAAAAAAAAAAGGCTTAAAATCTTAAACAGGCTTAAATATATTTGTAGATCTCCTGGAACAGTAAAAAATTACTGCAAAATCCATGGGTAATAATTGAAAGCTAGTAAATGCAGGCAGGAAATGAAGCATATTCTTGTCTTTTGCTCTAAAAAGGAATTAAATTATTGGAGTTAAACCAGTGTTCAGACAGTACTCAAGGTAACTCTGAGGTTGGGATCCCTCACCTTGGTGTTTGAGGGTTTGGGTATTCTGTGTCATCCTTCTAAATTCCTAAGATTTCTCAAACCAGTCATGTGGTGCCAATTCCACTTGACATCACAAATCTCAATTCCAGTGTTGATGGACCTTTAATCAGTTTGTTTGGTTTCTTACTTAATTATTAAAGTTTCTGTGATAGAAGAAATTGTCAATTCCAGTGAAGCTACTATATCCTGAGCCGGAGACTCTTGTTATATACCACCGTAGAAAAAAATCAAACCCTGGATTTCTATTTTCAAGAAAAGGAGTAAAAAAATGTAGGAGAAAAAGAGGACTTTTGTGTATTTGCAAAAGGAGGGGAAAAGGAAGGCAGGGATTTGTGCAGATGTGCTGAAACTCCATGATAGTTCAAACACAGCTGTTAAGCCCTCAGAAAAATTTCTCAGTGCTTCACCTGAGGCCTCCACCAATTCTTCTAGAAAGCTGTTGTGGAGATCAAGCCTTTTTTCTTGGTGTGTGTAGAGGAACTGCACTTTTCTCTACTGGGGATGGGTCCTGATATGACAGTGGTGAGTTTTCACATATACTGACATTTAACAGTAAATTCTTTCAACAGTGGATAAATGTCACAGTACAGCTGGTCTGATGCTGGACAAGATAAACCTGGCCATAAAACAAACCCAATTCGGCTAGCCTGGTATGTTCTAGAAAAAAAGTAAAGCAAGTCCCTGGGTGAACAATGATAGGATAGATTTGAACTCAAACAGACCTCAGCCAACCCTGTTCAAGCCTAGATGCAGAAATACCAGTGGCCAGAAACCTGGGCGGAGAGAGATCCCAACCAAACAGTTACCTAAACCCAGGAAATTCAAACCCCCTATAAAAAGGGGAGCCATAATAAACTCATTGCTGATTTTATTTTTGCTGATTTGATTTTGCTGATGACCGTCAATGAGCTAATGGCATTTGTCTGTCTCCAACCAATGACCCCATGGAACAGATAAAAACACAGAAAAATCAATACAGCCATAGCATTTCCAGACATGAGCAATACAATATACACCTACTTACAAAGAAAAAGGATTTCTTTGCATTCATGGAAGGCAGCATCATAACGGGAATAAATAACACCAGATTAGAAATTCACATAAGGGCTCTGGGACCAGGACCTTCAGGGAAGTCAGATAACCTGAAATGCCTGTTAAAATATGGGTTAATTTACCAATCTGCCAGCAGAAAGTGCAAATTACCTCTATAGATTTAAGCCTCTATAAATTTAAGCCCTCCAGTCTCAATCCTGAAAATATCACTGAGCAGAGGTGGGATTTGTATTGCATTTGAGCATAAATGAGTCAGTTTTTCCTAATTATCTGTTTGGCTTGGCTAGTGATGATAGTATGTACTGTTTGCTTGACACCTTGACAGGCTCAAATGTTTGTCTGTGGTTAGAGGTAAACTCTCTGTGCCTGGACAGCCCTGTATAATAAATCCAGACCATTTTCTGATCCAGCTGTATCAACTGAAATGGTGTCTTCAGAATATCACTGGCACTTCCTTACAGAGTAACTGGGCCTTACTTTGTCTTTGGAGGAATTGGCAAATATTAGTCCCGAGCTGTCTGAGACCTCCGGTTTTAGTACAGCTGGAAAAGCTAAACAGATTGCTTTAGTAATTAGGCCGACACAAAGCCTTCAGAGAAATGAAAACTGTTTGTTCTGTTCAGTAACTATGAACACAGAATAAGACCAGATGTAGGAAATTCCCTGTTCAGCTCTCATAATAACATAATAAGTTGGGATTATGAATTCCCCTGTTCTAATCATATTACAAGGGTGACATTTATAAGATGCCAAAAGATGAAATGCATAGTTCTGCAACATCAATTAATTTTCACTGGTGTTGCTTTTGCTGCGGAATTTTCTGACCAGAGGGAGAACTTTTTCCTTTGTCTCCAGCAAAAAATTATACACGATGACAGCCAACACCTGTAGGTGCTGAGTGTTGACTGGGTGTTACCAGAATTGGGGAATAAGCCTTAAAAAGCTTTGAAATCCACCATACCTTCTCCCACACTTAGCAATCCCATTTTTTTGAGAGTGAGCCTAACCACAAGCTTCTAACTAAAACTGCTCATCTTTTGTCAAAGCTTCAAGAACAAGTATTCAAATGTCCCATTGGAGAGGAGATCTTTCTGGTCCTAATCCTCTTAAGGATCACTCATGAATCTGTGGGAAGGCAGTAAAGGGCAAGAACCAATTTGTTGTTCCTTCTCTCACTTTTAAATGTTTTGCCTGCAGCCATCGGTTGTAGGATTCAAAACAGAGCTGCTGAAAAAGTACCGAAGACAAGAAACCAGTCCACCCTTATGGGGCAGTCATACAAACATGTTTTCCAATCTGAGTGACTGCTCTGTTTTAATTTTTCCTTCCTTCCTTCCTTCCTTCCTTCCTTCCTTCCTTCCTTCCTTCCTTCCTTCCTTCCTTCCTTCCTTCCT
>JBBMKD010000115.1:11411604-11434565 GCA_037834095.1 Argya squamiceps
TTCCTTCCTTCCTTCCTTCCTTCCTTCCTTCCTTCCTTCCTTCCTTCCTTCCTTCCTTCCTTCCTTCCTTCTCCCTCCCTTTCTTTTTCTCTTTTATCCCGTTTCTCCTTTTCTGTCTCTTTTTTTTTCTTTTTCCTTTTTTTTTTTTCCTCTTTTAACTTCCTTGACAATAACTGTAAATTAAATTATTTTCATGGAGTCACAGCATGCTTGGGACTGGCAGGTGCTGACCCACCTGTTCAGACACAGTTAGAGCAGGTTGCCCAGAACTGTCTACAGTCAACTTTTTAATGTCTCCAAGGGCAAAGACTCCACAACTTCTTTGGGCATCCTGTTTTAATACTCAGTGATTCTCTCAGTGAAAGAAATATGTTTTCTGTGGAATTTCTTGTACTTCCATTTGTGCCCGTTGACACTGGTCCTGTCCCTGGGTGACACTGAGAAACATCTCACTCCTTCTTCTTTAAAATCCTCCATCAGGTATCTGCACACTTGGATGAGATCCCCCATCTCTCCATCATATTTGAGGCTGTAAAATACATTTTCTGCTCAGGCATGCTAGAACAGAAGCACGAATGGGATGGCTATTTTGCCGTAAACAGCAGCTTCAATGGTGTTATCTTTCTGAATAATAACAAATTATCAAGCACTCTCAGCTGAGTAATTATGCCCTAATGAATGTAGTTGTAAATGGCTCATGAATGTGGAGATTGGACAGGCACCACTGACCTAGGTAACTAGGGTACTGTGCAGAAACCCTCTGGGCCCACATAATTACTGCAATTTCTCCTTAAATGATAAATCAAGTATCATGGTCCCAGAGCTGTTAGTCTTGCTAATGACCTAAACCTCTCTTTTTTTTTTCTTTCCCTTCCTGTTTATGAAATAGTTCCAGGTTTTTTAGCTGCATACTTCTTAAGAGCAACTGCACTGTACTGTGTCATTTGAAAAATAATATTGCATTCATTAGAGATAGAGGGAATTCTTTAAAAACAGCTGCAAACTAACATGAGGATTTTTTTCCTTTTTTATCTTAATGAAATGAAGAGAGAGAACTATTTTTGTTAAGAAATAGAGATCATCTTCCAGCATGCATATCTCTGGAGGCTAATTCTTTAATTTGGTAGGCCCAGATTTTAGAAACATAGCTACATGAATTTTTAACTTTTAGTCAGATACATTTGTATTATGTTGATGTGTATATTGCACCGGATGATTTAAGATGACATGTAAGCACTGTGCTTACTTCCTACATGAGTAGGAACTTAAATTTGCAGTCTGGTGCAAGTTGGTCTGATCTGACTTTATTTTTGGGAAGCGTGAAGGTACCTTCTGATGCAGTTAAAGTAAAAGTGAAATAATAGGATAGCATCATGGGGAAGTATGATTCAGGTCAATGTGGGTTTAGAAGACACAGGTCTTTCAAAAAATCCCATTGCTTTAATTCAATATAGTGTTTGCAGAGAGCCCTTACAGACTGCATATCCTTTTCTGCAAATTCTTGAACAATGATCTATCAAAAATTCTTCTCTAAGTTCAGCCAATTCCTCTGCTGCCAAATACAGCTTGGATTTTGTCTCTGGAACAACAAACATCTGGTAAACAGCAGCTGTTTACCTGATACCCATATGTGTTTCCCATGCAATTGAGAATTACAGTAAAAATATATATATCCTTAGGCTGAGAGCCAACAGATACACAGCCATAAGCATTCTTCTTGTCAGAACCTGGGGTTTAGATCTGGTTTTCTTCCTACTAAATTGCCTCAAATTTAAAACAATGTTGAGCATCTTCCAGTGTATGCTTCATTGTTTTAGTGTGCTAAGCACTTACTAATAGAGATGAAACTTGCAGTTTCTGGCTTCCATCAGCACTTTTGCCAACTTAGGCTGATTAAAAAAATAAAAGATCGGGAGACTGATATTAAAGTCAAACAATTTAATTTGCCTGCTGACTCTGGAAACTAAATGCTTCATGATCATGAGGCCTTCCCTACAAATGCAAGTGCTAGGAATGTGTTTTATCTATTTTTTCTCCAGTGACAGGAAAGGTAATAATTTTGTGGGTTTGGGACATGGTTTTCAGATGGATGAGGGGAAAAAAATTAAATCTTGCATAGCATTTCAAGTCTTTTTAAGATGGTGATATATTGATACTATTGTAGTTATTCACTTTCTATGTAAGGCAATGCACTAAGAGAGCATCTGTCTTCGCTTCCCTGAGGGCACTGCAGCACTTGGAAAATAAAACTCTGTTCCTCTACATCTGGCTAAATATGTGGCATTTTGAGAACTTTATTCCAAGTGATTATATAAAGTTTGGGTATCTGATAATTCTGGTTTCCACGTAACATAGAAAAATAATCTGTTGTCACAACCAAAACTTCCCAGATGTAAACTACACAAAGAGGCACAAGAGCAAATCCCTGATTTTCTGGGTTTCTTTCACCTATTTTTATTGAGTATTGAATGTCTGTTTCCTGGTGGCCTGCCTCCATGCTCATCTTGTGAACCACACCTTAGTTTCATGGCCTTTAGTGACCAGGCACTACCAAACTGCTTCAAAATAAAACAGAGATGAGAGTCATATTACCTGTTTGTACTGAGGTTATTTCTATAATCTACTTTATTATCTTATTATCTTCCTAGGACCACATAACTTGGGAAGGCCAGGTGGCATCACTGAAGCATTATAATAATGTAGTTAAAACATCTTTGGATGCATCAGCACATTAGTCGTGATGAAATGTATGTATTAATAAAAAATAATTGTTATTTTATTCTAGTTTTGTTGCAAAGTCAAAATCATTCCTACAGAAGTTTGAAATAGTGCAGATGAGTATCTGAAGAACTCGCCAAACTCTTTCCTGCTCATAGTGGATGCTTCAAAGTATGCAGAATGAGAAAGCAGGGGAAAAAATATATTTTGTAGACTGTTTTAATATAGAAGGAGACAGCAAGACCAATATATGCTGCTCAAAGAAAGGAGAGCTGTGCAATGAGAGACTGACAGAAGCAGTCTGAATTTTATGTTGCAGGTATGGGAAAAGCCATGACATATTCCATTGGTTTGGGTTTTGGTTTGATGGGTTTTTTGCTGTTGTTTTGGGGTTTTTTAGTTGGTTTGGTTTGGGGTTTTTGGGTTTTGTTTTTGTTATTGTTGTTGTTGTTGGTTTGGTTTGGTTTTGGTTTTGGTTTTTTTTGGTGCTGTAGTAAGGGAAACCAGATAGATAAAACTGTTGGAAAGAAGATGGGAAAAGAAAAATCTAAGTTTACTGACAATTAGCAGTAGGACTTAGACTTGTACCAAAGGACTGTGAGAATATTACAGCTTTGTGGGGTGAGGAAAATAATGTACTAAACTTGTGAGCATGAAGAAACAGAGAGCAGGTATAAGGACATGGTTATTGACATGATTCTATTTCTTCATAAGAAGTTGGTCCTCACTCTTAATACTGTTTTTAATTTAATTTATTTTACTTTTAACTCACCTAATTTTCTATGATTAGGTGGGATAATGTAAAATGACTCTAGAGTCTGTTTGGGGAATTAATCATTTGCTGTTACTACTACTACTTGGGTAAACTGCTCACATAAACACAGGGCTGGCCATTAGGCACACAGCTTGGAAGCCATATATATGTGAAACCTAAAGCTCACCCTGATTTCAGGGGCTATATAAATTTGGCACAGAAAGACAGAAAAGAAATTGAAATGCAAGGCAAGTGGCACTGAGACCTCTCATTCATGAATCTATCTACTCTATGCTCAGATTTCTCGATCGATAGGAAAATGTAGATGAGAAAAGAGTAAAAGCTGATATATCACGCTCATAAAACTAAAGCATTAGCATATTTTTGAGTGTGAACATCGTTAAAATTGAGTAAGATAAGGAATCTAAATTGATTGTACATAGTAATGTTTTCTTAATTTAATACTCAGAGACCCAAAGGTGGTATCCAGGTAGTTTTGTGACTTCCTAGTTTTCATGCTGCTAAATCTTGCTGGAGTACCTGTTCTCTATTATAATGAGCCACTGTAATTGCATGGAGAGCAAAAACCAGGGTCTAAAATTACACTAGGGTTGATTTACAGCCCAGTGAATCAAAACAAGCAACTTGGAAGCGCTTCAGTGTGAATGGAAAAATTGTCACAGGAGTGTATTCAGCTGAGGAAGATAAAACAGCTACGCACAGAGCTGATGAGCAACCTCCCTTTCCTTCACCTCTTCAGGATCCTCTCCACAAAAGACACAACCCAATAATCCTCATGTCCCCATGGGACTAGTGTCCACAAGGAGGTAGTTCAGACATGACTGCTTTTGGCACATGCTGGTGGTGTGTGAGTGGTCCTTTTCAGTCCAGACTGCAGCAATATCAAGGTTTTCCAACTTGCAATGCACAAATAGCAAATGTTTCTTGGATAAAGATAGGAGGGAGAAGTATTCTGAGCATTTTCCCATAACAATCTGTGCTTCCCAAATAATTTCCCATGTTTATTCTTCTTGTAGTCTTATGATTCTCATGTCAGTCTTAAAACCAATCTTCTAGAAATACAAATGGAAGACTTCTCTTGCTGTTTAGTCTTCAGGGCTTTGCTTGCTATGAGAAAGCTGCTAATTGCCAGTTTTTGAAAACTCAGCATAAAACCTATCTGTTTGAAAATATTTACGAAACCATGTAGTACAACCATGCATAGACCATTCTTGAATAGGAAACTGTAAAAAAAAAATGAATGCTAGATATGATTTTTTGCTACAAACCACTAAAGTACAGAGGCATTTATCAGGGTAGGAATCAATTGCAAGCACACAGCCAGATCTTGGTATAAATTCACTGGCTCGTTCTTTGCAATGTATCCAAAGCTAAATTAAAAAGGTATTTCAACATAGTCAAGATTACATTTTTAGAGATTTTATGATAACGAGGAGGGTCCTTAGTTGGCAACTTTGTCTAATTGTAAAAACTTAATTTCAACTCTGGAGATAAAAATTAATTTGCGTAGTTCCCTTCTCCTTTAGACCCATTTGCAAAACATGAAGCATTGCAGTGCTTCTAAATCAGAGCCTATTTTTTTTATTACCCCTTGCAGAAATGCGAGTGGAAGTAATAGAGCTGGCGGAGCTTCCAAGCAGTGCTATGCCACTGCTGTTTACTGCATCCACCTAAATTACTGGTAGCTGGGAGGCAGTAGGAATGGAGCTACAGTTGCGATCCGATAAGGATGAGGTGCAGAAATTCTTGAAATTAGTAGATAGGGATTTGGCTAGCCAAGTTCCTTAGGACTCCAACCCTTCAACAGGAAGCATCATCTCCACATCATCCCAGTTGTTACAACCTCCCATGGATATGTGTTAGAGCCTGGTTGGGACTGCATCTCTACATGAGTATTGTCCTTATTCAGCACCTATGGAGATGATGATAACTTTTTTTTTGCTGTAGTAGCTTAAGTTAAGACTGTGAAGATTACTGTCTTCTAAAATTTTGCCTATATTTACAATAAATTCTTATTTTAGGAAACGTGCACGAAAGTAACTTTATTACTAAGATTTTAAGTAAGAACATTTATTTTTTATTGTGTGCAGAAAGACCATGAACTTTCTTTCCTGAGTTGATTTTTATGCCTTAAGTCATGCCAGACCTGGAAGGTTTTCTTAACCTGAGGTAGGTCCCTGTCTGTGCTACACCACAGCTATGTAAGTAGATGTGTGGGCACAAAGTTCTCATCCTGACCCAGAACTACTGGCTTGACCTTTTACTGTGTTTTAACTGGTCTGTGCCTGACCCTGGTCACTCTCTGGCCCCAAGCCTGACCTGGGATTGTCACTCTTCCTCCTGGCTCATGTCAGCCTGACTCATATCACTGCTCATGTCAGCCAAAACAAGGCTCCTGGCTTTCCTGTCCTCATGGGGCTGCTGGCTCCTTCCCTGACACCTTTCTGCAGGGCAGTGGAGAGAAGCTTTCTTAAAGTGGGCCCACGAGCCAAGGGAGAAATTGTGGAGCTGGAAAGGGTACATACATTTTGCCAAAAAATGTGTAGGGTTCCTTCACTTCCAACTCTTATCCTTTGAAAAGCTTTGTGATAATTTTATGTGCCAAGAAATGATGTTGGTATTAGACTGAAGTGGTTCAGTAATGTTGTATTTATGACAAAATACTTTGCATTAAATTAACTTTGTCCATTGAGAGCAGAATGTTATCCTACTTGGGCTGTGATGTTTTTGAGGGGTTTTTTTGCCTTCTTCTCATTTGGTTTACTTTGGTTTTTGACTAAGGAAAATTCTGTAGAAAGCAGTGAGTTGTAGTTCACATTTCAACAGACACAACTGAACATAAAAATGCCATATAAGTAAGAAGACTTGCTAATTTTCCACAGCTGAAGAAGACTATGATTGGGCTATGGATAAGCTAGAAACTGATCCATGCATTTTTAATCCATACATTTTGTTCCCTTTATCTAAAACATTGTTTGAGATAGCTTTATTCACAAAAGAACGTAAACATTGGAACACAAGCTCCAATACAATCCTAATGAGTTCAGTGCGGCTAAATGGTACAAGATAACACAATCTAAGGAGATTTTTGTTCATCTTTATTTTTTGGTGGTGTTCAGGAAGGGTCATAAAAATACTCTCAAAGATGCTTCAGACCTAAATGTTCTCATGATGAAGAAAGATTATGAAAACTTGCTAATCTTTATTCTTTTTTGGTAGGGAAAGCTGAGAAAAAAATTCTGAAAATTTGTCCCAGATTCATGACAGTTCTAAAGTTTTCTAAAGCATACATTGGTGAATATGCATTTTGACTAGGAGGCACAAGTTAACACCTGCTGATCTGATGGGGATTTGTGACAGTTTCAGTCATCACAGCTATTCCTCTTCCCTGAAAGTGGCTGATGAATTTTGTGAGGGAATCATGTCTCTCTGCCCACCCAGAGGTCTGAGTGCTATAATTCTAGGTAAGGCATCATTACCCTTTCCATATTTTAAATTTTTACTGGTCTCTGTAGGCAACTCAGAATTCTCTGTCTCAAATATCCATATAGTAGATGGACATCTGCTTTACTACTGGAAATCTGTTCAATATTCTTCTAAAATCAACGAACATAATTTGCTGCTAAATCACTCATTTTGTTCACATTTTCTCTGTCTTTTATTTCTCTGTTTTGATACTTTAATTTTAATACCTACAGTATCTTAATCCTTTAGAGTTCACCACTAAGCTTTCAAATAATGTGTTCAATCAACATTTTTGCTCTCTTTTCACAGAATACTTTTGAACTCCAGTTCTTCTACAGCCTCATATATCTGCTCAGTCTCTCTTTCACATTGTTATCCTCCAAGGCCAGTCTTCTAGTCTTTCTCACTGTCAAAAATGCCAATCTCTTTTACATTCCATAAATTATCACCCGAATACTTTGCTTATTCATTGCCATTACTATGCTTTGAGCTTTTCTCAGATAACTGCCTTCCTTACATAACTGTGCTGCAAGGCACTATCCATGATTACTCATGTCTGAGCTTAATTTTTTCCTTCAATTTAAACCATTAAATTGGTCAGTCAGGAAATCTATTAATTACTTTTCCTAAACTCCAGCCAAGCTAGAAAGGACCCTGAATAGCAGTCAGTCAGAAAATATGTTAAGTCCTGAATGTGCCGGACGTGTAACTTGCAAGGTTAGTAGTTACGTCACATTCCATCACTGCCTTTAGTATGGATATAACCACACCTGAAAAGCTGGCTGTGGGTTTAGATAATACAGCATTTTTCTGATGCCAAGGCCTGTATGACATTTGTGTTTTAGTGTCTGTAAGCTCACTGAGAAGAGAAAGAGTTTACCTTGTCTCTGGGGAAAGCTCACTCTTTTATATTAATACATATCACTCTTTTATATTAATACATAAAAGAATTGTTCATGAAAAAATGGGGGAAAACATGAAGAGAGGAAGAAAAGTCTGTCCTGGAAGAGAAAGGTGTTGAGCAATTTGGGTCTCACTAAAGACAGACATCAAAGCTCTAGAGAATTAGATCTGGGCCCTTGAAAGATTCAGCCACTGAAGTTTGAATCAAAGGGAATAGTACTTTGTACTAATAAAATTTCAATAGGGCTCCACAGAACAAAATTATGATGGTGTTTCCTTCAAATTATTTTGAGTTTCCTATCAGAGACTGACATAAAACATTTAAAAATGATACCAGCTGGGTGGAGGGGGAGGAAATGGTTTCTTCTTTACTCTTCAGTGGCACCTCTCAGAGCCAGCAAACTTTTTTTTGCTATATGAGAAGGATCAGCAAAATGTATCCTGGCCTGATACCCTCCCCACTCCTTGAGGCCCAGCCCTTTGCCTGTTGAGAAGATTCAAAGGCATCTGAAGTGGGTATTTCACTGAATTTGAGGGGGATTTTTCAAGGGCATAATTTGCATGACAATGTCTGTGTGCATGCAAGCATGAATCCTGTCTTCTTAGGAATGTTAGATTTGTATTCAAGTTAGACCTATATGTGAGTTACTGCTATGCTTACAGCAAACTACATAGAATCTACTGTTAAATTGTTTAAGTTAGGCTGTCCATTAAGTGCTGCTAGCTTTAGGCCTAAACTGTCAAGTCTTGGGCTAGGTTTGGCAAGGAAGTGCATTCTGAACCTCATGATACAAGAGGATCCTTTCATCCTTTTTTATCCTTACCCTTTTACATTCTTACCTTGTTTTCATCCCCAACCTCCACCTAGATAATTTTTGGCTGATTTTAGATTTTTAGTCTGATTGATTTTAGGGTTTTAGTCCTATTTTTTCTGTATGCTTTAACCATCCCGTAAGTAGTAAGGTGAACCTTGCCAACAAACTTTGTTGTTGCTTTTATATTAATCCTTTTGCCAATACCTCTGCTGGTGATTCTTTAAGTGACCTAAACCATTCATTTGCAACAGCTTTTTTTGAGGGTGGATGACAGATATGGAAAGAAAAAGTAGCTTCTCCACTTCCTCTTAGGAAAAAAGAAAAAGTAATTAAGTGTGTTTTCATTTACATACAGAACATTTTCCACATAATTTCTGCTCTTTTATGATGAATGTTGCGCACAGTGCACTTAAGTTGTCAGAATGTTACACTGCATAAATAGGCTTTGTTTTAGGAAATTTCATTTCCACAGGAGAGGACACTATGCCTACAACTTTTCCTCATATAACTTTCAGTGACTTTCACTGCCTAACTGGCTCAGAGTTGTCAAATATGGTGTGGACTTGTCTCTGATGATCAGATTATCTGCAGCAGACTACAGAGGATGTTTTTTTATTTTCATACATTGTCTCAAAGACTGAAGAACAGTTCATCTGATGTCTGATCTATGAGTGTTTTCTAGAGACTCACCTCAAGATGTAGCAGGATACAAAACTGAACACAGCAAAGAACTTTCCACTTTAAAAAAAAACTGGTGACAGATGCATCACAAGGTGTCTAATGCACAGGAATTGTAAATGGCAAACCCAGTTATGCGTAGGGCTTTTGACTGGGGCTTGTCTTTCTATTGTGCTAAATGTGTGTAGAGACAGAGAGATAACATCTCATGGACTGAGGCTCATGGAGATAATTTTTGTTGGACAAAATAATGGTTACTGCAGCATTGTAGACATGGATTGCCCTAGGAAATGGGAGTGTGTGACTTCAATCACATAACAAAATTTCTCATGATTTTAGTTCTGTGTCTTCCCCTTACAGCCATATTCTTTTTTTGCTCTGAGAGTGTAATAGACTGGTCTTTAAATAGGTGGAGACAGAGATTCCTCAGGCATTTGACTGATCTGCCATGGCATGGGTCAGGAATTTGTTCTGTCACAGCTCTATTGCCCTTTCACTAACCTACTGTCCCTTCTTCAGAGATATCTAATTTTGGAGTATTTGCCCCTGCTTTGAAACTCTTTTCAAGCCTTTTCTTTCTTTCAGATAGTTTTTCTTCTGATTCTTGCAGCCAGGGTCATAATTTCAGTCTCAGATGTTAGCTTCACTGTAGATGTGGGCTGTTCCTAGCTGGTTTCACTGGAACACTGTACTGAGACAGTCATTAATTGTTAGTGAGTGTTAAATAGACAGGAAGCCTGCTAGCAGAGAATCACCAGTAATAAATTTCTTCACACGGTTTAAGAATAAAGGGACATTTTTGGAACAGGCGTATCAACACTTGTCACAGTGCTAGAGTCCTCCTGCTATTATTTTCCTTTTGTGCAGTCTCATTTGACCCGGCTAGACAGATGTGATGCCATTAGAGACACTCATGTATCAACTGGCACGTATCCTCTGTTTGATTTTATGTCTCTCAATAAAGTACTGTGGAGTTGCCTGGTATAACGATGTCAAAGAAAGAATGTCATCTTTCTCTGTGGTTAGAGGGATTTTAAAGGACTCTGTCCTTATGTGTAAGTCAATATAGTGAGGTGTGGAAGATATTCTTCAAACATAGAACTGGCCTATTCTAGCACTTTTCTTTGGGAGAGCATATGTGAGATGAATTTTAAGTGAAATTTCATTCTATGAAAACTTCAACATATATTTTCTTACAAATAACTTACAAAGTTATTTCTTTTTCTATGTCACTATTTTTTAAAATCTGCTTACTATGATGATATAAAGATTGCTTAGAAATCCTTTCTTTTGTTTTATATTCTTTATAGGAACTATAGAGCTCTGGGGCCAAAAAAGGCTTTGATTTCTGCATAGCTCATTCTACATTATCCCTGTGCATGTAACCCAAACCCATAAATATTGTATGAAACCTGACAGCTTTATTGAAGCAATGTGTTATGCCCCTTCTCTTTCAATTGCATCACATTACATGGGGAAAGGACTGGAAAATGGCCTCAGTACTGTTATGTTTCAAGGTCTTTATGGGTCCAGAATGGAATGAGGTTCTAGATAGCCACAAGCTTATGTTGTCTTGAAAATTCATTGGCGATGATGTAATTCTTATGCTCCTCACTCATTCAGTTTATAACTTCTTCTTCTCTGAGCTGGCCTTTTTAAGTGTCTCTTTTGCCTGGGATACAGAAACAGCACAGACTAATGTGTGTTAATCTCCCAGGCACTGGTCAATTCACGTGCCCCTTGGACTGTTTGGTTTTGATGAAATTTCATGTCTCTCAACTCTTGTTTAAACTGAGGAAAAAAAACCAGTGTTCTTTGAATTTGATGTGGTCAAAATGGGGGAAGGAAGAATAAAAAATCAATATGAAAAATTATTTTCATTTAACACCTCAGTTGTCTGACAAGATCATTACACGTTCTGTTTTCATTTCTGCCTTAGTCTATTGAATGTTGAATTGTCAATTTATAGCTGGAGAGGTAGCAGATTTATTCCCTTCCTGCATAATATAATTCACAGTGAAATCCATTTCTGAAATAAAAAACTGCTGAGAGTGTGATATGAATAAGACTGGATTCAACAATTAAAATCCCTCCAAAGAATGAGTTTTTACTTCTATTGCAGCCTTGTGAATGAGAGTGGAAATGCTACTAATTCAATATCTTGCCAATTCTATGAATTTTAATAGTCTTTTATCATGTCAGTGTTTTATATCTGAGTCTAACTAGCAGTTGGATACAATTATTATAATGATTTCTTATAATTGGTAAGCTGGAAATGGGGGTACTTAACAGCTGAATAGAATGCATAAAGCTTGGAATAAGTATTTGTTCAAAAGCTGTTCTCTTCAATCTTTAGATTGCAGCCCAGAATCCTGATCATATGTCTTGAACCAGTCATGAATCACCAGCCCATCAACACATTGTTGTCTTCCACTTCATCACTGGAAAAGATTAAATATTTGAGCAGGCAGCAATGCTTTAAAATATTTGGATATTATGCTAGAAAACTGCACCTAGCCATGCAAAAATGCCTGGAAGAGTTAACTTCATAAATTCCTGATAAAGTAGAAGCTGAGTTGGTTCATAATATGCCTCAGTAGACAGAAAATATTGATGTTTGATTTTTTTTATCTTACAGTAAGAAAACTGTTATTGTGGTTGTTTCTGGTTGTGATTTTTTTTTTTTTCCCAGATAAACCCTCCGGTATCTAAGAGTAGTGGCTCCAGTTGTGATGGAGACGAATCATTATAGACTCATTTTCCTGCCATATGGACAACTGAACCATGCTAAATGCTGTGATGTTTTCAACTGGTTTATTTTGCTTTGGCTAAACCTTGTAGAACCAGTTGACAGTCTTTCTTTCCTCCTGTCCTCCCTCAGTGGATATAGAATAGAGTGAAATTATATTTTTTCTAATATCTTTTACTCTTTTACACATAATTTTCATAGCTATGTATGTGTTCATTATACACACCTACTTATGCACACATGAATGTTTGATCAGTATTTTGACTCAGAAGGTTAATTTCTAGTAATGATAGTTATCAAGAGGACATGTAAATTAGGATTTAGTTTATGTCATTGGCATCATAAACTTATTGAAACTGTGAAGAAAAAGAACAGAATTATATTAAAAATGATGAACATATGGGGTTCTGAAGGGATTATGGACAGTCTGTAATGGAGTCACAGTGTAGAATATACAGCCCAGAAAACATATATCAAACACTCTGCACCTCATATGAAAAGGTGATGTGTGCCTCAACAAGCTGGAGGAGTATCTGAATTGTTTTACAGAAATAAGTTGCAAATGGAAAAAAGAAAGCTCAAACAGAGAGAAACCTTTAATGGAAGCAACTACTCCTCTGGAAATGGCTACACGTTTTTTACTGAAAAATTCAAGAAGGAACTTATTTTTTTCCCTATTCATTTGTCTTTAGAGTTCAGCTGCTCTATTTCTTTATGGATAGAATAGGAAATCTATCTTGAAGTATTAAATCTATACTGTTGTGGCATTTATTAACTTGATTAGAAAAAAGGAAGTAGACTGCATTGCTATACCAAGATTTTTTGTCTTTTATTCTCTTCCCACTGTTATGGTGACTAATTACTAGAACATGCTCCTTTTACTAGGCTCTCTCAAGGCAAGCTAATTACATGGCTGTAATTAAGTGATTTTTTATGCAGACTTAACTTTTCCCACTTCATAAAAAGTGGTTTTATACTGTCTTGAGAAAGAGAAAGGGGGTACATAAGTACATAAGTAGCAAGAAACTTCAAATCCTGATTTTGCCTCCAGAGGAAAAATATGGGAATATAAGATACTCCACCAATATTTTTCTTCCTGAAGAAATTAGGATGCTGACAGTATCCTGATGTTCTCTTTTCACATTTTTCATTTAGTAAATTCTAACCTCTCTAAATGAAGGAGCTGGCAGGAACACAACATGATAGGAGATATTTAAATGACCTTTAAGACACGTGGCATTCCTAAGAATGAGCTATTTGGGAGTCTTCAAGAAACAACCTATTAATCTCAATTTATATTCTAGTAGATGGCCTTACCTGCAAAACAGGCAATATCAAATGCTTATCAACGGTATTTGATATCATGTGCAAGGATTACTCCTAAAAAAGCCTGGGATGTATAATAACGTTATTATGCACTGCATTTTTTCCACCTTTCCACCGTTTTGAAAGTCTGGGGAAAATTAAAATACGTTTTTGTTTGTTTAATTTAAACAGTTTTAATATCAGTGACAAATATATAAAGATTGTGTATGAAATGATGTTATCATTGCTGGAAGAAACTTATTTAAATGAATTTATATAATTACAAGGTTTAAAATGAAACTGTGTTCTATAGAAATGGATGATATGATAGAATATAGTTGCAGCTTCCATATCAACACATATCCCCGTAATGCTTTTAATTAATAATTTGACTTACTTGTTTGCAACATAACTGGCCTTGTCTCAGATTATTGCACACTGATGTTTCAGGTTCGCATTTACTGTTAAATCTATGTATTTGATGTGTTAACTCCGTTAAAGTGATTAATACATGTCGTATGGACATAGTTTTTTCTTTGTGCAAAAGATCTAAGCTCACATAATACTTTTAATTGCCTCAGATGTTCAATTCTTAGCGTACAATTTTTTTTAATGTATACATGTGTTGCAGTGCGAGATTTAGCTTTTGAATTTGTATTTGTATTTTGTTTATTTGTTTGTAATGGTATGTCCCTTTTTCCCCCTCATTCCCAAACCCCTGTAGTATCACCCTGCTGTAACCCCACCCCCTTCCCTTTCCTCCATTGGGCGAGGTTTCTTCCCTGCCCAGGCTGCTCCCTAGGTACTTAAGAGAGAAACTGAGGCCAAGCACATGTTCTGGCTTCCAGTTCTGGCTTGCTCTGGCTGTCGGGCACATGCTCTGGCAAGTGCTCTCCTAGCACATGGAGCCAGGACAGAAATAAACACCTTTTTCAACCCAAGCCAGACCCGCTCCTCATTTCCAAGCCTCATCCAAGCTTCTAATGAGCAGATTTGGAGGAACCCACACAGAAGGTTATAAATTGGTCTGGGGAGCTATTTTGGCCAGTAAGCAGCACCCCCACAGACACGCCAATTTATATACATGAAAAATGCCTCACAAAATTATATATAATGGTACTTATCCTTGGTATAAAAATTGCTATTGGTGTGTCTTCAATTCTTCATTGGAACTGGAGAGAAAAGTAAACAAATACTCTGGAATAATGTTGCTTTTTGCTGGCTGATACGTGATCTGTGACATAAGCACAGGCACTCAGACTTTTCAAAACACTCAGGATTTCTTTTCTTTCAAGACAGGTCTGATGGGCAAAGCTTGGAAAACAATGCTTTCATGTTTTAATAAGTTCATACAATTTATTTCCCTTTGTTCTCTTTTTCCGTCATATTCTTTCTTTCCCAAACTAAAAAAATGTTCTGCTTTTTGAGCTATTTGGTATTAAAGTGGAGGTATTTCATCATCCAGATAAGGATTTATAAATATGTGCTTAACTGTGATAGCTTTACCAGGCACTGATCATCTTTTTTCCTGATGTAAAAGAGTAATAAAATTGTTTTAAAAGCCCACTTGTTGTTTTATCTAATGTTATGCAGACCTCCCGAATCAAAATTTTGGTGAATGATGTCATCTAAATTCAATGGGCATCCATAAAAATGGAAGTGGTTTTTAGGAAAAGAGGGGAGAGAGGAAAATGTGTCTAAAAAAATTGGAAATTATAAGCAAAACCGCAATAGAAGTATAGGCTGCAAATGATAATCTTTTGAATATTATGCTAAACTGGCATCTTTCCTAAAGACACCTCAAGCGAAGTTCTACCTGAACTCAATCTATGGAAGCGGTTGGATCCCATCACTTCATTATGTTTAGAGACATGAAACATAAATTAATATTTTTTATCAGTTTTTTTGAAAGGTTTTGTTTGGGAAAAACCTTTAAACCTTTCTACCCTTTAAAAAAGGCCTCCTTCACACCTCTGGAGTTCAGATAGTTTCAGAAAAATTGTATTTTACAAGTTCAAAATTTTATCATTTATTATGCTGGTGAATGCTTCTAGGTAATGGAGTGAAAAGCTTGATGCTACACCTTTGTGAGGCTTTGAAATCCCTCTCTTTGCAGTGGATGATATTCGAGCCTTTCTGCTTTTTTGAAATGGCACTTGGATACCTAACCTTAAGCATTTAACATCAAATGGGACCAATGTAGAACCATTCTTACTGTCAGTTTTCATTCTTACCTAGCTCAGCAGATGGATTGAGACGACTAGAAATAACAAATTAAGTAAACTTGATACATATCTTTTTACCAGAAAGCAGAACTCTAATGTTATGACCCCCTCCACAACAGGAATCAATTTTATTGCAAATGAATATGATCTAAAGATGGTGGTTTGCACCTTCCCCTGCCAATTTATGTTCCTTTAAATTATTATGTATTATGGTTGTAGATATTGAATTTCCTCTGGTATTGGATGAAAAGAAATACATCTTTTTCTTAGAGTATTCCTTCAGATATTTTTTGTTTCAGTCATTGGAACAAAATTGATGCTACTTATGTAGGCAAAGATGAATTTCTCTGAAATGACACTGCTCTGCTGGGAAATCTGAAATAGGTCATTGATGAACTGCTCATCTTCCCACACATGTGCTCTGGTGCATGAAAGGCTGCTGGCATTTCCAGCAATCTATCTGTGTTTGCATGCTAATTCTGTTGAGTACTTTTACCATCTGTTTCTTGCAAGAAATCAGACTGACTGTTCCTGGGTTTTGGCTTTTTTTTTCCCGCACTTGCTAGGACAGTAAATCCTGGCATTTCAAATGCTTTTGTTCTCTGGTAGCTTCCCATTTGACATGCCTACACCCATGACTTTCAAGTCACCATATGACAGTTGTGACCATCAGCTGTCTGCTTTAATTTTAATAACTTTTATCTCATCTATTGGAATGAGGGTGTTAATACATCATGCACGGGGTCCAGCCAACTAACTGACCAAAACTAAGATGCTTTTGCCTCATATATTAGTATAATTCTTAATTCATAGAAAGGATAACTTACAAGAACCACAGTACATACGTACAGTATTCTGCCTGAAATATCTACAGAAATGGGAATGTAAATGTCAGATGACTTTTTCCTTATTATAATCAACTACTTTAACATGTGTGTCTGTGTGTTTGAGGCTATTTTTTTCCTTTATTTTTGCTGTGAAGGAATGAAGCCAAAGTAATTGGTCTCAACATCCTTTCTGGTACTGCATGGATCCCCACACATGCAACCCCAAACTGTACCTTTACCCTTACTAATTAGACTAGTCTTGAATTTCTCCCTTACCTACAAACTATATGAAAATTACGAAGTAAAGATTTGGGGATGCTAGATGTGAGCAACAGCCTTATTGTAGTGATGACATCTATGTGCTCTTTGTAAATTTGCAGAATCATTCAACAGAATTTAAAGAATGAAACAGATTTTGTCTCCTATCTCCTCCCACAAAATCCCTGATGTTTCTGGTAGTGTCTCTGCTTTATGGTAAGGACAAGAGCATGCCTAATCAACAGCACATTGCTATGGAAAAAATATTCCTGTCTTCTACTCACAGGTCCTAAAGACCAAATAAAATAAGAAAAATACAAGTTTTCAGAGATGTTAGGAGGAAAAACAAATTTGTGAGAATACAAACTCTGTCTTATCACTTGATTGTATACATGGGTTTTGTCAGACCATCTGCTTGGAGAAAGATTCGTTTTGGGAGGTACTTTGCAAAACTATTCATTGGAAAAAACACATGATTTACAAGCTAAATGTTTCAATAAGAATCTTAAAGGCTTTCACCACAGAAAGACTGGGTGAAATTGTAGCAAGAGATGAAATGGAAATGTTTTGTGCTACCTCAGATTTTAAGGGGCCGCTGTGCCTGAAACTCTTCGAGTGAGTAGAAGTTCAAAAGCTTTTGTACAGACTTTCTGAAAGAATGTATCTTAAAAATCACAATGTATTAAAACAATATTTATTACAGTGATCTTGGAGTTCTTAGGCAATAGAGTGGATCACCAAGACTCATGATGAAATCACAGAGATGTGGAGTCTACTGTTTTGAAAAAAATAAAAGATGGAAAATGAAAAGGAAAAAAGAATCCTCATCCCAAACGGTCCAGCAAAGGAGGTCTGACTACAGCGTCTCTGGAGTGGATGGCATTTGAGCTACAAGATACAGAAGCAGTTTTGAAACTCTTACCCCATCTTCAGCCTGGAAAGAGCAAACTTCATCCTTTGTAAGAATAAAAAACAGGTGGAAGTTCTGACTCTGGAGGCCAATCAAGGTGACTAGATCAAAGTGACTGATTTTTTTCAATTGTTGTTATGATTATTTGTTGGTTTTTTATTTAGAAATTCAATGCAGCCCGTAGAGAGAAATAGATATTTTTTAGGCACTTCAGGAACCAAGCTTAGTGCCTCTGAATTGCCATTAACTGCAAAGGGCATCTCAGAAAATTACCTTTACTAGGCGGAATTTGGGCTTTGTATGAATGACAACTGTGGTTGAAGAAAGATTACTATAAGCAGCTTACTGCTGACTGTGGTACAGTTAAGCAGAACAAAACAAATTCAAGCAAAAATAAAATTTACTTTGAGAAAGTAAAATCCACCTACAAATGGCTGGATTTGTGTGTGTGTGTGACCTCATCTTGAAAAATAAGGGTTGTACCAACCAGGGCAGCTCTTAAAACAGTGCATCCTTATTAAGTTGTTGGATCTATGTTTCTGTCCTCTAATCTCCATCCAGAGAGATGAAAAAAAAGAGTAGTCAAGTATAACTTTAAAATCAACAGGCAGAAAACCAACAGACTGTAAGCAATTTTATAATTCCACTAGTAGGGTAACTGAAATGTGGGAGATAAGAACTTGTGTAGCTGACATTATCACTGTTACAGCTTAATACAATTTAAAAAAAAAAAAAAAGGCAAATTTTATGGAAAAGCACTTGGGAAGAACTGTAGTTTAGCAATTCTAAAATCTTGACTATATGAGATTTTCAAGGCATTTAATTTTATATTCTCTCAATGCTCGTGTCTGTGAGTGAAATTAAGTACCTGGGCTTATTTAGTAATAAATAAAAACTTGCTTGGTTTAGCATGACTAGT
The DNA here is from genome assembly GCA_037834095.1 of Argya squamiceps. NCBI lineage: Eukaryota > Metazoa > Chordata > Aves > Passeriformes > Leiothrichidae > Argya > Argya squamiceps. The sequence goes on from JBBMKD010000115.1 coordinate 11,430,152, forward strand.
GTGGTAGAGAGCAGCTAAATATTCTTCTGGGAGAATGAGGAATCTGGGCAACAGAGCCCCTCATTCCTTAAGTGTTAATAAGTATTGAGAGTGAGATTTTTCAGGAGAGAAATATGAGTCCTGAAAATGTTCCTGCTTTCATCACAGATAATGCTACCTCCTCTTCTGGAAGTTTATCATGCTTAGTAAAGTTATTTTTTTCTCTCTCTCTTAACTTCTTTATTTGTGCAGTTCAGGCAAGCCTATCAAAGTTAGCACCAAATGTAAAACCAAAATCTTAAAATAAAAAATGAATTTTAATTTTTTAAAAAATAAATATAAAATTGTCTTTGAATTTTGCCCATCTATTTCTACAAGGAATTTAAATACTTCATAAGAAATATTTCAGTTCTTCTGTGATAGCTCTATTTCACTTCTGCAAGAGTACAGTTCCCCCTTTTTTCTTATAAGGTGAAGGTTCAATGACATTTTGTCAGGGTTTTCAATTCTGTTTTACATTGGTTGGCTAGTTGTTTTGGGACAATACCTTTGAAAAACAAAACATTAAAAGTAGACAGTTACTTGTTTAGAAAATACCACAGAATTGTTTTGAATATCACAGGATCATTTTGATCAGTTTCATAAAATCCTTGATTAGGAATTAAAATGATAATTGTCTCTTGTGAAAGGGAGTTAAATTGCTGTTGTCAAGAAGCTGATGAAGGTTTTCTCAGTATTTCAAAGTTAATTCTGTCTTAAAACCTTACACGCTTCACTGCAAGAAGAATATTAATTTAAACTGAATTTTTGACTGAAATTTTATAAAAACAACATCAGTGGTGTTCAGTAAATATAACAATTCATTTAAAATTATAATTGAATTTGAGAGAAATAGCAGAAAAATAAATATGTTATATAGGCAGTACTCTGCAGAAAAGAAAATAAGAAAAAAAACCCAAAATCCAAAAGCAATGCAGCCTTTTAAATTTTAATTTTAACTTGTTCAGTGGTGGTTTTAAATATCGGTTTAAACTAAGTTTCCATTTTAAAAATATGCATTTTCCTTCCCTGGAGTTCCTTCTTTTGTGTGGAACTGATTTCACTTCATTTAATCGTATCTAGTGAGGTGAAATTACACAGATATTCTAAAATCACAGTTTGACCTTCAGCTCCACACTTAAAGATTCTGCCTTGCTGTGAGATTTTTGTGCACTGTGTGCATGTCTTTGTTCATTTCTTTAGAGAAAATAGGGAGCATATTACACCAAAAAGAAAAACCCATTTTATTAATTATGAGTTTCTGATTTGATTCAGCAAATATTCATTGCTGAATATTGGATTTAGATTAATGGAAGTGTTTATATACCAGACACCTACACCATCACTGAATTTAAATGGAAAATAACCACTTCTAATTTGTAACTCTGAGTTACTGAATTCCTCTCATAACACAATTGCCAATAAAACCCTTTTCTCTCTCTGTCCTTCTTTCCTGTGGCAAGTCCAGGGAATCCACTAATTTGGAGAGGGTTTTTTTTTCAATACTCTGCCAATGTGCAGAACAAAGGAGTGTATCTGAATTACAAATGTCCAGAACTTCTTTCCAATCGAAATGATCCTATGATTCTGTGACATATTTAAAAGCCTTTCATTAAAACTTTATTATACCTCATTGATAGTTGGGCAGAAAATGTATTACAGATTCCAGATTAATCAAACAACCAGCATGACATCTCTGAAGAAGGAAAAAAGTGGGGAAAGATAGAGTAAAGAGCTATCACAAATCTCTGAGATTCTGAGATTACTGACATTACTGCTTTATGTCTTAGAAATAGGGAAAAGACAGATTCTAGCAATGAGATTTCATGTTTAGTTTTAGGGGGCGTGAGTTTTCTAGCTCTTTAGAACAATTGAAAAAATACAAAGGAAATTAAAGCCTCTTAAGAAACTTAGATTTAGTTAAAACCCCATTGCTGACTAATATTATTCCAGTTAGGCCCTTTCTTTTTCACTGTTGATAGTAATATTGTGGTGTTTAGCAGTGCCAGCCATCCATAAAGGATAGACAACAATGTCTGCTGTGGCAAAAATGTAAATAATGTGAGCTAAGGATTAACCAGTTTGGAAAAATGGACTCTAAGAGCAATATCTGATGCCCATTCATCAAGACCAGTTCACAGGTAGTCCAGTGTATCTGCACTCAGAGGGGTACAAAGAAAACATCTCAAGACACTTCTTCATATAGGTAGTACTATCTAAAATTGTTGTATTGTGGAGCATATAACAACCAAGTTATTTCCTTAGAGATGCAGTCGACCGCAAGAAAATAACATATCTAACACTGCTGATCTGAATATGGAAGAGAAGGTGAAAGAAAGCACTAAGCCAAACATTAATAGGTTCATCCAGGTGTCTCCATGATTGCAGCTGGTATCAAAGCAGCCTTGCTTAGAGTCTGTCCGGGTGGAGCAATATTCACTCACACTAACTGAATGACAGAGAACTTTGCCCAAAGCCTTCTTTGGCAGCTTCCTGAGCCTCTGACATGCCTAAAGGCTATTCTGAAAAAGAGTCTAGAAACCAAGCCAAAGCCAATGAGATTTGAAGAACAGTACCCACTAGGAGACAGTGGAAAAAGAACTAATAATATTTCCACAATATTTCTAAGATGCATACAGAGAATGAAAATCTGAAACATAGAGCTGGAGGCTTAGCAGAACTTCAAAACTACCAGCTTACTCTTAAAATTGCTTTGCATTTGAAAGCCTATCACTTGCCTACTTACAGCATTTGACTTTGACAGTTGTTTAAAATTAACCTCAACTAAACCTGTTCTTGATATTGTGCAGAGTTATCACTGTGGTTGCAGAGCCAATGTGTATATCAGAGGTATGTCACCAGGCTCAGTTGTACATGACTCTTCCAGCCATTCTTGTGTCTGTTTATCTCTCCCAGGCATTTCCCTTTTAATATTACTATTTATTTTGCAGGACTTCTTTCTGGTTTATTTCCATTTGACATTTACATCTGTTTGCCAGGTTGAAGGCTGGTTTCTAAAGCCATTAGGAAGGCAAGGCATACTCCCAGTCCTTCTCCAGTTAGAGGTACAAAGTCCGGAAAGCCAATTATGTCCTGGATTGCTTGAAAAGAAGGCTGTCCAGCAAGTCAGGGGAGATGTGTATCCAACTCTGGAGTCCTCAGCACACAAATGATGTGGTCTGCTGTGAAGACAGGCTGAAAGAAGTGAAAAAAAGAAAATAAATTAGTATTTAGCAATAACGTTGTCCATTATCCATCTCCTGCTTGATTTTTATTTACTGAATTAAAACAGTTGCAGCTCTTCTTTTATTTTAAAACATTTTAAAAGAATAGGATCTGAAAAATAACTATTTTTCCTGCTTTCTTAAAAGATGATTTTATTTCCCATTGAAAGGCAATGTGGCTTCTAAACTTTCTTCTCTTATAAACTGAACAACAGAATAGATCCCTCTGCTGCTAAATCTCTCGGTCTCCATTAATCTCAGTCATGTGTTACCCCTGAGATATAGTTCCCATTCAGCACTATTATATTGGCTTCTTTTTCAACAAGTCATTTTTATTTTACTCTCCTGGGATAGTGTATCTACTTGACATATAATTTCAGTAAATTCCCTCAAACTGGGCGACTCCAGCTTTTTTTTTTAAATAGAAAATGAAGACTATTGCTTTATAAAGTATTTTCCCAAGATTTAATAATGGTTAGAGTCAAACTTACTACTTTATCCTTCGGTAATACTATCAATAACAATAAATCTGTGCTGAAACAATTTTATTTGATTGGGACATAGAGATAAAAGTATGATTCAGGATCAAGTTTGCATTAGACCTTGCTTGCCTGCCAGAAAATCTACTCTCTGCAGGTTGCCCCAGTCAGCGTCATGGCGTCCAGAGAAACCAGAGGAGAGCAGATGTGGCAGTGGATGGACAGAGAGGACCATTGAAGGCAGGCTGAGGGCATGGTCCTGCATCAAGACCAGCTGCCTCTGCTGCCCACACAACCTTTGGCATCTGCTGCTCTGTGAGTGTGCAGCTGCAGCAGGATTTCCTGTGGGAAGAGGTGCTGCCAGTATGAGGCCATGGCTGTGCCCCAGCACCTTAGTGCCACCCATGTTCAGGCAGGAGGAGGCAAAAGTAGTAGAAAGGAGAGAAAGAAGAACCTAGCAATTGTGTGTGTGAGGAAAATAACAATTTATTTCCTTTTCCTTCAGTAAAGAGTTGCAAGAGTCCTTTCAGAGCTGCCAGCAGTTTGGCCTCTTGCAGGGCTGGGGAGAATCCTGTGTGCTGGGCATCCTTCTCCTAATGGGGTGCAAGGGTCCCCGTGGCAATTGGTCCCAGCCCGTGACAGGGGTGGAGGGGCTGAAGCTGCTGCCCCAGGCAGAGGGACCTGCTGCTGTCA
>JBBMKD010000115.1:11443854-11457354 GCA_037834095.1 Argya squamiceps
CTCAGGCTGGTGCCAGAGGGGCCCTGCCAATGTCTGAATGAAAGGAGTGAGGGGCACAATGTCATAATCCATAATCCTCCTGTGATGTCACAGTCCACTGCTCTCTGACACCAGCCTCCACTCCCAATGACAGCATCAAAGGCATTGAAACTCTTTGGAATCCCCAGATAAATAGTGAGGGAGCATGAGGGCACAATCCAGTGCTGCTTGATGTCTCCATCCAGAGGCTGGTGACATCAGGGTCCTCTACTCTACCCTGTTGTAAGAGATAAGGTAATATTTTGCTGAACCCAAAAGGATTTTAGGTAAGAATGAAAGTTTTTGCTTTTATATGTTGTTATTTATGGTTTGGATTTGCTCTAGTTAATTTCTTGGGTATTGCTGTGAGCTGGATCAAGTGATCCAGTTGAAGGCCTGACCAAAAAGGAAGTAGAATGAGAGTGGAAGGGACAGAAAAGTAGGTAGTCAGGAGAGAATATAAATTGCCTAGTACCCAGCCAATGGGAAAGGCGACAGGGACTGCCCCAGCCAGGAAACGGTATAAAATGTAGTAATTTTTTTGGAGAGTGTGTGTTTGGCTCTTGGGGGAAAGAGGGTGGCATACATACGGCTCAGGTGAATTGTAACAAATAAACAGTTTTCTTTTGCTTCAATGACTTTGTTCCCATTTAATTTTATCTAAAATTAATTCCTTTCTAACACTGTAATGACACCGCAGGCCTTTTATCCTTGCAGGCACACATTATCAGAAAAAAAGGAAATGCTGATTCCTAGTTTCAATTTCTACTTCTCCATGATGCTCTCCCTCAGCCACCTGCATCACATGTCCTCGACCCTGTCTCTAATCCCTGCTCCTGACACCTTGCCATGGTTTCCTGGAGGCAGTCCTGGTCTCTATTCAAAGGGCCTCTCATCTACCTCCCAGGGCAAGGCCATCACATCCAGGCCTCTCAGGCCAAGCTGTGTACAAGATTTTGTCCCTTTGGGTTTTAATGTCAGAGTTTGTCTTCTCAGCAGCCCTGTTGGATCGAGTATGATGGGCACAAGGACATTTTGCACCTGTGTTTAGGACTGTGGGACAGTTCTGCCTTGCTTGCGCATTAAAATGGGTCCTGTCTAGGGGGGCTCCAAACCCAGGAAAGAATTCTCTCTGCCTTTTGTTTCAGCAGCAGTTCTTTCATTGGCGCAAAGAGGTGACAAGGACACACTCCAAAGGACAGCATGTTTGCCCCTGAACAAAGGAAATCTGCAAATACACAAATGGTGCCCCAGGGATGCAGCTCAACTCTTCTCCTCCTGCCTTTGCTGAGTTGTGCTCACCACCTGAATCCTGAAGAATGGGGAGGGCAGTGTGCCAGCAAGCTGCAGTCTGACACTTCATTGCTGACCAAGCAAAAGCCCCTTCCTATTGTTCAAGCTACAGAACTGTGGGAATAAATAAAAATGTGTCTGAATTAGTGCAACCAGGCCACAAGCAGGGTCTTGTGTGCCTCCCTGTGTTGTGGGACACCTCATCAGAATTGTCACTCACTTGGTGAGTGACAGCTGGAAGCTCAGCTGGAGGAGAAGTTTGGGTTTTTTCAAAGATTGGGATGCTGCAGTTAAATGTCCCAATTTAAGGCTGCTGCTGATTTCAAGCTGGAAGGGGCTGTTGACCCTCTTGAGGGACAAGACACCATGCAGAGAGATCCAGAGAGACTGGAGCATTGGATTTCCTGTGGAAAAGGTGCTGCCCTCATAGCTCTGGGCCTAAGGCTGTGCCTATAGGACATGGGTGTTACCCATGGTGGGGCACAACAGGAAGGGTGAGGAAGCAGAGCCCAGAGACTGTGTGAGGAAAATACCAATTTATTTCTTTTTTCTTAAATAAGTGGTTGAAAAAGCCTTGCTAATGCTACTTGCGGGGGGGTCTCTTGCAGGGGTGGGGAGAGTCCTCAGGGTCAGAGGCCTTTCTCTTTAGGGACTGCTGGGGCCGCCCAGGTGAGTGGCGCCCACCTTGGGTGGGACCAGAGGGTCTGAGACTGGTGCTCTGGACAGAGGGACCTGCCTCTTCCTGTGGCTGGTCCTGCTCTGGGGACACTGGCAGGACTGAGAGGTGGCTTTGACCCTTGGCAGTGGTGGCCTCTGTCGTGGCAGCTTCTTCTTCTTCCTCTGTGGAGACTTCAGGGCTGCTGGCCTGAGTCTGTGTCCAAGAGCTGGAGGAGCTGGAGCTGGGGCTATTGGGGCTGGGGAGGCTGAGGCTCTTGGGGCTGGAGGAGCTGGGGTTGTTGGGGCTGGAGGAGCTGGAGAAGATGGAACTGGAGGAGCTGGAGCTGCTGCTGGCTGCTGGGCTGTCATCCTCATCTGCAGCAGTGTGAGAGTGCAGCAGCCTCTGGGCCCCTGAGCTGCAGTGCCTTACAATGATGTCGATGGTGCCCTGGACCAGTGACACTGTGTGTTCCTCCAGGACACGCTGCAAACTCTGGATCATGATCTCCCGGTCTGGCCCATATACACAGAGAGCATGCAGGATAACACTCTGTGTGCTCCTTGCCATCCACCACTGGTCCCTTTGGATGGCCTCCATCCTCTGGTTCAGCCAAGTCCGCACGGGGTCCAGAAGTTCCCGTTGCCGACGGAAAAGTTGTGCCCAGACCTCAGGCGGGACACCGCCGACAGCTCGGCCTGGTGTCTCTTGAGGAGAAGAGGGATGGGCCGGCACAGGGGAATGGGGGCTGTTCTCGTCCTGGCCGCCAGGAGCTCTCCTTGCCTGACTCGTGGCAGCTGGCAGCTGCTCAGGGGCTGTGATGACAATCTCTAGATAGTCACCTGCATCATCAGAAAACCTGACTGTTTCCATTGTTCTTCTGCACAGTGGGCATGATGGATTTGTCTGTGCCCACTGCAGGATGCAGCCCTGGCAGAACTGGTGGCCACAGGGCAGAGCAGAAGCCACATCATCCCAGGTGTCCTGGCAGATGGCACAGTTGTCACCCATCTCTGTGGCCATATTTGGCCTCTGCAGCACGTTGAGGAGGGCTGAGAATCAGCTGCTCTCCTTCACTGGTGTCACACGCTGCAGGAGAGGGGAGGAAAGAGAAGGACACTCTCCCACCTCCCTAAAGGTCTGTCACCTGCCCACATCCAACCGGGGAACATTTCCTTTCAGTGCTGCAAATCACACTGCCCCAGCCAGGGGAAACCCTGCTGGTTGCTCTGGGACTGGCACTGGGATGTGCCAAGAACAGGCATCACTCAGCACCAGAGAAACCTGGCTCCATCCTCCACACCTCACAGTCACACTTGGTAGGAGTTCAGGCTGGAGCCAGACTGGCAGTGGCCCTGCCCACATTTGTATTTAAGCAGTGAGGGGTGAGATGTCACAATCCTGTGCTCTGTGATGTCACAATCTGCCTCTCCTTGATGTCACTCTCCATCAGCAGGTGATGTCTCCACCAGTGCATGTTGTCAGGAGAAAGACGAAAATATTTTTTCTTGTTTTCAACTTCTGTATTTTCATATTGCTCTCCCTTGGCCATCTGCATCATGTGTCCATGGTCCTGTGTCTCATCCCCACTCCTGACACCTTGCCAAGGTTTTCTGTGAGGAGTGGAGTGGTGGGACCAATCAGCATGGAGTGCCTGAGCTGTGCTGGGATTTGGAGAACCTGGGTGCTGGTGGTCAACCCTGGGTGAGAGTCTCCCATCCCTGTGGGTTGTGTTTCCGCTTCAGAGAGAAGGAAGGAATATTTTGCTCCAGCTGCATCCACTTCTGCACTGACTTCTGACTCCACGGTGCCAAGTTCCTCTCCACTTCCCAAGTTTCTGTGCTTCTGGAAGCCAGTGCCTTTATGTTCCTCCCCACAGCCTCAGGAAGGAGCTGGAGTTGCTGTCCCTCCAGAGTGGGGTTCAAGGGCCAGAGGAACCTTGTCATGATTCTGGAGAGCCCAAGATACATCACCACATGGGCCATGCTGTGCAATCATCCCTTCTTGCCTCTGGCTATTGTCATACCTGAGAATCATAAACCCAGCAGTTCTTTTTTCACTTGGAACTAATTTCTCCTAGTTTGAGGGTTGGCTGGTGTGAGTCAAGGACACTGTGTGCAACCATCACGTGGCTCTGCCTCAGGGTGCAGAGATCTCTCTTCAAACCTGTGCAAATGGAGGATGTCCATTGCCATACTTGGGTGCTTAACAATCCACCTGATAAAAGATGGAGGTTTGTTCATCAGGACTTCTTTGTGTTGTTATTGGGAGGGGTGGCTCTCCTTGCTTGAGTAACTGCCTCTTAAAATATGCATTTATATTCCTTTTCATTTGGAGTTGGACTTTTAAAGGCCTAAATATGCAGGAGCTGGAATTTCAGAGTACCAAGATATTTCCTCTTTCTTGTGGAAACTAAGGCCATAGATAACTCCAGGAGATGCATTTGATGTTTTAAGAGGACTCTTCCCCAAGGTGCTGATTTCATCTTGAGTTCCTTGCACATCCGCACCCCAGAACATTCTCCCATTAACTCGCTGCCACGATCACATTTCATTTCTTCTTCCCTCCTGTTCCATGTGAGCTGAAATGATGAAATGGCAGAAGGGGTGGGGAGGGAAAGGACCTTTAGAGATCATGTAGTCCAAGCCCCCTGACATGGTCAGGGACACTTCCCACTAGATCAGGTTCCTCAGACCCTCATCCAACCTGACTCTCAAGACTACCAACAATGGGACATCCATAACATCCATGGGCAACCTGTTCCTGGGTTTCACTTGAGCAGAGAGAATTCCGTCCCTGACCTGTTGGATATCCTTCTTTAGGCAAAAGTACAGAGGGTTTTCAGGACTACAAGCACACAGTGCCAGCTCATATCCAATGTTTCCTTCTCAAGGAGCGCCCAGTCCTTCTCCACAGGGCTGTTCTCAATCCATTCATCACCCCTACTCTTTTGTTGTTTCCCCTCCAGATTGATTGGTTTGGAAGGAAAGCCCAGGGAATACCATAAAATTCACCTGTTTCTGGGTGGACATTCAAAACAGGGTCTTAGTTGTGACCCAACACCTGCCAGAAAGAACATAAATAAAGAGTAATTCATATGAGGGAAATGGTTGGAAATTTCATGAAACTATGTCAAAAGAGTTCTTGAAGGAAATGCCTAACAGGAAAGCATCCTATCAGGTGCTGAGCAGTTGCAGGGGGCCAGTGCAGACAGCAGAGAGAAGGAGGCCTGTAGATGCAGGGTGCTCAAAACCCATTCCCAGGTGACCTTTGAAAAGTAATCCCCTTCACACGGCAGAAACTCAAAACCAGCTGTGACTTACCTTCACCTGTTGGGAAGAGATGTAGGAAGATTAAAGAGATCTTTTAGAATTTACTGCTTGCCAGAAAACCCACTAAACAACCACACTAAAACACTTAATTGTGAACAAACCACAAGTTGAAGATTCAGTTGGAGCTTCACTCTAAAGTGTTTGTGTTTTCTAAGTGCTGTTCCTGGAAATGCTGCAACTCTGCTCTGAAGGAGCCTGCAAGAAGGGAACTGGAATAACAGAAGGGAGAAGGTGAGCCCTCACCAGCAATTTCTACACACTGCTCCTGACTAGCACCTGAAGACTGTAACACAAGCTCCTGTGTAGACAGGGGCTTCCAGGTTCCAATCAGCTGCTTTACAGGGTTAGCTATGGCAGCCAGCCCTGTGCTGAGTGCTTTTGGTGGCACTGGACAATTCACCAGACACAAATGCCAGGCACTTGATTGCAATAAGGAGGTAAAGAGACACAAATATAACCATGCCTTGTGCAAGAGGTTATGAAACAGATTCTGGGTCCAGCAGAGGACAACAAAGGTGAAGAAGTGACTGGAGCATCTCTCTTATGAGGAAATATTGAGGGAGTGGTTGAGCCTCAAGGACAGACTTCCAAGAAGGGACCTCATCCCTGTCAGTGTCTCCAGGGAGGGCTCAGAACATGGATTAGGGTCTGCTCCAGGGACCCCAGCAATGGCACCAGAGCAATGGGCAGGAACTGATGCCCAGGAAGTTCCACCTGAACATGAGGAAGAACTTCACCCCTGTGCAGTGACCAAACACTGAACAGATTGCTCAGAGAGGCTGTGGAGTCTCCCTCACTGGAGATATTCCAGACCCTGGACGCACTCCCGTGCCACGTGCTCTGGGATAACCCTGCTGGAGCAGGGAGGTGGGACCAGATGACCCACTGTGGTCCCTTCCAACCTGACCCATCCTGTGATTCTGTGATTCTGTGAACTGTGGAATTCTAATTCACTCTGAATGATAAAATTGGAGTGAATGTGTAATGGCACTTTGTAGATAAAAAGGGACCTCAGGTGCAGGCTTAACTTTGTCTTAGTTTTCTGTTTGTCATCTCTACTTTTAGGTGACTGGAAGATTTGTGTAATAAAACAAACAGGATAAGAGGATGCTTTTGTTGCTGAAGGTTAAGCAGGCTTTTGACTTACGAGAAAGGAAGAATTTGTGACCATCTTTGAATTACAAAAGTGAATTATTAGAGGGGCTCAGGAGGGGGATATATCTGATGTCAAGTGTGGCTAAAAGTTTGTGTTTTCTGCCTTGCTCTTTTTCACCCTCTTTCATTTCACACAGAGTTCAGGGAGTTGTCTTGGAGCTAATGACTTCTGTGTCACCTTTTAATGCACCCTCAGGGGCTGAAACCTGACATTTTAATAAAATGCTCGTTTATAACAAGTGTTGTTTGAAGTCAATGTATGTGAAAAAGTAGAGGTTTCTATATAATTGTAAGAGTCTATAATGTCATGTAGTGGTGTAGTAACTATCTCAATGACTGCTCAGGCAAAGGCTGCCTTCCAGTTCTATGTGTTGAGCCATAGCCCTAGGGACCTGTGTCTGACTGTGCCTGGCCATTTCCTGTGCAGCCGTCTTGTCCTTTAGGGCTTCCTCTGAAGTTCTGCTTTGTCCTCACCCACCTGAGCGGAGAGGTGGTCACCCCCCTGCAGGGCAGGACTTGGTACTCCTCTTCACACCCATAACACACTTCTCAGAGAGAGCCTTGAAGCTTGCACTCCCTGTGCCTCTCTCCCCATAAACTGAGGATCAGGTGAGACTTTCCTCATGCTGGCAGAGCTCAAACCATGGTGCTCGTTATTTTCATCTGTGGTGATGACCAAAGGAGAAGGAGGGTCACAAGTAATAAAAATTGAGCAGGAGAACAACACCTTGGTTATTTCATTGGGCACACATCTACAAGATGTGCAATACAAAATTAATTTCACAGTTACCCAGGGAGGGATGTTTGAATTTCTGACATGGTCTAGTTAAGGATAATGAATGCATCTGAGAACTTCTCCTTTTCTGGAGCTTCACTGTTCTAATCAAACCAGTAATTTCTAATTCATCTGCAAAAGAAGTTCATGATAAAAAAATAAATCTGTTGATCTTACTTAGGCTGCGGGTTTTTGAAATATTAGATCCCATTAATTTTTTTCTCTGAGTAGGACAGTGTTTTGCTAAAAGGTTTTGGAAGAGAAAATCCAGAGAGTTGATGACTTCTATTTCTGACTTTGACTGTAATAGTGAGAATTTTATTTTATTATTGTATGCTCTCTGTACTATAGAATTACTCTGTTTATAGTTTGTATTGTAACCATACAAGCCTTAATTTCAGGTTCCCAAAAGCCAGTAAACTTCCTTAGGAGCACTGCTGTCATTTGTCTGATCCAAGAGTATTCTGGCTCAGATCTTGACAAAAGAACTATTGAAACAGTCTCTGTACAAACAAAATGGAGGGGAGCAAAACTTCTCATCTGTTCTTTAGTCTGTTGAGAGCTGCCATGAGGTAGCAGAAAGGAAGATGCACCAACTACCTACTACAGCTCAGGCAGCTGAAAGAGACCCATGTGGAAATAGTAAATAATGTTGACTTCTTTCTGCCTTTATATATATTATAACTTTTATTCTCTCCCAAGATTTCATATTATTAAACTGCAATAAAGTAGGGCTACTACCATTGATTAAATTCAACCACAAGCTTAGTGCTGGCTTACTTTTATGGAACAACACTAGACTTGCAATAACACAAACAACAGCAGAATCTTTTCACCCAGATGGTGTTTACTAAAATGCCACCTCGAATTTTTAAAGGCAGAAAGAGTTTGAATCTCTTCACCAACTTGCAACCTGAACTGCACTGAAATGTATGACGTGACTATTAAAAAAAAATTATTTGAAAAAGTTCATTTCAAAGAATGAAAAAAAATCCCTCCCGTGGCACTGGATTGCACTCCAGCCAGGAGGAACACATGTCCCTTCTGTAGAGAGCATCTGCATAGGAAATAGCCTTGCATTGGCATCCCAAGACATGCCAAAAATTTTTATGAGCAAAATTTTCAAGAGTAATAGTTACTTGGACATGTCCCAGGATTAGGTTGTCCAGTTTGAGGGACAGCAGTGCAGCTTGAATTTTTACCTCGCCCCTTTCAAAGCCAGGAATTACCAACCAAAACTGCGTCCCTCAGACTTCCTCAGACTTTTATCTCTAAGTTTTGAGTGGCAGCTTAATGAGTGTTCTTCCTTCGGTCTGCCTTGAAAATTGGTTGTCTGTAGTCTAGATGTCAAAATTAACTTGTATTTCTGGCTCTAGTTTTTGTCCTTCCAGACCTTTCTAACATGTAATTTGCATCTCACTGTGCAGTGCATCATATTTGCCTCTGGATTCATGGACAGGAAAATATGACTAAGCAACGGATGAAACTCTTTAATAAAGAGCACAGGATTAGGCACCTTGCAGGCTGTTACAATTTAGAATCTGTATGTGAGAGAGGCTTCATTAAATCAACACACTATGGATTATTTAAATGTGAAAATAAATCTGTGAGAGTAGTGATCCAGATGAAAATTACATGATCTGTCCTTTTACTTCCAGTTCCTATCTCAGAGATTTAACAATTGATATTATCTTTCAGAATATCTTTTCAGACTGTTCTGTTAAAACATGAATTTAAATGTAGTTTTCTAGTTTTTCTGCTTGACATCATCTCAATTTCCATGTCTCCTGTTATTTTTGTTCTCCTCGCATGGCTCACATCCCTGGAGCCTGTCCCTGTGGGATCAGTCTTTCCTTGTGCAGAACACATTTTCAGTGTGACTGGGATGGTGCCTGAAGCTGTTTTGAGGAGCAGCACCCAGTGGCTGGAGCCTCCAGGTCACCCAGATCATACAGCTGCTGCCAACCAGACAGCAGAAAGACTTCCTGTCTTTCTCAATTTGCAGGGAAATAATCCATGAAAACAGAACAGAAAGAAGCCAAGTCATTGCCCAAGACCTGAGCATGGCTTCAGACACCCTCCAGTGGTAGGCAGGCTATCTGTGTGTCCTGCACACTGCTTAAGTTAGCACTGTAAGAATGGAGCTTGGAACTTGTGGTGGGACTGCCTGGATTATTTAATATTTTAAAGTGGAGTTTGCGATACATCAGGGATTTGAATGAGTGCTCTAGTGTCACCTAACTTCATCTATTACATAATTAATGCTGCCTTAAAAGACCATTTTCCATCACACAGGTGTGTTGTGAAATGTTCAAAATTTTCCTACACAATAAATTCCAAATTAATTTAAATAATTTTAAATGAAATTACAAACTAACTCTGTACAAATTAAACAGACAGAATATGTTAAAGCTTTATCTTTAAGTTGTATTTTCACCTCTTTGCTTTACACAATCATGCTTCCATAGGACAGAATTGCAAATGTAAAATGGCAGTTGGATTTATCTAGGAAATGCAGATATAAATCTTCAGAGCTCAGAGGCACAGATATTTAAAATATATAGCTTACTTTAAATGAAGTAATAGTGTTATTAGGGTGAAAAGGAGTCTTCTGTGGGATTCATGTTACATTCCTTTTTGGCATAAATGCCTGGATGACAAACAGGTAAGTAGATTTAAATTCACAATATCTCATTTGGAGGTAAATGTGTTTATTTTGCATTTTTCACTTAGTGTGAATACAATAAGTCAATGTGATGGCTGGAGACTTAAATCCAGAGCAGTTCTGCCAACCCTGACTGCTCTTATCATGATAGTAGTGAGAGTTTTCCTTTTTTTCCAGACCAAGGCAGTGTTTCTGTGTTCATATTAATGAGAAGGGTACAGTGTAATTTTGTGGCTTACTGGAGGGCAGAGTCATGTGTGAACTCAAACAATTTCTTTTTTTTATTTGATTACATATTTTCTCTCATGAGTTCGAAAGTAAAGGATGCACTTTTTGGAAATGCTCAGAATTCTCTGTGTCCTCAGTAGCAGACAAGTGACCCCTCAAACCAGTTTTCCTCAAGAACACTTACCAAAAGTATGAGGTCTTTTCACTTCTTTTAAACACAGAAATCTCCCCTCAACAAACCAAACAAACCCAAACCAGCTTTCTAAGTCCTCTGGAGAATCTGACTTATTCAAGAAAGTATCATTTTGAACGTGCAGATTTTCTGCTTATCATTCATTCAAATACTTTTTAAGCCAAACCAATAATGCTCTTTATAATGGTTTAACACCGCTGATTGAAGTAAAGTCACTTGAAATTTGGCCTCAGTTTTCAATGATGTTTTGAATATAAGAATATCCACCTGGGGGAGAAACAGAATAAATTGATACAGTTCTATTACAGCTTTATGTTCAACAAACAGGCCCTCTCCCTCTACCTTCTCTGACCTTAAGCATGAAAGTAAAACCTTGGCTTTGGAAATGCAGCTCAAATGTAACTGTTTCTGCTAATTTGCTTAATATTTTTTGCAGGAGCTGAAAATATTCAGTTGCAATTTGCTTTATAGTATTCTTTGTAATTGAGGGACTGAAAAAAAAAACCAAACCCATGAATTTCTGCCATCAACACAAAAAATGTAGAATAGCATCACAAAGACTCTTTGTCAATACTCATATTTTGCTTTATATATAATTTTATTAAACTTATACTTTGGAATAAAATGTACCTAGCAGCCTTTCAGTTCAATTACAGCAGTTGTTTTTCAGCAGGATAATTTTTCTGTAGGATTAGACAAGAAAAGTTATCACTTCAGGAAATCCACATACATGTGCAGTATTCTCATGGCTGGTTTCATGTTGAGAAGGTCTGGAACGGCTGCATCTTTATTGAATGAGACAATGAGAAACTTAATATTTTAGGACAAGGAATCCAGCTGAGCCATTAAATTATAAAATGACATTCCGAAAATCACAGCAAGGTCATTTGGACCAAGTAATGTGCACATATTATGGTCCAGTATGTTCTTTGCAAGGCTGTATTATTTATAGGTTAGATTAATATCAGCACCTCCAAAATCCACAGGTTTTCTTGGGAATGTTACAGTAAGGTGTCATGATCCGCTAATACAAGCGAGGGTTGTGATGGCTCGTTTATCAATCTCAGAGTGCAAAAGACACAAGTGATTACAGTTTTAATCAAAACAATTCACCTTTATTGAGTGCCCACAGCATGGTAATGTGATAGAGGAGAAAGAGAGAGAGAGAGTGAGAGAGAGGGAGAGAGACAGACAAAGAATAGAAAGAGAGGGGAATAGCTACTAACACGAGACGAGGTCCTCATGGCCATCTGCCAGTAGATCCATCTTCTTTTGTGCGGAGATCTTGAGTTTTGGTCAGCCTAGGGAGTCTCTTTATAGTCTTTACAAAGTGACAGGCAGAGTTGGCCAAAAGGTAGGGAGATCAGTACAAGGTCCGTTGAGGGAACAGGTACAGGACAGGCAAGTTCGGCAGCAAGCATAGCCAGCCCACCGTGACCTGCCCATTGTTCCTGCATGGGTTCCCATGGGAATGCATGCCAGTCCTTTTGGTCCTGTGAACACACCTGCAGGCAACATTTAGGCAGATGTCCCACCACAGCCAGGCCAGAACTCCCGTGCTGGGGTTTTAGGGTTTCAGTCTCTGTCCTATGGGGTTTCAGTCTCTGTCCTTGGCAACTATCGTGAGGCAGATGAGGGATCTTTGGACCATCTCTTACATAAGGCAAGGAAATCATGGGCAAGGAAGAACAGAGGGATGTGATCTGAGTGGCTCAAAAAGGATGGGCAGTGTCATCCTTCTGGGAAAATTCTTGAAAGCAACCAGTCAACAGGAACAGAGAGTGTGCTTTCTCTTTTGCAGAGAAAGATTTAAGGTTTTCAGAGGGGCAAAGAAGGTAATTTTTTGGTAAAAACTTTCCACGTGATCTTCCACTTCCTTTCACTCAATTTCCAACTAAATACAAAATGTGCCTCCTGTGCCTCTGTGATGCTTGCAAACACAAGTGCATCCTTCTTCCAGAAGATAGGAAGAGGATCACACACTAAAATATTCTCTGAGCTTCATGAGCATATGTCCCTTGTCTATCTCCACTGCACCTCCTTCCATTTTAGAGGTTCATTGGTCACTCAGAGTAAGCTAGTCCAGTGAGTGACAGAGAACTTAAAACTCTGGGGACAAATACCCTGTAGCTCTCTGCAGAGCTTGACGGGACTGTTGCAGAGATCCCAAGGCCAAATGGCTGAAGAGAGAAGACAGATGGGAATTGCCCTGATGACAAGGAGCTGGCACTTGCTTCAAGGTTTTAAGGAGAAGGCTATAGCAGAGTTGTCTCTCTGGATGCTGGCATTGAGCCAGGGGAACCATCAGTGAAATCAAATTCCAAGAGGGATGGACCAAAATGGACATAGAAAAGAGCTGTATTTTTAAAAATTTAGATTATACCTCAAGAAATGTTACCACAAAGATGCTCATGTTGTTGTTTCTCATGTTGATTTTTACCAAATCTTCTTTCACAAGCTCAGGTGATTTGTGGCTAAGAGCCCATGTGCTCTGGAACACATTTAATGCTCCATTTGATATAACACAAATAATATGTCCAGCATACAGCTGGATTAATTATGTTTCTTCATTTCTGCCAAAAGCCCCTGTGGGGTAAAAAGAGTGCTTGGTTTTCTTTAAATGTTTCAAGGATGGAAGCCATTTATCTA
This sequence comes from Argya squamiceps, assembly GCA_037834095.1. Taxonomy (NCBI): domain Eukaryota; kingdom Metazoa; phylum Chordata; class Aves; order Passeriformes; family Leiothrichidae; genus Argya; species Argya squamiceps. The sequence goes on from JBBMKD010000115.1 coordinate 11,456,818, forward strand.
ACTGATTTGCATGCTGCCCATAGTTGGACAGATTATGAGACCCTGGCACTGGTTCTGAGTGAACTCCCAGCTGGAATGGGATTTTAGTGACTGTTGCAAAGTTTGCCTAAGGGCTTCCATTGTAATTATTTATCAGTCATTTCTTAAACCTCTACAAAGCAGATATTTTTGCTTTTATGTTTCCCTTTTTGTTTAGCTTTTCTTATCTTTGGGAGCTCTTTCTCACAACAGGAGAAATTATCTTCAAGCTATTACAGGTCTTGCAGAAAACACTTTCATTTGGGATGCCAAGAAGCTGGAAATCATTTCATTGCTGTCCTGAGTTGACGGTGCCTCCTATCCCAATCGTGCAACTTTGTCCTTGTGTTATACATTGTTATGTCTGGCAGCCCCCTCCGCCCCGCTTCGGCGGGCTGTTTTGCCGCGGCAGGGCTACTTGTTCTTGGGGGCTTTGCTTCGCTGCTGACTTTGCTTCGCTGCTGGCTCTGCTTCGCTGCTGGCTCGTTTTTTTTTCTTTTTTCTCTCCATCTTCCTACC
>JBBMKD010000115.1:11457454-11493234 GCA_037834095.1 Argya squamiceps
AGGCTTTGTAAAGTCCAGGCAGAGACATGCCCAGCCTTTCCCTCACCCCCTGATCCTGTCACCTTGGCACAGGAGGGGATCAGGTTGGTCAGGCAGGACCTGCCTCTCCTAAACCCAGGCTGTCTGGGCCTGATGCCCTGGTTGTCCTGTTCCTGTTGCTGTTGGCACACAAGGGGATCTGCTCCATGGCCTCCCTGGCACTCAGGGCAGATGACAGGCCCGTAATTCCCTGGATCCTTTTTCCAGTCCTACTTGTAGATTGTCATCACATTTGCCAGTTTACTTCCCTCATTAACCAGGGCTGATTAAAAATTATGGAAACGTGCTTGGAGAGCTCTTCTGCCAGTTACCTCAGCATCCTTTTCAGGATCCTATCCAGCCCCAAATAATCACTGTGATACATAGTATTTGCTACAAACATTCTTGAAGGGAATACAACAACAACAACAACAAAAACAACAATGAAAACCCAAACAAACACATCTTTTTCACAATGTTTTCAAAGATTTTCAGTCATACCTCTGGTGTTGCTGCAGAGAATTACAGGCAGTTGTTGGACTGAAGTAGAGTCTCCAAATATGGCTCGTGACTCACGTGAAATTCTTTCTGTCAGTATAACATCTGTATTTCATCACAGACAAAAAAAAAAAACAACAACAACAAAACCACTTTTCAAGTTCATCAAAAATATTTGTTCTTAAGATACCTCCTAAACCTCCCAGAAACTAACTCAAGACCACAAATAAAAAACTGTAGAGTTTGCCAGATTCAAAATAAAGTGACAGTTTATTGACAACCTATTATGTGGATTTTGTATATGGGTTTTCTCCCTTATAATTTTTCATTCCACTGACACCTTTAATGAAGCTTCAGCTGTAAGGGGCAATTTTTTTTAACCAGCTGAAACATCATGTACAAGCAGAGGTTCAACAGAGAAGTCTTTGCTTAAACATCAATCTCAGTGATGCTTGCTCTGATATCTGTCCTTGTACATCTCCCTAATTTTTCCCTCTGTCAAAACCAAGTGAAATAACAAAGAAAGATAAAAAAAGGCTACCAATTGAACCAGCAAGTTCAAAGTATAAGTATGCTATAAGTATGCTCATAGCTCTTAATCAAGCAGAGAACAAGATCTCATTGCCTTCAAAGTGAAGCTCCTCTCTGTTTGTATTACTGAAGTCTGTTGAGAAACGAATCTCTGGATTGTAGCTGCAGCTAAGGTACACTATTAAGAACCATTTCTGATTATAGAAGGTGTATTATATAAAGCTGGAATCCCTCTGGATTTCTAGTAAATATGTTTTCATACATACTGAGACAGAACATCAATATTACATTAAATTTCATATATATATATTTACATAATAATTTTCATTTTCTAAGTAAATAATTACTTCTCCCATGATCCAAATGCTGTATCTGTACTTCTTGCAGCAGTAAGGCAAGTGACTGTTTGGGGCTCTTCACAGCAATCCCTCCTCATAGCCTGTTTTCATTCTTTTGATGAATAAATTGTGGGCCAAAGTTCCAAAATTGTTTCCTATGAGCTGATATACTTCTGAAATTTTTAATATTTTTATTTCTGTAATCAGCAAATCAAACGGATGGAAAAAATATATTTTGAGACACAAGTCAAATTAAAATAACCGCAACTTTCATGGCTCAGCATAAGTTGAATTCACAATAGAAAAGACCTAATTTCTCTAGGGTCTTTCTGAAGGAGTTAGATACTTGGACTTGAAGCAAAAAAAAATCTGTTCAGCAGAAGAACGTATTGCAGATTAAAAGAGAATTGATCTGGCAAAGGCATAATTCAGAAGCACTTTTTTTCCTTATGATGGGGTTGCATCACTTAAAGGAGTTGTATTGTCCTGATGCTTTTCATCTGTTTTTGCATCAGCTGACACATGTCGATGTTTCTAATCTGCATTTAGTTTCACTGAAAAAGTTAAAAAAAAAGAGATTCCTGCTAATTGCAGATCTATATGATAGTAAGCATCCATCCCTAAACACTAAATTCAACACTGCAAGTTCTTGCTTAAAAATCATGAACTCAAAATTTAAGGAAATCGGAAAAGCCACCCGAGTTACTTTTTGCACATCTAGGTTGTACTTGTTTAGCTTCTTTTTTTAACTGAAGATATTAACAACACAGAAACTTCACATTTTTTGTTATTTAAAATTCAATAAGCAGTAATTGCAGGGGCTGTGACTTCACAAAACTGTTATCAGAGTCACAATAGAGTCATGAGAAGTGGCAGCACTGAAACTGTATGTGTGGGTGCTCCCAACACAAAAGGGCTGGGAGGCACAGAGCTTCAAAGGCAAGCAGTGATGAAACAGGGTGTTGCATTCTCAGAGGTGTTAAAAACATAAAGCAAAACCCCCAAATTCTGACCAGCTTTCTTCTATAACATTTTCTATTCCGGAAGAATTCACTCAAATACCTCATGACTAATAAAATTAAAAATAAACACAAATAAACCAAAAAAATGCAGGCAATCTGAATAGCGTGAATTCAAAGAAGTCTTTAATGATTGCACTTAGTGGGCGAAAAACTATTCCAATGCATTTGCAATTGGCAGTTGTGAAGTTCTGGTAAAAAAGAAAACCTTCGCAGCATTCATAAACTGAAAGCCATAAGCACGTATCACATGCATAAGAAAGGTGTGTCTTTTGAACTGGAGCCAGGCTGAAACAATATTTCAAAGAGGCCAAAGGAGCCATTTCCTAGAGGGATTAAGAGCATAGAAACTAAATCTCAACTCTGATCTCACTGCCCTCATTTAACAACTAAACAGCAAGTATTATATTTCAGTGAAACATTGCCATTCTAATACTTCTTTTGCTAGTTTTTGTGACTTTGCTGCCCTTTGTGACTGTAGCCTTTAACGCTGCATGATAAAAGTTTTAATCAGAAAGTTCTGAGAAACCAACTGTCTGGCACATAAAGTACTTACATTTCAAATGAACAGCTACAAATAAGTCTTTGATTTTAATAAAACATTTATTAAAGGTTAATTGCTCGCTGATAAAAGTACTTGCTTTGGTCTGTGGGAAGGAAATATGAATCTAGTCTATCTACTCTCATCTAGGAGTTAAACAGGCAATAAAACCGTAAAGTCCTTTTAATATGTTTATTTATTTTAAATTTAATGATAACACTTGGAAATAAAAGGAAAAATCTTTAATTCTCTGGACAGACCTCACAGCAATGCTCACTGAGATTATATCATAAGACCTTAATACAGACATGGCACAGAATAGACCCATCAGAAAACGCATTAAAGGTGAAAAAAGTCTAAAAAACCCACAAAAGTTGTCTTTGTTCTCTCTGTGCTGTGTGAAAGACCACAATTTGTCAAAGGTAAAATACTATACTCGTATTAACTTTTTCTCCCAGTGCCAGAAGGGACAGAAATGTTTACATTTTTAAAATGAAATCAATAACTATGAATAATTGGCTCTTATGATTTTATCACTGAGAAGTATTAATTTCACAGTTCTTATATAATATACATCCAGAAATACCTGTGCAGCTACTCCTACTCAAGACAGATTCTAACACCCTAAAATAGTATCAGAGTTCTTGAAAAATTGATTCATTCTCTTGTTCCCCTCTTATCTTCTTTTCTGCAGAAAAGGCTTTTTAATAAATAAATTAAAATTAAAAGAAGAAAAAAGAAAAAGAAAAAAAAAAGCTGTACTCAGTATCCCAAAAACTCACATTACTTTGTATTTTTGTTCCCTTCCCTTCTGTTTCTCACAGTCTTCCCATAATTCAGATGAAAGCAATTTGCTCTTTTATGACAGGCTCAAGCACAGACTCCAAGGTGGGTTGTTACTGCGGCCACCTGACTCTGTATTCATAGGAAACAACTCTATAAATTCACTTGCATGACAAATTCACCACAAGAAGACTTGCAATTAGAAATCTTATAGGTGTCTTGATTTAAGCTAGAAGGCAACTAAATGATCCTAAACTTCTTCAGAGGAGCGGAGCACTGATTCTTCACAATTTGCAGGTTCTTAAAAGGTTCATTCCCTGAAGGGACAGGAGGAAGAATTAGATAAGTATCCTCCTTTTTGCAGGGAAAATGGAGCAGCATAAGTAGTTCACCATTCATATAATTTAATAGTCAAGGAAAATCTGGCAAAAATTATGTACTCTTGCAAAATGTGATTGTTCTAACAAAGCAAATAAGGTTGAAAAAGTGATGGCAGTGCAGGGTGGCATTCTCTGTGTGATTAACCAAAGAGACACAACAGCCACATAGCCAAATGTGAGCTCAGACTTGCAAAAAGGAGTTATTTTGTGACAGTCGTTGGGGTCTTGGTGAAAGAAAACCACTGAAATATTCCTGTGGAAGCCTTCAGCTTGAAGATTTTGCACCCAAACTCTTGAGGGATGCAGAGTGTTCCTGAAGAGGATTGTTACATGCCAGGAGCATGTTTCCCACTGGTGGAAGAGCTGGTGCATCATCAACTGCCACAGCAATTCCTTTTGGTTTATGTATTGTTCAGGTCCTCCACTGATATTATCAATGGGATCTTCAGATATACTTGAAATTTTGGTTCTTTTGTTCTACCAATAAAGATAGTAAATTTAGCCCTATAATGAGGTTATTTGTAGGATGTGGATAGATTAAATCAGTTGGTCCTACTGGAACTACTCAATGTTCATGCTCAAAAGACTGAAATTTTTAAAAGTATTGAACCTACATTAACTTGTATTAACATCTTTCTGAAAAGCAAGCCCTGCCAACGCTTCTTGCTCTTTGGAATTTTTACAACAAGGCACTTAATTGTTAGACTTCTCTGAAAGTCTTAGCCTTGTGCTAAGTAAAGCAAATCAAAATGAGATACCTGGAAATTCAAAGAGGGCGTAGAGGAAAAAAGAGACAAAGATCTGTATCACTGGAATTTTCTCTATTAATATCCTGGGCACTTACATTACAAGCAGAAAAATTCAACACTCCCCAGAAAAAGGAGAAACATACAAGAGAACTCATCTTGTATTTTAGTTAATGCTAATTCCTTCTTCTTTCAAGCAAAGAAGCAGGGGGGAAAGGGATCTTTCCAGGGGTCTTATACCCTCTATTTTCATTTATTAAAGTCAACCTTTCACCTGCTAAATAACTTTCTTTCTTGCAAACCACAGAAACCACTGGAAGTGCTGACCAAAAACTACTCTTGCTGTGATTCACATGTTGAGAAAACAGAGGTCACAGATGACCACCTGCAAGAAAGAGCATTAAGCAGCCAATGTCTAAAACCCCAGTGTTCATTTCCATCTGCATTCTGTTCAGCACCCAGTCCTTATCACTTATTTCCTTTAATGTCGCTCTCCCTTAACAGCTGCTTTTGCTACAAAGCTCCCTCTTTGCATCATGTCTTGACCTGTTCCTGCAATTAACAGCCAGTGTTAACTGCACTCAGCTGCAGGTCATTTTGCTACTGCCCCTTGCAGAGAGCTGGCTAAGACCTCTCTGTCAGTTAGATTTCTCCTACACTCATCCTTTAGCCTATGTTATAGAGGATCCATAGCCAATTTAATGTAAAGTAATTTTATTTCGCCATTTGAAATCAGTCTGGGACAGCCACAATAAATAATACAACTCCAGTCCTGGGTATCGAGGTTGGGTGAACGCAGGGACGGCCACAACTGAACCAATCCCTCCTTGCTCACAAGTTCTTAGGTTCAGGGAGTAGTTTTTATACAGGTTTCCTTCCTTGAGGCAATTTTATTGCTAGCCTTTGTCAACTGTGCATATTCATATACTTTCTTTCTCTTGCTGCTTTGTTTCTGAATGCCTTTCCTGGCACAGTTGAGGACCTGAATTGAGTTCCGAGAACTGGGCATTGGGATGCTGATACGTGCCATGTCTGGGTTCTCCTCTCCCAGATCCCTACCACGTGTTGATCATCGGAGAAGTGGCGGACCCACCCTGGATGGATGAGGCATCTCCTGTTCAGCCAGTCCTTTTCTGTTGTAAATCTGGATATCCCCCTGCAACTGTCTGGGATTTTCCAGTTGCAAATTAGTTTCAGCAGTCAGAAATGTCTTTACAATTTTTGGAAAGCTGAACTTGTAACACAGTTTTATTTTATAACATAACACACTTGATACACAAATTTATTTCAAAACATATATCACAGCCTATGTACAGCTGGGGAACGAAAAAGAAAAACAAAAAGAGTACTTGCTTCCTAACTGCTAAACAGTAACAGATACATTTCTCAAGAAAAAGATTGCGTTTCCAAAATGCCTTACTTGCCTTCCAAATTTTCTTATTTCCAAATTGTCAAGAACAGAGTCCTTTAAAAAAAGCAGCAACAGGTATTCTGTCTATTAAAAGTATCAAAATAAACAAAATCATAATGACAGCTTTAAATTAGAAAAAGAAATTATCTGTTTTAAAATTTTCTTCTGAAGGAAATAAAACTGCTAATTCTTTTGTAATAAATTCACTCCCAGCCTCCCATTAGAAAAAACCCCACAAAACTGTAGTATGTACAACAATGTATTAATATTTTTAAAAGGGTGGATAAATGCTGAGGCGGAGAAGTTATTAAAAACCACATGTTCTTAAATTTGATCACTCTATAATTAGGACTTCCTGGCAATTTCATGATCCTTTTTTCTGGTCATACTAAGAATAACAATGTATTCTGTTAAGGTGTAAGATTTGGGGTTAGACCTTTTTCAATACTGGATCAGGCATGGAAATTTCAGCCAAAAATCATGAAATAAATTTAAAATTAAATAGAAATTAATTTCCTACATCAATTCTACAAATGAAAGTTTTCAGAATCATTAAGATTAGAACCCACTCATAAAGCTTGATAATGAAATAATTACTTAAACATTTTCTGCATTGTATTATTTGGATCAATTTAAATACTTCTTCTGAACTCTAATGTCATGACAATTAATGTCTTAAGAACAATCTCTTTTTAAAAAGATTTTCAAGATGATCAAGAGCTGAAGGTCACAGAGAATTACTAATGTAAAAGCCTGAAATGCATACTGCTAATATTCCCTAACCTGTGGTAATAACTTAGACATGTAAAATGAGCTACAAATTTTGTTAAAGGCCATTCAATGGTCCGACACTGCCACTTTTGAGGGAAGCATACTATCCTGCCCACAGGTAAAAGCATCTAGATAGATGAAATCTGACATAGCCACAAAACAGACCAGTCTTAACCTTGACATCCTAATAAAACAGGAGAACAATTGGTAATCACATTAATCATAATCATAAGACCATATATCTCAGAGGCCTTTTCCTACCTAAATGATTCTGTGATTCTATAAACATGATTTTCTTTCCTTCTGGTGTCCCCTATTTCATGTTACTGTGCTCCAGGTTTGTTTTCTTACCAAAGCACATCTTTTTTCCTCCTCCCTTCCTTAAACCCCTGTGCTCTGCTCTGGACTGACAGATGTTCTGCTGTCTCTTTGGCACAGATAGAAATGGACTCTTGTTACTGGCTCTGCCAGACTGTCCAGCTTTTGGCAGTTCTGCTTCCCCTCCCACACCTTGTGCAGCTCTCTGGGGATTGAAGGTGGGGCAAGAAAAGGCTGTGCTTGGCTTTGGTCACTGAGAGGGGCTGATTTATTCTTTGCACACCTAAACACTCCTGCCCTGTTTCCTGAGTGATAAAAGAGTGTGCATTTTGCGTGATTCATACAAAGAAGAGGCCCAAAGTTTTTCTTACTTGGTTACACTGATCTTTCTGCAAAGATGAAACCACAGCTCTATATAATCCGTTCTCCTTTAGGAGGCTGGAAGGCACCTGGACTAAAGGCAGGAGGTGAAAGGAAAGATTTGCTTTTGGATTCTTTCTTGGGCTCCAACTCATCAGCTGGTGCGCTTTTAAACCACTTATCAAAACAAAACAACAAGAAACCCAAAAGACCAAAAACAGCAAATCAAAACCAAAACCAAAAAATTCTCCACAAATGAACAAACAAAAACCACCAAAAAACAACCCAAGCAAAAAAACCCCTTCCAAACCCCAAAAACCAAAAATACTTTTCTCACGGAACTTCCAAAATGGAAGGTTGTCCATGTCTGCTGCTGTGCCTGAGCTGACACAGAGTTTCCCAAAGACAGAAGCCTGCTAGGAACTCCCCTGTGAGCTGCTGGCTAATATAAATGCATCTGGGGAAACACCTACACCACAATTAGATTTGTTTTCCACCAACACACCTGACAGAGGAGGCTTCCCAAAATGAGGAAGTAGGCTGCCCTGCTGCTTGAATCATAAGTCTCCCCAGCAGTGAACTCCAGAGGAATCACTACTATGGACATCTCTGTCCTGCCTGCAGATATCACCAGATGGTTTCAAACGCTCTTCCTCTAGTCTGCACGTTTTTTCTCCCCTCTCTTACCCCACTAGCTAGGTCTGGCATGATCTAAAATATCACGACAATTTATTCTCATACCTTTTTCTCCAGGTGATATGAAGGACACCTGCAGCCCTATTCCTGTCAGCAAGAAAGAATTAATCCCCCTCACCAGAAACAGAGCTTCTGGGCACAAATTTTAGCACTGTGTGTAAGAAATGTCCCTTACCCCTTGCCTACAATTTGTTCTACTTTGAATTATTTGTGCACTATTTGAAAGAAGAAACCAAAAGGCAGCTTTTGCCTGCTTTCAAGAAAGGAAAGAAGTTGGCTTGTGTTTCTCTTGCCTTGAAATAATGAAAAGAAAAGAAAAAGAAAGAGCAACCAAAACCCACACAAACCTATCTCACCACGACTGAACCCTTCCACCATCACATGGAGCAGCTGGAGTCACCTCCCAGAGATTACTAGAATACTTCTCTGGGATAGTGTAAGCTGAAGGATATCCCTGAGTAGGGAATTTAGGATACCACAAGGCTTGCCATTACAGCCTCAAAAGAACAGCTGCTGTGGTGTTCTCAGAAGGAAGGAGCCTTCTGGTGGTGACAACTGGTAACAGGTTTGCTTAATACACTTCTGCAGCATAAGAAGGGCCTTTATTAGGTTCTGAGCACAAGTTTTATCTCTGTCTGAAGACTCCAGTGCCCTCATGTCATCAGGGAAACAATAATAGCTCTATGTATATACGTTTTCAGTGTAATTAGAATAAATCTTCTTTTTATTGTACCCATTTATGCTGCAGTAAGAGGAGACATTTAAAAAATAAAGGAAATATACAGAGTGGAAGATGAACAGCTCCTCCTGCTTTCCTGGCTCTTCTGAGCAAAGTAAGCATAGTATTCTCTGTTTCCTCCTGTGCCAAATTTTGGGTGGAAACATCACCATGACAGGGCAAAGGGCACTGTGCAGAGATCCAACAGGGGTGTGTTAATACAGTTCTTCAGAAGAGTGTGTAAACCCACATCAGATCACTTCAAGAGGAGAATGCAGCCAGCCAGCTCTGAAAAGAAAGAGGTTAGCAGGCCCCTGGATCAATTCAGTCATTGGCATGCATTGCAACATCCAGCATTTTTTTTTTCCAAATATAGAGAGAAATCCTGGTCCTACCAGGTGCAATAACTCAATAGAAGTCACCAATTTTTACCTGACAAAGGTCTTTTCCCTTTTCTAGCAGGATAAAAATGGATGTTTCTGAAAAACTCTGATGGTCATGTGATTTGTCATTATTATAATTATATGCCATGCTACGGAAACCTGAGACTCCTTACACCAGAAACTAGAAAATCAGTATTCCCTAGAAGTGAGCCATTCAGCCAAGGCTTCAACAACACAATGCTTTGCTTTTCAACTTTTAGAGGTGTTTATGTTCTGAAAGGTATAAAGAGATTTTTAAAAGTTGTAGGGAATGTGTATTCAAATCTGAGGGCACAGACCAGCTGGAAAATAGAACTCTGATTTAAAAATAAATAATAAAAACATCAAACCACAGTGCACAGCCAGTCTATAGATGCCACTGAAACACAGTTCAGAGTAATTATAGTGCCTAATTGCTCTGCAAAGTCCTCTGTGTGGGGGGAAGAAAATTGGAGGTGAAAGCTCATTTCTTTAAAAGTCAAGCCTAAATGGCATCTGTTACAAGCTCTCAGTCACACATTGTTATTACAGCCTGCCCAACTGAGCAGCTTAAGCTACCCAGCATGATAGAGGTCTGCTTTCCCATCAGCTAAAGAAGGCTTTCTTTCCCCCTGCACACAAGCAGGAATTAGTGACTAATGTCACTTTGTTAAAGTCTGCTAAAGCACATATTTGACAGTGTTTACTAAGATGTTTTTTAAGGTTTCAGTAAAATATCCTAACCTCTTGATGAAGCAGAAAGTATGCCCACACATCACTTTTAAATCTCCTCCTGGTAATGGAACACAAACCTCTCCAACCCTGCAATTAATGTGTGGGAGATGCTGGTCTAGGACACATTAAAATGTAAGTAACCTGAATTTTCATTTCACTCTCTTCCAGGAGGTCAGTTTTACCTAGACTCTATTCCATTTGAAGGCAAGCTGTGTATTGACACAGCACGGGGGTTGTTTTTCAAAGGTATTTGTTTGCTGCTACTGCCATTTGTGTTTCCATAAATTAATGTGCAGAAAACAGCATTATGTTAAGAAAACAGCATCTTGAAAATACTGCTGGAAGAGTGTTTGCTCTTCTCATTTTATGCCTACTCATGTAAAGGACCAGGACTGCTATGCTGTAATTTCACTAGTCAGATGTAAGTAAACAGAACAGAGAGGAAGGCCTGCCAAAATCAAAGATAACCTTTTCTAAAAGCGTGTAAGAACAAAGAGGGTGAACTCAGGGGGTTGGAAGGACTGCTTCAGAGGATGGTAAATCTTCAGATCATACCAACTTCTCTGTATGACAGTGATGGATGACACTTGTTGCAGTCGACAGGTTCATTGTACTTCATATAATTTCCCTTCCTGAACGTGGATGTTTTCTAACTCCTCTGGGAAACACCTATCAAATTGTGCTGACAGGTACAAAGTCAAAAACCCAAAGGGGATAGATAGGATTTACTGTACTTGTTCACCACATAAACAGGTCCTTCAAAATAAGGATGTATTACAATTTAGCTTATTTATTAGGGTTGTAATAAAGTCTCTCCTGATGTCTAGCTCAGAAAGTTGATTTAGTATTGTGTTCTCTTATTTCTTAACTAACCTAAAATATTTATTTTATCAGGATAGAGGATTGCCAAGTGACCTCAGCAATAATCTGGGACTGTAAACCTGAATTCAGATCCCAAGACATAATGACCTCAACTAAACTGCTGGGCCTGAGTTCACCATTTATGAAAATGCAGTTTTCTACCTGCACAGGAGATATCTGGTGACAAACATTAAGAACTACAACTCACTCATGTGCTAGAATATTAGAGACACATAAATGCTGCTATGTCTGTAATTTCATTAAAGCAGTCAAGTTCTGGACACACCTCAGCTTTTGGGATGTCCTGAACAGACTTTGAAAATGAGAAATATGTTTAACATTTTTTGATGCTGAAGACCTAATTCAAGGCATTCCACGTTTTCAACACAGTCATTTTAATCTGGGATCGTTTTTGGTGCTGAAAATGTTCTGACTATAAGACAACTTCAGTAATGTTATCAAAGCACATAGATGTCTAAATTCCACTAACATCGGAGAGTCCTAATTTCAAAACATTTCAGGCCTTTCATAAAGTTTTTCTCAACATAAAAGCAACACAACATAGCAATAAAAAACCCCGTTGGTCTTTTGTACCACTGGAATTTGAGGTGAACTCCAGTCAAAACCTGAGGAGTCAGCTCAGGACTGATTCCTCTGAGACAATTCTGTTATTCTCATGCACTGAACACAAAGCTTAGAGACCTAGCCTGGCTGAGAAATCCACTCTGTTAGGCATTGTGGTTAGATGAATATTTGAGTTACTTTTGAGCTCTCTAATCTGGCAGTAGTTTGGAGCAATGTCTGCTTTGTACTTTTCTATGGTCCAAGAGAAGGCTCCAAGCTCCTGTGAAATTCCACTGTTGTCTGTCTTTCAGAGTACAGGCATCTTAAGATATCTGAGTCTCAAACAAATGTCTTTTTGTCATTGACTGCCATTTTTGATTGCAGCTCCTCACAACTTTAAAATTTTAATTATGTAAATTTTATTAGGATTTTTACTCATATTAATAATCCACAAAAAAAGACAAGCCTCAAAATTATACTGGTTGAACACAAGCATGTGCAGAAGATTATGACACATACCCTGAGGAGTTCTGGGAAGGCCTCAGTGGGGCTTCTTAGGTTTGTGTTTTTTGGGTTTTTTCCCCATTTAAGTTCATGTTATCTGACACATGCTCTGGCCCATTACTTTACCCTCTAGATACTACTCTGGTACAGAACTTTGACCTTATAGGAAATTCACTTCAGCTATTGCAAAAATAAAAAGAGCAGAAGTTGTGGATTTTTAAATATTAATCTTTTAATATTAATCCTTTTATATTCAAGACATTTTGACTTTAACTCAGCCTACACTAAGTATCAATACATACCCAAGGAGACTGGCCAAAATGTGTATTTACACATTTATGTGTTGGTCATACGTTGTGTTTTCTGGAGGGAGCTCCCTGGAAGTGATGGCAGTGAAGCAGGAATTGTAAGAGCAGTCTCAGGCACCAGCCTTCTGGCAAGATGTGGAGGGAAACTGAGCTAAAACATCTCTTTGGTACTCTGTCTTGTAATCCTTTCCACCTGTGAACAATGAATCACACAGCTAAACATCCCATACTTAAAACAATAGGGGAAAGCTAAAATTGCAAGAAAATAAATACCTAAGAGAACTAATTAATGCTTTCTTGAGTGCACAGTGAAGCTTTCCCAAGTTTCCCTCAGACTTCCCTGAGAACCACGTAAGGGTAGGGTAGCTTTCATGACCTGTAATCACAGTGGATGTCATCCACTGTCACAATTAACTGTGTCCCAGGACTCTGCAGCACATCCTGCAAAGGGAAATCTCTCATCCAAGCTGAAGATCTGCTCCTCTTGGCCACTCTCACCTTCCCAGCAACAGACAGGTCTCAGCTGCAGAGAGTTTTATCTCCCATGTTATCTCTGCTCTAAGGAAGGAAGAGTACATACAGCAACTAGAATATGCACAACTTTTTAAAATCATTTTGAGAAATTAATACACACATTATATAAAGCTGCTGATTAGAATGAGGTCACCCATGCCACACGCAAAACTGTGGAGCCAGTCTCATATGATAAGGATACGTGAAAAGAATGCAAGCAAATATGATTGATGTAGAAATTAATTATGTTTGGTTCACAAGTCCCTTGGATCTGTTAACATGAGACATTAACAGATACCTCTTCCTCTGGGTTCTTCCCTCCTCTTTTAAGTATCAGACAGCAGCTGGCATAGATACTATCTTTGTATATAGCACACAGAGAGAGCAAATATTAAAATAAAATCCCATTTTCTCCAAAAAATCACAGTGAAACAAGTACATTATTTGAAGTAGCTCCATTAGAGTTTCTGCTGAAAAGTGGTATCATTCATTCATGGCCTTTCTTAAAACCTATTATCTATGTGTGAAGCTTTAATTGAAGTACTTGTCAGTTACAAAGGTGAAATTTATTTTGTGGACAATTTTGACTGTAAAAGAGCACTTGCAAACCAAATCACCTCAGTGGCTTCCCAAGCTAAGCCTACTGGTGCTGCATAGTTTTGGAAAGCCATGGAATAGGGAAAAAAAAATTTAAAAAGAAGCTAATATTGTAAGCTTGAAGCAACAAAATACTTTTCTGCTTAAAATAAATGGACCAATCCACATAAACCTCACAGTCATGCTACCTGAAATGGAGGAAGACTTCAAAGTAAATATTTTCAATGAGATTGTCCCAGCCTTAATCCTGCCAGAATAGAACTCCGCTAAGAAAAGAATAATAATTCCATGTGTCCAAGTAGATGCAAATAGCAATGTACAAGATGGGTCCCACTGGTTTTATTAGCTGTTTGCCAAGGCTATCAGTTCCCACACAAATTATTTAAAATTAATTCAAGTCTATAAAATTAGTCATGCATTCCTCTTTGTGGTTTAGTTTTTATAATTAAAGGATAAATGTTTGAACATTTCTTTACCCAAGGCCTCTTAAAACATATATTTGAGAAAAACAACTAAGCCACATTACTTTGCTTCATATATATGATGATGAATGTAGAATTAATTCCTCTGTTCTGAAAGGAGGCTTGAATTTGTTATTCATTATGAATAATATATAAAGATAATAATATTTTTATAATCCTAACATTATGGAGGATAATTATTTCTTTAAATAGCCACCTGAAAATCCATTCTGAATATTTTATTTGGCAAATTGTGCCAATTACTGGAGAAGCTCAATGAAGCGTAAAAAACACATTTTAAGTATTGAAAAAGTAAAAGAACTGATTTTTATTTGCAGGGGATTTTACCAAACAGAGATGAACTTTCAAACTATCTTGAAAATATTTTGTGAGTGAAATCCATTCCACTGCTTACTGACAATCCTCTCCCAGGCTCAGTTTCAGGATATGCAGTTACAAAACTGTCTTATGTGAACATAATTAATTTTAAGAGTACAAGACCCAGTGGAGCAACTGTCAACCCTGACAGTAGATGTATAATAGAGATATATCTTTGCTTTTCCTCCATAATGCCTTGACTTCTTAAATGGTGCTGATTCAAGAGGTGCAGAAGGTGCATCAGTCTTGGCTAATGGCCAGACTACCCGTGCTCAATGGGACATGGGCACAAAATACAGACTAAAACCAGACTATTAAGCTCATGCATCATGGTAAAAACAGGGAGATTGTTGACCTGTTACCATTATGAGCACAGCTGACTTAGGTTGAGAAGCATTAGTTTAATTTATGCCAAAAAGTACAGATTTGGACAGTGAAAGGCAAACACTAAACCATTTCTCCTTCCCCCTCTCCCAGGCTCAGTTTTCATCATTCCCTTCAGAGTTCTCTCTGAGAGGGGCACAGGGCAGTCCTTTGTAAAAGTTGATTTTCTGCTATCCTTGCCAGGCTGGATAGTCCTAGTCCATTCAACAGCTTTATATTTCTGATCTTAATTGCTGCCATTATCACAATCTTTTTCTGTTAAAACATATCCCTTTTGAGGTGGGAAAGAATGGAGTGGCTTGAAGTACCCAAGATCTGGGTATGTAGTACATGAAATAGCAGCATTATTTTATTCTCCCTCTCCTCATAATTTCTAATTAATTCATTTTTTAAAATGTTTTCAGGGGGCACTCATTTTGTGCTAGCAGCTGCTGCACCTCCAAAGTTTCATTCTTCAGTAGTAACAACCCCTCCCTGTATAAGTGCGATCAGGATTGTTCTTTTCACACTCCCATTGCAGTACTTCATCTACATTGAATCTTATTTAAAATATTTTTTCCTGTAACTGCTTTGTGTGGCTCTTTGCTGATGGTCAGTCCTGTCACACTCAGCAAAGCTTTGCAGGGCCATCCATCACCGTGTTGGCAAGCAGAGATTTCAGTTCCTGGTGTATTCCATGGCACAGTCAAGCTGCAGAGTCAGAGAGAGTAACACTTTTTATTACCCTGTTGCCTTTGCATCTGAATTTTTAGTGTATATTTAGGTTTAATGTACTTAAACTCCCCTCTAGACCAAACAATCTCATGGAAACTATAGGCTACTATATGAGCCTGCACAGGAGAACTTTGTTGAGGGGCAAATCTAGTGTTTAAAAAAAAAAAAGAAAGAAAAAGAAAAAAAAACCCTTGTATCCAGTAAAAATGTGGTAAAATCTGAGCAAAAGATGTAGCTCCTTTCTAGACATATCCCAACTTTCTGTGTGGAGCAAGCATACGGGGCATACAATAACACTTCGCAAAAATGCCACTGACTGACACCACCACTTCTATCCTTGTTTGTGAGTGAGCATTATGAATATCTCACACCACCTTCTCGCTTATCATTACACTTCTCTCACTAACACACACACACACAAAAAAGTATTCTGTACTTATACACAGTGAAAAAAATCCAGAGTGAATCATATTGCTTTTTCTGAGAGTTACCTAATCCTCAGCATCAGAAAAACACCTTAGACTGACAGAATCATATATCAGCCTTACAGAATATTTCACAAATTGTCTCTTCACAGTACACAGTTTTCTTCCGAGGAACGTCTTCAATCTATTGAAGGCTTATTGACTTTTTGCAAAATAACAGAAAACAGCTAGAGAGCAGTTACCCTTCCTCAAGGTCTTGACATGATGGCAGCTGACTTTGGATATCCTGTCAGACATCAGATAAGCAAAAAACCCACAGAAGTTAGAACCTATTTTAAAGAAGTTAAAACCTCTTCATCAGTTTCATTACAAAGAAACTTAGAATTGCTACTACTTCATTAGGACCCTAATGAATGAGTGAAAGGAAAGGGATAGAGAGTGAAGCCAGGAAAGAAAATTTTATGAAAGAATTCCATACACGGGCAGAAATCTTCTTAAAGTTTACGCTCCAGCTCACACAATTCAGTTTTAGATAATGAATAGTCTGACTATTTTACTTAGTAATTGATAGCGGTGATCTGGTTTAAGAATATTTGTGTCTTTCTCAATTAGTATTTTTGCTTTGAGGATCCTGCCTGACAGCTCTAATGCTGTCTGTTTTATGAAAGAGAAGTAGACCCATGCTTTGGTCCAGATAATAACTAGACAGTTTCTATTTAAGGGGCTGGATATCCGTAATTACTTTCTGCAAGATCCCATACATTACCACTATGAATTAAGAGAGAGGAAGTAGAAAACTGAAGGATAGCAGCTTTTCATATTCTTTTAATGAGATTTTGGCTCACACCATTAGAAAACCATTATTTTTCATGAAATCAGAGTTCTAGCATAGCATATTTTGAGCTGTTGATGTAAATTAAATCTGATTCACCCCATTTCCTTTTACATGAACCAGTACAGATACCCAGAAACAGAAGCACTGCTGGCAACCTATGATCCCTCTTCAAAATTCCCTTTAATATCCCACCTCAGTGATAGTACTTGCTCACTGATCCAAAGAACCTGGTAGTCACAATTTAGTAGCCTTAAGTGTGAGGCACAGATGAAGAGAGAAATAAAACCTGTAAGAGGTAAAACTACTCTCCTAGCTCTTACTGATTGTGCAGGCTACAGGCTCTCCTTCTTAAACTATTATTAAAATAAAAGATTGCATTTAAGAATGTCCAGTTAAAAATAGAAAGAAAAAGAATGACAACTGAGAAAATGGCACTCACTTCCCTCTGCTTGGTTATTGCAGCTGATTGTTTTACACTGTGAATACCACTCAAATGGGAAAGTCTAAACTGGATTTTGGTATTTTAACAAAGGTCACACCCTTACAGTGATGTTGCAACTCCTGCTCAAGCTACAGCTAAACTGGACCTTCTACGGCTTGAACTGTTTGTCAAAGCATCCAATAGCCCTGACCTGGATCAGTTGCAAACTGGTATGAACACAACAGGAATAAATGCAAAGCTGGCTGAAGCAGGAACAGAATTCTGCCACCTGATCTTTGAAAAATTAATTGCTATTGATCCACTGACTGGTGAGAAAAGAAAAATGGCTTAGGTGAGGGGTTTTGCTCTTGGGGGGAGATCTTTAAGAAGGAAAATGGAGTAATTCTGGGTGAGAAATGTCTGGCATCCATGGAAAAAAAGTAACAAAATAACGAAAAATACATCTAAAGGGATGAAGGTCATACAACTGCCTTTGTCCCACTTTTCATAAAACTTGCACTTGTGCAGGTGAAGTTGACCCTCCAATTGTTGTAGGCTGCACATTTATACTGAAGATTTTGTGAATTTTACCTTTCTTAAACATCAGACAGCAATTTCTCTAGTCTTGGCTCAGCAGTCACACACAATCTCATTTTTCTTCATCCCATTATGTAGCACTATATACTGAAAGAAGGAAACTGGTACAAAATTGAATTCTCTTTCCCTCTGCTCTCCACAGAAGCATTTAGTGGTAACATTGCACAGGTTTACTGTGAAGAATCACGGCAGTGTTTGATGTGCCCCTCCTATCTCAAGTGTCAGATCTTTCTTTCAAACCTACCTACCACAGCCTATCAGTCAGATTTTGTACATGGCAGCTGCTTGCTGATGATGCTGGAGGTGAAATGAGGGAGCAGATTGAGCTGTAGATGGTTAATCCATTTCCATACACAGTTACTCTAAACAAAAGCCAAAATGAACACATTTTAAATCAGGAAAATAGTGCCTTCTTCAAGCTTATATTAAAGCCCTCAGTGGAGTGCAGGATGAGCAGGAAAATCTACATAATTTCCCAGTAGAAATCATTCCACTGGTGCTGATGTGAATGCTCAGACTTTAGCATAGGGAGAGAAACTCAGAAAAGAGACAGTTCCCCAACATCTTCAGGTTTACAGGAAAAGCTCCTGGATACCCCAAAGATTTCAACTATTGCATCTACAGTGATGTTTAAATATATACATGTCATAAAATAAAAGAATAGTTTGGGCTGGATGGTCTTACAAACTTTGACCTTAAAATTCATCCAGTTCCACCTCCTGCCATGGGCAGGACCTTCCAACATCACAGGCTGCTCCAAGCCCCATCCAGCCTGGCCTTGGACACTTCCAGGGAACCAGGGGCAGTCATAGCCTCTCTGGGCACCCTGTTCCAGGGTCTCCCCACTCTCTTCCTAATATCTACCCTGATACACTTACATATAAGTAAAACATAAGTAAATGAAATATCCTGGCTTTCACAAGCTTGTAGTTCACCAAGGGCATCTCTTTATTTTTGTGCTGTGAGCCCATGCAGCCTTGGAAGCAAGTTCAATTCAACTGCTCATGACTGCAGTAATGCTGGTACATCAAAGATTGATATCTAGTCCTAACTTGTTTTTTCCTTATGCAGTTTTAATGACAGCACCTCAGAAATAAGCTTCATAATGTTATCTGACTGCCATCAGTTGTCCTGCACTTCCAAGTCTTTGTTGTTTTCACCACTTTTGTTGTTTTTCCTCTTTATGACAAAACAACAACTCTATTTAGCATTCAACTTCTCTGATTTCTCCTGCACCTTGTTGTGAAGGCTCTCCCAATGTGTAAGGCTGTTTATTTCAGCTTTCTTCTTTTCAGTAACCCCTGGAAGGAAAGGCTTCCTATGCAGAACAGTGTGTACCAGAACTAAAAACAAACAAACAAAAAAGCACAAGAGTTTTGTTCACGCAAAGCTCTTTGCTCCTCTGAATGTTGCTTGCATTGTCAGAACTTGTATTGCTCAAAGCTGACCTCAAAAGGAGAACAAAGACCACTTTGATAAATGGACTGGAAGAGGCTGTCCAGTCACACTGCCACTTGGGCAGCAAAGCAGCATAATTTTTTTCAAGTGTCAGATTGAGAAACAATGACATTTCAAAATCAAGCAAAAAAACTCTCTCTCATAGGGTTTGCTATGCTGTCCAGTGAACAGGGCTTAATGAATGAGATTAAACACAGCCAATGATAAGTGTTTATCTTTGGGATAGAAGACAAACTTGTTCTTGTCCTTTTCATGCACCCAAATCTTGTTGCGTTTTTTTGGGGAGGAGTTAGGTTTGTTTGGTTTTACATTTTTGGGATTTTTTTTTTTTGTTTGTGTGCCTTCACTTTTCTCAATGACTTGAGATAGGGCAAGCAGCTGACATAAAACTCCAACTTTTACTTTAAGGCATTTTCCAGTACAATTTTAGTATTTCTAAATCTTGATTTTTTTTAAAAATGGAAGCTCTTAGGAAACATACAGCACCATCTCTGAACACGTCTGGTTTATGCTCACAAATACTGAGCTGCCAAGCCAGAAAAGGCAACCAGTTTAACCACTATGCATCCCTATTTGTATAGCATACTGATGGGCACAGGAGAAGCACAGAGAAACAGTATTAATTCTTCATGAATTCACATTTTCCTTTTCCATAGTTGAGTTTCTTGGGTTCTCAGCATGAAAAGATTCTCTTTCCAGGCTTTTGCCTGGCTGGAAAGAGCTGGATGATTTTGTGGCATTCAGAAATAGAGAATGTAAGCCAATAAACGTTTGGATTTGGACGTACAGAGACCGGGCTAAGAGCAGAAAACAGCCAAATCAGCAGCAACATTATTACTTCTCCTTGGTTTAGAACAGTGTCTAAACAAGAGGGTTTCTATAGTGCTTTCAACTACAGTTCCATTCTGATTCAGGACTGTGGGAAGGCAAATGTGAATGAAAGGCCTGGGCACAAGCTGAAACACAGGAGGTGTTGTCTGAATATCAGGAAAACTTTTTTCACCATTCAGGTCACCAAGCACTGGCACAGATGACCCAGAAGAAGCCTCCAATATTTGGAGTTATTCAAAAGCCATCTAAATGTGGTCAAAGGCAGCCTCCCACAGGTGACTTTGCTTGAGCAGGGGTTGAACCAGGTGGCTTCCAGAGATTCCTTCCAACCTCAGGCATTCTATAGATTTATGGGTTTGTGACTCCACAATCTGAGTTTTACAATTAAGTAGGTAAATCAAGGTAAACATCAGCAATTCTGTGAGTAGTTTCCAGCACTGCCCTTGATCTAGGTGCTGTGGATTAGGTACTAGGGGACAAAGAGAATACAGTTGTGAAAAAATGTAAGACTGTCAACAGAGACCAGTTTCACTAAGTCTTTCCTTTCTGTTGTTGTTAAGTATCATTTTGTCCTAGTGGGAAAAGCATTTCAGATACCATGAAAAAGAAATTGTAATCTCTCTAAATTGGCTAGTTCTCTTGTAACAGCAGTCTGAAGATAGAAGTAGAAGAATCTTCTGATTATGACAATAATATTTATAAAAACTCCTGCAAAATTTTATAGCAAGTATAATGTGGAATAATTGTCTTAGTAATGTTTAGTAGCTTCAGCATTTGCTGATTAAGCACAAAATAAGCTTCATACAGCAAAGGGAGAAGTATGCATAATCTGAAAATAACTTTATAGGAGATAAAAAAGATAGAACAATCCTTTATAATATTGCTGTGTTTTAACTCCAGCCAGAAACTAAATACCATGCTCATGCATATGCATATCCACCCTTGGGTTGAGAAGAAGAACTAGAAAAAAGTAAAATTCTCTGGGTTGAGATAAGAAAAGTTTAACAGCTTAATAATGGAAAGAAAATGAACCAACAAGAGCAGCAACATCATGTAATGAAAAAAAAAAAGACAACAAAAAAAGAGAAATAAAACCCCAAGCGCACAAGTGATAGACAACATAATTGCTCAGCACCTGCTGACTGGTGAATAATGAAAATTCAAAATTGGATGTTAAAATATGAAGATTTTCAGGTACAAAGGATACACTATCATGTTTTAAAGAAAAAGAAAACCTTGCAAATATGCACACCATGCTCTGTCCATTGGTAGCCTGCTCCACTAGCAAACACGCTTGAAAAGCAAGCAGGCTAAACCAGAATTTTTTTTTTTCAGTCATGTTGTATTTACATTCTATGATTTTTATACCGTTTCTTTGTATAACCAAAATCAAAACAGGTATGTAATTTTACTTTTTTTTTTTTTTTTTTTTGGGTACCGATGTGGGATATGGGATTGTAAATGTTAAAGTTATTAAAGCTTATGTCTGTCAGAAAGCCCTGTAGGAGGCACGGCTGGAGGCTCTGGATGGCTGGAAGCTGTCTGGGGGGTGAGAGGCAGCTCTGAGGAGAAACCTGTGGACGGCATGTGAGCAGGAAGGTGACTGGGTGACAGAATGCGTGCACAGCAGCACTGCTGCTGAGCAGCCAATGGGTGCCCTTCTTAAGTTTTGGTTATATCTGGTGGAAACTAGAAGTATAAGAGGGGAGTGTTTTCTACAATGAAGAGGTTTCCTTCACATGCATAAGGCGGCCATGTCCCTTTGTTCCATGTTGCTACATACCAACACAAAGCAAATGGCAGGGCTGAGAAGTAATGTGCTCTGTTGATATGCAAGTGGTGATATAAAGCCAAAAAAATAAGAATAAAAACCTAGAGTAAGCAGAAAAACCTCATATTAAAACTGAAATTGGGACGCTTCTTTAAGAACAAAAACTGTCTCATTCTGAGACAATAAGCTCTCACTTAGCACAGAACTTAGCCAGGCTTTTTTTAGTGATGTCTAAATCACTAAAAAAAGTGATTTTTAGGAGCAGTCTACAAAAATATTTAATATTTTGCACTGATTTTGGACCACAAAGGAACATTTTGCAAGCAGTTTTCTGTTCCATATCTAGAACTTCTTCAAGTGGAATGAAGAACAAAGCACTCCTTAACAGCAGGTGCTGTATCAGGAACGCAGAAAGGGTACAAATCCTCTCCTATTAAAAATAAACATTGTGCCATCAATTAAATGCAACTCTCCCATTCATTTCCACAGAAGATAAAAAAAATAAAATAATTTACAGTTTGCTGGAATCCACAGGGAATATAAGAGAAGTGCCCATTAGACTGTGTACCAACCACCATCTCGAGTCAAACACAGGGGCAATTTACTCATTCATTATTTCTTAAAGAACGTTAATGAATACCTTGTTTGTACCAGGTTAAAGTAAATTAGTGAAAGGCTCTGCTATTTATCAGTAATCAGATGGAAGAGATTTGAACACAGGCTGTATTATAGCAGAGTTAGTACTAAGATGGTACCAACTGACATCAGGTTTTTTTTTTAAATCAAAAGATGAAAAAACTGCAGAAGAGCTCAAGTTAATCAAAGCAGGAGTAGTTCAGTTTAAGGGGGCTTCTTGTGTTGTGTTGGGGTTTTTTTTTTTCCCTCTCCTTTTTCATTATTGTTTTACCGTCATTTGGTATTTTTGTAGTAGACTTTCACAGCACAAATGTAAAACACTGCATTTATCAGACTGAGTAGTTTTCATGATTTGTTGACAGGACTATACTGTCTTTCACAACACAGTAAATATGAGAACAACCAAAGAGGAAACTTCAATCAGTCTTCTATTACAGGACCAGAATGAATTTTGTTTGCGTCAGACTTCTCTTTGTCAGCAATCTGATATTTTTCTACAGCAGGTTAAGGAATAAAAATAAAAATGTAGAATACTGTCAGAGGCTCTGGTTCCAAACTACATTGTAGGCCCATGGGTCCCTACTCCTTTTGAGAAGTAGTGGAGTATTTGTACATCCAATTTTAAGAAAGAGAGTAATCCTTTAATAACTGATGAGTCTGTTTCAAAAGTATTTTACTATTATGTTACATTATGGTTTCCTGAAAAATGCATGTAAATCTGTAAAACATCTATGGTGTGGAAACCTTGTGATTAATCCATCACTTTAATGCTAATTTCTTTCTTAATAGTAATATGTGCTGGAATAGAATTACAGGCAGCTATGTTTCATTATCTAATCAAGGTTTAATTATCTTATTATCTAATGACCTAATCGTTGCATGCACAATTGCAATAATCAGTAAACAGTTCCAAAAAATTCATTACCATTTGCAGAAACACATCCAAGTGCCTACATTTCAGAAGCACATTCACCACCTCAGAAATCAATCTTTTGTACAGTTCAGAAGTCTTCTTAGTGTAAATTACCAAAGAATAAACTCAAGAATCCTACATAAGTTTGCTTATTATGCTTTTCTTGTAGGTGATTGGAGCACTAGAAGACATTGATTAGGTCTCCTCCAAGGAAATTAATCTTACAAGTTTCTTCTTAAGGTGGAACTTAGGCCTTTAGGCCCAGGATAATATCTAAATTTCAACTTTAGGCTAAACATATAGGAAAACAAACATCCAAGACCTAACCTATTTTGAAGACAATTCAGATATTTGAATCCACAGTTTTTTGGGAGTAGCTCAAGCAGCATTGCAATACTGGGGGCCTTTCTAAGTGTTTGTTGTGTTTCTGAACTTGCCTTAGAGCCTTCCTCGATTGGTATAATATTTGAAAAAGGGGGTTGCTGCATGTACTTTCCATAAAAAAAAATCAGTGACAAAGGTGACATCAAAACAAAGAAAAGCAAACACTTCCTCCATACCATATTTACAGTAGTCTGTATGCCATCAGCTAATAAAATATTAAATTTCCTGGGACTTACTTAAATCCCATCAGGAGCCATTTCTCAAATTCGAATAAACTATGATTGAGTTGAACGTAGAAGAAAAATGAAAATTTTACATTATGCAGATATTACAAGACAACAGCTCTGACTGACTGTGAAGAATGACTGCAGACAGCTTGGAAGCAGCTGCTCATCACAGTGAATGAAGAAACTGAAATATTTCAGAGAAAGAAGTATCCTTCCCTGCAAGCACAGCCATTTCATGTGCAATTTTAACGTAGACTAATCATGAGTGTGAGGGATGTGAGAATGGGATTGCATCAAAGGCAGGAGGAATTTAGGCAGTCTGCAGTATAATTTAAAAAGTTTAACCTATTCTGCAGGCTCCATTTCCTTCCGTTACTCTTATTTACAAGTGTAGTTGACCTGTGAAAGCAGAGTCCAAATTACTCAAGTTTCTTCAAAGTACCTCACCAATGCAGATAGAAGAGCTACTGTTTATAAAAGGGATTAAGTGCAAGACTTCAAAAGTGTCAATGGATTTGATGTCTGTTAGATATTTGAAGTGAATCATCACATTTAAGACATTTCTGAACCTTTCCTATGCTCCATGACATTGCAAAAGGAGCACAAGATGAAGTCCATGATCTCTTTTGTAGAACTTGACTATTTTCCATTGATATATACAGTCCTGATGGATATTGGCTGCATGGATTTCATTGATATTGCACCACTTTCTTGTCAGATAAATCTGAAATTCCTTCAGTATTTATTTTACATGCCTTCTGCCAGGCAGAATAGCACAAGCATTTGCAAATAAATATGTTCCTTTAAAAAACCATTAACAGCAGTCCTGCTTTGAGTCAGAGTAGAATAGAGCAGAATCCAAACTGCATTTCATCCAGGATGAGACCCTGCATATCATCACCCTGTTAGATATCATCACGTTATTATAGAAGTCAGAAGAGTTGGAGGTCAGGGTACTACAGCATAATCTAAAATATGTCAGAAGAATAGGTGCAGGGGAAACATCTTCAGAGAAATACTTTGAATGAGCATGTATTATCCTTCAGACAGTGTTAAATAAAACAATTTCTGTAGCAGAAATGTATTTTTAGAAATGCTGAGGACAGGAACTGCTTGTTGCTCAAATTCATCCAGTCATTTTTAAAAGACTAAAAGCAGCTATAGGAGTAGACATTTCCCTATAGATATCCTTGGAGAACAAGTACATTGGTGCATGCACACCACTCCCAACACCAGCATTAATAGGATTTATGAGCAGTTCAGATGTGTGGCCTTAGTCTAACAGGACACAGGATATTATTTCCAAACTCTTGGGCTTCTCATGATAGTTGGCCACTAGATCATTATTAACTGTGTACCAGGAGAAACACTGTTTTTATAAAAATCTGACATCTGCAGAGTCTGAAATTCTACACTTCCATTAAAGGCAGGATTTCACAGAAAAGTGGCAGACTTCTATTTGCTTGGATTGTGAATTTTCTTCATGGTTTTCATTATTAATAACTTTACTCATCCATTATAAATAACTTTTTATGGCCATAAAGTAAATGTGTTGCTGAATCAGCCTGCCAGTCCTGTGCTACTTGATCGGAGCTCAGGGTGATGGATGGTGTCCTCAGAACCTGCCAAATGAACTGCACCCTTGTTGTTACTCCCCATCCTCCCATCATATTAACAAGATAATTCTTCAAGATGAGTATCAGAGAAACATCTTCAACATGTGCAATTATCTCATCTCTATAAGAGGCAGTGTGGTCTGTGCTCAAGTCATCTTGCTCTAGACAAATGATCACTATCACCAAAACCTCCTTTCTTCTAGTTTTGGGAGAGGAAGGTTTGCATGAGGTGTAACTGAGCTGTGTGATGAGAGTGGTGTGGAGCCCTGGATGCAGTAGACACTTTTCCAGCCCCTGGCAGGTGGTGTCCTGCAACCTTCTTAGCACGAATCAGCACTCCCAGCCTTAGCAGCCATGCCCTGTGACCAAACATAACTGACATTTAACTAAATTACTCTTTTAAGGAAGAAAGAAGGAGACAGGGAGGGAAAAATTATGCTGAGACCATGACAGAACAAAATATACATTTAATCCTAATTTCTGTGAAGTCTTAGTAAAGTGTTCTCAGCATCTTGGTGATTGGCTTCTCCTTTTAAAGTTCTCCCACTTCCAGAGTTCCTTCCTGTCTCCTTTTCCTAATTTTGGGAGACTGTTAAAAATAGCTAACTCTTGCAGTGATGGATGAATCTGGCAGGAAATCTGAAGGACACCTGGTTCATAGAGTCGCATTAAAATATGATAATTAAAAAATGCAATTTCCCTTCTGTTTTCACTTTGATAAGTTAACTGTAAGCATGCAGGGAAAGGTGTTAATTATTCCCCTTTTTTGGTTGGGTAGCATTTCTTTCATGGGCCAGTAACTGTTTCTTACAATAACTCATGAGATAAATAATATACCATAGCTTTTTTCCTGCAGTAACTGTTTTAGCATCAATCTTACTTTTTATATTTTTAAAGTCTGTTACATTTTCTGCAGACCCCCAGAAGAAGAAGGAAAAGAAAAAAACAAAACACAAAACAAAAGAAACTAAAACAAAATAATCAAAAAACAAAAAAACCAAGAACAAAATAAACCCTCAAGGCTGTTTACATTACCTCTCCAAAAGTGATCTTTGCTGTTGGACAAAAGCATACAGCTCAGCTAACAAGATTAGGCTTTTGCTGAAATATATTGAATCCAAAGTCCTTTTACCTCCCAAGACCTCTCTAAGTAGATAGCACAGAGGAAATGCAAGGCCTGTGAACAGGCTCATTTGGAAGGAAGTATTCTACTGACTTTGACAAATACTCTGTATATTTTTCCTTTGGCCTCTCCATGAAAAATTATTACAACAAACCAAGGTAAAAAATGGGAAGAAAGCATAGTTTGTATGATAAGGCTGTTAAAATATTACTGAAGTTATCAATCATCACGATTTAAAGTCATCACTTGGGCCTGAAGAATAAACACACTTTATTTTCTGCTATACCATTTTCTCTTCTTCCCATGTATTTTCTGGAAAGGTCTTCTGGTAAGGTGCTTCTACAATTATGTGAGGCATTAACTGCTGTGCCTTGAAATACTTTCATCAGGATGAAAGCTCCCTCAGAATCTTATCCCATCTATGGCAGCACCAAAGTAGAGAGAGATTCATGAGGAATTAAACCCATTCTTGCTCTCATGCCCAGCTTGACATGCTGCATCGTACAAACATACCACCATCACGCAGAGGATAAAAATCTGGCAGTGGGGTGGGAGCCCCAGTGCTTCACCTTGATCCTGACAACAGATTGAAAGTCTAAGGTAACTGCATTTCTTTTGCTTATGACAAACATGAACAAACATTCCCTCACAATTGCTGGACTAAGTGTCACTGGGGCTGTGAGACCCAAATCCGCTTGCCCCTGCTCAGTTTTTCATGGTTTTCACAGCTTCAACAGGAGCAATGGATCAAGAGGCTCCTGCTTTCTGTCCCAAGCCTAATCCCCAACTGACTTTGCCTGTAAGACTCCATTAACCATGATGGTACAGAATGGCAAGCCAGAAAACCTTATTTTTTACATCTCCTGCTCTTTGCTTTAAGTAAAAGCTTCACTTTTTGCAGCAACTTTTGCACCCTGTGCAAGTACCCTCCTCGTTGCTGCAGGGCTCTTATACTTTTAAATATTTTTTGTGGTAACACTAGCAAACACCATGCTGTTTTAAAGCCAAAACCCTCTTATTTTACCTGAGATGCACTAATGCTACAGTTCAGTGTAGCAGTGCGAATTTCAGGGTTTTTGTATTTGTATTTTGTTATTTGTCTGTAATGGTATAGTCCTTTCCCCCCCCTCCATTCCTACCCCTGATGTACTTGGTTCATCCTGATGTAACCCTACCCTTTCCCTTCCCCATTGGGTCAATGTTTCCCCGCCCAGCCCCCAAGCTGGGAAAAAGGGACACACACCCTCCCTCTCTCTCTACCTGCCTCCATGTGTGGGCACAGGGCTCTGGCAAGGCTCCTGCCACATGGAACTGCACTGAATAAACATCCTTTCTAACCCAGAGAGAGGGCACGCTTTGTTCTTCCAAGCCTTGAATCATCCACACTCCAGCGAGCTACCTGGAGAACTTACAAACTGCTATAAATTGGCTGAGGGAATCAGCTAGCTGGAGAAAGCATTCCCCACAAACGAGCCACTTTAGTTCAGGAACTAGTTTCAAGGAATTCATCACAGAAATAACAATTTAGTAGATTCACGTGTATGCTTACAGAACCTTCTAGAAAAGTAGGCACCTGAGTCAATCTTTTGCTTGTCGCTGATGACGGAGAGAGGAATGCAACAAGAACAAACACACTGAGAGCATGGTGCAGCAGCCCAAGTCATCATTGGGTGCCCTTTTTAATAGGGGCTTCAAATTTCCTGCTCTTACAGACATGATTGGTCAAGGATCTTGACCAATCCATCATTGGCTAGCTAATGATATTGGTGCATTCATGGTTCAAAGAGATTGGCTGGAGTCCCCTGTTTGAGTTTGAATCTGGCCTACCGTTGATATGCCTGGGGATTTGTTTACTTCTATCATCTGAGGAGCTAAGCTGGTCAAGTTGGTCTCTGTTAAGCTAAGTTTTCTGTGCAGCTAGAGACCAGCTATAGCTGTCACATTTGCTGATTACCAAACTAGCAGACTGCTCTCCCTGTCTGCACATCTATCTACCAGAGTGTAATAATTTGCATAAAAAGCAGAATCTGGGTGAGAATGGTGGTTGGAGTTGTAACCCTGAAGCCCCAGGTCACAGCAGAACACCAAGGATATTCAATGGAAAAATTGAGAACCTTCTAACATTGCATGGAAGGAGCAGAAAACCACCATTTTGATAATTAAATGTGATGTCCTAAAGTAATGTGATAATTTTATAGGTATGTCTGCAACCATGATGGATTTTTGCTGTCAGTGAAGAAAGCCTTGGTTTCTTGGTTTGGTTTTCTCCTTAAAAATATTTGACTAGTTCCTAACCAAAACAATAAAAAAGCAAGTAAAAAATCCTCATGTCATTCTCTATGCCCCTAGAGAAAACAAACAAACAACAACAAACAAAACCCAAACTAAACAAAACAAAAAAAGAAGACTCTAACAACTTCAGTTCTCAAAAATATTCATGCCTTCGCCTTGGGAAGAATGGAAAAAAATGCACAACAAGGCAGCAAACCACAAGCTCATGGGTACAAAACAAAAAGTATCTGGGACTTGAAAAAGACCTCATGATAAACACATGATAAACACATCAAAACATTAGGGTGGAAAGATGGGATATTATGGGTACATTTCATGTAACATTCACACCCCTAGCAATTATGCTGTAAAATGTCACTTTTCAGGTGCTGGAAGAAATGCAAGTTTTGGAGCAGATTGAGTTGCAAACCTTTTTGAGCAAGGGAGGGTGAGGGGACTCAGAGTTTGATACTGATAGGGAATATTAAATACATTATGTCTGGGAGTATCTTAAAAGTATATTTATATTATTCATACAGCAAATTGCCAAGCTCCACCCTAAGGGTCAACATGTTCACTCAGACCCCTTCTTGCAGAAATGTGTATAACAAAGAGACTATTCTTTTAAGCCTATTAAGACTATTGTTTTAAGCCACACAAATCGCACTTGCCAAGGAAATGGCTTCAAGTCCATGGTTACTGGTTACAACATAGATGAAATTTTGCAAAGATGGATTTTGAATTGAACCTCTTTAGCTCATGAAGCCATATCAAATTCCTTCACTCCTGCACAGAAGCAGAAAGCTTCTGTGATTCTGTGACTCACTGTTAGGTAACTTGTTGGTCTGAGAGTCAAGTTTGGCGCAGTAGTTTCAACAAACATTTCACAGAGTCACAGTCTTCATCAAAGAGCACATATCTTATACCTTCAAGGATTTCTGCATATCAAGCTGAGACTTTAAAGTTTCTTTAGGTATCCAAGTTTTTTATCTTGATGGTGTGTTCTCTGTGTGTGTCTGTGTGTGTGTGTGTGTGTGGAGGTGGAGGTGGGTGAATAGGAATCCAGTATAAAGCATAGTGTTGCTTTAACATTGATGCTTTTAGGTAGAATACTTTGCCTCTTCTATTCATAAATAAAAGTATACTGCTTTGTTAATAAAAACAAATAATTACATTTTTATAGCAGCTTTTTTTGTACTTCCAATTTCCACACAAATCCCGGGATGCTAATTTATTATCCACCTCAAAGAAATTCACATCTGAATGCCATTTTTCTTCCTACTGCTTCCCTCTCACTGAGCATCAGTCACAGCCAGGTCTCCTGTGCATCAGGTCAGAATATCAGTCCACAAACTCAGCTGCACCACGCATTCCTGTTTGCAAGTCAGTTGCTGCCAAAAAACACCTGTGTGAGTTCCAGGTGTCATTTGCTTCTTGTCTAGAAGGACATGAGGGCTCCAACAATGGATAGTGCCTCATACCCTGAAAGTAGCAAATTAAACTTCATCTTAAAAAAAAATCCTGCCTGTTCTCCATTATTACCATTTAAGATATACCAGCCACAGAAAAGCCAAGCAAGGCAAAAATTATCACAGAAGGTAAAAAAAAGAAAGAAGTTTTACATTCAGTACTCCAAGTATGAACCTACAAGGGATCATACCAGCTATCTTTTCCAGATCAGAGGGACACAGAAAGCAGTCAGCCTGTGAGAGGTCATGCACAAAAACTTGATTTAGACATATACAAGCACATGCCTCCACTCTGGTGTGTGAGATGTGCACCCACACAACAAGAAGCATGCTTTCCCACACAGCAATTAATTAAGGGATGTAATCTTTCTTCAGAAGAAAGCCCAAATCTGCTCATTCTTTTTAGTGATGCATTTTTGACCCTAAAATCTGTCTTGAAGAGGGGTCAGCAAAAGTAAGATGCTTCAAGACTCAAAACATCATTTCAGACATTATATTCTGGAATTATTCCTAAGTGAGGATTAGAAACCCAGAAGGAGTTTAACCAGCTTGAGTTTCCTTACCGAAAAACCTTGTTACAGCAGGAGCTCTTCAGGATTCAGCAGGTTGCTTTCAGAGGCCACAGCTACAGCAGAGAGGCCACAGCAGAGAGTGCTTGTTGCTCCCACAGACTGTTCTCCTAGTCTGTGGAGTCAGGTATCCTTTCTGGGATTTATAACCTTCTTCTATTTCCCTGACTCGATATTATTAAATTAAGGATGCATTTTCCTTGTAGCATTTTCATTCTTATAGACACCTTCATAAGAGTTATGGCTTCAGCTAATACACAAACATTTTAAGAAAAGAAAAAGGCATCCAGAGCACGTAAACAGAGAGAGGGAGATGGAGTTCCTAATAAGAGTTGAAATCCAGGCAAAGTTTTACAGGGTGAATGAAATTAAAAACCTCACTCGGGTAGTGTCCTATGGGCTGGAATATATCTTCCTAATACACAGATTTAACTAGATGAATCAGGGAAGAAGAGGGCAAAAGAGAGGAAGAAGGTAAACCCCCTTAATACCTTTAGAGTATTAAGTACAATTTAAAACACCCCTAGGTGTTTTAAATTATATTTAGTACCCTGAAGACTCAGAAAGTCCTACAGAGGAAGGAATCTGGCTGGTTCTCTCCCCTGGCACGCATCTCCAAATGTAGGAGCTCTAGAGTCTGGAGGTGTTAGACCTAATTTTGTTTGACTCTTAGAACACATGTACTCAATGGGGCAGGACTTACTCCTTAGGATGAAGCACAAGCTCCTAATTACTGAAGGTTGGCAACAAGTCATTGCAGGGGAGGGGGGCCTTTGGCTGACACTCAGGTTCAGCTCCTGGGAAGGCTCTGACTGCAGGAAGGAGCACAGGATATCAGCTGAAGCCATGATAGAGGCAGCCTTTTCCAACTTTTTTTTTCCCACAGTGGCGATATGAACTCTGTTTTCTGGTGGCTGGATCAGTGCAGCAGACAGATCTCATGGGTCGTGACCCTACAAGGAGGCCTGCAAATAGCTGAGCAGATCAATTATTAAAGTAAGATATGGAAGTCATTTCCTTATTGTTGTTGATGCTTACACATATCAGCTTCTACAGAGGGGAAAATCCATTTTCTCATCCTCTTATCCTTCACTTGCTTCAGAGACCTTCTAGTTTAGAAAATAAGGTCAACCCATTCAAGATAGTGGCAGAAGACCACAGACATATGGATACATCTCATACAACTGCTCTATTCCAGCATTTTTCTTTCCTCATTCTGACACCAAACAGCTAAAATGAAGGGATAAAAAAGGTCGATTGGATGACATAAAATCTTATAGCTCGCACTGCTACAGCTCACGACTCAACATCACAGACTAATGGCAAAAGTTTCCCTTTTGTCAGCTAAGTTGCTTTGTCTCTGTTAGCTGGCATTTTTGGAAGGGATGTGGGATTGCATGATAAAAATCCTACAGCACATTGAACTTCACAATCTCTTGTGTGTTTTAATAAAGAAGCAATAGATAAAGAAGCAATAGTAAGAGGTTTACAAAGTTGGAGGAGACAGTGGTAACAGGCTTTGTAAAGGCAAAGGGGAGGGATGATCTGAAATAGCTGAATCGTTGATGGCAGTGGGAAAGGAAACAACCAGATCAATTTTGTTTATGCTGGATAGGTAACAAAGATGAAACTTCAGCCTTCTGGATAAGGGAGTTCACAGGATTTCTACAGTAGGAGGAAATTAGGTATTGCAATGAGGAGCATGGATAAAGGTAAAGAAGATGCAGAATCAGAGGCTTTTTTCTTTTAGCCTCTTGAATCACATAAAACAGTCAGGGCAATACACAGGACCAGAGATGCAAATACTTTTCTTTTTTTTTTTTCTGCTGCTGCTTCTGCTGCTGGTTTCAAAAGTGGTTCTAGCACTCCCTAGAGCCAAAAAAGTGTATTTGGTTCTACCCAGTCTCCAAGTGAGTAAATTGTATGAAGAAGGTATATTTGTGTGACACAGTAGTAAGTCAAAGCCAAGCTTTTATGCACAGATACACTTTTGTAGCCCCCTGGGCCTGATTCAAATTGATTCACATGTCACATACTTTTCCTTTTGAAAAGCAGCTGCAAAAAACTTGCCACTTTAAGTAGAGTTGGAAATAACTCCAGCACACATGGACTGCAGAAAGGAATTACTCTTCTCTCCCACCTGAGACTTGCCTGCTTGAAGCAGTAAATATTAAATATATCAGGACACTAAGGGACATTTCTGCAACTCAGATTAAAAATTAAGTCAGTTCCCAATATAATGAGTTCCCGGTAAGACTTGGACTTTCTACTAATGCACTTGGAGCAGTTGAAAACTGAAGTGCATTTTCAAGGGTGGCAAACAGGTGTAATCACATCACAATAACTGATTATGTTAATTTACTGCAAAGACACCTGTGCTTCACAATTTAAAAGAATGAGCCAGGAGGTTTTTCACCACAAAGTATCAGTTATGCACTTATGATCTCCTCAGAAGAGTAATGGGTTTCCTTTGCAATGTCTGATGGATTCCTGCAGCAGCCTCTATTTGCATGTCTGATAATCAGACTGTTGGTTTGTTTCCCTAAAAATAATAAGTTTAAAAAATCACTGAAACTTCTGTTTCCCATGTTCTTGCTTTTGAAAAAATGAATACCTGAGGTAGAGGAAGAAATGGTGAGGACCATTGGGTGAGGACAATGGGATTCTTAGCTTGTAAGAGAAACCCTTCTGTAAAAGCTTTTATTTTCTTGTTTCTAGTGCTAAGAGATTTATCAATCATCAGGGTATAAACCACTAAGCAAATACAAAGCTGCATGGGAATTATTTTAAGCACACAAGTACAGTCACATGCTTTTAGAGCACCTGTCTTATCTCATATTCCTTCTCCTTGGCATATATAAATTACCAAAAGAAGCACCTGAGAGGCAGTGTGGATTCCAACATGTTGCATGGTCCTAAAGATGAAGATCAGCCTTCTATTACTGGTTTTGCTTACAGTCTCTCTTTTTTTTTTTTTTTTCTATTTTTTTACCTTCAGAAAAATTGTGTTCTTTCTTTCACCAGCGCCCTTCGTTTCAAAACCGGGAAAAACTACTTGTCCCATGGATGAGCTAGCTCATTGATTTCAGTGGAATAAGCACTAAAGACACCTTGGACGCATGATGCGAGGAAGTGAAGTTTTTTATAGACTTGGTAGGCCTGTGTCTGCTATAAAAAGGGGGTTTATTATGATTGTCTCATTAATATTTTCAGCCCTTGAATTACTACCATGCTATTAACACCCTTTTTTAGAATAGGGAGTCAAAGGCCATGGTGGAACCGAGAATGATCTACTTTCTCCCATCATCATCCCTGAACATCATTCTCACAGCAAAAGTAATATTTTCAATGACTTTTGGCTTCTATAAAGGGGGAGCATTAATGGGGAGCATTAAAATTAGTAGAATGTAGAAGGCATAGATCTCTCCATGTCAGATATTCATGTGCAACATCTAACTCCATCGCTACCATGACACAGAAAAAAAGAAAAAAAGAAAAAAATAAAAAAAAAAAAAAGAGAGAGAGAGAGAGAAAGAAAAGAGGAATAAAGAGAAAGGTATCTGTATTCCTGCTCATGTTAGGAACAAAAGGAAACAATCCAAAACTGCACAAAATATTCCACGTGAGGCTGCCCCAGAGCAGAACAGGAAAATCCCTCCCTGGCCTGGCCGGCCATGCTGGGCCTGGTGCCCCAGGACAGGGATGTCCCTCCTGGCTTCAGGGCACTGCTGTCTCAGACCCAGCTTTCCAACCAGGAACCATCAGGTGCCTTTCTGCAACACTACTGTTGCTTTAAACCTGGATCAAAGGAATAATGTTAAGGTGGTGAAGCTCTCTCTACAGCTTAGCTTACTGTCTCTCTTGCTTAATTAATAGTATATTCACTTACTTTGGAGGCATTAGTTGCCTTTAGCTGCCTAAAAGGAGTTCAGCGTATAAGGACCTTGAATGCTTTGGGTGAGTTAGTGATGCTCTCTCCTTCGGCATCAGAGACAGGTTTCACCCCACAGGTTTCTCAGAGGAAAGTCAAAGAGCTGCAGCTAAATCCAGTGGGCATTGCTGGGCTATCTCAACAAAAAGCCAGGAGTGATTTACCCACTGGTCAGAGTTGTTCCTTTGCTCAGT
Source organism: Argya squamiceps (assembly GCA_037834095.1). Lineage (NCBI taxonomy): Eukaryota > Metazoa > Chordata > Aves > Passeriformes > Leiothrichidae > Argya > Argya squamiceps. Next base: position 11,492,674 of record JBBMKD010000115.1, read on the forward strand.
AAGAGGAAAAAGATAAGAAATCTGGTAAGTCTTGTGCTTCCTTACTTCCCACTTTCTCTTACAGAGAGTAAATTGTAGCACTGGGCAGTAACCCCTGCAATCCACCCCCAAACACAGAGTGTTGCTCTTTTAGAACTCCAGTAGTGCCTGTTTTAGGTGCCTCCAATTGGTTATTTCCTTCAAGGGCTGTAGCGTGGTTTGGCTGATGTTAGAATATCCCCTGTGCTTGCTTTCCCTTCATGCCTCAAAGGCAAGGGGGAGACCCCCACCAAGGTCTGTCAGCTCTATTTCAGACATTTCAAGTGACTTTCTTTATGGGGATTTAGGTGGAAAAAGGAAGGGAGATTGTCTCAGGGATAGGTGCCCCAGACAGAACGAGACAGATGCAGGCACACAGCAGGTCAAGGGAAGGCTTCTGTGGCTTTATTCTATTCTAATTATCTGACTCCATTCTTTATATATATTTGTACAGAGGTCAAGAGATTGGCTACACAGGTAGCCACCTCTTTGACCTGGTAGGTGAACATCACTGTCCATCACATTTCTCCTCCCAGAGGACAA
>JBBMKD010000115.1:11493334-11527813 GCA_037834095.1 Argya squamiceps
TTTTGCTAGCAGTAGGCCTGAATCCTGGAAATAAGCCATGGGAATGGGCTGGGGTTCCCAGGTGCAGGGGACCTGAGTACAGTACGAACTGTTAGATGTTTCCATAGAGATAAAGTTAATGTATGACTAAGAATGGGTGTCTGGTGGTGGGAGTAAGGAACCACAAGAAGCTAGGCCATAGTTCTGGGGTAGACAAGCATGTAGGATTTATGAATCTATTGTAACTTAGGGGTTGTGTGATTTTGCACGTATGCAGATTGCCTCATCTTTTGTAAAAGGTATAAAACCTGATCACAACATGAGGGTCTTTGGGATTCTGATTTGGGACGCTAGTCCTCAGAACCCCGGGCCCCAATAAAAGCACCCATAAATCAACTTTGTGTTGGTTTGTGTTTTACTCTGGATATCGGGCAGCATTATGAAAAATACACAACATGATGTGTGAACATGCTCTGCAAAAAAATTTGAGGCACAGACGGCTTTGGTCAGAGCAGGGCAGAAGTTTATTTCTGCAATACTCATCACACAAGAAAAACAAACAGGGACAATCTCTTGAATACCAAAATAAACAAATCCTTCCATCCAGAAATTATCACAGTTAATGAAGGTCTTTAAATCCAAGCTTCATTTGTTGAAAAAGGATGGAGTTCCCAAAATGCAAACTAGAGTTCACTTTAACACGTGTATTTCACAATGCTTGTCTTCCTGTTTACCCATAGGATCCCTTCTGAAGAAGGTTTGGGGTTTTTTTCAGCAATACTAATAGCGATGGGAAGCTTTCTACAGAGAAGTAGACCATGAAGTCTTCTTAGGATGGGACTTACTTGATTACAATTAGTTGAGTATTTTCTCTGTACAGCTGAACCTGTGCTGGTTGTTCTTTTTCTCCAGCCACCTCCGTGCATGGTCTATCCACATAGGGGGAATATAAAACCTGCAGAGCACAGCAGAGAAGGACAGAAACTTCTATCTTCCTTCAGATATGTGCATAACCCACTTTAAAATGTAAAAAAAAAACCTGAACAAACAACCCCCCCAAAAAAACTCAAACAAAACCCACAGAAACGACAACAGAAGTAAGTAAGAATCAGAAAAGACCTCAGCCATGAGTCTTGGGCATTCACTTTATGAGATACAGGATCACACACATAGCCTAAATATGTTGTGAAAATCCCAGTAATTTGGCCAACAGCCATATCAAAGCCATACTCACATTTTCACAGGGGATTAGCAGGATTTTTCTGCAGAGCATTGTGGGGTGGGAATATAATTAGGTTTTGTCCTATCTCCAGCAGATTTGTTAATGGTAAAGAAACATTTAGTTTCCTGACTCTCATATAAGTAATGAGGTTTTTATTCTGGCACCTTTTGTTTCCAACTTTATGGCAAGCCATTCCAGATATAAAATTTCTTTCAATGGGTTGACAATCTAGAGGAGTTCCAGCCAGATGACCAACAAGGTGGGTGAAGACTGTGATGGATGCTTATTAAGGAATATTGGATACAGGTCTGAAGCTGTCTGGAGTTAACAGCTTATCACTAGTTACTCTATCTGCTGAAGCCTTAGGGTGTAGCCTGTGAACTTTCATGTAGGTATCTTGACTTTTGAGCTTTTATCTGTTTCCCTGAAAGAGGGACCCAAGAGATGGTTGGAGCTGGGAGATTAGGAAGTTCCAGCTATCAGTGGAAAACACAGCCTCAGAGATAAGATAAAAAAATAGACCATCCAGAGACAACGAAGAGACATGATAAGCCACAGGAAGACCCTTGACCGCAATATTATTGGTCTGAACTGCCATATAAAAGTTTGGAAACTCAGACTGTAGGGGTATAATTGTCCAAGAATTATTTTCTTTTAGGACGCCTCCTCCGAGGTACCCAGCTTGAGCTCTTTCTGCTGCTGTGCAATTCAAATAAATCACTTGATTGGACTTTGTTGGGGGTTAGATTCGTTTCTTTTTTCACTTATAGAATTTTTCCCATAAATTGTTAGGAGACTAACTACTGGGTGCTTCTAAGTACTCAGGCAGAACAAAGAGGCCAAAGCAAAGGAATTGTAGCACCTGGCTACATTCCTTTTGTCTCTGGGATTTTTCACTCGGAGGGGGAGATAACGTGAGTTTTGGGGCAGGTAAAAGACAGAGCTGGAGGTAGCTTCACTCTGTTGCTCTCGGCATTGCAGAGAGCACAGCCAGGCTGCTGCTTGCTGTGGGAGGAGTTCACTGTCACCACAAAATGCAGCCCTTGGAAATCTGCTCGTGTGCCCTGGAATTCTTAGCTGCTCCGCCCGCCCTGCTGGAGCTGGGCCAGTCCTGCCCACCGTCGAGGCTTTTTCAGCGCTGCTTCTTTTGCTACAGTGTGACCCTGCACCCCGCCCTGCCCGGACACCCTGTCCCTGCCTGCCGGGGACATCCTGCCGTCCCAGCTACCAGCCCGGGACTCTCCACTGTTTCCAGCTTGCTGCTCTGAGGGTCCTGCAGGGGCACCGAGACCAGACTGCCCTGGGTTTTTGTGAAGCGAAGCCCTCAATGTTCTTGGTTCTGTTTTGTTGTTAATGCTGTAGTTGTTGTTTGTTTTTCTTTGTTATACATACTAGCAAAGAACTGTTATTCCTATTCCCATATCTTTGCTTGAAAGGCCCTAATTGGAGGGAGGGGTTTATATATTATAATAACTTGGAAGGAGGGGGTTTCTACCCTCCATTCCAAGGGAAGCTCCAGCTTTCCCTGGCAGACACCTGTCTATCAAATCAAGACAGATTTAAAGCCTGAGATTCTGCTCCTCTGTCGGGAGGAGAAGTTTCTTTAAGAGATGCAATAATAATCTCATTAAGAACAAGAATATCCAAGGTTAGATATTGGAGCAGAAGACAAAACAGCATCAAATCACAAAGCACAGATTCTGTGTGTTTCTATGTCAAACTACCTGTTATTCCTCCTTCCCTCTAAAGTGTCTGCAGCAGACCATAAAGGTCTAAGCAGTGATGAGGACTTTTATCCACCATTCCCTGACAAGCACACACAAAACACAAGAGCCAGTAACCCAGCAAGGCTTGTGAGATGACAAAAACATCAGAACTAGGATCAAAGAACAGAAATTAACCTGGACATTATAAACACAGAAACATTCCTCTCACCTTCTGGGAGGAAGAAAGTGCCAAATCTTTTGTATTTGTACCCAGAGAAACGGGATACACTGCAAAATTACAGATAGCGTTGTAACATTCATCATTCTACTTCAAAGGCAAAATTTCACAATTTTTAAAGGCCACTAATGTGTACTTGTAATGCAAATTATTAAATCTAGAATTATGTTTAACTCCCACTTTAGGAAATTAAGAAAAATTAAGAAAAATTAAGAAAAAAGAAAATTCTAATCTGTGTTCACAGACAACCTGCACCTATTATCTTAGGACTCAAAAAAACCCCATGTCATGTTTCTTTTTTCTGAAATGAATTTGGGTGTGTGTTAACACACAGAGTCTGGTTAGAATTCAGACTATGTCAGCTGACCTAGTTTGATATTTCACAGCCTAAACCTTCTACATGCAAATTTACAAGATTTTTTTCTGTTTTGCAAGATCTGGCATCTGCATTATGCAAATCCACAACCCCTTATAAAGAAGTTCACCTGGAATTTGGTTGAAGGGAAAATGAAGGTTATTAAGATACTTTCCATATTTTGGGGAGGGTAATTTTTTTTTGCAGGCAGGGTTTTATGCTGAAAGAAAAAGAACATGTTCTTGGAGAAACTTAAGTAAAATAAAAATGCTTCTCTCTATCATGGGACCCCATCAGAGGACCAGATGGGCATCAATGCACATTCTACCATTCTCAGGATTTGGGGATGGACCATTAAAGAGCTATTGATGGCTCATAAAAATTGTGGAAACAAGCCTATTTAGAAATCATTCTACTTATGCATTACACATGCTTTGAATTTCTTTCCCCTTTATTACTAAGAACATATGAATGGAAGTTTTTAAATAGTTCATCTGTTCTTCTGCTTTCCATCCCTGAGACTCTTTTTAAAGATGGAGTTACTGGCTGTAGTAGAAAAAAATATTGTAGAAAAGACAATTTAATTTCTTATGGGAAAAGGGAGCATAAGAGTGTCAAAAGAATGAACAGATTCTGTAATAAAGCGATGCAGAAAAGATATTTTTCTTATATTGGAAAGACATATAACAGTGACATTCAAAACTCAGCCAGAGTCCCTGCTGAGAAAAGCACTTAACCATATGCTCATCTTTCAAGGGGCTGCTTATGTCCATCAAATTCAGCAGGATATGGATGTCTGTCTGGGGCTCCCCAGCTGGTTAAATCACTGCTCAACAGGGTAAAACACTCACTCAGGGTCTAAGAGACATTCTTAAGACATACACTGACTTCAGCCGCTAGTACTCTACTTCAGTTCTCAGTGGGAGTGTTGTTCTAAAATCTTACTACATAACATTTGCCTAGGATATTTTTTTAACAAATTAATCAGCAGTCCTTTACAAAATCATTTTCTGAATTACAGACCAATATTAGCCAGATGCCCAAGTCTTGAAATGTGTTACACAAGGCAAAAAAACCAGTTCCCACAAAGATTTGCTGCCCCTATGTGCAAGTTCAACTAAGAATAAAAATTATATTCTGGAAATGGGTGTCCCTAAAAATGCACCAACTCACTTGTGTCTTCTGGAAAATAACCATCAATAATTCTTACCCTTCAATGTTCTCAAAACATTTTTCATCAAATTCTCCTGCCACCTAATCAGAGAAATTAGAAGTCTTGTTTTAATGCAGGGCAGCCTTTTCGGCTTGCTAATAGCATGCTGTGCAACAGTAGGTGTTTTTATGCTTTATGATACAGCATTCCTCTATCCTCAAAGATCCAAATTTAGAAGATTAATCCTGATGCCCACATATCATATTACTGTGGTCATTATTTCTACAGAAATTATCTATTGATAAAATTACCTATTCAATACTTACTCATGGGATGGATCCCAGCTTGAACCCTAAACTCATGTCTGCCTGAAATTGTTCTTGAAGAAAAATTCCTAAGGATTCTGCATCTAAATTTCATAAAGCTTGTCTCCAGCTATAGGACTGCATTGTCACAATCTTTCTAACAGAAGGTCACAGAAAATTCAGATGAGATTTTGAAATTACTGTTTTGCATTACTTTTTTAGATGCTATTCCTGCATAAACATTCAAGTAGTTTATTTTGAAACTGCCATCACCACCATCATGGTTGCTGAAAGATGTATCTCAATGCAAATTCTATAACAGTGAAGAACTAATTCTGTTACCATAAAAGCCTATTAAAAAATCAGTGAGCTGAACTATGTTGCTCCTAATAGCTATTTAAATGGGAAATCTAATTTTGGTTTAGATTAAACACTATATTTCAAAAGGAAAACTTCATCTAAATATAATTGGATGAAATTATTTTGAACTGGTGCCAAAGTCTACTAGTTGAATGCAGCTCATTATGGCTTTGCTCTTCAGTTGGAATAGCCTTTAAAACTCAAATGTCATGTTTGGTTGATTCTAAAGGGTATTTTAGTCACTTGTCACACAATCCTAATCTGTACACAGACTACCTGTAGCTATGTTGGTTATTCTGTCATGAGAGGACATCATGGGGTCACAGAGACATGGAATCACAGAATGCTCAAGGCTGGTTGATCTGAAAGAACATGGAACATGGGAGAACCAATCATGAGGACAAAAGGTTTGCTACATGACACAGAGGACTAAAATGTGTTGTCTAGACACAATTCTGACCAAAACCGACAAAAAACTGTCAAATTTCTGAGTTACATCTACTAAAGTCAAGAGCAAAGTATCTCAGAAGCAACAAGTCTGTTGAACTACACTTCATTCAGTGTTTTTGTGACATGTAAGTGTTCCAAAGCTTTGAAAACAAACTGCAGTACTCCTTCATACTTCAGACCCTTTGTAGTTACAGATTCATCCCAGACAGAAAGAAAAAGGATTGCTACCTGATGCAGTGCCAGGGAAAATCCACCCAGCCACAGCTAGCTCACACTACCGGCACCACACACAGCAGGGACACAGCCCAGGAGCACCTAGGCAGCGTCTCAGTGGAGCAAAAGCCACACAGTAATGAGAAGAGAGTGTTGAGGTGGACATAAAGAATGAGAGGAGAGCCAAAGGCTTGAGTCTCCAGGAGGGTTTATTTCCCAAAGGGGACAAGATACACTGAACAATGGACAAAGAAGAGCGTGGGCTTATAAAGGGAAGAGGGTCTCAGGGAGGGGACAAAGCTCTGGCCAATGGGGAGGAGCCAAAGGAGGGCTTAGGGGAATGGATGAGAGGATAGGAACCAGTGGGATAACAAGAGGAGAGGGTACAATTCTGAAACTCCAACAGAACTCCAGATAACACAGAATCTTCCAGAACAAAAGGAAGGTGCAAGGTGGGATTAACAAGCAGAGATAGGAGGAGTACTAGGAGATTGGCAGGGGAAAGCAACTAGGGAACAAACCAATAACAAGGGGAGATAACAGAACAAACCATTCTAATGAAAAACAGCTACCAACTGTGTGGCTGACCCCAGACCACCACCTCAAATCAGACATTTATAGAATCACAGAATGGTTTGGGTTCAAAAGCATCTTCAAAGCTCATCTGGTCCAAAATCCTTGCAACATGCAGGGCCATCTTCCACCAGACCAGGTTGCTCAGGGCCCTGTCCAACACCAAAAGTTTTCAGGCTTGGGCATCTACCAGCTTTTTGAGCAAACTATGCCAGAGTTCCACCACTCTCCTCATAAACAATTTCTTTCTTCTATCTAGTCTGAATCTACTCTTCTTTCATGTAAAACCGGTACCCCCTGTCCTTTGCAGCAGCATGTCCTGTTGCTACATGCCCTATTAAAAAGGCTGTCCACATTACTCTTATAAGCCCTCTTTAGGTCTTGAAGTATGGAAATAAGGTCTCCTTGTAGCCTTGTCTTGTCCAGGTTGAGCAATGCCAGCCGACTCAGCCATTCCTTGTAGAAGAGATGTCCCATCACTCTCATCATTTTTGTGGTACTCCTTTGTCTGCTTAGACACATCCATGTCCTCCCATGCTAGGGACCTCAGAGGTGGATGCTTGTAGCGGCACGAGTTTCAGGTTTTTTGAATTTGTATTTGTGTTTTGTTATTTGTCTGTAATGGTATGTTCCTTTCACCCTGCCATTCCTGTCCCTGATGTACCTGGATTCTTCCTGATGTAACCCCACCCCCTTCCCCGTTGGGTCAAAGTGTTTCCCCGCCCAGACCCCGAGCTGAGATAAGGGGATACACGAGGCCCACTCTCTCTCTCTCTCCACATTTGCTCTCTCCACCCTCTCTCCATGCCTCTCCATGATGAGACAGGGGCTTTGGCACAGCCTCTGCCACATGGGCCTGCACTGAATAAACACCTTTCTAACGCAAGAGAGAGAGCATGCTTCCTTCTTCCAAGCCTGAGTCCATGCTTCATCCAGCTGTTTGGAGGACTCACGAACTTCTATAAACTGGCCTGGAGGATCGGCTAGCCGGCAATAGCACCCCCATGAACGAACCACTTTATAGATGTTGATATTGGAAGTAACACACAGAGGTTCAGAGATCTGGTATTTCATTAGCAGGTGTAAAATATAATCAGTTATCTTGCAGGACTAATCCAGGAGGAGGGTGCTCAGCATACATCACACTCCAAACTATTTAGTCCTCTCAATAATTTTGGTCTTGTGGCTTTTTGCCACACAAAACACATAATTTTATACTTAAAATCATACCAGAATATTAACAAGGCTCTCATTAGTAAATTGTCTTGTTTCCCTGTTATCCTGCTTCCTGGGAGAGAAGACAGAACGTAATTAGAATAACAGCAAAACGAAATTATTTTATGTCTGGACCTTCCCTTGTTTCAGTCTTGAATGTAGCTCTAATTGAATGTTGGATACAGGCTGTTTTCTTCAAGTTTAGCTTGAAAATCTGCCTGGCATTTTCAACTTGGAATTTTACTCTAGATCTAAAGACACAGAATATATCTATCTCCTCTTTAATATGTTTCTTTCTATATTATACTTCCAGGAAAAGAAAATCTAAGAAAAATAATTTTTTATTGTCAAAGAAGAAGACTCATTCTTAAAACTGAACTTTGCCCTGAATTATTTCAAATACGTATTTGCTTTTAAAACTGTTCTATTTTTATTAGAAAGATATGCTGCAGGTGCTCATCCCAAGGGCCACTGAACTACTGTCACATATTTATGGGGACAGAAATTATTAATCTTTTTGTCCTATGGTGCACCATGGCACTGTGACAACATTATAGGGCCTTCCAGAAGCAGCATACAAAGAGATTTTAAACAGAGTTTTGCTCCAAAACCAAAGTGATGGTACCACTTCTCTGAAGAGAGTAAGATATCAATGAGAGAAATATCAGAATGTAATTTAACTTGTATTTAGTTATCTACCTGCAAATAATTATCTTAGCACACCTTCTTTGACTCCCTGTATACTCAGTGGATATTCCTCCTCTGTAGACAATCCCCAGCAGTGAGGATCCTGCTTAGAGACACATTCTTGAAAAATAACTCCTTTTTTCAGTCCAGAGATACCACCTTCATTTTGGCTTCTGCTCTCCAGGCAGGTTTCAACACCCCTTCCTTCTGATGGAGCCAGAAGGTGGGAGTCATTCAGTCCATACCAAAATTAGTCAGGCTCAGCACAAATCTGGACAACAAACTCTGGAAGGGATTTTTCTGATCATATGTAGACTTCAGGATGAAATAAGTTGGACCCAGTCCTCAGCTGATGCTCTCTTGTGCTTGAAAAGAAATTGTGTGCACCAGATTGATCTCCCCTTTCCTTAGGCAATGAAATTCGGGATATGAATCCTTTCTATATCTTTTATTAGACACTAAGTGATATGACTAATACCTGCTAGTCACAATTCATGTTCTAATTTCATCCTCTCTGGTGAGGAACACAGGAAAGGAGAAGAGCAAGGAAGAGAAATTCTAACATTATTCAAACCCATGCCATGCTTTTTTTTCCAGATTAATGACAGTAAAGATGACAGCAGTGAAAGAGTAAAAGGAGCAGCTGAGGCATTTGGAAAATCTGGTTTGGTGCTTCCTGAGTATTTTCAACTACAAGGGCACTTTCCCTGGGTTTATATTGTTTCGTTAGTAGAATTTAGCTCAATGCTCCACCTAGCAGGCTACAGAGAAAGGATCAGAGTTAATATGGACAGATATATGTAGAGTCTAAGGGGTTAAAATGCTATTTTTCCAGATAAGGAAATAACAAAGAGAATAATCCAAGAAAGAAACAGAGTAGGTAGAACAGCATTGCATAAAACCCAGTGAGCTGGAGGACATGAATTGCAATGTGTCTAAGTCTGGAGGAAATGGTCATTTTCACAGTGCCATTTATGCTTGTGTTAAATGTATTTAGCTACAGTTTCTGGCTTCATCCTTCCCTCAAGTATATAAATTAGTGCCCCCATGAAACCAAAGCTATAATGTTGCTACGAGATGCAGACTGAGAGCTACAGAGGCTTTTCTGAGGAAGTATAATTTTATACCACTGTATATTTCTTTTCCACATGGAATCCTTTATGCTGTGAGCAGATTTCTGACCTGTTAATGGAAGCACAGCTTCTGTCCTGAACCACTTCCAGTCAAGTTCTGTCAATGACAAACTCTGAGTTGATAGTTTAAAATTATTTTTTAAAACTCCTCCCAGAAAGAAATGTTCTCTGCAGCAGTGTCTAATCCACTGAGTGACCTGGTCTCTCATTCTAGCAGAATGCAGAAAAACTCATTTTATCATGAAAAATGAGTCCGTAGTAAACTCTAAATGAAAAGAAAGGATGAGCTTGCTATTTAAGTGTCACTTTTCATGTGTGCCAGATAAATGCAATTTCAAGACACTTTAATCAAAACTAAATTGTTTTATATATGTGAATATTTGTCCATTTGAGAGTCAGTTTTTACATGTGTTGAAAAATATCAGGATTCTGGCAGGTGTAATAGCAAGGGACACAAAAAGTATCAGAGAAAAATTGATAACAGGGAAACAAAGGGACCATCTCCCATCTGCTGCTCATCAGCCTGGCTCTGCTTGTGCCAACAAAATTGAGATAATTCCTGGAAACTGGGTGTAAGAAATGCAAAACAGTGATGAGCTACCTATACAGTGATGAAATACATCCTTTTGTTTTGGACCCGCTGTTCATTTTTCCTGGCATTTCCTAGATTTTTTATCATAGTGAACAATCATTCCCATTTACCACCTCTAACATCCCATCTCAGATGATCATCCTCCAGCCTGAAGGGATTATTCTACCGTTTCCTTAAACAGAAATCAACACCTGATGCCCTAGAAACACTAGAAATTTTCATAAATTTCTAGTTTTTCTTTTACTTTTCTGAGAGGGAAGATTAGAATTGGACACAGTATTCAATATTTGAGTATACTATAGAAACCCACCACATTTTCTCATTATATTCTTATTTCCCCACACCCAATAATTCAGTCAGGTCATTCTATTCACACAACTTTCAATTTTACCACTCCACTTGAACTCATATGAATTTTGGCTAGTCTTGCACATTTTGCCAGCCTGGGTCACCAAATGCAAAAAACTTTATCGGAGATTCTGCCTGTGAGGCTGTAGCCCTGAAGAACAGGGAATAAATTCCCAGTTCCTGACTTGTCCATTCAAAGGTGAACAAACTCCAACCCAGAAACAAAACAAAACAAACAAAACAAAACACACATCAAAAACTCAGCTCTGGTCACTGTCCAGGCAGGTACAACCAATTACAATTAACTTCCAAAAATATTTCCCAGTAGCATCTAAGTATGCCTTCACATAAAGACATGATCCAGTTCCCACTGAGAACAGTGAACTTTGGGATTGACCATCAGTTACTTCTCCTAACAGAGTGAATGATGGTGTTGTTTGGAAAATCAGCATTTTACAGCAGCCAGAAAATTCAGCATTTGGTTACAAACAGGGCATGTCAAGTGAGACACTCCAGGAGCAATGGCCTCCCAGCTTAAAAGGGAACCAAAGCAGAGAGTCTTAGTTCACCTCTGCCTGTTGGAAAACGTTGAGGGAGTTGAGCAAGGAGCCTCAGGCTAGACCATCTGCCTGCTTAAACTGGTATAAGCTGCTGGAAATCCACATTTGAGCTAGGGAGGCTTTGGTGTTTCATAGTGATTCTCAGATCCAGAATGAGAAAATATGCTGGTGTGGAATTAATATTTTCACCATTAAAAAATATTTTCATGAAGTACTTTTCTACCTGCAGGCCATGGATCCCAGGGATTTAAGCAGCTTAATTGTTTAGCTCTTGCATTTCAATATTTGTCCGTTTTGCCTCCTAAGGGAGAACTTGTACCCTTGGTCCTTCATCTCCATCCCTACACTACTTCTCTCCCTCTCAGCACAGAGATCTTCAGTGAGGGATAAGAAAGGTCTAAAGAAGCTACAAGGAGAGGGAGTCCACAGTGAAGGAACACCAGACCAAGGCATATTCTCCAGTGCCTGTTGAGAAACTGTTATCAGTGCTACATTCCCAGGGGCTATAGCAGCAAACCAGAACTTGGTCTCGGTGAAGCTGGTGTTTTTTTGAGGCAGTCACTCTAACAGGCTTGCTCAGGGTATCACATGGGGTGGATTTTCAGGAAATGCACAGGGGTCCTTATTTGCACTAACAGCATTTTCACAACACAGTCTTGGGTGTTTCAAGTGTGTCCTTCTCTCTTCAGCATCTCGTTTGTCTCTTCTCACAACTCACTGCTTATCTCTGGAGTGTGGTTCTGCCCCAAATCAAAGCAACTCACAGCTGTTTCAGGAAAGGGAGGACATTGAATTGTACAGATCAAGTGGTATCAGGTCTGATTTGCAAGCCAAACCACAAACCACCCCTCTAAAACCCTCTCCTGTGGAAAGCTACACCACCGCCACAGAAAGAGGACAGCTGTTTGCCCCAGGAAACTACTCTGAAGCTGATGCAGACAAAAAGCACATTCTCTATAAAAAGCCTTTTTGTTGTCTGGAGTCCTTATTTCTCAAGAGAATTTTACAAGAGCAGGTGAGAGACCTCCTGGCACTGAACAGGCGATCTGTTGTGAAGACACATTTCTTCCAAGCTTAACCCTTATTTCAAGTATTATCATGAGCAGGGTGAGTAGTGCTCTCACTTCTATTCTTACGTCTGACCTTTGCTCCAAGAAACAGTGAGCCAGATCTCTGGGGTGGCCCTTCACACATAACAGGCTCCACAGAAGCAGATTGCAAGAGAGGACTGAGAAGCAGACATAACTGGGATCCTGCTATTTGTTTTAAGTAGAGGAAGTGAAGCAAATACAGAAAGCAGAACATAAAGGAGTCCAGATAGAACCTTCCTCTCAGCATTGTGTTCTCACAGGTCAGTCTCCTCTCGTGGTTAGAAAACTGATTTTGATTCTCAAGCACTGCAAAACTATGACCTTTTACTGAAGAATTGCCTCCTCTTTTCCTTTTTTTTTTCTTTAATTTTTTTTATTTTCCTCTAGAGAATAGCTGGATCCACTGTATGGCACACAAGTGTTTGTGTTGGCAGAGCTGCTGGGATGATGTGGGGAAAGGAATGATGGGGAGATAGGGGCAGAAGAAACCTAAAAACCTCCAGCTTTTAGAGGAAAAAAGTAAAAACAAACCCAACCAACTCTAAGCACCTAGCAAAAACATAAATCACCTTTCAAAAATCCTCTTTTGTGGAACCTACTTGCTATAGGATTGTTAAACCATGAAATGAAAGCAGTTTTACTTTCTCAGACAACTTTTTATATTCAAACAATGCATTCTTGGGCAAAACTAAGCTCAGCATCTAATTGATCTTAGCTTGACATATGCAAATGTAAGGTGAACTTTGGATTAAAAAAAAATTAGTTAAAAATTAGTTTCTACATTAATATTGCACTTCTACTGGCACTATATCAACTTCTGCAGCTTTGCATAGAGGGAACTGAAAGACCAGGAAAATCTTCTCTGAAATATTTGTCCTTCCTATCCACAATCTGTAAAGGAGATGTGCTGCTGGTATCAAATCTTCTACCATTATACAACAAGAGGGTATTTTGCTAAGAAATGTAATCCCAGAAAAAATTATTTATTAGATATAACTTTTCTTTATGGTGGCAGCAAAGTAAAAACAGTATGGATTGAAGTAGCATTCAGATTAATAGAAAAGATTCCATAATGTGGTTTTAGCAAAAAAACTTCAAACTTTTATTTCTGCTGAAACAAGAGGGCCTCCCACACTGTCTGATAGGAGCAAAGGAACATAGTCTTTGCTCTCAGAGAACAGAAATTGACAAAAAGACCTGTACAACTTGCTTTAAGAAAGGTTACTACCCTCCATTGCAGTCTGAAGTCCACCAGTGAATGCAGAAGATGAGACAGGTAAAACTTTATTACTTTCTAATCTTAAATGTGAAGTACTAATGAAGGATTAATAGATATTTTAAATCTGGTTAGGATATAAATAACTATTAGGGTCGATTTCCATATCATCTTCAGAAGGAGTTCAAAGAAGTGACAACAGACTTACAAACTATCTGTAAGTGTATTGAACTGTATGAAAATATATTATTACTGAAATCTCAAATTAGTTTCCTATTAAAGTACTTTATGCCGCTTGGCTTGAATGTAAAGATGTTCAGTTGGAGGTATTTTAAATGATAAATCAAATTTATTTGGATGGGAATTGGATCTATGTATCTTTTGGTCATCTTTGAAAGTCTCAGCCTATTTACTTGGGAACACTAGGAGACAGGCAAATTTCAATTACCATGTGAGAAAAAGTCCTTTCATATCAGTTATTAAAAAAAAAAGTACTAAAAAAACCATTTTACTTTGGTAGACTGCACATAGCTGTACATTAAGAGACATCTGCTTGTGAGTGAGAAAGTGCAGTGAGTGCATTACTAAAGCCACATTTCAGATGATTAAATTATGTCTTTGGAGATACAAATTAATGTTTTTATCCTTTTAAGAACAAGAATAATATTGCATAAGAAGTGAATTGCTGAGATGAATCTAATTTAAAATTATTTTATAAAATTCATTTTAAGTAAATGAAAGGCCTTTTCTGGCTGGAATAGCAGTGGTTTTTTATCACTCCTTTTAGTAAAGATGAGATCTTTTGTATACATTTATCAAATTATTTCTTTGCATTTTTTTCCACAGTTGAATGTAGCAGTTTTCCTCTCTGCTTTAGCATTATTGTTTTGAAAAACTCCTACATTTCACCTCCCAAAAGAAATTGCATTATACTTATTGTTTTTTCATCTTTTTCTTGAATCAAAACACATATCTTTTAAGAGACTATTTCAAAGAGAAACCAAGAAGTGTAATCTCTGTGAAGGGCTCAAGGTAATGAAGGAACTATTTGTGAGTTTTATTTAGCTGAGAACCAAAAGTACACCTAATTTGCCAAAAAGTGTGTAATGTTGGTATGCTTTAATGAGTCTGGATCCTGCACTGATCATAAATTCAAGTACTGGAAGGCAAATTCACATATTCAAAAGAAAAAAAACTGTCTTTCTACTCTTATAGAAATGGACTTCTTGCAAGTTTGCTACCAAAGTCCTTAATTGCTCATTCTTGAAAAATGTGCTTTGCCCTATTCCTCTTTACTTCCCCTATTCCACAGTGGAATCCATGTGTTTCCCATTTTCAGTTTTCCTTGTGGAAATATTTTCTTCTATTGTGTGCTATGGCCAAGATAATGAAACAGAAACATCTTTGAACCATCTGAATTCAGAGTGCTACAGGTTGGAAAATGGGTGTAAAATATGAATAATAGCTTTCCTCTGAAATATTTTGCTATCTTCTGATCAGCCCTGTTTGAATTGAAACTCAGTGAGACAGAAACTGAGCTGCTTTTTTGTAATGGGCCATTGAAAAGTTCATTGTAGAGGATGCACAAGCCCCCTCTAATAACTCTATGTATTTGACAGTTTTTGGATACAATATGTGATAAGGGTGGGATAATTGCAAGATGAAAATTTGTAATCCTTTTTCCCCCAAATCTTCTGGTTGGCTTTTCTTAAAAAGATGATGTACAATCAATTCCTTTGGCTCAGCATTTTCCATGCCCTGATCTGCCAGTAACTGTCTTCAGCTCTTCTATTTTTCAAGCCAGGTGACTGAAATAAGTGACATAAATGGCACAGCTGAGTGGATATGGTGCAGGAATTGGTACATAAATACATACCTTTAGATTAAAGCCCTTTCTCTCAGGACTATCAGGGAATTAAGGACAGTTCTATGTTGAAAAGAGTTAGGCTTGACATAAATGGCAATGAATACCATGCTCCCATCTACTGGAGATCCATATTAGGTAATTTTCTAGGCACTGTTGCCAAGACCATTGTGTAACATCTGTCACAAGAGAGCTCCCAAATGTTGTTGGGCAACTTGATCTAACACCGAGACTAAGGCATCTCTGAGGAGGAGGTAGGATGAGATAATTTCCAGAAGTCTCTGAATTTTTTTTTTTAGTTGGTTTGTTGGGGTTTTTTGTTTGGTTGGGTTTTTTTCTCTGATTCTGTTTTTATGAGAGAGAGATTTCTCTAGCCTCAGTAGCTACATATTCACTCTAGGAGTCCATGGGTAGGGAAAAACAGAGCAGGAGCGGGGAATGGTTATTGGCATGTGTTTTCCTTTTTTCATTGCTCTCTGACTAATACTCTGTCTCAGTCTGCCTTTGCTGTTACCATAGAGCTGATTTCAAAACAACAAAAGAAACAAAATTATGCAGGCCACCTCACTCAATACTTCATAACAAGACACTAAAAGTAATGCAATTAGTCTAACCCTAATCTACACTGGGGAAGAAGAGCTGCCAATTACCTAATTCTGAGTAAAATATTCAGAGACCTAAAAAGGTCACTGTCTGCCATAGTACAGCTGCATGGTTACTGAATAGAAAGAGTTAAATTTCACTTTTTTCCCTCTGATGTTGAATTTCCCCAAGGTAGATCTGAGATGATTGACCATAAATTACTGTAGAATTGTGCATGTGATACCCATGCAGCATTTTGCCTGTAAGATAAGCTAACTAGGAAGAGAAAATAAAGGAAAAATTCTGGGGACCAGGGAGGTGAATGTAAGGGAAACATTAGAGTCCAGGCTTTTACCTCTGTTATGCTAACAGATAAGCTGTTTATGTGAATTAGTGAACAAGACTAAGAGGGATCTGAGGGAATTGTATAAATAAGGAGCATGACTCAAGACATGCGCTTGGCAAATTCCATATGAGATTTTGCTTCTCAAAAATAAGGATTCCGGGATTTCCACAAGCAAACCTAATTATTCCAGCCCAGAATATATCTTCCTGCTATCTGGGGAAATTTCAGATATTTGTTCCCCCTGAGTATAAAATTGTCTGGATTTTGCATACTGTTAGTTCTTCCAAACAGTGTGATGTGAAACATTTTGCCTCCAAGTCTTTGGCAGTCTGAAAAGCCCATTATCCTGAAAGTGCTTTGTAATGGGTGGAGAATTGAGATGCTGTGCTACTCTCAATGCTAATTGAATGGCTGTATTATAAAAAACAGTGTTATTGTTTGTTCCATTCAGATGAGATTCTCTGGAGAAAATTAAGAGTCCTATCATACTATCTTTTAATGTTTCTATTGCAGGCTCTCAAAAATATATATCGTTTAGCACTTCACTGTGAGGTGCTGTCTGCCCTCAGCCTGGTCTGTATTCTGCCTGCAATTTCCCTCAGGGAGTACATAGCTTTTTTTCTGCGCATACATAGCCATTAGTTTTTTGTTAAATTCTTATTTTTTTAAAAAAAGGAAAAAAACCACAACCTCTCAGTAATATTTTTTCTACTCATATATATACAAAATATATAATGATATAAACATATTCATACAAATATATAAAATATATAAATAAAGGTTTGGGTCTACTTTTAAAACAGTGGTCAGCACCTATTAGACAGACTATTTACCAACACAAAGGAAATATTCACAGGCAGCAGGATGTAAAAAATCAGCATCCTGCTTCAACCCTTCAACTATTTTCAGTTTGCCAGCGTTATTTCAACATCTCCTAATTTTATGCCTGCAGTATTAGTTGCATTTATAGCAATAGCATGCAGTGTTGTAGACATCTCCCAAAACCCTTCAGAGGGAAGCAGCCAGAATAGACTGCTGGCATCACTGGCACAACTCTATAACCCCAAATGTGCAAGGAACTCTGACCCTTATTGAACGGGAATATAAGCCCACGGAGAACAGAAAGCTTGGGAAAGAACAGCAAAGAGCAGTAGGCCTTTTGTAAAACAGCAGGAGCAATCTGACAGCTGAATTTTCTGCTTGGAGCACCTGAGTTGCAGCCATGGTGAGGCAGGAGTATTGATTGCAGAAGAGAAAAAGCAATATGTATAGCCACTATCCAGAGGTCTGTTACAAACTTGATCTGATAGAAAATGCAGCTTTTACTTTTCTTCCATTGTCAATGCAGCACTTTCACCACTTTAGACATCATCATGATGGGATGGACCTATAAACAAACAGAAAGAATGAAATCCTGCACTGCCCTGCTGCAGCTCAGGCAGTCAGGTCATATTTCTGGGGCTGCAATTGTGTGAATGGAGGCATAAGAGAGGTATTAAGTCTTGTGCAAGCCACAGTCTTCATTTGGACAGCAGTGTGGGTGGGCAATTTTGTTCACAATTTTGCTCATTTTTTTTGCTTCCATGGTTTTCCCCACTTTCCCATAACTTTTTACATTGGTACAACCCAGAAGTGTTACTCTGATTTAGCAGGGCTTGCAATAGGAGCAGACTTCTGAAGACAGCCCTGCCACTCTTGTTTTGTAGACCCAGGCTGTTTCTGGGTGTTGCAGAAGACAAAACTTTTATTTGCTCTCTTTATATTTTACCATATTCTGCATTAATAGTTCATCTGAATGAACAAATCTGTCACTGCATCACTGAGGGAAAGCTAACCTTGCAGTCCAACCTGTTACCCAAGGAACTTTCAAAATACTTTCAAGGGATGGAGAAAAAAAAAACCCCAAACCTTTAGTTCTTTCTTTAATATTCTGAGAATTATAGTCACGGTATAATTGACCACAGTTAGCAATACTGCTCTCTCAGTAAAACTTGCCTTGAAAATAAAATTCACCAACTTTCATTCTTCCACAGTATAAAAGTCAAATATAGGTGTGATGCAGGGAGGCACTGGATCTGAACATATGCTCATCCATGCTCATTATCAGCCACTGGCCATGGGCTGGCCCTCAGGAAGAAAGCAGAAACAAAAGATCAAACATAGAATGATCTTTCCTCCAGAAACCTTCACCTGTTTCTGGCATGTTAAGGGATTTCTGAACTGGGTGTTGCATCTGAACTGTTCATTCAACCTTCCACAATGCAAATTCCTTCTGTGAACTTGTCTAAACCTTTTCTGAATTAACTGAGCCTTCTTCAGTATCCTGTAGTAATGAATTCTACTCTTAAATTGAAGTGTGTGGAAAGATATTCCACACATCCTTTTAGTACCATACTATGTTGATGGTTCAGAAAAACTGCAGCCTGTCCTGATATTGTTTAGAAATAGCGTGAACACTAAAAAGACCTCACATGTAGTTATTGGTAAAATACCCAGGTTCTTACTTCTTTCCAGTCAACTTTTCAGTAAATCATCAATAGTAAAGAAAATGTTCAGTCATGGGGTAAGCAATCTTTAGAATAAAAACTGTACATTTATTTCATATATAAGTTTCCTTTTTCTGTGATTCCTTTTCAACTTTGATTATGAGTTATTGTGCCACTAATTTACTCTCAGATATATTTTTAGTCCCATGAGTTCTACTATACAAATGATAATCATATATCCCATTCAAACCAGAAAGATTATATTTTTACAAGGACCAAAAAAAATCATCTGTATCTCACAGACTTTGTATTTTAACTTTATATTTTCATCCAGAATATTTTATTAAGAATAAAAACTTCCTAAAAAGTTATGCAAGAAATCAAAAAATAAAAAGAAAATGCATGGTTTTATTATAGACACCTTATAAGAAGTGGTTCATTACTGTTTATGAAACTTTTTGTGCATACTGTAGTAAACATTTGCAAAACTTTTCATGCATCTTGTAGTAAATATCACTCACCATTAACTTCAACCCAATCGCCCTTAGACTTTGACTTTAGAAATGTTCTGTATCTGTTTCCACTCCAGAGTCTGTGCTCATGAAACTTGCCTATTTTTTCCAGCTGCATGAGGGGAAAAAAAAAAAAAAAGAGACAGCTCATCTGCCTCTTTACCTTCCTATTAAATCTCAGCAGGCACTCAATTAAAAAAGTGAAAGCAAAAACTCTTTGGTTTTACAGCCACTAAGTATCAACAGTGTTTTTGGTTTTGCTGAGCAGGGATTGAACAGAGCCAAGACCTTTGCTGCTCCTTGTGCTGAGGAGACCCAGCCAGGACAGATGATCCCAACTGAGCCCAGGGATGTTTCAGACCAGGTGACATCAGGTATCAAGTGGCAAGGAAAGGGAAGGGGTGACATTTGGAGTGATGGTATTTTTCCTCACAAGTCACTGTGATGTGTGATGGGACGCTGCTCTGCTGGGAATGGCTGAACACCTGCCCAGCCATGGGAAGCAGGGAATTCATTCCTTGTTCTGCTTTGCTGTGTGAGCAGCTTTAGCTTCCCCTATTAAACTGTCTTTATCCCAACCCACAAGTTTTCCAGCTTTTTCCCTTCTGATTCTCTTCCCAGTTCCACTGGTGTGGGAGTGAGTGAGCAGATGAGAGGGGCCTGGCTGCTGCCTGGGGTTAAAGCACAAGGGTGAAAAAGAATGGGAGGGCACTTTGAAAAGTTTTTGTGTTTGGACCTTACCATTGTGGTCACTGTAGAATGGCATTACATATGCATTACTGGTCACTGGTTTTTTTCAGGTCTTAGCCTGAGCAAAGAAAGTTGGAAATACTTCGTCTAGGTGTGGTTTCAGGTTGATTCTTGGTATCAGATACCACATAAAACCCTGTCCCAAGTGCCCCAGTTCCTCTCTCTGCCCTGCCTTGGGCTAAGAAATCTAGTTGGGAATTTTTTATAACTATAGGAATGTTGGGTTATTATTACCTAAACTAAGTGCCATATCACTTGTCTTTGGTTGTGTCCTCACTTGTCTAATCCTGTATAAAAACCATTCATAAGGATTCAATGAAATAGCATCACTTAGCTGCCTACTTAAAAAATATTGCAGCTAAATTTGGGGTTGATGGGAATGGTTAGTGTTATGGCCTATGATAGTACATTGCAATTCAGATCCCTTTCTTAAAAATTGGTGATGAGGTTACCAATAACATAGTTGTCTTCTTGTCTAAATTCCCCAGGTATATTCAGGACAGAAATAAATAAGACATAATGAAATAAGGCTCAGAAAGGGTATGTCAGCTTTTTTATTTTTCCTAAACTCATTCTGTAAGAATAGGAAACAAAAGCATACAGCAATTGTTTATGCAAAGTGGACATTGTTTATAAAATACATCGGTCTTGTTAGACAGGTCCTCTGAATCAGTCCTTAACTTGACAGTCTAACCCAAAATCATCAGTAGAAGTTCCTTGTGGAAGTAGCATTTTAGCCTAGGAATTCAGAAGCTGCTACACAGACAGAGATTTATCACAGCCAAAGGAAATATCTGTATCCTGCAGTGCTGCAGCCCAGTTCAACCACTTAGAGACAGAGCCCCTCTTTCCTTTATTTCCCTGCTCCTTGCTCAGAACTGTTTGCTCGTCCTCAGAGGCGGCTTGTCTGCTTGTCCCAGGTCTCTGCTTTCCTAAATACAAAGCAGCCATGACCCTTCATGCTTGGCTGTAGAGATCATGAAATTTGGTAAGAAAAGAAGATTGGAATTTCTAGATCACTGAGTTCTTATGCTTGAAAAGTCATGGGATTTCGAGTCACAATGCTTGCAGTGATTAACCACAAATGCTATCACCCAGCTGAAAGAAATAAGAGATTTGGTGTATATTAATCAATAGATAAGAGAGTTCAGAGTTAAATTTCCATCAGTTTAAGGACTCTAAATCAGCTACATTAGAGAATAATGTATGGGTTTCATTCCTCTTAATTAAAGGAATTCATTGGACTGTAAAGTCTGGATTCTTTTCAATTAGGCAGCTGGATTGTCTTTGACAACAATCTCCAGCTTTTTGCTTAGATAAAGAACAAGGTCATGACAGCAAGGGATCCATACTAATTATGAAAAACTGAACATGTAAAAATGAATGCAGTGCATAATGTTCAGGTTATGTGGTGCAATAAAAAAAATGTTGAAAAGATGAAAAGAGAGATTTGACTATAATAGAAAATGTACCTCTACAAACCTGCTGGGATCAAGGAGTGATCCTGTGTCATTTGACACATTTCATGTGTCAAATAAAAAATGCCTCAAGAACAGGTTGATGACTTGTTTTTAGCTACTTACTTTATTCTTGCTTAACAGTTGTATCAGGCCTACAAAACAAAAATCTGATTTCTGGCTGTTGACAGTAAACTATTTTTTAAACTGGAACTCAGTTATGCTTAAATTTCTATGAATAAATTTTTCTCCCTATTTTATTGCCGTCAGTGAATTTCTGAGCACCGTGGAATGAAAGCCCTTTAAATCTTCATGTAATTTAAGACATTTTTTCTGTCTTCATTATCTGTCCTGTACACTGCACTGGATCTCCTACAGTGGTTGACTGACCTCAGAAAATTTTGTAAACACAATGAATTAGTGTCTAATTAGCAGAAGAACTATTGAAACTGTTGGATTTGAATATATCTGGGGTTGGTTTTGTTTTGTTTTTTGCTTTGTTAATGACCAGCAAAGTGTTTCTAAGGCCCTTTTCTTGTAAATCAAGAAATAATGAACAGCTCATTTTAGGGAAGTTTAAAGTTAAATACTCTGGAGGATTTCTTTTAAATTCTGTTTAAAATTAAAAAAAAAGTCAGTTTCAGCTTTTCAACTGTTGAAATTATTTTCCCTTTAAGTATGTTCCACTGGAAATTTATTTTCATTTATTTAATGTTTCCATGAGAAATTCCATGAAATTATGATTCAAGATTGCCATTAACATGAAGCTGCACTGAAGGTTCTGGCTTGCACAGCTAATTTCAGTCAGCCAGTGGCTAGCTCCAGTGAAAACAGGAGCATCCACATTAGCTAGGAAGTACTTAAAAAAATGTATTTCATCTGGTTCAAGGTGAAAAAAACTAATCCGCTCTTCATTTCCTGATAGCTGCCTGAACCTTTCATACCTAATTTAGTATTGTCTGCTCTGCTACATTTCCATTTAAGAGCTGAGAATATGCCTTATGTTTCACCCACTGTTCTCATTACACTTACAAATCTTGGATGCTTTTTACTGAGAAGTGCATAGGCTTTTTGTCCACTTTGTTCCTTCTTTTTTTCCTTTTTTTCTTTAGGTAACAAGGAGCAGCCACTCCCAGAAAACACAAAACTATTGGGAATATGGTTTACAAGAGCCAATGGAGCACTTGGGAAAAAAACTGTTGAATAGAAGAAGAACTTATATTCAATAAATATTCAAAAATACTTTTTATCTCCTTTCTTTTCTTCTCTGTATTCTTCTCTCTCCTCTTGCTTTTTCTCTTTCCTTTCATGAAAGCTGCGGACTGCAACTTTGATTGCTGAGGTGAAGCAAAACATATGAAATTATGGTTCTTCTCCAAAAGAAGATTTAAAATATTTTACTGAAACTGAACCCTTTTGCTGGAAAGGCAAGCCTCAGATTTATGTCCCAGTGACAGCTCTGCCAGCACCTCCTAGAGCATATCAGCCTCCAGATGCAGGGACTGGAGGGTGCCTTTATTGCCTGGGCAGCTCTGACTGGGCTGCAGATCCCTTGGCAGCAGTTGTAGCACTGGGTTGTGAGAGGAGTAAGGGTTTCACTGCTCTAGAGCACTTCTAAAGTTTTTCTGAGCACAGACCTGAGGGGTTTTTGTTCACTGAGGGTTTTGTTTGTTTCATTACTGAAAATTCTGTCTTCATCTGGGCTGTGAGCTGAAATGGAAGATTGAGTATGAACTATGCAAAATAATTTTTTCCTTATGTCTGTTTCCCTAGCATTAGTGTTTTGTGGGGTTGCTGAATTTACTTTCGCATGTTTTGGTTTTTATAGGTTTTATTATAAGTTTAGAATAGCCTCTTTGTTGTAAGTTTAAGATAGCTGAAGTTACCCCATATGGGCCCCTTGCCTTGGAATTTTCTCTTATCAGAAGTTGATAAGGGTTTCTGTGCCTCTGTAGCCTCTGCCTAGAGACTGCATCCTATTGGCCACCTTCCATAGGATGCCTCCTGTCCATCATGACCAATGTATCCTCTATTCCCTTTGTCTATTCCCCAGTGACCCCTCCCAAAATTACTTTTATTTGTTAGTGATTAGGTAAGCTTGTAAAAATTTGTTACTCTACTTTGTTTTGTTGGTTAATAACTTGTATCCACCCACTGAACCTGTAACAGTTAAAATCCCTCTGCAGCCGCAGCCTAAGGTCTCTCCTGAGGCATTGGGATGGAGGTCAGAGGGATCCCCTGTCACCCCCCCCCCCCACAAAATAAACCTCTGAAATCTCAAGCCTCTGAGATTCCCCTCTTTCATCATACCACGGCCGTGACAGCGACAGTCAAGGTGCTGTAAGAGCCAGAAACCCACAAATCGCAACTGTAGTGGCGTACCCAAAAGCTGCCAGGTGGGCCAGAAGAACAGCAGGCTGGCCAAGGGGCACGCACTCCTACAGTGTTTAAAACACATTTTCTCCTCTTGGATGTACAGTCTCATTTTTTGTTGTTTCAGAGCTGTTATATACACACACTGTCAGCAAGAGATACATATTTTTTACACTTGATTTTGAAATCTTCGTTTTTCTTCCACAAGTCTCCTAAATTACATATTCCCTATCACTTAAATATATTTTGCTTCACTTTGAAAAGGGTTGCTCCTCCCCTTTTGGAATCTTAAACCATACTCTGGAAAGTAAAAGAGAGGTTTTCAGGAGCCAAAATATTGGAGGTGTTTATAGTTCTGCTAAAGGGCACTTCCACAGAAATGAGGGACTGGGACTTATTTTCATTTCCTACATAACTCACAAAGTCTGGCTGGCTGCAGTAGTCTTGGAAGATGTTCCTCATCCTAAATTGTATCTGTGCACTCTGCTGAGTGTGCTGAGAGATCAGGCATGAGGCAGCCAAACCTCCCACTTTACAATTGTGTAAATATTTTCTGTGATCCTCAAAGCCCCTTGACAGTGTCCATCCTTTGCTACAGGGAAAGGCTTTCCTGATGCCCTCTCCCAGACCTTCCAATAAGATTTTGAGATAGCAACAATGTGAAAACAGTGGTTTTACTTCCCTGAACTCCAAAAATGAAGTGATCCACTCCTACTGCTTTGCCCTGGAGATATACTTGGCTGTGTGGGTGAGGTGATATCCCAGCTGTGTCCCAAAAGCACATGCAGCCTTTGCATCTTAACTCATACAGAACACCCACCGATAAAGCTCTTTGTGGCTTGGCCTGGATCTTTAACTGAGTTACCATCACGATGCTTTAATCACTAATTACAGCCTACATGCTTACAGTGCTTTATAATATTCTATATTATCTCTATTGCTGATTTGTTAGAAAGCCAGCTAAAGGCAAGGAATCTGTGTGGATCCAAGTGGATCTGGTCCTTCAAAAACCTCTTCAGTGGAGAAACTAAGAGGCTTCTGCTTAGTCCAGTTAATTGTGTCTGCTTATTTCTGTTTCTAACTTTTAATCTGCTCCTTTCAGCAAAACATGCTGGAAGTTTCATGTGTGCTGTGGTTTCTAGTTGATTTAAATGAATACCTAATTAAACTAAAATTAATATTTAATTTAAGAGGCATGCTGGCTTTGTTAATGGGATCACTCCAGGGGCATGGCTAATTTAGGAAATCAAAATTACTTTTATGCTATTGGGCATGTAAGTGGTTTCAAATTTTCTCTGGACTAAAAGAAACACACCCCTTATTTTGTATAGCTCCCCAGACATATTTTTTGTGTATGAATATATTCATATAAAATATATTCATATTTTAGGTATATATATATAAATATATACACTCATATATATACACTTACACACATTTATTCCCACAAGAAAGTTTCTGCTGGATCAGACATTGCAGAACACTTTTGAGATGAGGGGGAAGAGTTTGTGTGTGCATGGGTGCCAGAAATTAATGAATTGATAATTTGGGGTAAAAACTGTCACTTAGAGGACTTAAGAGAATGAAACACTCAGTCTGTGAAAGCTTTGGCACAGTTTGGAACTGTACCAAATGTACAACTACAGACAGAAATTTTATATGGGAGAAAGAAAAAAAACCCCAAGCCTGAAAAGTGTTTTTCTATGTATATCATGAACAGTAGGAAAGTTGGGAAAGCAATTATTGTCTCCAGTTACCTAATCTACCCCCCCCAAAAAATTTTATCTTTTAATAATAATTACATTTGTTGAAATACAATATTGCATTGCACAGTGCTTATTGATTTTATTTTTTTCATTGGGAACCATATTATTTCTTTAAAAGAAAAAAAAAAGGGACAAGTGTATTTACCCCAGTCATTTATTTCATTTTAGTGGTTTAGCAATGACACCATCATGATAAGTTCAGTATAAATCTACTGAGCACAAATGCACCTATGCTTTTAAATTACATTTTCCAGGAGTTCAAACAAGCTAACAGGGCAATTGTAACATTTGTAACAATCTCCTGTGTTAAATAATTTCAGAAAGAAATTTTAGTCCTATGTTTTTAAAACCTATTCCCAAAGAACAGTGTGATAAGGTAATTTCTAAATTAGAGTAATTAAGACCATTACCAACCAACATGTTTATGCAGATTTTGTTGCTGCTCAATTTTCTTTTTTCCTAGTGACACATTTCTTCCAATTTTAATGATGCTTTAAGACTTTTGAATACTTTTTAGTAGTCCTAATCTAACACTCATGAGATTCACCTTTCATTCATTTCTCTTTGCAGCAGAGTTGAACAATGCCTGTGTCTATTTTTATTTTTATGTGTTTCATGACACATTAAATTATTCAGACTGTTTCAAGATCATTTTGACTAAAGCTATTCAAGATCAGAATGGTTCTTGTTCTGCCTCTCATGCTTTGATATGGAGAAAATATTGGACTATATTCTTTGATAAAAATGTTCTGTAAAACATGGACAAAATTCTGTTCAATCCAAGCATCAACTTATGTTTCCATTTTATTCCCTAAAAATATATTTCTTAAGCTGTAAATGGCCAAGTTGTAACTTTATTCCTTGTATAACTTGCTGCAAGTATCAGAGCTTTTTGTGCATTGCATTACTTTTAGCAATGCATGACAATGGCGTGCTGTAACACTTGTTACTTCTATACATGTGTTTGTGTATTTTGCCTACAAAGAGACAGAGGATAATGAATCTTCAACTGATTTTAATTTTCCTCACACCCTTTTGGTGGGAAGGGGATTGCAGAGGTGGAAATAAAGACCAAAAAAACCAGTTTTCCCTGTTGCCATTATCTTTACCTGCTGAAGCCACATTACCTTCATTGCTGCAGGGCTGTAAAGAAAGAGCAATCAAATTGATTTGATGGATTCAAGAGAAATAAATTGGCATTTTACCATGTAATGGGTGCTTCTTCTGCTTGCTTCTTTCTATTGAGAGGTTATGTGCAGGAATAATTTCTGTTTGTGATCTAGTTTCCACAGAGGCAGCACCTTTGCCAGTACCACATGCCTCACCTCTCATTTGCAAATTGTATTACATCAAACACTGGTCATTGTAGTGGGCTTTAAGTCCCTCACTCTTCAACCTCTCCTGCACTGTCTGATGGCAGAAATTCTTCCCTATCAGTGCTTTCAAACACTGCACTGACAGTCTGTCAGAACACTGCAAAGCTTTAAAGCCAAGAGTGACAATGTCCTCTCCAACAAAGAAAAAAGAAATCATTTTGTTAGAAAATCTGATCCACATAATATTAATATTTGTATTTCAGCTAAAGTCTTCATTCTTCCTTTTCACTTTTGAGGCCAGTGAGGAAGAAGTACAAAAATATGTACATTCAAGAAAGAGATGAAACCAGTGAGACAAAGTAGGTGAGAAAAAATAGCAGGGAAAGGAGCAGAAGCAAATTAAAGAATCTGTTGCAGCCAGCTACATAAAGCCACCAAGGAATGTATTTGCTCTGTCACTGGTACAGCACATGTTCATCTATCAGCCTCTATTTCAGGATGCTCTTGGTCCAGTGTATAACTTTTTTTTCCCTTTATTTCTTTCTTCAATTCAGACAGAATTTAGCTTTAATGCCTAGAGGCATTGGGCAAGACATGCATTGTGCACTGCACAGAGAAAATCACTGCCTGAAATAAATTTAGACTCTGAATAGCATTTTCAAGAAAACATGTTCTATGTGAAATGCTGTCCTCATCACAGAGAGAAGATTGATGAAGAGGTATCAGAAGACACCAATTTTTTAAGTAGAATTGGAAAAGATACATGTGTTAGAGGAAGAGTACTGTGGACTTGACCAAGTTCAAAAATTACTCCAATAGATTTGACAGATTTCTAACCCCTGAACTGAGTAATTCCTATCCATCTCTGAATCATGCTCATTCCAAACCAGTTTGGTGCCTGAGGCTTCATACTGCTGGTTTAATGCTCGACAAAATTCATTGTGTATCTGAGAGCTATTAGCAGCTCCCAGTTTAATTGCTACCTTTCATTCTCTCTTGTTAAAAAACACCTGCAGTGACTACAGTTAAAAAAAAAAAAAAAATCCCCAAAGCAAAAATGTCAACAAACCAAAGGAAAAAAAGAAACAAACTCGAGCCAACAGTAACATGGGATAGTAACTGCAAATATCAAATGCTGCAGTGACACCAAGAGGTGAAACACCAGTTTTCACCCTGTGAGTACAAGGTTGAGTCTCAGTTTTACACAATTCTAATTTCTTTGCTGTTTAAACTTTCCTTCTACTCCATAGTACCCAGTGCCAGTATCAATGCTCAAATATACTTTCAGTAGCAGCATATCACTTTTTCTACATAAACTATTAACAGAAATCTATCAATCTTAAAAAAAAAAAAAATCCAAAATTTCTTTTGGTGGAAGAGGAAAAAAAAGTGTATTCCCCAACAGCTCCATCTGTTCCTGCTTATACCACATCAGAAAATGGTGAGAGAATTCATTGAGAGTAGGCCTCTAAATTAAACTGCTCAGGATTTTCAAAAAATATATATGTCATAGAATCATAGAACATTTTGCGTTGGAAGGGACCTAGTGCAATACCCCCAGCAATGACCAGGGAATATAATTTAGAAGTGTCTTTTTCTCCTCCCTCAATTTAAAGGCATTCATCCTTTTGTGATGGAAAGGGCTGCAAGACATTTTGCAATTAGCTACACTAATTTTATTAAGGGCTTTTCTTCACAGAGACATGTTTTTTGGACAGACACCCAGAAATGTTCAAACATTCAAACACAATG
The DNA here is from genome assembly GCA_037834095.1 of Argya squamiceps. Lineage (NCBI taxonomy): Eukaryota > Metazoa > Chordata > Aves > Passeriformes > Leiothrichidae > Argya > Argya squamiceps. Next base: position 11,521,935 of record JBBMKD010000115.1, read on the forward strand.
CACATGCACGCAACACAGCTTCCCACCTCTGTAATAATGCTTTGGTTCTCTCTAGACTTTCATTCACTCTAACTTCTTCCAAAATTCAGTTCATCCATCTCAAGGCTTTTTTTTTTTTGTCTCTATATTCAAACTGGTACCTATAAAACATTGATACTGTGAATTAAAAAAAAAAAAAGTTTGGTACTCTTACTACAACACAGAATATTTGATTACATGATATTACTACTTTTTGTTTGCATTATCATTGCACCTCCAAAACCATTTGCTCACATATTTCTCAGTCTCCTGTGATATATCAGCTATCTTTATAGCAACTGTGTCATGCCTGACATAGCCTAATAAAAATCATTCTTATGCCCAGGCCTTACACTGGACTGATCCAGAGATGTATTCCCAAGTGAAAACAAGACTCTGCTACATGTTTTAACTCTATAAATCCACTGGAAGTACAGACTTGATATTACTCAGATGTCAACTCCAAAATGTTACAAGCACTCAGTAATTTGGAAATGAGAAGAATTAAACAAATACTTTAAAAGTCTTGTTACTGTAAAAAGAAATCCAAAACCAACCCAGAATTACTAATTATAAACACAGGGACATATAAATTCACTTGAATATCTAGAGATTAATGGAAGAAACTCCTGTTTTAATGCACAGGAACTGCAAGGCTACTGACATTGAATTAATAGTCCAAATGTTCTAATTAATAAATAAAGTTCTAGGAGATAGTGATATGTATGTAAATAAATTGCCATCAGAAGTCTTAATTTCTTTTATTGATATGGGAAATTATTCAGGACGAAAATAGAAGCTGCCAGAGGAATTTTCTTCTGGGTAATAATTGGTCATTCCACACAGGTTGAAAATAAAATAAGTATAAAGGGCACACATCCTTTCATTGCTTTGTATATTTATTGGGAAAACTGAGTTGTATTTTCCTCAAGTTTCTCTCGCTCTTGTCTTATAAATGGCAGAAGAATCAAAGTGATAAAAACCCAGCATCTTCAACAAAACTGTGGGGCTTTCTATTAATCTTCAGTCCCCTTGCCTGGAGACCCATCCCATATTTATTCTGCAAGTTAAGAGGGTGACAGACAACAAAGGTCTGGGCAGGCACTCATGACAGTCATGCCTAAGAGGTATCAAAGGTCCAGAGAGAGTCATTTCAGAATCCCAAATAAGGGATAGTTTCTATCCTAGCCCAAAAATTAAAGGTGTTAGAGTCTTGGCAGTTTCACGTTGTATATTTCTTCCTTATTTTTTTTTTTTTCCTTAGTTTAGAAGTTCATTACCTATGCATCAGATCTGAATTTCAGAAGCTGAAGAAGGTAAGAAATATCTACAGCAGATATTAAAAGGATTATTAATAAAACTTGTGAATAGCTATACATATATATATATATACACACATATATATGTATACACACGTGTATACACACACAACTTTAAGCAGTAAGTGTATTTCTGACTATGCAAGGGCTACAAAGTATAAAAGCTTGAAATTATCACGAAAATGCAGGTTCCAGTTGACTTCTTGAACTGTTCCCAAACACTGGGAAGAAAAAAATCCCACTACAGTTGCATAGCTATAGGACATTTCTCAGCTCAGCAGCAGAAATAGAGCAGAACAGCAGTGGAAAGCTCATGAGGTCCAAGTTCAAGTTGCTCTTGCTGGACAGGGCATGGAGATGACAATAAAACCTAAGATTTATAGAAGTTTTTCCAGCCTGAAAGTTGTCCTTAGCTTCAGCAACCCACAGGAATTTGGCACTGAAGAAATCATCAGTCTTCTGATTTGAAAAGTGATCATGTTTCAGGGCAAGTCCCTGAGTAGGTTTGTTTGTTTCACTGTAGATAAAGAAGCTTTCATTAGAGTCAGAGGTTAACAAAGAGATTTAACAAGACCTAACAAAAAGATATTAATAAAAGGGTGTTCACTCCCCCATGTGCCCAGCCAAATTTCTATTTTGCTTTAAAGGAACTTCTAAAAGTTGCTTTGGATACTGCCAAGTTGACTTTTAAACCCATTTCCTGATCTTTTCTTGGAAATTATTAAACATGCTTTATTCTGTTTCTAAATCCCCTAATTTTTTTAAAGTAAAATTTGGATTTTGTTACCTCACATGTCATCATACAATTAGGTAGGGCATTTTGCTTTAAAATCCTTGTAGGGAAGATAAAGTCTTAGAAGACATTGCAGATCCTAGTTTTTGCTACAAATGTAGGTAAACACCTTTCAATAATAGCAAGATAATAGCACTGCATAAATGGGAAGACATTGTATAAAATACAGGGTAAAGGCTCCACCTTTGCATGTATACACCTCTGTATGATTAAATTTTATCCTTTGCAGAGGTAATTGCACAAGATATGGAGTTAAGCTGTGAAGAAGCTCATGGTCTGTCTCTGAAATGGGCAAAACAAAAGAGATACACTGAGCACAGCTTTGGAAAATCCAAGTAATAATGCAACATCATTTCAGGTAATCCACTAAAGTGAGTGGAACTAAAGGAAAAATCAGAATGAAAGACTGATTATCCAGAGAGAATAGGCAGTAATGTCTGTTTGTTTGTTAATGGCAAACCACCACCAGTCTTCAGCCATTTGAAATCGTATTTTCTTGTCTGTAGTTTCCAAGGGTGACTGAACTCAAAAACAAGACTAACTGCACTGATGGAGTCACATGGATTGACCTGACAAAAGATTTGTCAAAGCAGCACATCCATCATAATGTGGAAGGGGAAGGGGAAGGAATGTAATTTGTCACTGGCAGCAAAATGAAACTTGGGTATCTGTATTAAGGTGTCTCGGTCAGTTAGTGGTCAATCTAGTGGTAAGGAGCTTATGGCAACCACTTTGTAAGTGCCACATATCCAGGGAGATTTGGGTGCAGGCAGCAGAGTACAGAGATCAGAAGGCATAAGATGTGGATGAGCCTTAACAGCTCTCAGAAGGAAGTACAGGGCCAAGAAATGAACTTAATTTGACAGAATAAGGACTTTGGTTTATCAGTCCAGAACAACTAAAGGTTTTTCTGCAAAGGCCTGGTCTAAACAGGCAGATGCAGAAGAAGCAATCTAACAAAAACACATTCTGATACATATTTTTGGGCTTAGGAGTCAAGTATGGAAGAGCTCTTGCACATCCCAAGATGGTCTGAAGATTGGTCTGAAGAAGATTATCTTTGCCTGTACAAATTGTTTAACAGAAAAAAAAGGCATAGAGACACTTTGGAGTTTTCCAGAATATTCTCAGACAATAACTCACTCAGCTTCTGTTCAAAACTGGGATATAGTCCAACAAATATTCAGATTTATGAGAAATAGTCATAGTATCTGACATCACCACTTAGAAACTTATCCAAGCAGATAGAGAACATTATTGCAACCACATAGTTTGTCTGTAAAACCTCATTAAAAATACTATCTGATTAGCATGAAAGTACTCTCTTTTTGATGAAGAGAAGTTCATGCTCTATATGCTGTCTCTAAGGGAAAAATACAAATGGAATCTCCAGCACCTACATCTAGAATCAGTTTTCACAAATATTACTTTTTTTGTACCATGTCTTAGTAATCTATCCAGTATCCACTACGAAATATCCATTAAGCTCCTTAGAGGTACAAAAGGGTTAAAATCAAGCTTTAATATAAGGAATAATGCTTAAGTCCCAAAACCAGAAATACTATAGCTGTGTAAATATTTCTATAAATCAGATTTTTTCGTTAAAATAGAAAAACATGTCTCACACTGAGAACCTGCTATCACTATATGTTAGTCCATTTGTGTCAAACTAAAAAAAAGCCTGCCATGTGAAAATCCAAAGTACGAGATGTGCCTGTAAGAAGAGCAAAGAATAAAAAGCTCTTGTTCAATTTCAAGTGAGGGGCACTGCTGAAAATACAGATATCCTTTGCTTGGTTTTGAATTCATCAGTGACTTATCTTGCCCAAGATATACAAAAGTTAGAATACACACATGGACCTTTGCAAGATTTTTCATGCTTTGCTTTTAGTTTTGGGAGGCTTACTGGGTGGGGAAAAATTGTTTGTTTTTTAAATTTTGTTTGTTTGCATTTTTGTGGGATTTTTTCTTGTTGTTCTTGTTGTTTGTTTCTTTTGGTTTTTTACCTTTTATGGTTTTTGTTTTCATAACCTGCAAGAAAAGAGTATCAGGTGGCCTGGAATTTTGTGCAAATTTTTTCTCAACTTAGACTACAATGGATGATGTTACCAAGTCTTAAAACAATTGTAGGAAGCACTTATGTTACGCCTATGTCCCTAAAAGAAACAAAAAAGACACAAACAAACAAAACAAAACAAAACAAACAAACAAAAGAAAAATAAAAAGAAAAAAAAGAAAGAGAGAAACAAGGATCACCCAGGAAATTGATAGAAAATTATTGTCAACAGAAATCAGGTGGAGCCACCTAGCTCCTGTCTGTGCAAATCTCACATCTCCAAGCACCATGCCTAACAGAAATGGAGAAGAACAAATACAAATATGTTGCTGATAAAATTGATCTAATAGGGTAGCAGATTGAAGAAGCTATTTTCATAACACTGGTACCTAAAGTAATTAAACAATCAGAGGATGACTACATGATGAGAAGCAAACCCATTTCATAGCTGTAACTGGCTGAAGTTCAGAGAGATGTTTCTGCTCTGTGGAGGAGGAGAAGAAAAGATTATGTGATAAAAAGACAAATGTAGGAAAACATCATCCCAGTGAAACTAGAGTTATCATCAAAATATATGACTGATAACCTGACCTATGCAGGGCAACATCTATGAAGTATATTTTATTTAAAGCAAGGAAATGAACTATATTTCTTAAGTGTAGGAACATTTTGGTGAATGATGCAAAAATATTCAGCTGTCATACATACTGAGCTACCATTCACCCAAGCCCAGAGCAGAGCAATGTTTTGGTGAGCACATCATTTATTGCTGGTTCAGGAACTTAAGTTCGTACCCAGTTCTCAGTTCCAAAAATTACTTCTCAATGTGAACATTTGCACAATGCAAAATGCATGCAGTAACTTTGTAGAAAAAAAAGACTACCTCTTTCAAGAGAAACATTATCCCTTAATAACAGAAAATGTCCCTAAATCTTCAGTGCGACCTTGAAAAAGGCAAAACCTGTAATAATTGAAAGAATTCTTAAAAAAACCTCTTGCTTCAACTGGGGCAGATACTGTTTTGAGCATTTAGACCAGAGCCCTCATTAGCACAAGAGGCATGAAGCACATTAGAATTCAAAGACATTTGTCAGCTTTTCATTCAACAGCAGAGTGTAGTTTAAATCCAGACTTAAAAACGAGAGAGATGCTTTTTGTATGGGCAGATAGTTTTTTATATGGGCAGGACAAGGTACCATGGTTTCAAAATGGAAGAGGACAGGTCTAGATTAAATGTTAGAAAGAAATTCTTTCCAGTAAGGGTGAGGCCCTGACACAGGTTGCCCAGAGAAGCTGTGGCTGCTTCATGCCTGGAAGTGTTCAAGGTCAGGTTGGACAGGGCTTGGAGCAATCTGGGACAGTGGAAAGTGTCCATGGAAGAAGATGATCTTTGAGGTCCCTTCCAACTCAAACCAATTTGATTTCACAATTAGAGAACAGCACTGCTGCCATAATAAAATTATTTTTAATTAACTAAATCAGATAAGAGAAGGGGATTATCTTTAGCAAACCTAGAAAAAGGAGGGGTGGTTTGTTGTCTTTTGTAAGAGCAACCGTGGACAGCAGGGAGAGGGAACTCTGCAAACCTGAGACATGTGGTTTTATTGCAAGGGTCATGGGTAAGAAGGGCCTTGCCTTCAGCCACCAGCCTCGGCTGAAGGGAAGTCCCAAAGAGTGAAGGAGAGAGAGGACA
>JBBMKD010000115.1:11527913-11543736 GCA_037834095.1 Argya squamiceps
GCTCAGACACCTGCCCTCTTCAATTGTCCTGTTAAGTGTCCCCCTCTGGAACCTCCCTCTCTTTCCATCCATTGGCCCAAATTCTCCTGTTGCCTCAGGCTGTGTCCTGGGGTACAAATGGGAGAAGGACAGGCCAGTCTGTGCTTTTGCATGTGGAGCTGCACCCGAATAAACACCTTCCAAACCCACGGCAGAAGTCCGATCTTCATTTCCAGGCCTTATCCACGTTCAGCCAGCTGATCTGAGGAACCCACACAAACTGTCTCAGTTGGTCTGGGGTTTTCTGCTCAGCCGGTAAAGCAGCTCCCCAAGGAGAAACCACCATAATTGACCTTTCTAATTAATAGCTTAACTTTTATATTTCAGGGCTTGAAATTGATTTTATATCCCCTTTATATTTTTGACATCCAAAATCATAGTTAAATGAAAAATTTCCCATATCTCTCCCTTCTTTTTGCACCAATAGAATTTTTTTATTGATTTGTCAATTAATCTCTGTGTTATAGATATATATATTATAAAGTTGGCTTTTTGCAAGGTGTGTGCTATATGAATAATAACATTGTATTAAGAATATAAGGTTTTTATTTCTGTTATTAGTAAAGAAAACTAGGCATAGGGGTAGTAGTTGATATAGTATGCTTAAACTGTCTGTTTGGGCGGGATAACATCCAGTGGACACGTAAAAGAAGACCCTGCTATTGATAAACCAACTATCAGCATCTACCATCTGAAGAAAATATGAACCAAGGCCCAACCTGGAGGTGATAATGAAGACACAGCCAAGAAACACGCATGCTCTAAGAAGGCAGACCCAAGGAGGGACCATGGAAAACAGTTCCTGGAGTATGGAAACTAGTTTATGGAAAAATATGACTATTCAACAGACTGATGCAATAGAAAGGGTATTTAAACAATGTCTCTGATACAGCAAGATGTGGACTTGGCTGAATGCCAAGTCACCCGGCCAGCCGTACTTTGCTTTTTTTCTATCTCCTAATAGTCTTACTTTCTATTAAACTTATCTCTTAAAATCTACATAGAAAGTGAACCTAATTTTTCACATCTGTAAGCATTGTAAAATACAAGGCACTACAAAAGGTATGCACAAAATAGCATGCAAAGCATAAATGGCTACTTTAAGCTTTTTATCCAGCTGCTAAGCCCATAATCTCTGTATTAGTTTGAAAGACAGGTGTCTCGCAGGGAAAATCTGGAGCCTCCCTTGAAATGGAGAATGTAAACCCCTTCCCTCCAAATCATTATAATTTTGAAATTAAGGGGTCTTTTAGGCAAAGGTATGGGGATAGGAATAGCAGTTCTTTACTAGTATGTATAACCATGCAAACCAAGAACAACAACTACAGCAATAACAACAAAATGGAACCAGGAACCCAGTAACAGCTTCTCTGACTGTAGGCACTTTCCCCTTTGATGCATTTACAGTCACAGCCAGTAGGGGCGCTGGCAGGCTCCCGGTGGGCAGGGCAGGTGTAATGATCCCCACGCGGCTGCAGAGGGCGCTGTGGCGCGAGCTCGGGGACCGCACCACAGTGCGGTAATGGCGACTGTCTCAGACTGGAAGAGATGGAAGAGATGGATCAGAAATTCTGGAGCTAAGGCTGAAGACGCAGGAGGTCTCGGCAGACAGGGAGTGTGGGCTATAATTATAGTCTGAGGCTAACTGCAAAGCTTTAAAGCCAAGGATGATAATGTCCTCTCCAACTAAGAACAAAGAAATAGTTTTGTTAGAAAATTTATCCAGATAATATTAATCTTTGTATTTCATCTAAAGACTTCATTCTTCCTTTTCACTTTTGAGGCCAGTGAGGAAGAAGTACAAAAATATGTACGTTCAAGAAAGAGGTGAGACCAGTGAGACAAAATGAGAAAAAAAAAACAGGGAAAGGAGCAGAAGCAAATTAAAGAATCTGTTGCAGCCAGCTACATAAGGACAACAAAAAATGTATTTGCTCTCTCACTGTACAGAACACTGTACAGCACATGTTCATCTATCAGCCTCTCTTTCAGGATGCTCTTGGTTTAGTGTAGAATTTTTTTTTCCTTTATTTCTTTCTTCATTTCAGAGAAAATTCAGCTCTAATGCCTAGGGGCATTGGACAAGACATGCATTGTATACAACACAGAGAAAACCACTGACTGAAATAAATTTAGACTCTGAATATCATTTTAAAGAAAACATGTTCTATGTGAAATTCTGTCCACATCACAGACAGAAGATTGATGTAGAAGTATCAGAAGATATCCATTTTTTAAGAAGAACTGGGAAGGGTAGAGATGTAAGGGGAAGAGTACCGTGGACTTGACCAAATGCACAAATTACTACAATAGATTTAACAGATTTCTAACCCCTGAATGAGTAATTCCTATCCATCTCTGAATCATGTTAATTCCAAACCAATTTGGTACCTGAGGCTTCACACTGCTGGTTTAATGCTCAACAAAATTCATTGGCTATTAGCATGTCCCAGTTTAATCACTACCTCCCATTCTCACTTGTTAAAAAACAGCTGCAGTGACTACAGTTAAAACAAAACAAAAGAAAACAAAAACAAAACCCCAAAAACCAAAAAACCAGCCCCTAAAGAAAAAACGACAACAAACCAAAGGAAAAAAAAGGCAAACTCAATCCAGCAGTAACATGGGCTAGTAACTACAAACATCAAATGCTGCAGTGACACCAAGCGGTGAAACACCAGTTGTCACCCTGTCAGTACAAAGCCGAGTCTCTGTTTTAACAATTCTCATTTCTTCCCGGTTTAAACTTTCCTTCCTCTATCTCGGTACCCAGTCCCAGTATCAATGTTCAAATATATTTTCAGTATCAGCATATAGCTTTTTCTACATAAAGGATTAACAGAAATCTATCGATCTTCCAAGAAAAAAAAAAATCAAAAATTTCTTCTGATGGAAGAGGAAAAAAAGTGCATTCCCCAACAGGTCCATCTGTTCCTGCTTATACCACATGTCAGAAAATGGTGAGAGAATTCCCTAAGTTAAACTGCTCAGAATTTTTTAAAAACAGATATTTTTAAAAATATATATATGTCATAGAATCATAGAATATTTTGAGTTGCAACGGACCTACTGCAACCCCCTCCCCCTACAATGACCAGGGAATACAATTTAGAAGTGTCTCCTTCTCCTCCCTCAATTTAAAGGGATCCTTTTGTGCATTCATCCTTTTGTGACAGAAAGGGCTGCAAGACATTTTGCAATTAGTTACACTAATTTTATTAAGGGCTTTTCTTCACAGAGACATTTTTTTGAACAGACACCCAAAACTGTTCAAACACAATGCACATGCACACAACACAGCTGTCCACCCCTGTAATAATGCTTTGGTTCTCTTTAGACTTGCATTCACTCTAAGTTCTTCCAAAATTCAGTTCATCCATCTCAAGGTATTTCTTTTGTCTCTGTATTCAAACTGGTACTAATGAAACACTGATACTGTGAATTTAAAAAACAAAACTGTTTGATACTCTTACTACAACACAGAATCTTTGATTATATGATATTACTACTTTTTGTTTGCATTATCATTGCACCTCCATAACCATTTACTCACATATTTCTCAGTCTCCTGTGATGTAGCAGCTATCTTTGTAGCAATTATGTCATCCTAATAAAAATCATTCTTATGACCAGGCCTTACACTGGACTGATCCAGAGATGTATTCCCAAATAAAAACAAGACTCTGCTACATGCTTTAATTCTATAAATCCACTGGAAGTGCAGACTTGATATTACTCAGATGTTAACTCCAAAATGCTACAAGGACTCAGTAATTTGGAAATGAGCAGAATTAAACAAATACTTTAAAAGTCTTGTTACTGTAAAAAGAAATCCAAAACCAACCCAGAATTACTAATTATAAACACAACAACATAATAATTCATTTGAATATTTAGAGATTAATGGAAGATATTTCTGTTTTAATGCACAGGAATTGCAAGCCTACTGATATTGAATTACTAGTCCAAATGTTCTAATTAATAAATAAAGTTCTAGGAGATATTGATATGTATGTAAATAAATTGCCATCAGAAGTCTTGATTTCTTTTATTGATATGGGAAATTATTGAGGATGAAAATAGAAGTTGCCAGAGGAATTTTCTTCTGGGCAATAATCAGTCATACCACACCGGCTGAAAATAAAATCAAGTGCACAGGTCCTTTCATTACTTTGTATATTTATTGGGAAAGCTGAGTTGTAGTTTTGTCAAGTTTCTCCTGCTTCATAAATGAAGAAGAACCTAAGTGCTAAGTGATAAAAACCCAGCATCTTCAACAAAACTATGTGGCCTCCTATTAATCTTCACTCCCCTTGCCTGGAGAGCCATCCCATTTTTATTCTGCAAGTTAAGAAGATGACAGACAATACAACAGAGGTCTGGGCAGGCACTCATGACACTCATGACACTCATACCTAAGAGGTATCAAAGGTCCAGAAAGAGTAATTTCAGAATCCTTAATAATGGATCATTTCTATGCTGGCCCAAAGATTAAAGGTGTCAACAAAACTTGTGAATATCTGTACATATACATATACATATATACACATATACATATATACATGTGTATATATACACACAACTTTAAGCACTAAGTGTATTCCTGAGTATGCAGAGGATACAAAGTATAACAGCTTGAAATTATCATGCAACTGCAGCTTCCAGTTGATTTCTTGAACTGTTCCCCAACACTGGGAAGAAAAAAATCCCACTACATTTGCATAGCTATAGGACATTTCTCAGCTCAGCAGCAGAAATAGAGCAGAACAGCAGTGGAAAGCTCATGAGGTCCAAGCTCAAGTTGCTCTTGCTGGACAGTGCATGGTGATGATAATAAAACCTAAGGATTTATAGAAGTTTTTCCAGTCTGAAAGTTGTCCTTAGCTTCAGCAACCCACAGGAATTTGGCACTGAAGAAATCACCAGTTTTCTGATTTGAAAAGTGATCATGTTTCAGGGCAAGTCCCTGAATAGGTTCGTCTGTTTCACTGTAGATAAAGAAGCTTTCATTAGAGAGAGTCAGAGGTTAACAAAGAGATTTAACAAGACCTAACAAAAAGAGATTAGTAAAAGGGTGTTCACTCCCCCGTGTGCCCAGCCAAATTTCTATTCTGCTTTAAAGGTACTTCTAAAAGTTGTTTTGGATACTGCCATGTTGACTTTTAAACCCATTTCCTGATCTTTTGTTGGAAATTATTAAATATGTTTTATTCTGTTTCTAAATCCCCTAATTTTTTTAAGGTAAAATTTGGATTTTGTTACCTCACATGTCATCATACAATTAGGTAGGGCATTTTGCTTTAAGATCCTTGTAAGGAAGATAAAGTCTTAGAAGATATTGCAGATCCTAGTTTTTGCTACAGATGTAGGAAAATACCTTTCAGTGAGTATTAGCAGGATAATAGTACTGAATAAATGGGAAGACATTACATAAAATACAGGGTAAAGGCTCCACCTTTGCATGTATACACCTCTGTATGATTAAATTTTATCCTTTGCAGAGGTAATTGCACAAGATACGGAGTTAAGCTATGAAGAAGCTCATGGTCTGTCTCTGAAATGAGCAAAACAAAAGAGATACACTGAGCACAGCTTTGGAAAATCCAAGTAATAATGCAACATCATTTCAGGTCATCCACTAAAGTGAGGAAGATTAAAGGAAAAATCAGAATGAAAGACTGATTATCCAGACAGAATGGGCAGTAATGTCTGTTTGTTTGTTCTGTGGCAAACCACCACCAGTTTTCAGCCATTTGAAATTGTATTTTCTTGTCTGTAGTTTCCAAGGGTGACTGAACTCAAAAACAAGACTAACTGCACTGATGGAGTCACATGGATTGACCTGACAAAAGATTTGTCAAAGCAGCACATCCATCATAATGTGGAAGGGGAAGGGGAAGGAATGTAATTTGTCACTGGCAGCAAAATGAAACTTGGGTATCTGTATTAAGGTGTCTCGGTCAGTTAGTGGTCAATCTAGTGGTAAGGAGCTTATGGCAACCACTTTGTAAGTGCCACATATCCAGGGAGATTTGGGTGCAGGCAGCAGAGTACAGAGATCAAAAGGCATAAGATGTGGATGAGCCTTAACAGCTCTCAGAAGGAAGTACAGGGCCAAGAAATGAACTTAATTTGACGGAAGAAGAACTTTGGTTTATCAGTCCAGAACAGCTAAAGGTTTTTCTGCAAAGGCCTGGTCTAAACAGGCAGATGCAGAAGGAGTAATCTAACAAAAGTACATTCTGATACATATTTTTAGGCAGTGCTTAGGGGTCAAGTATGAAGGAGTGTTGCAGTGCATGCTTAAGACTTTCAGAGTTTTATATGTATTTTATTTATATCGTGTTGGTATGTCCCTTCCCGAATGCTCTCACCCATCCCCTGACCTCTGTGGTATCTCCCAGAGGGGAGCCCCTTGTCAATCACCCTGGAAACCTGAAGGGAAATCATCTCCCATTCGACCAGGTGCTCAGACACCTGCCCTCTTCAATTAACAATTAACAATCTGGAACCTCCCTCTCTTTCCATCCATTGGCCCGAATTCTCCTGTTGCCTCAGGCTGTGGCCTGGGGTACAAATGGGAAAAGGACAGGCCGAGCCATGCTTTTTGCACGTGGAGCAGCATCAATAAACATCTTCCAACCCACGGCAGAAGTCCTCTCTTCATTCCAAAGCCTCATCCACACTTCCAGCTAGCAGATCTGAGGGACCCACATGAACTATTGCAGTTGGTCTGGGGTAAGCAGCCACAGCTGGTAAGCTGCTCCCAGGGAGAAACCACCGCAGAGGAGCTCTTGCACATCCCAAGATGGTCTGAAGACTGGTCTGAAGAAGATTATCTTTGCCTGTACAACTTGTGATCAAACCCAGTTGTACAGCCAGCCCGGTAGTGACAAATGCAAAGGTATTTGTTGTCATATATATCTTACTTTAGTTTGATTAGCACATTTGGGAGAGACAGTAAAAAATATCACTCTGTAAAGGGAACTGCTGCTTGAACCAAGTACTGCTAGCCTTCCCATCCCAGTGCAAGGGAAAAGATCACATCTTTTGCATGACAGAGGAGGCATGAGGAATTTTCACAACTGACAGGAGAAAAGTCTTATTAGGAAGGTTTTCATGGCTATAAACATAAAGACGGTTCTGCAATGCAAGTTTTAAAGGATGCACTCCCAAGGGAAAAATTCTGCTGCAGAGAAGGGTGTCTTGGCAGGATGTTATGTAATAAAGGCTCTTCACAGGGCAAAAAAATATGAGTCTTTGAGTTCTCTTTGGCAGAAAACAGAAGAAAAAGGCATAGAGGCACTTTGGAGTTTTACAGAATATTCTCAGACAATAACTTCTGTTCGAAACTGGGGTTATAATGAATACTCAGATTTAAGAGAAATAGTCATAGCATCTGACATCATCACTTAGAAACTCATTCAAGCAGCTAGAGAATATTATTGCAACCACATAGTTTGTCTGCAAAACCTCATATAAAAAAATAATATCTGAGCAGCATGAAAGTACTCTCTTTTTGACAAAGAGAAGTTTATGTTCTATATGCTGTCTCTTAAGGGAAAAATATAAATGGAAACCCCAGCACCTACATCTAGAATCAGTTTTCACAAATAATACATTTTTTTGGACCATATCTTAGTAATCTTTCCAGTAGCCACTAAGAAATATCAATAAAGCTTCTTAGAGTTGCAAGGGGTCAAAATCAAGCTTTAATATAAGGAATAATGCTTAAATCCCAAACCCAGAGATATTATTGCTGTGTAAAAATTTCTATAATTTCTATTTCTACCAGATTTTTTTGTTAAAAATAGAAAAATATGTATCACACTAAGAACCTGCTATCACTATATGTTAGTCCATTTGTGTCAAACTAATAAAAAGCCCATCATGTGAAAATCCAAGATATGAGATGTCCCCTTAAGAAGAGCACAGAAGACTAAAAAGCTCTTGTTTAATTTCAAGCGAGGGGGACTGCTGAAAATGCAGATATCCTTTGCTCAATTTTGAATTCAGCATTGACTTATTTTGCCCAATATATACAAAAGTTAGAATACACACATGGACCTTTGCAAGATTTTTCATGCTTTGTTTTTAGTTTTGGGAGGCTTATTGGGTGGAGGGTAATGGCTTGGGTTTTTATTTTGTTTGTTTGTTGTTTGTTTGGGGGTTTTGTGGGGTTTTTGTTGTTGTTCATGTTGCTTGGAGATTTTTGCTTTGTTTTTTACTTTTCATGGTTTTTGTTTTCATGGCATAACCTGCAAGGAAAGAATATCACATGGCCTGGAATTTTGTGCAATTTTTTTCTCAACTTGGACTACAATGGATGATGTTACCAAATCTTAAAACAATTGTAGGAAGCACTTATGTCATGCCTATGTCCCTACAAGAAAAACAAACAAACCAAAACCAAACCAAACCAAAGAAAAAAACCAAAAACAGAAAAAAAAAACCAACCAAAACCAAACCAAAACCCACCTGTGCCCCTTGCAAAAAAAAAAAAACCAAAAAAAAAACCAAAAAAAAAAAACCCCAACCCCAAAAAGCAATGAGAAACAAGAATCAGCCAGGAAACTGATAGAAAATTATTGTCAACAGAAATCAGGTGGAGCCACCTAGCTCCTTTCTGTGCAAATCTCACATCTTCAAGCACCATGCCTAATGGAAATGGAGAAGAACGAATACAAACATGGTGCAAGTAAAGTGGATCTAGTGGGGTAGCAGATTGAAGAAGTTATTTCCACAACACTGGTGCCCAAAGTAATTTAACAATCAGAGGATGACTAGATGATGAGAACCAAACCCATTTCATAGTTGTAATTGGCTGAAGTTCACAGAGATGTTTCTGCTTTGTGGAGGAGGAGAAGAAGAAAAGATTATGTGATAAAAAAGACAAATGTAGGAAAACATCATCCCAGTGAAGCTACAGTTATCATCAAAATACATGACTGATAACCTTACTTATGCAAGGCAACATCTGTGAAGTATATTTTATTTATAGAAAGGAAATTTACTGTATTTCTTAAGTGTATGAACATTTCAGTGAATATCTGATGCAAAAATATTCAGCTGTCATACTGAGCTATCATTCACCCAAGCCCAGAGCAGAGCAATGTTTTGGTGAGCACATCATTGATTGCTGGTTCAGGGACTTAAGTTCTTACCTAGTTCTCAGTTCCATGAATTACTTCTCAATGTGAACATTTGTACAATGCAAAATGCATGCAGTAACTTTATAAAAAAAAACCCACTCCACTACACTTCTTTCAAGAGAAACATTATCCCTTAATAACAGAAACTGTCCCTAAATATTCAGTGCAACCTGAAAAAAGGTTCAAACTGTAATAACTGAAAGAATTCTTTAAAAAACTCCATGCTTCATCTGGGGCAGATACTGTTTTGAGTATTTATACCACAGTCCTCAATAGCACAAGACACATGAAGCACGTTAGAATATTCAAAGACATTTGCCAGCCTTTTATCCAGCTGCAGCAGTAGAGTGTGGTTTAAATTCAGACTTAAAAAGGAGAGAGAGGGGCTTTAATATGGGCAGGTAGTGGCAGGATATGGTACCATGGTTTTAAACTGAAAGAGGACAGGTTTAGATTAGATGTTAGAAAGAAATTCTTTCCAGTAGGGGTGGTGAGGTCCTGACACAGGTTGCCCAGAGAAGCTGTGGCTGCTTCACCCCTGGAAGTGTTCAAGTTCAGGTTGGACAGGGCTTGGAGCAATCTGGGACAGTGGAAAGTGTCCATGGAAGAAGATGAGCTTTGAGGTCCCTTCCAACTCAAACCAATTTGATTTCACGATTCTTAGAAAACAGCACTGCTGCCATAATAAAATTATTTTTGATTAGCTAAATCAGATAGGAGAAAGGGGTTATCTTTAGCAAACTTAAAAAATGGAGAGGTGGTTTGTTGTCTTTGTTGGGTTTTAGTGGGATTTTTCCAATTCTATATAGAACTGAGGAAGACAAGAAGACAAGAAGAAAGGAATTAAAGATTTCAGAACTGAAAAAACAATTTGAAACCAATTCATTTCTCAGCCAGGCCTTCCCTTGATTGCTAGGAATTAGTTAGGTTTGCCTTGGTTGAAATACCATTTTTCAAACACTCTCTACATTAGCATCTTCCACCTAAAGAGTAATATTTGAAACACCTGACCTGGTAGAAAACAGCCACATCCTCCAAGTTTTCTTTAATTGCACCTGACATCCTTCCAGATATCAGAACTGTGCATGAAAAATGAACCTCCAGCAGACTGTAGGCAGACAGAGAAATGGGGAAACCTAAGTTGGCTCAGCTAGTTTGTAACCATGGGGGAAGCAAATAGCTCTTGGTGTGCACTCCACTTTCTCCGCTTTCCTTTCATGATGTAGTATGCTGATGGAGGTTGGTTTCACCATGTAAATCCAGTCTGTTGTACCTGAACAATTTTTACAGAGCCAGAGCTGTTTTTTTGCTGACAGTTTCATCTGTTGAGAAGCAAGAAAAGTTACTGTGAGCATCTGAGACTAACAACCTGCCTCTCACATCAAAAGATAAGGCTTTTTATTTAATATTCCCTATGGTAAGAGAGATGGGACTGAAGCTTTGAGTTGCAAATAGTAATTTTACTATAATCATGGTATTACCAACTATCAGGGATGTACCTGTGTGCACACTTGATGAGCTTTAGATATTAGTTCCTTGAGTTCTAGTTATTTTCACAGATGAGATAGTGAATCTGTTAGAAACAATGGACCAGCTCCAAATTAGGTAGCCGAGTGTCTTTTTTCCACTTTCACAACTCAATGGTGTGGGAGCTCTCTGGACAGAAAATACCATCTGTGCAAAGGAATTTCTCCAGGCAACTCCTGTTGTGACTAGAACTTGAAAAGTGTTATTTGACATTGTCATTGGATAATCTGGCCTTTTAAGTGATGGTTCTTGCTGCAGCATTGATCTGCTGACGTACAGAAATAACAGTTGTAAACAGCCAGTAGAAGCTGGTACTTCAGAGGCAGAAATAGGTACGTTGGATGATTGTTTGGGCACAGAAAATATTAATTTTCGTCCCTTCTTTGGATCTGAGCTTGGAGCCTGCCAGAAGAGTAGCATCTTTGTATAAACAGATTAATCATTACATAAATAAAAGGAAAGGCAATCAGCATCCGTTACATTTTCATTGCTTCGGAATTGCTGCTGCCCATATTGGGGCACATTCAGACTAATAAATTGCACAGTCTTTTGTACTTAATGCTTGGGAAAGCAATTATGCAGCAGCAATGCTCACAAGGGTATGCTCTGCAGCCAAAGTTTGACAAAAAGAATGTAGGAAGATCATGAAGATGAGGAAATACCCATAAAATGCAGTAAGCATTCAGTTGGTGATGATCCACTGCTTGAATTCTCTGCATATATTACCTAGGCCTGTTGAAATGGGAAGAACATTTTAAAGTTTATTTTCTTTGTGGAAGTTTTAAGAACTATTGGACAGCTATGGTTGTAGCTCTTAGGCTGTATTTTCCCCTTTCATTGTTAACAGCTGTAACATCATTCATAGGAATTTTTAATTCTTTTATTTGGGGAAAAAAAAAAGGAAAAGAAACTGAATAGAGCAAGTATTCTAATCTTGCTGCAAATGTTCATTTGTTCAGGAAGTGGTTTTAAACTTGTTGGGATTTAAATTTAAATTTGTTGGGATACCAACAAATCTTGCAACAAAAAAGTAGAAGATGATTGCAAAGAGTCAGAGAAGATACTCCCCTATCCATAACATTGTGCAGAGTAAAAATCTTGCAAATGAAATACAGATATTCATCCTTAAACTGGTGCAAAAATCAGGGCATCTCATTCCATTTGCACTTTGAAACTCCAGATCATTTTCTACTTCAAGCATCTGCTTAACTTTCAAAGAGTTCTGGATGCTTCTGCAGATATTTCCAGAAATTAATCCTGGACAAAGAATTACATACCCACAGGCCCCATCAAGCTGAAGGTCAGCCTTCTTTCATGGTAATGTCTGTCAAACACCACCATTTTATTGCCAGCTGAAAGGAAATACTTCACCCTGCCAGTGTGGTGCTTCCTTCACTCTTCAATGAGGGATGCATCTTTTCAGCAACTCACTCAGCAAATTATGGCAATGCTGGACATGCTGGATAACTGGACGATCTCTTAGCACCATCCTGCAGGTGCTTGATTGGATTTACCTAAATTTTCCAAATAATTATAACAATGATTATTAATTAAACGTAATTATGACAATCCTAATGGAACAAGTGAATTGAAAGAGTCAGAAATAAATGGGATCCTGTCACTTTGTGATAAAAGAAGTTTTGAGGATGAGGTCACAGGGTTTGGTTTTTGCTTGCAAATATGTGAGTAAGTTTGCAAATTCTCTATATTATAATGCACAGTAGGGTGGCTGTGAGCAACAGTTGGAATAGTGAAATCCAAATGAGTACAGCTGGTTGTAAGGAACTCCCTTCAGCTGACTACCCACAGACATCTTTCTTGAAAGCCTCCTCTGGCCATCATGCAAAACAGAAATCAAAGGAGTTTGGGGGGAGCTGGAGGTCTTGAAAAGAAAGATACACAGACACTATTAAATATCTGAAAAAGTTTCTGATGAAGAAAAACTTCTCCCATTGCTAAAAATAAACAATCCTCCATGAAAAGAAGAAATAACAAACCAGTTTTCACATGCTGCTGAAACAAAATTATGTACATAAATGATTGAATATGAATTGAAATTTTAAAAGTGTGAATGAGACCAAACCTAAACTCATCAATAATTTCCATTCATTCCCTAAAGCAACCCTTTATAAAGTGATCTTTTCCATTGTAACTGCTCAAGAGTTTTGAGGCATAACATGCATAGTGATGTGGCACCTACCCCAGGACTAACCATGTCAGTTATGTAGATTGTAACTGGATTTCACACTGATGATGTTCATCCAGAAAATTGCAGCTCTTTCACTTTCCAAAAATACCTAATTGTTCTCAGTAGCATGAACAGCTTCAGAAATAGCAAGTTTGAAGAAAAAGTTGAAGAATATGAATTCTGCATTCTTAACAGATAACTCAGTTAACCAGATGATTCTATATTCATTCAGTCAGAAGAGCCCTGTATGATACCAGTACAGTCAAAAGACAGTTTTCTTTCTCCAACCTCACATACTATTTTTTACAAAGTCTTTTAAATTTTTTTTGTAATAGATTCTTTTCTTTGCCCAGTTTTGCAACCTGCATAGTATGGACAGGGCAGGTCAAACTAAGCAGATTACTTGTGTGCCACCATAAATTAGATTTGTGACATAGTCCAGCTTAAAAAGAAAAACTTCACTCAGCAAGCTTCTCCTTCTTTCAGTTTTACAGTGGAGGATTTCTAATGTGGAACCACGGTTCAAAAGAAAGGACCAATATTAATTGCCTTTGGCAGCTGAAAACTATTTTTTCCTCAAGCTGCTCCTTTTGTAGTGTGCTGAAGGTCACAAGCCTCTCTCCTGTGCCACTATAACCTTTTCCAAATCTGTGGAGTGGCTCCAGTGAAAGAAAGGTGTAATAGATATGATGGATAAATTAGTGCATTAAAATATAAGCAATGTAATAGATGTAGTAAATAAAACTATGTATTAGAAATGTTATACTTTGTAACTCTGAAACTGCAAAGTAAGTCCAGATTCCCGGAATGGGAAAGGCGTTCCCACATACCAGGACTCACTTTGCAAATGTCAAGTGACAGATTGACACCTCGATTTGCACGAGAAAAGGAGGTGCCCACCAGGATGTTGCTT
This sequence comes from Argya squamiceps, assembly GCA_037834095.1. Lineage (NCBI taxonomy): Eukaryota > Metazoa > Chordata > Aves > Passeriformes > Leiothrichidae > Argya > Argya squamiceps. The sequence goes on from JBBMKD010000115.1 coordinate 11,541,733, forward strand.
GTTTGAATCAAACCCTCTGCACTTGGACCATCAAGACATTGATGGAGAACCCTGAGTTTTGAGAAATCAACATCCCAAAAGAAGGTTCCAGGAAAACCCTTTCAGACATACCCCAGTGCTGGGAAATCTGTTTAGGATTCATCACCGGGTGAAAGACTATGTTTGAATATGAAGACACAATGCACCTGCCACCGAGCACAAAATACAGTATAAAACTCGGACTCAAACCCCTGCAAATCGTGGAACAGGGCAGGACTGCACCCTTGCTATCGGCTGCCTGTTTCACCCAACATTCGAATGTTGTTCCGTGGCTTTCCCAGATAGATTTTTGAAAATGGAAAAATAAAATTTATTCATTTTATCTGATTGGCTAATATTAATTTATAACACAGGTATTATGTTTTAGCTCTTCATTCCATATTAAACCTTCAACCCACTGGGACCTGGACCACCATGAGTCAGAGAGGGGATGGCGAAGGGTAACTTGTGACTGGTGAAGGCAATTGTTCTCTGACTTGCACAGATCATGATTGCCTAAACCTGACTTAGCTGTGTTATAAATACATATTATAAAGTTGGCTTTTCGCAAGATGTGTGCTATGTGATTATTAACGTTGTGGTAAGGATATAAGTTATTATTTCTGTTATTAGTAAAGAAAACTAGGGATAGTGGTAGCAGTTGATATAGTATGCTTAAACTGTCTGTTTGGTCAGGATAACATCCAGTGAACACGTAAAAGAAGACCCTGCTATTGATACACCAACTATCAGCATCTACCATCTGGAGAAAATATGAACCAAGGCCCAACCTGGAGGTGATAATGAAGACACAGCCAAGAAACACGCATGCTCTAAGAAGGCAGACCCAAGGAGGGACCATGGAAAACAGTTCCTGGAATATGGAAACTAGTTTATGGAAAAATATGACTATTCAACAGACTGATGCAATAGAAAGGGTATTTAAAGAATGTCTCTGATATAGCAGGCTGTGGACTTGGCTAAATGCCAAGTCACCTGGCCGGCTGTACTTTGCCTTTTTTCTATCTCCTAATTGTCTTATTTCTATTAAACATATTTCTTAAAATTTACATAGAAAGTGAACCTTGTTTTTCACAGCTGTATGCAGCCATGGACTTCCCCCCAGACATACCACTGCAGGTAGGAGGAAGGGCTGCCTCTCTTGGTTTGGGAAGACAGGTATCTGCCAGGGAAAGCTGGAGTTTCCCTTGGAATGGAGAATGTAAACCACCCCCCTTTTTCCAATTATAAATTTGCAGTTAGAGGCTTTTAGGCAAAGATTTGGGGATAGAAATAGCAGTTCTTTACTAGTATGTATAACAAAGCAAACCAAAACAACAACTGCAGCATTAATAACAAAACAGTACCAAGAGCATTGAGGGCTTTGCTTCACAAAAACCCAGGGCAGTTTGGTCTTGGTGCACCTGCAGGACCCTCAGAACACCAAGCTGGAAACAGTGGAAAGGTCCTGAGAATGTCCTGGCAGGGCAGGGGCATGCAGGGTCACACTGTAGCAAAAGGCGCAGTGCCAAAGAAGCCACAAGGGCAGAGCAGGGCTGGCCCAGCTCCAGCAGGGCAGGCAGAGAAGCTCAGAAATTCCAAGGCAGGGGACCAAATGATGGTAGATTTCCCAGAGCCAGACTTTCTGGTGACAGTGAGCTCCTCTCGCAGCAAGCAGCAACCCAGCTGTTCTCTCTCCCTGAACACCGGAAAACAGAGAATAAAGCTGCCTCTAGCTCCGTCCTTTACCTGCCCCCAAAACTCGCCCTTATCTCCCCCTCCAAGCTTTGGCCACCTCTTTGTTTTGGTTAAGTACTCCTAAGTATCCAACACTTGGTCTCCTTAGTAACTTATGGGAAAAAATTCTTTAGAATAAAAAAGGAACAAACCTAACCCCCAACACTGCCTCTTGTAAGAAACAAAATGCCAATTTCTGAATTCAGTTAAATACTGTTTGCCTTGCTTATAGTAGTTTTTTTTGTCGTT
>JBBMKD010000115.1:11588087-11602324 GCA_037834095.1 Argya squamiceps
CCTGGCTCAACACCCCCCCCGCGTGGCCATGTTCAGCGAGCCAGTCCTCCACATCTAGATAGAAAGAACAATGAAATCCAGTTATTCTTAATGCCACACTCATAGTGTGTTTTTTAAAGGAGATAAAAAGATAACTTTGCTTATGATGCATTGTACACCTCAACTCTAAGATGGAGAGGGAACATATTTTCACACATATGCCTAAGTTTGTATGTCATATATGCTCGCAGCAGTCAAATAACGAAAGGAATTCTTCACTTTGTGAATTAAAGATTAAATTTTAAATTGCACCATCTAAGGACTAATTTTATGATCATGATCTCCTGCTTTCAATCAGCCAGGATTAAAAAAACCCAACAGTTTTTCAAGGCAGAAAACATGCTACCGTTTCTGATATGATGATACAATTTCTATACTAGAAAGTATGTGTCTCTTCCATTGTTACCTTTTATTTTCACGTCTTTGGTTTAGCTGGGAGATCTGCCTTAAACTTCCAATTTACTGTGGATATCACAGCCACAAATATTTAGAAGCCAGAAAATTTTATGGGCTTCAGATTGCTAAGTGTAAGTTAGGTACATGATACCTGTGGTAGTATGATATTTAAAAAGTCATATTAAAACATGATCTATCAGTTTAACTAAAACAAGGTCAAAAAATAACCAGGATTATTTTTTTATATTTCTCCTGTCATTTATATTACAAGGCACGAAAGGCAAAACAAACTCGGTCTGTCTATGCCTAGCAAAATAAATGAGGTTTCATATTTCAGATGCAAAGAGGAGGCACTTGAAGCAGATGAAAGGCAAAATTTTAGCTCACACAAAAAGGTCACTTACTGTCAGTCCTAAGAAGAAAACATCAGAGTAACACAGAGTCAGAGTTTGTGGGATGATACACTCTGCTTGCACTGAAGGTACAGTGAGGATAACAGGAGCAGGTTCCTCTGTCTCTCACCCCAACATGACAGGATTTCTCGGGAGGGAGAGCAGCGCAGAGAGGAAAATGCAGGCTTACAGAGCTGCACATTGTGACAGCAGGGAGATGGATGGTTTTAGAAAGGAATTGCTCCTCTGAAGCCAGAGATTGTTGGCCATAGAAAAAGACACCTAAAAGATTCCTTCATAAGATATTAGTGGATGATTTAAGGGAGTGATTAAATAACAAAAAAATCTTCCCTATAAAGAACCATCTAAAAAAGTCTGCAACTGGCTTTTGAAACTAGCATTGTGAAGGAGGTATTTCCTTAAAAACATCATAGTTTTCTTTTATCTTCAATAGACCATGAAAAGTCATAACTGTACTAGGAATGTATTTAATATTGATCTAATAATACTTAATCTAAATATCTATTGCAATTAAATCATACAGTAATAAATAAAGCTATTTTAGAGTTCTGCTAGCACTTTGCTTTCCATTGTATGGAAAGATAACTATCTGTCATCTAGACCTATCTATCATTTACAAACTTCACACCCTCCCTTCCTTTCATTTAGAACCTCCAGAAAGCAGAGATCACTAGAACACTGCCACTTTGAGAGGGATTATGGAGCAAACAAGCCTGAGGATGCAACTTCTGAGAAAGTAAGAAAAAAGAGGATTCACTGCCAGTGTTAGGTCTTGTCAAACATTCCTCCTTAGCCATTCCTTAGCCATACAAAGGAGCGGGGGAAGGGAAGAGGGTACCGGGGGCATGCACGAAGACCCCCGGTGCAGAAGGGGGCGGGCGGCCACGGGGAAGGGGCTCTGAGTGGGGCTCTGGGTGGGGGACCGAAAAGGAGGCAAGGAAGTTTGGGAAACGGATTTGTAGAGAATTCTCAAAGCCTGACAGAAGGCTCACATAATGTGCATCTGTATGCAAACCTTGAGATTAGAAATGCTGTCTTAGAGACGACATGGAATAGGATGGACATTGTTGAGAGAGAAATGGAATTGGAAACAAGTTTCAAATGATGGCCTTGCAAATATACTTTGGAGAAATAGAACTATGAAAGGTGCATTGTAGTAGGACCCAGGAGAGGTGATTTTAGATGATTGGCTTTAAGGCCTTTTAATGGCATTGTGTGGCAAAAGCTGATAGACCAAGAAACGCTTATATAATGTATTGTAACTAGGGAAATAGTTTGGCTTCTGATTGTGATGGCGTGAACTGTCACATCTATATTGTCTCACCCTTCACATGAGACTGAAAATGGAATAAAAGTTTTTAAAGCGCCTTTCAGTTGCCCCATCTCTGGGTCAGAAAAGGGTAATCCGACAGGGAAGGAGTTTAAGGCTGCGAGCGCAGCTCGTCCCTAGCCGCGGAGCGCGTCCTGCTGTCCTCGCCTGCGGAGTCGATCGACAGAGGTCCCGGCCCCATGCTCCCGGTGCGCGGCGGCGGCGAAGGGGACGCCCGCTCCTCCCAGAGCGCAGAGCGCCAGCGGCTGCGGCTGCTGTGGCCCGGCCAGGCAGCGCCAGGCAGCCCAGAGCCACCGACACCTCCCCACCCAGCGGCCATACCGGCGGGAAGGGGCAGCGGGCGGATAGCCAGGGAGGTTTGACTCCTAGGCGGGGAAAGGCTTCAGCCGCGGAAACTCCTTTCTGCCCTCCCCAGTCCGCCCGGCTGCCACAGGGGACACGGCGATGCTAACGGCGGCACGACCTTACTCTGCCCGGGACCGTGGGCTGCGAGCTTTGATGGCCAAGCGGCTGTGTCAGCGTCCCCCGTGCAAACACCTGCTGCTGCACCCTCGTCGTGGGTAAAGTGAAGGGAACTGGCAGCCACAGATGAGAATATCCAGTGCCAGTGTGTGCCAAGGAAAATGAGAAGTTGAATTTTTCACATTTAACACCCCAAACTGCCAGGTTACATCACTTCCTGTTACTTCTTGCAAAACAGCAGCAGTGTCTGCTTATGGTGACTAGGAAGATAAATGCTGTGGTGCTTGTGAAGGGCCTTTGGTATAAGAATAAGCACTGTGTCTGTAGGGTTGTACTGTAGGGTTTTTAAAATGTTTTGGCGTTTCCTGCCTACTGAGTACGATCCAGGTCATGTGAAGACACTGAATATTTTAAAAAAACCCCAACAAATCATCAATCAAACACCTCCAAAACTAGTCAGAATGGATACACAAATGAGACTAAACTCCTGTTGGTCACCTCTGTCAGTACTGATAATTAAAACAGGAATATTAATGGAATCATGTTGAGGTAGCACTTTGTGCAAATGACAGTGACGTATGAGGGATGAACACTCTCGCAAGCACAATACTGAAAGATTTCTAAATGACTGCTGAATACTGGTACTTCTACAGATCTTTGTCAGTTGTATTTTACCATTATTTTATAATTAACGTTTTGCATCTACTGTAAGCTACTTGTACCTTCAGAATAAAATGACAGTAAGTTTTTTGTGCGTCAGTATTGTTTTGTAGAACAGCTCTTCAAAAATGTACTCATGCCAATAAATATTTTAATGATTTCTCCTGTTTATGTTTCTAAGCTCCAGCAGGTAAGTCAGGTAATCTTGCACTCAATGATTATTTCAGCCAATGAAACGAAGTTCTGTTACATCTGACCAAGTGCCTGACTTTTTGAAGGAAAGTTAGAAGACAATAATGTCACATCTAACTTAGCAAAAACTATTTCCATTTTACATTTATGCAAGTAACTGTGCATCTACAACTGAGGAAAAGAAAAAGGCATTTTGTGCCTCTGCACTAGAAACACACCAGAATTCAGTTATAACAAAACACTGCTGGAAATTCCTGTCATAATCCTAATCAATACTACTGTTATAATATAAATTACAATCAACAGTTTTGACCAGAAACACAAAACATAACCTCCCAGTCAAAGTCACAGGAATGAGAATGACGTTTATTAATTCCCAGAAAAATATCTGGTTTGCATAGCAGAGATTGCTCCTTTACATAAAAAGATTATTGGTAAATTAGTATGATCCTTTCAGCTGTATACATTCCTCATGTTCCACAGGAGCTTTAATAAATTATCCCCAGAAATTGGCAGCATCCAAGCTTGACTTAATGTTGTGCATATTTTCTCGACGTTGTTTGGTGTAAATATTTGCCTCCCCTTTTTGCAGCCGATGCTTCAGAGCAGACTTTTGCTGCTTGGTCAGTTGACGCTTTATCTTCTGTTTCACCAGCTCCTACAAACACATTATTTGTCATGAAAACTTCTTTAAGTCATTTAACAGTAGGACATGATATGATAATAGAAATTTTTCAGGACCAACATAAACATTCATGATTCATGATGTTCACCTTGATTGCAGAAATGAATAGGGTTGTTTCCTTGTAAGAAAATCATAAAACAGTTTAGCTGACTGAAAAAGGAGATTCTCTGCTACGAACAAGGTCTGCGTGGAGTGCTGTGTGTGTGCTACACTCTCAGGACTCAGCACCTAATGGGGTATGGGGTTATCTGTGCTTTTGTCTTCTGATAGTCTTTGTTATAATAAATAGCATTTTAAATATTTTTTAATTCTAAAGTTAAACTTCAAGTGTGTTCCTTACTAAGATGCTAAAGGACCCACAGCTCTCAGTGCAGAACATAGGCCTTATGCAAAAATGTAAATACTGATAATATTGCAGAACATTCCATGCCCAGCAGTATTATTTGTTTTGGGCTGATTTTTTTAAAACCCTGGTTATTCTGAAGTTTAGGTTACAAAAAAGTTACTGATTCTAATGGAGAACATCAACTCTGTTAACACAAGTGTGGCTAAGAGAGCTGGGGAATTAGTGATTTACAATTCCTCCTCCAGTTTTCCCATTCCATCAAACTGGAGTAGTTCCATGAAATTTAATCTGTTTGCACCTGTGGCTCATTCTGAACTCTGCTCTCCATTGTGATGGCAATATCTGCCCACAACCAAAACGAAGCCATGATTTTGTACATTGTGGCATGGTCCCAGCTTAAGTTGCCACACTGATCCCCGCTTGCGTATTTTTTCTTGGAAGAAGAAGAGAAATTGAATTATTTTCATCTATTTTATCATGGTGGAATCGCATCTTGCTGGAAACCTGCTGGAATAAATTCTGCAAGGTGAGTACACAGAAATCTTTTGGAAAAGAATGTCAAGGAATCTCTAAGAAGAGAGCTGAGACAGGCAAAATTAAATCCGGATTCAAGAATCCACGTTCAAAATAAATATTAATTGTGGTTAGCAACAGAAATGGATGAACTGATGCTGTTAGTGCATTAGCGTATATTAATATAAATTAGTTATTGGGTAAATGAGAATTGTTAGTGTTCATATGGAGCTTCAGTGAGAGACCAAAAAGCAAAATATGAAGGAGAGTTCTGAAAATGACTCCCCATAAACAATTACAGCAGTATCAGTCCTATTTTCTGCGGGACTGGAGAAGCACACTGCAGAGATACATGGTGACTGTTTTTAAAGATGATTAATGCCAGAGAACAATTTCAGAAACAGGTGCTAACAGCTATGTGCAATTTAAGGAGGTCTGAGGGTAAACTAGATGACAACATAACAAAATAATACTTACCAGAGGAATGGTTGAACAGCTCCCAACACTTCTGACTGATGTGATGCTCTCTGTCTTTGTTCTGTGCCCAGCAATGGGAACAATACACTCTTCATTACTGAAACACAAAAATGAATGTATTATTCCACTAGCAAGATAAACACACCTTTGCCTTTATGAGCACCCTGTTTGAGTCTTCATTTTCCGGGCTACAACTTGAAAACTTGAGACAGAACTTGGAAGCTTTAAACATTAACACTGGTTGTTCAAGACAGGCACTTCGTGAATGGAAGAATTTGTTGCACAACAGCCATGTAAGTATCAACCACAAGAAGAGAAACCTCAGGGCAGTAAAACACTTCAGATCCTGCACAACGTTTTGACAATATTTAACTGAAAAGCAAAAGCACATGAGGAGGAGTACGATCTCTACATCCACATACATGGTGGGCTGGCACACTCAAGAAACAGAATTTACACACAAGGGGTTAGTCTAAAGGCAAGCAGGAATTTCTAAGTACGTCAGGAAAGGAATTAAAAGCCAGAACATCATACAGTACAATACACTTGAATAAAATACTCTAAGGAGCTTGTTCTTGATAACTTTAGCTGAGTGAAAAGCAGAACTTTTGGCCTTGACACGCAGTATCTGAATCATAAACTTACTCATGAATGTTATTTAGAAGTAGTATTTTAGCATCAGGAACTACTTCATTACAAATATTAGCTGAAATGAAGAAAAAGGGGGAAAAATCCACCACAGAAAATAGGTTGGTCTTTGAAGTGCAAGACCTGTCTTCTCATTTGCTACTACAACAGAGCTGGACAACCATAGCACCAATAGGAAGGGTACTTACTGCTACATTTTCAAAATAAATTGAATTTTTAGTCTTCAGTTTATACAAGGACAGCTGAAGACCAGTCCTTGAACTTGATATATTTACATTTTGTGGGGGCAAGGGAAGGGTCACACTCCTAGATAATAAATGTGAATCTTTACCTGTAATGACTGAAATCCTCATTTAAAGCTGATGAGTTGACCAGCTCAGGACACTCGTCTTCGTTCTCCTTACCCTCAGAGCATCCTCCTTGACCTGCCTGACCTTCCAGCTCAGCAGCATTTTCAGGTAATCTTTTGCCCTTAAAAGAAGTAACTGCAGAACTCTCTGCATCTTCACTGGACTCCCAAGGCACAGCTGATCCTTCAGCTTTTTCCAAGGCTGAACTCAACTCTGCCATTTTCAGTCTTTGTGTATTTTCAGCTGCATCAGCCCCTTCCTCACTGCTGCTCATAGCACTGTCAGAAGCTCCACTTTCAGAGAAATCACCCACTTCACATGTGAAGTCTTTGCTGTTTTCTTCATTTCTGTTGAAGAAATTGAGCTCTTTCTCAGCACCCTCTGCAAGTTCTAACACCTCTGTATCGTCATCTTCATCAGAACCTGCGGGGTAAAGCAGTTCACCATCTTCCTTCATCTCCTTTGCATAGCCACTGGCAGCAATCTCTTTATCAAGAGAACACTCTCTCCTGTGAAAGAGGAATGTTTTCTTTTAATATGCTAAATTTTATAAGCCAAGTTACCAGTATACTACATTTTGGGTTTACAATTCTAACCAAGCTAGACTAAAATTACCCACACTATTAACGAAAAAGATGCACTCTGTTGAAACATACAAAAGACATGACGGTGCTGAGCTTTAGGTGAAATACTAGCTTAGAATGTAATCCAAGAAAAGAAAACTCCTCTAGAAGAGGATTCCATCTCTGTAACCTGCATTTATAAGGTTTTTTTAAATGGAAATTGTTTTACTTTTGCAGGAATAACATTTGTGTTTAAGTTCAAACCATGCTTAAGCAAACAGAATAATAAAGGGTGCAATATACAAAGGCTGATTAAAGAGTGGAACTCCTTATGAAAAGTGCTCAGGATGGAATAGAACCGTTTTCATCCCAATAGTTTCAGTCTTAAAACGAGTGAAAAATTAGTTTACTTTTTAGAGGTAGTAAAACACTTTAGGAAGAAAAATTAAAATGTAGTAATGCCTGAGGAGGCACTCACCCTATTTACAAGCATTTAAAAAATAATTTTAGAATGGAAACCCAAATTAATCCTCAATATATTAGAACTGTCAGGCTGATTCTGCATCACTGTTGAAATATCCTGGACATTCACCATTTGGATCAAGCTTTCAGGTTGACCTCTCTTCCTTGGTTGCAAGAAGACAAAGAAGGCAGCAGAGGATTTTAAAGCACACTTGAAAACCCCTTACAGTAACTTTGAAGAAAACACAATAGAAATGAGAAAAAGGTAACTCAGAATTGCGCAGTTGGGCTGTGAAAGACAGAGATAGTACTAAAGGCAATCCTGCCTCCGATATATTGCAGCTGTGTTAATTACCAAAGCGTGGGAACAGCCTTGCCCTCACAGCTATGGGTGTGATAAAAGAGTGAGTTAGTTGGTAGAGAGTCAATTGGAGTCTGCTGGCTGTGCTGTGAGGAGGAAGGGGTGGGAGGTCATGTGAGGGACAGATAAGGTAAGCCACTGTACAAGGGACAGATAGGGTTAGGTGGCTGTGCTAGGGACAGGAAGCAGCAAGCTGGAACTGCAGAAGGAAGAGAAAAGGAGAGAAAGAGCTAGAGGTGTGTGGAGCTGCCCTTGAGAGGCTGCAGAGAAAAGGTATGGGAGACTTTGAAATAACAAGGTGCTGATGCTTGAAGCCCTCTGAAGTTCTTATAGAAGCACTCTGAGTTTGTGGCTGTCTTGAGTATGACATTTGGCCTATTTTTTTTATTTCTCCTACAGGCATTTCTCGCAAGAATCCACTTTTCTCAGAAAACCAACACTAGTGCCACAAGTAGAAATCAAATTCATCTGGTCGTTTCTACCTGATGTCTTTAAAGCTTGGGAAGAGCTCACTCTCATAGTTGAAGCGTTTCTTGAAGAACTCTTTAATACAGTTAACATCTCTGTTAAAATACCTGTAAAAAATACAGAATTGTACAAACAAAATATCAGTGAAGTCTATTGCAATGAGAAGTATTTACCCCATATGGTTTTATTTGAAAATTATTTCTATTAGTGACCTCAAGCCAAAAGGCTAGGAAGAGAAACTGGATACAGTTCATTTCTGAGCATTTCATAACCAAACAGTATTGTTATCTCTGAGAATTACATATTTATTCTGCAGAGACATTTCTACTCATTCTTTGTTTGGAACATTACTTGTACTGCATCACAACAATGGTAGAAAAAGATTCGGGAAAAGACTTATGGGAACAAGTCATGGTTGACTGTTTGCTGTCATCAGCATTTGTCAGATTCACCTGGAAAATACCTTTAGATCTAAACTTACCACTCAGCATTTGTATGTGATGTTGACATCATCTGAGGGAAATCAATCAAAGTGGCATGGTCATTATTATCCAAGATGAGATTAAACTCATTGAAATCCCCATGGATCAGACCGTGATTGGCAAGTTTTACAATCAGGTCCATTAATTCGCTGTAGACAGCAGCAGGATCTTCCATTTGGCGCACCTGGCACCTGAAAAGCCAAATAAAATATTCTGAACCTTGAAAGCCTTAATTTAAAAATACAGACAAAGTATATGAAATACAGCTGACAGAATGCCAGAGTAATTCAAATTAAAAGGGCCCTCAGATCTCTGGTCCAGCATCCTCCTGAAAGCCTGAGTCAAATCTGAGACCAGACCAGCGTGCTCAGGTCTCTGTCTAGTTGGGATAGAAAACTTCCAGGAATGGAGACAGCCAATGAAATCTTCCCAAGCAACCGGGGGCACTGCCTCTCAGTCCTCAAGAGAAGAAATACCTCGTTACAGCCAGGCTAAACCTCATGTAAACTCCCACTCATTGTCTCCCATTGAGCGCTGCTGTCATAATGTATTATGTAAATAATGGACCATCAAACTTTTATGTTTCTTCTGTTTCAGGTAACCTTATCATGACAGTAAGAGCTAAATCTTCTTAAAGTGAAATTCAAATGGCCCCATGCATTTTCTTTCACAAAATCAGATTTTCTAGATTATGTTAGGCAAAGAAGAAAAAGTCTTCCACTGCAGACTGCCACAAGGAACTTGAAGTGCTCTGTTTACATGCTGGATGTGGAATTATTTAACAAATAATTATTTAACAGATGAGGGTGGGAAGACATACAATGAAGTCCTTGCTACATTATTCTTCAACTGTTTTACTTTGATTTTGATTAAACTTTAAACTACTTTACTTTTGATTAAACTTAAGATCTTGAATCCTGTACAAGAGAATGGACTGGTTTATTCTATAACTAGACATTTAAAGTCTCTGGATTAGACCTGATTATTGTATGAAAGAGACAGGTCTTTTGCATGCAAAACGAAACCAACCCTTCACCTACAAACCTCAATAATACTTAATCTTTCTAGAGGTGGAAAAACTCAAGCAAAATTATCTTTCCCAAAGATGCAAACCCACATTGTATGTGGTAGTCTATATAAACAATGCAGAAGTGAGTCACAAACTCACCTGAATTAAGAGCCAGGATCACAAACTGGAGCTCAGAATATGAGCAGTATTAATACTCTGTATACAAAGTAACATACAAAAGATGCAATTTCTGTGTAGAAAACAAGGAAAAACCCCAACCCCATTACTTTTCCTAAGGTTGTTAATGTCTCTGTAACACAGAGAATTCAAGTTTCACTACTTACAAAGGATATCCATCAACAAGTTCCATAACAACCGCATGCCTGTTGTAGTCTATGGGCTTTGGAACAGGAAATTCTCTGTCATACAAAACCTGGAAAGAGACAACACACTGAAAAATTAAAATTAAATAGTTAAAGAAACATTACATATATTCACAAACCTACAATAAGCAGTATGTATCACTGTGATAGCAGCATATATTGCCCAAATCACATGGTAAGAAGGAAAATAGCCTCACAGCCATTGCAACTTTCACTGCAAAAACAATAAAATGCCGATGTTTAGACACTGAGTATACTGCCTAGAGTTTAATTAACATGCATCTGGAAGAAAACCACAACAGACTGGAGAAATGACAGAACCTTATCTGGTACGTTAGCCTGTGGAATCAGTAGCAGATAACTGGAAATGGGGTGTTTGGCACTAGAAAAGCATCCCACACTAAACTGCTGCCAATACACTCCTGCCTGATTAGTCAATCTACGCTCAGTTGCTGTAAACACAAGAAGTTCATTCTTAAACAGTAATAATCAGCATTATATCACACTTAAGATAAACCAAAGGTAAGTCATATTATTTTGAAGCTCTCCTGCTTGCCTGTTCTAGCACAGATTCACTGGATCCACTCAACTTTTCTATGGGTTCATTATCTTTTTATTCATGTTGCTGTTACAAGTCTTTTTCTAAGAGTCATAAGTTAAAGCAACATAAATACAGTTTTTGTTACTTCAGTATTACTGCTTTTCAGCACTCAAACCTCCCTCAACCTTCTGCTCAGGGAAACTGACTCCCACAATTACATTCCCACAAATTCTGACCACATAAGGCTTTACCAATTGGACCACCTGGACCAATATAGAGGTTCTAGATTATGGTGTTAAGTTTTTTCTCTGTGGAGGCCACTGAGACAATCCATCATGGTTCTTTTTTACAAGAACAAGAAAATCATGTTTCCTGTACATATTACTATTGAATAGCACAAAAGGAGAAAAGAAAACTAGGTTTTTATTAATAATTAATTTTCAACTATCATCTTTCATCACTATACAATATCTGTGTTTTTTTAAAGCAGATAAAAACCCACAGAATTCAAGGGTAGCAGTATATGCTTGGGTGAAATCTTCTCTCACAGCGCAGAACTAAGTGTGCCTTTTTAGATCGAAACAGTTTTTATCTGAAAGATTTCCCTCAATAGCACAGCAAGAAGTGAAAGCTTGATAGAATAAAAAATAGATTAATTTTAAGAAATTATAGCTGCTTCCTAGTTTATGCAATAACTTTTGAAGGAAAAACTGCAGAACTGGTGATATATAGATTATCTATCCACAAATAACGTCATTAATTTGAAATTCTCCCATGACACCTGAATCTGTTCTGTGAGATTTCAATGGCAAAGCTTAATTTTGGCACTGGGAAGTGTGCAAAGCATGTTGCATTGAAACTGTCTGAAATGTATACTTTAAGTCCATTAGGACAGAAAAAATGAAGCATAAATCCTACCAGTACTGCAAACAAAACCCAAACAAAAGACAGCCTGAGAGGCATCTTCCAGCCTGTCCCACCTTTGCTGGCACTGTGTGAGTGGCCACCTACCTTCATGTAGGCAAACTCCTTCATTGCTGCTATCCGGGACAAGTACAGCCAGGACATTTTGTGCCTGTGCTTGTGGTAGTCACGTTTGTTTTTCAGGTTTCGGAAGGATGTTCTCCCCAGTCGGTGCAATTTCAGTGCAAACTGTTGCTCCTCTTCATTGGCGACAATGTAAATATCTAGAAAATATGTAACAGCACAGATCTAAGAAATCAATGATGTCTAACAAGCCAGGTGAAAAAGTGCAGTGAAAGTTTGTTATCTCACTCCTCACCCTTTCTGACCCCCAAGTTTTAGCAAAAGCAGCTAATTACATAGCATGTACCAGAGGTTTGAACATGAAGAAATTACTGTTAAAGAGTTTATGGCACTCCAATAGAAGAAATTATGATAGGATCTGAAGTATCTTTCAGTGTTCTGGTGTTCTTAACCACACCCTGGAAGAGCTTCTCCTTCTTGACGAATAGACAGACAACTCAAGGGACCAGACTCTTAATTTAAAATGTTAACAAATACCCTAAACTTCATTTCTAGCGTTTGTCCCAAATAATCCCCTTCTCCAATTACAAAAGTCACATTCAATGTCAAACTACATGAACATCAGAGGAACCAAGGTAGTGTTCTGATAGTTTTGAGCCTATTTTACTTTAGTATGTTATTTTTAAGTGGGATGAAAAAGTTGAAATTATCTTTTTGTTAAATGGTTTGAAATGTTTCACAAAGCACAACACAAGTGGCACCTGCCTGCAATGTTCCTTTTTAAATAACAAAGAAACAGACAAAATGCGCAAAATGCAATCACACTGTTGTGAAAACATACTCAAATGTAGCCAGAAGCCTCACAGAGAACTTAAACATGCTATATTTAAATACATCTTGGTGTTTGACAGATTAACTGATCTACCTTATCCAGAAGAGAACTACCTTAGTTTCTAGCAAAATATTTGCAATATTACAGATGTGTCTGATTTAAAAAATTATTAAAAATGTTATTTTAATTTACCTGATTCTTTCCCAACACCCATCTGGTTTCCCACAGAACTGATGACTTGTCGGGAAGAGAGAGTTTTCAGAGCCAGATAATCATATCCTGCATTAGTTAACCGATAACCCTGGACAGCTGGGTAAAAATAAAATATGTTTCACTCCTTATTATGCATACATCACATTTAAAATAAATCTCAATTTAGTCTTGTTTCTTAACAAGTAATATTTCACCCCTTGGCTCTTACCAGCCCAATTTGACTGAATGGTAAAAATGTTTAAATTGGATTGGAACAACCCTCAATCTTCTGAAGAACTGGGACAGAAAAGGGAGAGGTTTTTCCCATTGACATCTCCGCTGTGTTTGCAGGGCCAGCTCCAACTAAAAGCCTGAAGGGAAGCAGGAAAGGCCTGCACAACTTTGTCATACAGCAGATAATAAACACTGCTTTAACAGCTGTTCATGAGGCAGTGAAATGTCCAAAGATTGTGCAGTCTGTTCCAGAACTGTGAAGATATCACTAATTTGGGTTGATTCCTACATGCACTTGAACATTGCTTCAAGTGATGATTATTTTTACCTTATTCTAGGAAAAAAAAGAGAGTTAACTGTTTATCTTTTTTCTGTCTGTCACTTCTAAAACTACAAGCAGACACAGCATCTGGTGCTGCACAAACCCACATTCCTAGGCTGAGTCCAAGAGAAACAGTCTGGGCACTCCTACATCCCAATCTGTTGGACAGGTACCACAGTGAGGCACTGGGGACAGGATAAGAAAGGGAGACACAAAACAATACAAAATTCAAACTCACTTTTAGTTCGTTCATAAGCCAGAAGTTTGTGCTTTGCCAACTCTCTCAAAATTTTATTACAGCCACCGTGTTTAAGACTGGCAATGGAAGCAATTAAGCTAGCAGGAACTATTTCGTGGTTTTTCATGCCCATTTCCACCTAAAAGAGTAATTAAAACCAGATTTGTCAGCCCTGTGTTCAACAATAAAATATCAGATCCTGCTCAAGAGTAAAATCCCTTTTCAAACAGACGATTTTTAAAAATTACAGATTTTAAGACTTAACTTTCCATGTTTTAAGACATAACAAACCTTTCCATTTGCTTCACTACTCCTTGGCAGCTTATGTACAACCCACCCTGGGAACTTTCAATGCCAGCCGTGACATTAGTGGCTAATTAGATTTCGGTCCCAGTCAAGGGAAGCAGAGAGAGCAGAGACGCTGGGGATGCTGCCTCACCCTGATGGGTCTGCGACCACCCGGGCATCCCCAGGGACACTCCCTGACATCCCCAGAGAACCCCCGAGCCATCCCCAAGAATTCCCTGCCCTTCCCGACTCCCCCCAGTCGGGCGGCCAAAGTAAATACGGGCCCGAACCAGGCCCTCCCCAGAACAGGCCAGCACGGAGCCCGGGGGGAGGCAGCAGCACCACAGGCGCGTCCCTCCCGCCG
>JBBMKD010000115.1:11611194-11628682 GCA_037834095.1 Argya squamiceps
GCAATGAGCAGGGACATTCTTAGCTGGATCAGATTGCTGACAGCCCGCTCCAGCCTTATCCTGGGTGTGCTCTTTGGGGATGGGGCGGGCACAGCCGAAGTGCTGCCACCACTGTCTGCATCCTTGACGTTCTCATTGAGGTCACTGACCTTGTCCTTTTCTTACCTTCTCCTTGCTGCTGGATCCCTCCTGTCTCCTGCTGCTGGCACAGCCATGCTTCCATCTCATGACCAGCCAGAAGGCCACAGAGAGTAGAATGGCCGCTGTGAGCCAAGGCAGCCACAGCAGCTTCCATGCAGAATTGTTCTCATCAATCTCCTGCAGGAGCCGCATCATCTCCTGCTGCAGAAGTTCCTCATGCTCCCGCATCCGGTTTTTCACATCCTTTTCAGTCTGTATGTTCACCCCACTGGGGGTGACTAACAAGGTCAGGATCAAAGCAAGGGTTGGAGACATGGCCTGGTGGGATGAAGGGGCATTAGTACGTCTGGCTTGGAGGGAGAAGGAGGCTGGTGCACCTCCAATATCAGCAGAGCCTCTCCAGCACCTGCCACAATGAGAGCCCCACTCCCCTCTTCCCCCGAGCCCTGGAGACAATGTCTTTTCCTGTGGGTCCCAGCTCTCACTCTGGGCTTAACCCTCTGGGGCATCTTTCCCAGCCCCCATCCAGCCCAGCATTCCTCCTGCACGTGCACTCACTGGCTGCTAGAATCCAACTGCCCAGTGCTGCCCCTGGACTCGGGTGCCAGTGTGACCTGTCCTCTGTGATGTCACATCCAGCAGAACCATGTCATTCAGATGCCAAGCTGGCCCTGTCCCTGCTCACAGCTTCCACTGTGACCCGTGCCCTGGCATGTCACAGCTCCCAGGGCCACACCTCACAGCCCACAAGCCCCAGCCTTTGTTCCCCACTGCCAGCCTCAGTGGCTCCTGGGCATCCTTTATCCTGAGTGCAAACCCAGCCCCAGGAGCCCTGCAGGGCACTCTGGATCCAGCCTGCAGACGCCCTAAAGCTGAGAGGAGCATGGGGAATGTAGCTATATCTCCCAGTGCTGACCACCCCTGACTGCTCTCTAGATGAACCTAAACCCCATCTGCTGCAACTTGAGCACATCTACCCTTCTTGCCCATCCAACTGCAGGGAGTGACCAGCCCCCACCTGATCTGTTACCCTGGCCTTACTTTCTGCTTCCCAGAAACAAACGTGACAGACGTGAGGATTCCAGCAGAACATTTGCTTCTCAAGAGCTCTTAGGCAAAGAAACTCCACCAATCATTATTTTGTGCACAGAAAAGGAGGTGCTGATAAGGCTCAGTCAGGGCTCTGACATGAGAGCTCCTGAGTCACAGGATTCCATGCATTGCTGTTCCCAGCTGCTTTGCTCATGGTTTTATGGCCAGTTCTGGACAGGGGCTGGTCCTGACAGGATAGGAAAATTCAGAGAAATCAAGGTGCAGGTGACAACCAACAGCAAGAGGGCAGACACTTAGGAATACGGAGCACAAGAGAAGACCTCCAGGATGGTTCAATAGCAAATGCCATGAGCAGTGACCAGAGCCTGGAGCTAGCCACTGCCACCACAGGGGTTCAGTCCACTGCTGGGTTGTGTCTGATCCCTGCTGAGGTCCCTCTGCCCCTTCAGCTGGCACAGCCCTGGAAAGGGCTCCATGCTCTGGTGTTCACAGCTTGCTGCTGGCTAAATTCTTAGCAGCACTGACAGAGGAGGTAACATGGAGAGCCATTTTCTGTCCTGCCTGGAAACTCTTCTCCTTCAGTGCCGCTGTCAGAGATCATCCCTCTGTCAGCTTGGCACTGTGGCTGCTGCATCCTCATCCCTGTCCCTCCCATCAGCAGAAACTCCTGCACATCAGCATTCGTGCTGTCCCACATCACGAATAGAGCGAGCTGTGTCAGAAGAGCAAAGATGAGATTTCCTTGGCATTCGCAACAGACACAAGAAACATGGGTCACAACTGCTTCTTGGACATGGTAGAAGATATTACACTCATGTGAAATTCAAGTGAAAAGATACTGCTGAGATCTAAATTTTTAATGAAATGCATTGACAAATATGAGTTTTAACTGGAGCCTGATTTGGGCCCCAGAAATTCTTTAGTTTAAAAAATGAAGGAAAACAAAGAGGAGATTCACTGCTGTTGCCAAGTTACGTTTGCAGTTAACCTAATATTAATTACTGAGTTAATGCTAATTATTAATCAAAAATGTTGCAAGAATTGCTTCTTAGAGAGGCTAGAGAGTGGATAAATTTAATTTTCGAAACATGAGAAGGAATGTATACACTGCAAAAACAATTTTAGTTCTGCACACACAACTTCTCAGTGAAGTTTTCATAGCCAGCAGAGGTGTCAGCAGTCCACACAACAGCTCTGCCTGGCAGGACTCAGAAATACTGCACTGGACTGTTGGGCATTCTTAGAAATTGTACAGCCTAACATTACTGGAAAGCTACCCGAAAATTATAAGGGCAACGCAACAGGTTTGCAATGAGAGGATTAAACCATTGTGAAAAAAGTAAACCAAAAAAAATCAGAACTTGTTATATTTATTACGTTGCTCCAAGTCAAAGAGAAAAATTATAGAAGTCTGTGACATTTCTAAAACTCAAAAAGGAGCTGTATAAAATATGCATTGCCTTGTAAACAAAAGACCTAGCAAAATATTTGCAGGCCTCAGGAAAAATGAAATAAAGAATTTGCACATACATTCAATTCAGCTTTGAAATTCCAGCATTTGGCTAATGGCATCAGTTCCGAGAGCATTGACACAAAATGTTCTGAGGGAATGATTCAGTGTGACTGCATGTGGTAGATATTTCACAGAATCACCAGGTCAGAAAGCCAACAGACTGCAGGAATATTGTGCATCTGTTTTGCAGACTTTCCATCAGAAAAATTGTTCCCAGTGTCAACACTGCCGAGTTTTTTTGTCAGGCAGATGGAGATTTCTCAGTCTTTTGTATCTCTTTTGGTCTGTGTAGGATGCCCTGTACTGCAGGGTGAAGACTGAGAGAGCAAGGAATAACGTAATTCCCTGTAACTCTCAGATTATGAGATGAGCATAGGGGTCACAATGTTGGCACAACGGGATGACCTCACTGGATGACTGTAATGTCACCAGGGGATGCATTGTGACCTCAAGACCCACAGTGTTTATACAGAGGCAAGCTCCGAGTGGCTTCAATCTGGGCTCGTGGGGAGTTGCTCCTGCTGCTCGCTGTGCCAAGCAGCCGCGGCCATGGAGACACAGGCGGGAGCTTTGCCCGAGGCCACCAACCAGACAGCGTTAGACTCCAGCTCCGGGGACGCCACAAATCCCACTCAGCCTGTGCCCACGGCGGGTTTCCTGTTCAGGGTGGGAGAGGGACTTTTCGGTGGACTGATTCCTGCGTGGGCCTGACTGCGCCACAGGCTAGCAAGAGTGTGGCAGGCCCGGCAGCGGCGGGCAGAGGCCGCAGAGAGCAGCAGCCCAGCCGGCCCCACTGCAGCCGAGCAGGGAGCGCCCGACCCCGCTGCGGACGGGCAGAGAGCGGTCGGTCTCGCAGTGGACGGTCCCGCTGTGGCTCCCGGCCAGCCCTCAGCCGTGTCTGTGCCCACAAGGCAGGAGCAGAAGCAGGAACCGGCGACAGCGGCATATTGCTGTGCCCAGAGCCGCAGCACTTTCCCGCTCGTCCGCAGCAGGAGCCGCTCACCTCGGAGGCTCCGGCGCTTCCCAAAGAGGAGGGACCCCGCCCTCTAGGACGCCCTGGAGCGCCGGATCAGGAGCAGCCGCCGGCGCCGCAAACGGCAGCGCAGACGGCCCAGGTTCAGGAGAAGGAAATAAACTTCTCTTTTAGAGAAAGTCTGAGCTCTGCTTTCTTTCCTGTCTCAGAGTGGTGCTTCTCCCTGACCCCTGATCTCCATCTGTCGGCCAAGGGCCACGGAGCCCTTTCCTGGGCTGCAGGAAAAGCTCTCTCAGTCGTGACAATGGAAGAGCTTCTGGAAGAGCTCTGAGGTGATGCTTCCAGAGGAATCAGGAGTAAGACTGGTCAGACGTGTGCAAGTGTGAGAGAGAGTCTGGAAGGATTGCTGGCTTGGAACATTCTGGGTGCACGTGTGTGTCTTGGTTTGAAAGACAGGTGTCTGCTGAGGAAGGCAGGGGCCGCCCTTGAAATGAAAAATGTAAACCTCCCTCTGAATTATTATAATTTCGAAATTAAGAGGCTCTCAGGCAAAGATATGGGAATAGGAATAACAGTTCTTTACTATGAAAATTAAAAATGCAGTAGTACAAAAAACAAAGTAAAAAACCCCACTGCTTATAGAGTTAGAATACAACCTAATACCGTGTTGGCCAGAGTGTTGGTAGCAGTCCAATTAAATCATGGCTGCAGTCTTCCTGGAGTGACAGGTGTGGTTTTGTTGAAGCAATGATCCTGTGGAAGGGTGTAGTTTTCCTCTGAAGGTCTACTGGTGATGTAGATGGGTCTGGTCTTCCTCTGGGAATCCAGTGGAAACAGGCTGCTCTGGTATTCTAAAGCTCAGATCTTTATCCAGGTAGGAATGCTTACCTCCTGCTGGGTGGAGCATCTCACAATGGGATGGTGTAACTTTCAGTCATGCAGTGAGCTTCAATGGCCCTTTAACAGAAGGTATCTCCCTGGGCAGAGGATGGATCATGGAAGAGATAAAGAACACTGCCCTACCTGGTTGTAACAGATGGTAATAGGATACATACTTTCAGTTGCATCTTGCATTGCAACCTAAGGCAGTGAGGAAAAGGGGCAGCTCAGGCCTTGCCTTTATTTGCACCTGTGAGAAATGACCCTCACTTCTTGAAATTTAAAAAAGTTTATTAACCTACAACAAGGGACAAAATAAGGTAAAAGGGTGCTTAGGCACAGCCAAAGGCATGGCCAGAGGCACCCTGCCCATACCAGTAACAAGCCTTGTATATCATATTGACAAACCAATGCCCTGGTAAGATGACCCTCCCCACACTCCTGTACATGTCACTCTTTTGACCCAGTTCCTACTTTGTTGTATCTCTTGGAGTCTGTGCAGTCCTTCTTGCTTCGACATTCCCAATGGTCAGAGATCAACTTCCAACATTACGAAACTTATAAAAAACCACGAGATCTTAACAAAACTTTTTTTAACCTCACAATATACATTTAACATTTGCGAGAGTCAACATCACACTACCCATTTATTACAGCACTAATTCCACATGATTTGGAGTGTAGTTCCAATCAACAGTTAACTCATTGAGAGTACTGACTGCACCACTACGCTAAGGAAAGGCTTCAGGAAGGGGCACCCTGAAACCAAAGAGGCTGTTGCCAGGGAGAGGTCATCTCATACTAATGGAAAATGTCAAGGGTGTGCTTGGGTTGTGCCAAAAGCTGTATTTTTAAAATACATGTGTGACTTCACTGCTGCCTCTATAAAAGTTTCCTATGTTAAACTCTTCAAGATCCAGTGATGGATAAAAGTATTCAATGTCATAAATTCACATGATAAAATCAAAGGACAGGCAGGTAAAATGACCCAGGCACAGTTCACACAAGTGTGTCATTTACTGTGTATTTAGGCAATGATCTATCAAAAGTTATCTAAAAACAAGTTTAAAAATTTAAATTGGTTGGTTGGTTAGGTTTTTCACTTGTTTTGTTTTGTTTTGTTTTGTTTTGTTTTGTTTTACCCCCTTTTTTTTACCCTTCATGGCCATCCTGGAATTTGGTGTTCCTACATCATAAACAAGCCTTTTGCAGGGAGTGACCTGCTCCTAGCTGATCTGCTACCCTGGCCTTAATTTCTGTTTCCCAGAATGAACTTAACAGCTGCGGTCATGGGAGTCTCAGCAGAACATTTGTTTCTCAAGAGCTCTTAAGCAGAAAAAGAAAAAAAGATCGCTTTTTTGTGTGCAGAAAAGGAGGTGTTGACATGCATAAGGCACAGTCAGGGCTCTGATATGAGAGCTACTGAGCCTTAGGATTCCATGCATTGCTGTTCCCAGCTGCTTTGCTCATATTTTGTAGCCAGATTCTGGACAGGAGCTGCTGCTGACAGGGTAGGAGGGATGTCTCTTCAGCCACAACAGCTTAGTGTCAACAGTGGGAGCAAAAACCAAACAAAACAAAACCAAACACACCCAAGCAAACACAGAGAACCAAAAATCCGTTTTTCATTTGAACTGATTGAACACAAGCTGTTATGCAGAGTTTTGTCAGACAAGGGAATGTCTCCTCACAGTGGTGAGTCAAGGCTCTGCTGCCAAACCACCCATAACCACATTACACTGACTCGGCACCAGCTACAGGTGTTTCTCCTGTTCCAAGGGAGCTGGTGCTGACGTTGTTTACAGCATTTTTTCACCAGCTCTGTGTAGTTTGTTCAGCTCTCCAGCACAGCTGGACACATAATGGACCTCAGAGACTCCTCAAGGGAGCAAAGATTGTGAGGGAGTTCATGAGGGACGTGGTGGATGGGCCATTGCTCTGAGGCTCCACGTGGTGCACATGCCATTACTACCATCTCTAAAAGCAAGACACCCCTAAATAAACAAGTGCCTGATGTGGCACAGTGTCTACAAAGTGTTGGGAGTCTTTGCTCTTGTTGCTGTCCTTTGCTGTCCCAGCTGCTCGCTCCTACGAGGCTTTTCCTGCCCCACCTTGCTGGTCTTGCCTGGGGTCACACTTGTCAGAGAAGCCAGAGCTGGACTCGTGGTGGTAGTAATTCCTTCCCTGTGCTTCTCATTTTTTTTTCTTGGCATTTCCCTAATTTTCTATTTCTTTTGTCTTTCATGAAAAAAAAAAGTTGTATAATTGTTTTGGATTCCCAACACATAACCTCATTTGTGTTTTAATCTCAGTTTCAGGTATCTTTAGAGCTAAATTTCTTTCTGCAATTGTGGATCAAGGCAAAACTTGCCTCTTCCTACCTTAAGCCTATCAGAACATCCTGCTTAGCTACTTCCCAAGTTAAAGTCATTGCTCCGTAAATTCTAGAAAATTCAATATAAAGTTCATTCTTGCCTAAGAGTCACATGTCTCTTGACATGAAGTTTACAACACACGTTCGTGTTTATGCCTACAGGGCTATGTTGTAGCAGTTCCACATCCTCCCCCAAAATCCATAATTCCATAACTGGGGTTTGGATTTTGGATTGCTGTACATCTGTGCCTGTGTTTTTGCATCTGGAGGAGGGGATGTGGGAGGAGGTGTCAGGATAACAACAAGATGTTTGCAAAGAAAAAAGACTTTATTAGTAATGTGTTCAACAAAAACTCAAACCAACAAACTGTAATAGCTAATGGTCTTACAGGTCTCAAGTCAAAATTACCTTTGTCAAAATTTCCTCTATTAGAGTAAAATACTGGGATGTAAGACCTGTGAAATAGCAATATTTCTGAGTTGGAGTACTAGTTTAAAAACAAAAAAAAAGCACTTAAATGTTTCATTTCAAAAGTATACACTTTACCTAAATTTGAAACATGAGAATTTTTATTTTCCTCTGAAGCATGATGCTAAATGTAATTTAAAAAAAAAAAAAAAAGGAAACCCAGGACTTTAACATCTTTTGATGATATGGTGATGATAAATAAAGAAATTCTTCTTTTGATACATCTATAATGCCTAGTCATGAACTTATGGAATTTGACAGTTCATTTTATAACAATTTCATACCTTTACGCACATTCCCAACTTTGTGTTTTAGTTCTGAAAATTAGTTTATTTTAACTGAACCATGCAACAACTTGCTTTGACTCTGAAGAAACTTTCTCTGATGGAACTTGTTTTGTATATGATTGTGTTTGAACAAATGACACACTGGGGCAATTGTTGAGCTGTTCTTATGTCCCACAGTAAATAAATAAAATCCATCTGCTTCATGAGACCAGGCTGTATAAAAAGGCACATGACGCAAATTACAAGGTGGTTAAAACTCAAATATTCTTGAAGCCATAAGCCTGAAGTCTGTCTGCTCTCACATGGGAAGAAATTAAAGAGAAAGCAAACCAACTACTGCTGAGAAAGTTTGTGTTATTTCTGGCTGCACAAAGAAGCTCAGCTGCCTGGTGAACCCAGCCCATGCATCAGCTGCTGAAACATGAATTTGTTTTACTCCTCAAATGAAGCTGAAATCACTTTGGGAAAGCAGTGAACCCACACACATTTATGGTGTCAAACATGTTTTATATTCATGTCTAGTGGTGGAACTTGTGCTGCCTGGTTAGGCACCATGTCCTTGGGTAAGGTTGGTTCTGTTTCTGGTTTGACAAAGTTATTTCTAGGGGAATTTTTTTTTTCTCTTCCTAAATTATTTTCAGCTGCCATTTTTACTTCACTTTTGTTGTTGTTTGGTGAATTATGAAAAGGAAAGGATAGCAATCAGCCTAGGCATAAATGGTGGCAAAGCCTCATTCAGCTGCAGTAATACCAAAGTTTAAAGTGAGTCTACGGTACTACAGCATGGATGAGCAGAAATGCTTCCTGGTGACTGATCAGGGCTCCAGCTGTGTAAGCAGTGGCCCTGTGTGAAAGCACAAAAGACAAAGATCCCAGGCTGGGATAAGAAAAATTTACTGGGAACAGCAACAGTATTGAGAACAGAAGGGATAAGACATAGAAATTATTTACAGGGAAAACTGTGACAACACTGACCCAGCTTTTCCAGACCATGTGTTTTTTCCCACCTGGGAAGGACACCCTTCTTGTCAGGAGAGAACAAGAGTTTCTTTCCCTCTCTCTAGCAATGACCTGAGGTGGGATTGAGGATAATGATGGGGACATGGCCAGACTGTTGTGTTCTTTGGTTCCACTTCACATCATTGCCAGGTGCAGGCAAAGGAACAGATGTCTTCCCAGTGTGGATCATTGGGGGAATATGGGTTTTGGTCTCTGCCCAGTGTGGGTCCTCTGATGAGGGCTGAAGTTGGAGTTTGAAGGGGACAAAGCTCTTTCTGCAGTCGGGGCAGTCACAGGGCTTCCCTTATTTTTTTTGGGTGGGTTTGTTGGTGTAAGGTCAAGGATGACTGCCAGGAGAAGCTCTTCCCACACTCTGGACTCTTGCAGGGCCTCTCCTCAGTGTGGATGCGCTAGTGGGTGAGGAGGTTGGAGTTGAGGTAGAAGCCCTTCCTGCAGTTGGGGCAGCAGAAGGGCCACACGGCAGCAGAAGGGCCTCTCCTCTGTGTGAACCCACTGGTGCAGGAGGAGAATGAAGCTTGTCTGAAACCTCTTCCCACTTTTAGGACACTTGTAGAGCCTTTCCCCAGTGTGGATCTGCTGGTGGCGGATCAGGTGGGAGGTCGTGCTGAAGCTCTTCCCAAATTCCTGGACCTCAAAGGGCTGTTCCACACTGTGGATTACCTGGTGACAGATCAGATTGGAGCTCTGGATGAAGCTTCTTCCACATTCCCTGCACTTGTAGGGCTGTTCCCTAATGTGGATCAGTCTGGACCTCCAGCTGAAGCCGTTCTCACATTCTAAGCACTTGTACAGTTTCTCTCCATCAGGAAACTGCTGATACACCACCAGCTCCAAGCTCCAATTGGATCTCTGCCTGCCTTCTTGGCACAGGGTGAGTCTTTCCTCCTTGGAGCACCCTGGGCTGGGTTTGGAGCCCCTCTCTGTGTGAGATCTCTGGGGTTCTTTCTCCCCACTGGATTCCTGCGCCATGGAGCTACTTGAAACAACCTCTTGTACGAGGCTCTGTCACGGCAATTTGTCCTCCCTGGTCTCCATCCTCAGCTCCTTATCTGGGGGAGGAAGGAGAAGAAGAGGATGGGATTTGCCTCTATGTCAGAGGAAGGGGAAGAACATCCCCCCAGTAAATCCCCAGAAGGACAATGTCAGTAGTGAGGTTATCCTGCAGCCAGGGGCAATGCTGGGTTGGGAGATGGAGGAGAGAGGGGTAAAGGGGCAATGACTTCCTCCTTGCCTGCCTGGGTGTCCTGGGGCATCTTCCTCTTCCTTGCAGCCTGCTCCTTCATCCAGGCAAGGTTTGAGAAAAGGAAATCCTCTTTTGGGGGGGAAGCACAATGAGAGTACATTGGGTTGGGGGTTCCTTCTGCCCAAAACCATCTCTAGAAGTTACCAGGCACCTTGTGTCCATAAAAACCTCCAAAACACCAAGATTCAGAAAAAAGTCCCACCTAGGAGCTCCCCCACTCTGTTCTCTCCACTTTGGGGTCCATGGGGCCCCCTCTGTCTGGGCTGCTGCAGGTCCAGTGTGTATTGATGTTCCTCCTCTCTGGGCTGATGGGGGTTCCGGGAATTCCAGAGGTTCCCCTTCCCCAGGCTCCGCAGTCTGGTTGTCAGAGTAGCTCCAGGGGTCACACCTGTTGGGGTCCCTGTTTCAAGGCTCTGGGGTACCCATGGGTCCCCCTTGTCCCTGCTGCAAATATCTCCAGGCTGCTGGAGTTTCCTCCTCTTCAGGGCCACGTTTCAGGTTCTTCGGGGTTCCCCCCTATCCGGACACCTTCCCACAGGATGCTGAGTGTCTCCCAGCTCGGGTATCACCACTCTCTGCACTCCCAACCCCCACGCTCACCGGTACTGGTGATCTCCATGTGGCTGCAGGTGGACCCGGGCATGCCAACCCCCACTGCAGAGGGTTCCTGCATCCCAGCACCCACTGCTGGGGCTCTGCTAGCAGCCACCATGGGGACCCACCCAAAATTCTGCCATCTTGGAGCCATCGAGCATTCCCCAGGCTGTCCAGAACTCAGCCCCAAGCAGAGAGGTCAGCTGCGGCAGCTCATGGGCAAAGGCAGCGGCTCTGGCCTCGGGCAGCCACAGCTCACCCAGGGCCACCTGTTTCACTTCTATCAGAATATTATTTCCGAAATTTATAATGTAGAATGAAAGAGAATGAAAATAGTATAATCACATAAACGTAACATTTGGAAAAAAAATTTGCAAAAGAAAATGAGGTAATGCCATGAACTGGCAATAATAATTCTGGCTTATTTCACACTTTATAGAATTCCCCATTTCCAGCAACTGTTTATTGATTCACTTTAGGGAATTACAACAGAAGCACAATCCAGCAAGGAGGGCACTTGCCTGAAGGCAAATTGCTATTAGTCCTCATTTTCTGCATGCAGAATGGGGAAGAGGAGGAGAACGTAACTTGTGAGGAACTTTATTACAATAAACACCAGAATGACATGCCCAGGTGTTGTGGTGGTGCTAGCAAATCGAGAACTACTTAATGAGGAAACCCAAAGCTAGCCAAGGCATTTTCAGCTAGATGCAGTTTGCACAAAAGGGTGATAAATAAAAACAAAAATCACAGTCCTTCTGCTTACTTTTTTTTTTCTCCCAATACTCCTTAGGGAATTTTTTTTTAGATATTTCAGGATAATGAATTCAGACTAATTCAGGATGGTTCCTGTGGTTGGGGTACTCTGCTGAAATCTTTGGCAAGAAAAATTTATACATCCTTCTGGTAGATGGAATAAAAAGAAATACTAAAACACAACTGGTAAGACCAGGATCTTCCTTTCTGGCAGTCTCTGTGAAGCAGAGACAAGCTGGCTCATCCCAAACAGGGTTTTCACTCAGTGGATCACAAGTCCCTCCAGCAAGGTGTCCATGTGAGTGGCTCCTTTGAGTCCCATGTGACTGGTGGGCATCCATCAAGTCAGTCAATAGAGAGTGTGAGATGACTCACAGAAGCAGATGAGGTTCCAGTTTTAGGATGAAATTAAATGTTCCTGCAGCTTCCTCAACTGTTGTCCGGGTTGTGGGTGGCTCTACAGACAGATTTGCCAGTCTTTGTCTCTCCAGGGAGGCTCTCAGGCTTCAAGGAGCTGCCCTAAATTCCTTTGTGAAGGGGGCAGCCAAAAGTTTTGCTGAGCAGAGGCTACCCAGCAAGTACAGTCTGACTGCAGGATTCAGCAGAAGCAAGGTAGGAGGCTTAACCTGGGCACAAGTTAATTGAACAGCAGCACTTTCTAGCACTTACTGCCTCAATCCCTGAATTCAGAGATTCAGGATTCAGCCTGTGTGTTATAGATACATATTTTAAAGTTGGCTTTTCACAAGTACTAAAATGAATGCTGTATGTATAATGCTAGAAGGCATTGCTGTATTAATATAGTTTCTGTTATTTCTGCTATTAACAGGGCTTAGAAATGGTGGTGTGATGAATGTATATATATATATTTAAGTTATAGCACAAAAATAAAATAGAAACTATCTGATATAAGATGGTTTTTGTAGCTAACTCAGAAGAATGGGAAAGATAATCAGGAAATTCCCCACATTCTTGGACTATCAGGATGAAGAAAACAGCACAGACACCAGAACTCCAAAAGAAGAATTTATTGCCTCTGTTATCAGAAAGTGAGGCAAGATGGAACCAGCAGAAGAAATAAAACATATTGATACAATGGGGGAAGGTCAGAGCTTAAATCCAACATCTACAAGGAATGTTTGAATAATGCATAGGAGTTTATGGATATGTAACACACTGGTGCATTTAAAGAAGTGTTTTCTGACTTAGGGTGTGCTTTTGGCTGTGTGTCAGGCACCCCAGCCAAACTCCTTTGCTTTATTTCTGTCTCCTAATTGTCTCTTTTTATTTATTAATAATTTTTTTTTAATTTACCAAGAAAGTGAACCTTGTTTTTCACACTGTGTCAGTGAGAAGAAACTCACTAATCAGCCCTGTCTTGGTACTGGGGGGGCTTCTCACATCCCACTCGCCAGGAGTGGAGGCTGGACCTTCACAGACATAGAACGTTGATCCTGTGAAATTTCAAACTGTGCTCAAATAAAGAAGGAAGCCTATAGGAATCCCCTCAACCAAACCCCCTGAGATTTTTGTTAAAGCTATATTCATGTTTATAGCTAATGGCATAGGGCTAATAGCTCCTCACACTTAAACATTCTATTAGAGACTTCTAATGTTTATTTTAATGTTTTTTATTGCCTGAACTGATATAGAAATAAAGCAATTCAAATGCATCACAAAGACATAATTTTATTTCTTTTCCTGATGTGATAGTCAAGGAACTGAGACACAAAGGGTGACAGGGCAGAAGAACTTTGATGGGAAAAAAAGATGTGAAAAGACTTCTCTCATGTCTCTTCTGTCCATTTGCACAAAGAAAACCCTACAGTTTTTTAGGTTTCTTGCAAATATTCTTCTTAATTATAGAAGACTAAGCATATTTAAGTGTCTTTTTTAGAAATGCAAAAATAATATATTTTAAATTTATTAATGCAGTTTACCATTAATCAAGCCTTCTTGAAAAGCTTTAATTTAACTAGAAAGGTCTATTGGATTTTGTTGTAGTTTTTAAATTAAGCAATTTATATCAAATGCTTTAAATAGATAAGAATATTGCAGACAATGGAATTAGAGCCTGAGCCATCTTTAATTCTGGAGGTTTCCCTCAACTCACAGCACATGAATATTATAGAATATCCATGAGGTTGATGTTTCAAGTACAAGTCAGAGATATTTTAATGAGAACTTAAAAATACCTTGTGCTAAATTACCTTAAATTCCTAAATTGTTATTAAATATTCATAAGCACAGTCCTTATATTTTCACTGCATCTTATTCCCTGAAAAAAAAACCCGAGAAAAGCAGTGAAGCAGAGGCCAGCCTGCAGCTCCTGAGAATCAAGTCTGTTCTACACATGCTGAGTTATAGAGCTGGGATACTGCTAAACATCAAAAAGTTTAATCACAAATAATGTTTTTAACCCTTTTCATCAGAATGCTTGTTGCAAAAAAAAAAAGAAAAAAAAGAAAAAAGAAAAAAATAGTCTCATATTTTGAGTCTGATGATTTTATTATCCTGGAAAACACACAGGTTTCAGTGCGTGTGAGAAAGAGAAACAGCTGTAAATTTTCATTGTGATTCCTAAATAAAAATTCCTTTTTTGCTGGTTTTTTGTTTGCTTGTTTGTTTGAATTTTAATACTTCACTGGACAGTGCCAAACCTGTTGTGTCTGCTTTGTCTGCAAGAAGATGAAGGAGCAGACTGAGTGGCTTGTCCGTGATAAACCCATTGCTGCCAAGCCTCTGATCTAACTCATGGTAATAGGCAAATCACCAGATGTAAGGAAAGGCAGCCTGATACACAGACCCACAGAGATGTAAATCAGCCTCTTCCAAGATCTCAACTGAAATATTAGGAAAAAAAACCCCAAACAGATAAAGCTGTAAATACAATAAATGTGCTGCAGAGCACAGCAACAGGAGAAGCACCCCTCAGTAGCCTCTTTTGCCACTTCTGCAGAGGATGATTTGCTCTGTGCTTGACTCTCACCATCTGGGACAGGCAGCACTTTGAAGCACAGTTGTCCAACCTGTGTGTTAGAGAGACTTTTGGTTCAGGGACTTCAATTTCCAGTAGTCTTTGCTAAATAACATTTAATGGAGAAGGATAATTCTTCTGATGGAAACCATTACTGATAGCCCACTGAGACCCAAGCAGAAAAAACCCAGTATCGGTGCTTTCATGGCATTGATGTCTGCTGTTTAATTTTAAATTTACTCCTCCTGTTTGTAATAAACCTACTGATTTCCCAAGGTAAGCACTCAGTGCTGCCTTCTCCGAGTTATCTCACTTATAAGTGGGTGTCTCTTACAAAGGCTCTCGTGTGCTCGCTGCTTATCCCTGCTACCATGTCCCTGACAAACCAGGTTATAGCTCTTCTTCCATTACCTTCTAGAAAAATAATTACATAAAGAAAGGGCAATTTTTGTTTAATTATAAATTTGAGAGTATTTTTTCACCATTTGTACCACAGTTTATTGTAACCATACTTCACTCTTACTTGACAAAAAGAAAAATTCCCAGAAAATTCGACATGCTGCAGTTCCCTGTAATGGCTGGAAGCTCATTCTCACTTCCTTTTCACATGTACTTCTGCAGTGTCTGATTTATTTTAATTTGAAAAAAGGCATCTTTTTTGCAATGCAAACACAGAGATGTCCCACATCCTTGCAGGAAATTATCAGCAGCTAAACGTCATGGTTATCAATAATTCCAGCTTGCCCTTGCCCTGATATTTCTCACTTCTAGAACAAATTTGGAACAAATATGGAACAAATTTTTCATTATAAATTCAGTCATATTTATTGGTAAACCTCTGTCCCCTGTAAAAATGGCATGTTAAGCATTTCATTCTCTCAGAGAATGGTGAATAACCATTTTTTTTTTAAGCACAAAAGGTTTTAAAGTTTTTTCTAAACCTGTTTCACTGAATCAATACACATAACAGCTGTTTCTGTTCCTGTGTTTTGATGGAGGTTTATGTCCAATATTAAACGACCATCTGTCATTGTTGAGAACTGCAGACACAGCAAGAAAGTTGCTGTCCAGAAATAAAAGATAAAGGGAAAATAATATTTTTCTTGGACATGCTGTGCATCTTAGGAATTCAATACTGGACAGAATGGGGAAAAAGAGGAGAGGAGAAAGGAAGAAAAAGGATTATCACATGTACTATATATTTTTACTGCTTTATTTAGCTTATGGCTAGGCAGCAGAAAAACACAGACTAAAGCACTGTTCATTTTTTTCCATCCTGGAAGAGTTTTTCTATTGCTTCCTCTGGAAACAGAGGATATATTGGCTAGCTGTGTTTCATTTGTTGTAGGGTACTTTACTTTTATTTGTGAAAAGCACAGAGGTCTGCTGCAGCTAAGTTGTCAGGGATGCTGAAAGTAGGAGCAAGGGAAACCATACATCTGACAACAGTGGAAACAGTGTGGGTTTTCTGTATCAGATGCACTTGTTTGCAGCATGAAAGTTACCCAGTAAAAGCACTGAATCCTCCTTAAAAGAGGGAAGATTTTGTTCTTCCTCTGTATCATTCTCCTAGTAAACAGTATGGAGTGTTGATGTATTCCAGTGGGATGGGCAGAGGTATTTACATGCAGTTTAAAGGCTTCCTATGAAGTCAAGGGAGAAGATCTAGGATAAGATTGTATTATTAGTTCTAGTTGCCTTTTAAAGAATTTTGATTTGTTTATGGTTATTAGGGAACTTTAGCACATCAGGCACCTAAAATTTGCAAAGTCAAACAGCATGGACCATGAGCATTCCATGTTCCATATCCTTGTGTCTCTGCACATGCATGTTTTCTGCGGTGATAGTATGTGACATGAAAAAAAAGATGATTTCTGTTTTATTTATATCAAATCGAGTTTGCAGGGTACCAGTACCTGAACAGGACTCATAAGTATTGTAATTTTAGATTAAGTTAATAATTTAAAAAATTTTTAAAATCACATATAACAAGGTCTCCGAACCCATGCTGTC
Organism: Argya squamiceps; assembly: GCA_037834095.1. Lineage (NCBI taxonomy): Eukaryota > Metazoa > Chordata > Aves > Passeriformes > Leiothrichidae > Argya > Argya squamiceps. Next base: position 11,627,487 of record JBBMKD010000115.1, read on the forward strand.
GAGATAAAAGAGGATGAGGTTTATCTTGAGCCATTTCCTTAACTGTTTGAAGCCCCTGCTTGGAGATTTAAAACTGGAGTTATGACTTTGGTAACGGATCAGCCTGTCAGTGGAATTATTGCAGGAGATTCAGCTCTGACAAATCATGTTAGCTCTTTATGGTGTGTGATGAAGCAGCAATGACCCAGCAGAAGGTCCTCAAACCTGAATTGATTGTAAGTCTAGATACTCCAGGGTTTTTGATCATCATTTTGTTCCCAGAGGTTTTCTGCTATTATCAATGGCTATCAAATAATACCAGATGATATTGGGAATAACACTTTATTATGTTTATTAATTACATAGATGGTGGGATTGAGTGTATGTTGAGTGCATACGGTGGAAGATGTCCCTACTGTGGAGGACCATGCATAAGCACATTTTGTCTCAAACATTCTGATTGTTATGACAGGAAAAATGTGATTAGAAGAGAGAGGCCTGGAGGTGGGGTAGTGCTGTCCTGAGCCAATTTTCTGCTCTGCCTGGAGACTCAAGCCCAGTTCTCCACCCTAATTCACTCTCGGGAGAAGAGTTCGAATGGCCAGCTGTGCATGTGTGACAAAACTGCATGAAAAATCTACTGTACGTAAGACACTGCACCAGGTTAGCTGTAAAAGGGAGCAGACTGGATGCCCTCATTCTATTTTCTCTCACTTTTTCAGTCTTGTTTACTCCTGTTCTGGATTATCCACATGGCAGGACCAATATGGGATTTATGATCTGGTGAAATTCTCAGTTCTGTCTTCTCTGCCTTTATTCTCTCTTGCCTCACTCTGCCTGGGCACAGCACGTCTGTCCTATTCTACTCCATGCTCAATCCTGAAGTTTGATGTGAGAGTGGGGAGTTTGTGGCCATGTGTTGTGGCTTTTGAGCCAGTGTCACATAAAAAGCAGAGATTTCCTCGACTCTTGGTGTTGGATTTGTCTGTCAGCACCGCAAGAAAGCTGAGGTGCCCTACCAGCCTGTCAGTGTCTCATTACAGGGACCCTTCACTGAACAGCCCTGCTGGATTGGAGGGGTTTTGATTGACTTTTTCAGAGACATATCCCAACACCACAAGGGAGATCCCCCAGTGGGTCTTCCCACTTTATTCAAGTTTGCTCCCCACTGCTGGCACTGCCAGTGCCCAGAAGGATCCCACAGACAGTTTATGGAA
>JBBMKD010000115.1:11628782-11648323 GCA_037834095.1 Argya squamiceps
GCAGTCTGAACAGCCCCAGCAGAGCTGCAAAGCCTCTCTGTCCTTCCTGTCACTCTTGTATCACCTTTCTACTGAAATTGAGCTTTGTATGCAGGCTGCCCAGGTTGGCTTCCCTCAGATCATGGCAGGAAATGGATATTTCAAACAATCTGCATGAGTTTCACAGAGGAGTTTTGGAAACTTCTGTTCATCCTTAGCAAGAAAAATGTCTTGGCTTTGTTTCAAAGTAATAGCTTCTTTCAAGCTCATTTTGGAAATAACTCAGTTTCTCTCTGCTTTTAATAAAAACCACTGAGAAACAGAATGTATGGAAATAATTAAAATTTATCAGGACTGGTAAGTATTGGGGTAAAAAAAAGTAAAGAGGTGACTGGTGACCTTAAGAAAAGGTTCTCTAAATTCAGTGTCTCAGACAAGAAAGAAAAAGCCTTGTCTTCAGTCTCCCGTGCACCATCTGTCACAGCAGATCCTCCCCTCTGCCACATTCTGCAGGCATTGAAGTGCCTGTGGTACTCCCCACAGAAAGCCACAGCAATCCCCAGTCCCCAGGGAATCAGGAGCAGTGGCTGAACAAGAAACTAACATGCAAAAGCATGTCTCTGTTGGGCAGCAGTAACTTGGGTCTTTTCTGAAAAGGGACAGTTGGTGCTGCAGTAATTTAGAGCAATCCCTATTCTGCATTTGACATGGGAGATGCTCCTCAGACAACCACCAGAAATAAACTTTCTTAACAATAGTTATGAGGTGGTTCGTATTTTTCCATTTATATTTTTGCTTTTAAATGAAGTCTGATTTGTTGAAGGATTTGGTGTGTGGGGCTTTGAAGCAAAACATTTTTGTTTAAGATATGATAAACATTTTCAATTACTTTTTTTTTTTTTTTTAAAGTCTGTTTCTGGGCTCATGCATGTAGAGATAAAAACATAAAAGCCTTGATAAAAATACTTACAAATTTGGACTGAAATACTCCTTTCCCAGTGTTTTAATGAGATGAACAAAATTCATCTGTTCTAACCAAGTGATGTTGGAGGTTGTGAGGTACCAGATGCTACACAAAGAGAAAGGTCTTTCTAAAAAGCTGATTATCTAAAGGGGGGAGGAAGGGGAAGGGAAGGCAGCAAAAGTAACCTCAGTGCCTTGCCCGTCAAGTTTGTCAGGAATGCGGGGACATCCCAGATTTATTAGACCTACCAAGGTGAATCCCTGTGGATCCCACTTCCCTGTTTTATGTCCTAATTTCTCTTCCAATGTTACTGCATTGGAAGGAGCAGACACTGTTCCTGAGCAGGGAACAGACAAGCAGGTCTCGATTAGGCTAATTAGCCTGGGTCTCGATGTGATCAACCTTTAGTGCAGACGCAGAGCATTTCATGTGCAAGGGTTTTTCAAGGGTTAAAGGTGCAATAGGTTTTCATCAATCTGCCGGCAGTCTTTGAACTACACCTTTGAACTAAAAAGAACATCCTGGGCAACAATCCTGCAAGTGGCTGGAGATACAAGGATGATAAAAATTACTTTGGTGACTTATCTGGGAGACCAGAGTTAAGAGACAGTGTTAAAAACTTCCTTTTTCTCTGTAATACAGGATGTGCTGGGCAGCAGTTTTTAAAAACTGGTAGAAACCCTATTTAAAAAACACAGTCAGCTGGGTTGATGCAGTGTTTATTCAGATGCTGAACAGCTTACTCTTCCTTCCCTGTATCACCCAGGAGGGAGAGAGCTCCGTTCAGTACATTTTCTCTGAAACCACAATTCTCATTCTTCATCCACAGGGGAGTTTTGATGACTCCTTTTGCTTTTGATGGGATATTGGTATCTGAAAAATCATGGTCCAGAGCCCCCTTAGTCACCTTATCTGTGAGAAAGGACTTACTGTCATCTTAAGACAGACAATATTAAGGGAGTATTTTCACACTGGCAAATATTTCACTTTTTGAGGTAAATACTGATTTACAGTAGTGCCCCCTCTCCTTTCTCACCCTTGTCCTGTGCCACTGTGACTCCATCCCTTTACCTGATGGTGCAGTGTTTGCACAGCTTCTCTCTAGGAGGGAGGGGAAGCCCAGCCTAGGCTCACAGGCAGACAAGAAGTAGTGGTTTGGTTTTTGCCAAATTTTTAAGCTGGGTGAATTCCTTCACCACAATTTCAGAGCAGCCACACCTGCCTTTGTGCTGGCAGAGCTGAGGGAATGGTGTGTGGTGGGTTTGCCACCAGGAATTTGTCTTGTGAGCCTGTGCCAGAAGGGAAGGGATTGCCAACACAGAACAGCACCTGCCATAAAGAGGCACGTGTGAGGAGCCTTCACATGAACCAAGACTAGAACCATATAGAACACAACAAAAATGTACCAACAAAGGGACATACTGCCAATGAACAATTTAAACCTTCTTTTTGGTATCTTTTTTTTTTTAATTAATGCACAGAAAGGGCTAAAAAAGTGAAACCTCACTGTACTGTCAGGTGGAGAAATGAGGAACTCTCATAGGGATGCTCCTTTGTCTCTCCAGTCCTTTGGGAATGGCTGCTGTTTTCCAGGAGAGTAAGAAACTTGTGAAAGGAGAGAGACTCTGGAGGGTGGCAGTGTCTGTGGGCAGCTGCAATTCTACTCTCCTGAAGAGCTTATTGCCCGCTTTATTTTTGCACCCCTTTCTGGCGTTACAAAAGTGTGTTACAAATTTTACAGAGGAAAGGGAGAAAAGAAGAAAAGGGGAAGGGCCCAGGTATGCTGGCCTAGGGCTCTGCAGCTCTGTTTGTCCTTGCATACTCTTCCAGCTCTGATTTCCTGACAATGGCGAGCTGCAGCTCCTGCTTGATGATTTCTATCTGCTTCTCCAGCTCTGTCAGCTCTTGCAGCACAGAGGTCTTTGCAGTGTTAATGGATTCTGCTTTCCCGTTGGTGGTTAAGGAAGGCGGAGTCTCTCTCCTTCCCTGTGGCAGGGGGATGTCCTGGTGCTGATGGATTGTCACCTCATTTTGCCCCTCATCAGTGCAGATGTATTTTTTTCTGTGGCAGTTGCCCAGGTTGGCTGTGTTCCACACCGCATGCTGGCTGTTCCCCACATGAGCCCTGAACAGATAGAGGAGAGTTAATACCACATCACAGCCTGCTCTTGCGTGTGTGCTGACCTTCCCTGTGAGCCATCCTATTTTTCCATCCTGGAAAAATATAAGGCTGCTGTTACATATTATATAGAAATATTATTCCTTTATCCCTGGAATTATGTTTTCTTGCAAAGCATAAATCATGAATGTTAATGACCAAATTTTTGTGATTTAACCATAGCACAGGCTAGAACAGAACCTTGAATGTAATTTTCCCCCAAACTCTTTGTTTTTTTGTTACTAAATTACTCAGCTGCAACTCAGGAAAATCCGAGTCCTTCAAAGCTTTCTGTAAGCTTTTGTTGTTGCAATGTGCATGTTTATTACAGTGTTAGTCCTTTGCATGTTGCTACTCTGTCCTGGCTCAGGCACTTGCACGGAGAAGGAAAGAGACTCCCTAGAGCCTGGTGTAGCAAGGTGTGAAGGGAAGTTTTGTCCTTTGGTCTTGATGTCTTATTGGGGAGCTGCTTGTGCTTTGGGGGATGGACACCAATGATGTGTATCCAAGCCTTGCTGGTTCTTTCCTGAGCTTCCTGACACAGCACAGAGATTTAGGGGTTTCATACTGGGGCACAAATTCCCACCTGGGAACTTTTTCAAACGTTTCAATTTTTTTTCCTGCAAAAATATTTCCATAATATTTTGATTCCAGAGAACATTTTCCTTCTCTCTGGGGAAGTTCCCTCTCCTGCCCTCCCAAATCAGGCCATTTCCCAGGGGTCCTTCCCAAACTGAGAAATAGCCTATGGCGTCCATTCTCCAACTGGAACTTAAGGAAGCATAGAGTTTGCTGTTGTGGGAAAGGAGCTTCTCTTTCCTACCTGTTTTCCCTTTGGAACAGGTTGGTGTGTGCTCATTTGGTAAAGGGAGGTTTAATAAAGGGAGGTTTAAATTATGGAGGAGCTGTGTTTTAAACTGCTCCCTCCTCCAGCTCTTATGTGGGTATCCTTGGACAAAAGGCCTCTTTGTGTGAGCTCCCAGTAGGCAAGTTAAGGAAGCAGCCCTGATATTTTAGGGCTCTCACTGTTGAAAACAGTTGGTTTCTGGGGTGGATAGTTTTCTCACTGGCCTGCAGTAAAGGAATTTGGAAAGTGGAAATTTTGTTCAAGGAGGTGGTGATCAGGGTTATTCTCCAAGAGATGTGCTGGAAGAGAGGGAGGAGGGAAGGTTTCAGGCAGGAGCAGCAGCTCCTGCCTGGATCATGCTCCAGGGAGCTCAGGGAATGCCAGCAGGGATGTGTATGTAGAATAGTTTATTTTTGTGCAGATTAGCTATTTTCTCATATTTCAGAATAAAAGATGGGAAGACTCTCAAGTTGGGCAGTTAACTTTAACAAATGCCAGAATCCACAGTTAGCACTCCAGTTTCACCAAGTCAATAAAACAATTTACAATTGAGCTGCTGATGCCAAGCAGCTCTCCTAGTTTTTGGAAAGTTATGACCTTAAAAGCCCAACACATATTCCTCCATGAGGATACCAGCAACAACATGATGCCAATTCTTTGCAACTCTTTTCTGTATCTTTGGTGTTTTAAGAGTTCCTCAGTCCCCAGTAGGAATAAAAGCACGTATGATAACATAGGTGATTTGACAGCTCTGTGTTGTGCCTTGCCACGTCAGTGCTCATGACAAGCTGGACATCCCACTCTTGGGTCTGTCAAATTAAATTCATCCTAATTCTGTGCAAACAGCAGCCCTAAGATGCTGAGAAGAACACGGACAGTGGGTGAGTGTGCATCCACACCCCCAGGGGCTGACTGCTGTGTGGGCAGGAGGTTTTGGACGGCAGTATATCTTCACTCTCTCAAGCTGGAAGATTATTTGTTTGGATCTTTTTCTAAGGCATTGCCTGGGGGGGCTTATGGACCATCTCCTCCTGTTTCACCCAGCAAGGAGGGTGCAGTAGGAAACATTTTGCAGCACTCATTGCCTCTCCTGCTGCTCACACATCAAAAGCCAGGAGTGGCTGTGTGTAAGGAGGTGGTATACATGTTGTTCTTTGATAAGATGAAGAAATGAACAGAGGAGATCAGTTGCAGGCATTTTTAGACACTTGTGTGTATAAAGGCAGCTTAGGATTTTAGAGATGTTTACTTGTTTATATTTGCTGCCTCCAGCAGAGGAATATCAAAGAAACACGACATACATTGACATCTCTAGGTTTCAGCCAAACATCCAGTAACATTCTGGAAGACTTTTTCTATCCTATACTCTGTGCCTGAACTTCTCTGTAGAAAAGCAGTTCTGCTGTCTGTGTTGTTACAACGTGCATCAGTAGGGTTGAGTGGCTGACTGTGTGCCCAGTTCCATACAATGCCTTGTGTTTCTGGAAGCTGTACATCTCACTGTCTCCTCTGCAGAAGACACAGGCTGTGAAAACAAGGGAAAGTTGTTGCCTCATTTTTACTCCAACAGCATTTGTTGGACAAAATGTCCAACAAATTTTCTGAAAGTCCTCTCCTCAGCTTTCTAATTTCTCATTCTCCAAAAGAAGAGAGCTGAAGGAGTCTCAGGCATGTGAGTGCCTGATCTCTTTCTCTCTAAAGGCTTTGCCTCCCAAAGCCCTGGTTACCTGCCAGTACTTTGGCATGGGAATCATTCAACCCCTAAACACAAGGGCAGTGGACTTCAACTGCAAAGCCTCTCTTTGGAATGGGAGGTTTTTTATTAGCTGTATGGAAAATCATGAAATAACAATATTTATAGATTTAATACTAGGGAAAAAAAATTCTGCCTCCCTCATAAGCCACTTCTATCTTGTCTGCTTTTTTAAAAAATTCTATTACCTTTGGGGTGTTTTAGATCCATAAATACATATCCAGACACAAGGTATTTAATTTCAAAGTAATTTTTATAGTTTGTGTTTTAAGGCATAGAGAACTTCCTACCTCTTTTCTACTTGTTTTTTCTTGGGCTGACATTTTTCCTCAATAAATGAACTGTTCAGAGCACGATGTAATCTCTAGAGGGAAAAGAGGAACATAAATTAGTAAAAGCAAGATTAAAAATGGCTCCACAAATACATAAACAATTTAGGCTTTGTCTGATGGACTTGAGCATAAATTTTTTTGCTCATTGAAGGATGCAAGCAATTGTCTGTGCTTTGTCATTACAACAGATTTATTTTCCCGTACTTTCCCAAAGAAGGGCAAGCTGAAAGGTTGATTAATAGTTTGGGAATAATCCTTGGTGTTAAGATAGTTTTAAAAGATTTCTTCCACTGTGCTGCTTTAAAGCAACAGAAGCTCAGAAGCTCTTCCCTGCTGTGTCTTTTGCTGTAAAGTAACTTCTTCCTTTAGAGCAAACACATAGAGCAAATCTGTCCCATTAGTTTCTCTAGAATCATGAAGGAGGTTACCCAGCATTTCCTGCAAGCCTCACAGTTTTGGGAACCTGTAACATTGAGATAAAATGTTCTGGTTTGCCGGTTCAGGATAACAACACTGTTGCTTGTCATGCAAAAGAGCTGAGCTGTGAGGCTACAAGCACAAATGGAAAGGTCCTTCTGTGGCTTTGCAACTGAGTATTTAAATTGTTTCCTCTGTGTTTCCCATTCCATCCTTAGGTCAGCCATTTCAACCTCCAGAACCTGTTGTCACCCTTCAAATGCCAGCTGTTAGTGCTCTTACAACATTTTACACCTTGTTCTTGTCCAGGCTTTCTTAGTCAGCCACACAACTTTCACAGGGTCCCTTCAGAACATGTACCTGACTGGTATGGAGCCAGTACTTCATCTTGGATTTCTTCTTGATTCGTGGCAAGACCAGTCTGTACATGATGTGTTCCCCAATGGTGGTGAGAATAGACAAACCAAAGCCAACGCACAACATCACGAAGAGCCCTGAGAAATGCTTTATCCCCATCTGCAGTGTCTATGAATAAAATCAAAAGGGAAAGTTAATGCAGGAGGCTGTTAGTGCGCTGAAGCAGATGCTTTGTTTTCTCATGTGGAAACGTGGTCTGACTGAATACACAGTGGTGAAATAATACAGAACAGTCTGGATACAGTTTACAGCAAAGCCATTCTGTCATGCTTGGTGTTCAGTCAGAGCAAAGGATCTGTCATGGCAAGAGAATCAGCCAAACACCAGGGAATTTGGTGCCATTCCCCTAATGAGGTGGAGCATTAAACATGCACAAGAATCCAGTGTTTGCAATGTCTTTGCATTTGTAAAAGCAAGTACTGCTTGACAGAATGTCAATGAACTGTAAAGCAAGTCCTTCATCAGCAGGCAGCTAATGTTCATGTTCTCTGGGAATTGATAATTTCCCTTTTTGTGCTTTACTCTTGATGGTGAGTCATGAAGAAAATGTGAAATAAATAGCACAAACATGGTACCCCTCCACTCCCTACATTAACAGGACTGAAATTGTGTTTGTTAGGAACTCTGACAGCAACTACGGAAAACAGGAACATACCCACCTTTTTCTGCCAACACACCCTTTTCATGTAGCGTAGGAAGCTTTTAATTAATTTGTCTTATTGGCATTAATCATGTTTGAACACTAATAAACTGCGTAGAGCAGAAATCTGTACCACAGACACCTGCACTGCAATGTGTGGGTGAGGTATGCATGTAGTACCTTCATTCTCAGGCCTCCACCAATAACTAAAATCTCTTGTGAAAAATTACTGCCCACAGATTACTAGGGAAATGTTTCCAGGAATACAAATCCCAGTCTTGTCTTTCTATTAAACAATGTTATTACCCAAGTCAATGAAAAAAGAAGGAGCAGAGCTTGGGTAGGGTTGTGTGTCACCTGCAATGCTGCTACCATGGACCTGTTGCGCTCCTTGTGTTCACAGCCTTGTGATCTGTGGATGGGGTGGGGATTGTGCTTTATCATGACTATTTCTATAAACTGGAAAAAGAAATTGGAATTAGTCAAAAGATATATCACAGAATATTTGTGAAGTCTTGTTCCAAGGTCATTTTAAGCCATGGAGTTGGTAACTGATGAGTCCACTGGAGTTGAGGGCTTGGAAGTCTCGTTTTGTACTTTCATTGGGCAACTGTGAGCTGTATTTCTGTCTTCTGGTTTGCATATTTGATTTCTGGTTTGCATACTTGATTTCTGTTCTTTAGAACACAATGGTATGAGATAACATATCACATGTTTTTTACAAGAACAGAGCTTCAGTAATCTAGCAGAGTGAGAACTTCCCTATGCTGGCACTGGCAATGAACCCATATTTCGGGGATCCTCTGCCAAAATCAACCTCCTTGTCCTGAAGCACACTGAGCAGAATTTTCAGGATGAAAACTTTTGTACCAGTGAATAAACACTTCAAGGGTGCTGAAGGGTATAATGGAGGTGTAAAAGCAATTTCTAAAGAAACTTACTTCAGCCTGGAAACCATTAAAAAACCATAGCAAAGTGGCTCTGGAGTAGAAGTGTGTCAGAGTTTTGGCACAAGGGTTTTTTGATATGGAGACTGAATCAGTTCAACCTCAAGGCAAAACCTGCCTCTCCACATCACAATTTCTTATTGACAAGAACCTGCTGTCCCATAGTTTGTCCTTCCAGTTAGGGGCACAGGAGGGTTACACAAAGATTACAGGTGGTAATGCTTTACACTGCTCAAGAACCAAAGTGTTTGACTATAGGTCTGTGTGACCTGTTTCTTTTAACTTGTGCAGTCTTTAAGTTGGGCAGTGAAGCCCAACTTTTAGCCCAGGTAGAGTAAAACCAGAATGAGGTCCCAGGTCTAATCTTTTTCTCTGAGGTCTCAGAGCTAAGACCTCAGTGTGGCCCATCTTTGAATTTGGCACATCTGTAAGTATCTGTAAGAAGCAAAAAACATGTTATCCCAAACAGCTGAACATACTGGTTAAAGGTGATTTGCCAGTCTTCCAGGAAGCTCTAATGCAAATCACTTCCTTCCCAGAAAGGGTGTTCAAAGGCAAGTATGCAACAATTTACTTAGAGATGCAGAGCTAACAGTAAACATTAGAACAAACAGAACAATAATTAAAAAGGAATGTATTTGCTCAGTCATCTGATGAACACACATATCTACTGCTACTCCCAGGCTCCAGCTGATGGATGTCACAGAGAGTAACAGCCTGTGGGTGGTTCTTGCCATGGGAACTAAGTTAAATGTAATATCATTAAACTCTAGTCATTCAAAACAGTAATAAAAATCCCTATTGCAGTGGGTGTTCCTGCATGCTGGGATATCTCCTCCAGCCTGGGGTCAGTGTTTGATGCCACTCCAGCACTGCTGCAGAGAGTACACATTGTCAGCTCCTTACATGAAAAATAATCCCCTTGTCTTTAGCAAAGCCTCTCTGATTTATGCTTATGAGGGTCTGGCTCCCTCTGTCCTGCCAGATCTGCAGAATTGTTTTCTACCTTCCCTGGAAGCAGGTGAAAGAAATTCCAGGCACTGTCATCCCAGATGAGTTTTTCCCCCGTAATGGATGGATTTTAAAATTGTCCCAAACAAAAAATCTTTTCCTAGGAAAAGGAAGTGCCAAAACAAAGCATCAATAATATTTCATCTAGCAATAAAGAAGGTAATGCATTGGAAGAGCTGCCTAAAGGCTGCACAGTAGAAAGAAATTTTTGAGACTAAATTAAGGGGGAAAACATGGTAGGGGAGAAATAATTAACACAGTGTGGAGTTTATGGAGTGATTACACATAGCAGTATCAGCACATTCACAAGCCATTGTAAAATGGCTATTTATCAGCTGTCCATAATTACTGTTGAGACACACATGTTAAATAATAAAGGAAACCATCTAATAGAGGCACCTCTCATTTTCATTGCTTCATGCTGATTAGAGGAGAAAGCCCTAATACTAATTTTGTTGCTCCTTTATGTATTTTTTGGTGCATACATAGAATATATGTGGAAAGAGCAGAAAAAAAATACTTCTCTGCATCACTGCTTCCCTCTCTGCTCAAGGGGTAGGGACCAGGGAATTGGGTGTGGGCGCTGGGACTGTGCTGGTAACAGAAAACAAACTGATGGAATTCCTCGTTTTTGTTCCTCTTTTTTTTTTCTTTTTCTTTTCTTTTTTTTTTTTAAGCAAAGGGACGCAGAGAAGACAGACTGACATTTGTGTTCACTTTGGAGCAGAGAGCAGAGACAAAAACAGTATTTAGTAATTTTGGCATTTGTTTTCATGGGAAGAACTCCTGTTTTACTTACTACTACGGGAAACTGTAAATGCTTTACTCTCCATGGCTGCACTGAGAAAGTCATCAAATACTCCTATGGTTCAGTATTGACTAATTAGAGGCTTGTAAAGATTCTTATGGATAATCTGCAGGTTGGCTGCACAGCACAGATATTGGTGCTACACACTGCTGAACCCAAACACTAAATATGGGTATCATGTGTGTGATAACTATAATAATAAGCTGTATTTTCTTGATTGCATTTTCCCTGTAAGGATTTTATAAAGGTTTACTGATGTTTGGACATTAAGTTTTGCAGCAGCTCTGCTGAAAAGGAATAAGGAGGGATAAATGGATATGAAGGGCAGAATTCTAATGTCATTTACACATCTCAGTAGGCTTGCAAAATCCTACTGATGCTGATATTTTTATTTAGTCAGCTAAGAGGTATTAAAACATGTCCCCCTCTCCATATTATGGCATCTCTTGTAGCTGCAGAGAGACTTATTTTTACACTTGATTTTCATTCTTAGGGCTTTCTGTGCTTTCAAATAAATGGCAGCTTAAAAATAATAAATATTTAATCTCTTCAGGGGTATTCTTAGCAAAGAGTGGTGACCATGGCTTTAGGGTTTCAAGTGACAAATTTCAAGATAGTTTAAATATTGTCTCACATTGCAAAAACAAGTTCCTTTCCCTGCTTGTTGTGAGGACTTTTGCACAGAGCTGGAAAAACGGTTTTGTAATAAATGTTTTATTTTCTACTCATCAATTTTCCAAGCCCTGTCAGTACCTCTTCAGACAGTCACCTTTTTCTTTTGTTTGTTTGCAGTTTCAATGGATGAATCTAAATCTTTTACTCATTTGCAGGAGACATCTTTTCCTGACTCTGTTGACAGAGTCAATACTCATTCACTCCTTTCTGCAGGATGATTGTTCAAAGTATTTTTTTCCACAGTGCAAGACCAGAACCCACTGTCTCTTCCCAAACAGAGATGACCCCTTTACAATGCAACATCTGACACTTTGTGAGGCCCTTTTTGGTAGCATTCCCAATTCCTCCTGTGGGCAGGGGCCACCTCTCCTCCCCAGACAGCATATATGCAGACTGAGAGTATTGTCTGGGTACAGCAGAACCTTTATTCCCCCGTTCTTTGTGTTTGTTTTTCATGCTCTGGCAACAAGGTGCTGTGAAAGGGACTGATGGGCAGCTGATATTTATGAGCACAGGGCACTTTGTTTCCTTTTTGGAAGTGCCTGCATGGCCTTCCCTCGACACCTGCACTGCACCAGGGACAAACTTAAACCAGAGCTTCAAGGCTGGAAATGTCACTGTTGAGTTGTCAGGTGATAGGTGTAACAAAAAAGGAAACTATTGGTTGACCTTTAAGGGGACTAGGGAAAAGGGGGGCAGAAAGGCACAATTTTCTGGATGACAGCTGGGTGAAATCATGGCAAGGTGAATGAGGCACTGTCTGATTGTGCCTTTTGGGTGATGCTGAGGCCAAAGATCATCAATTCAGGCACAAGACATGGTGAATTTGAGCATGTTCCTTCAGAGGCTTGAGAGAAAAGCCATCCATGGACCCCACCACTGACGGGAGATGAAATGATGATTAGTCACCATCCTTGAAGGGATTTAAAAGACCTACACCTCTGGAATTTACGGACACTATTTAGTGGTGCACTTGGCAGCGCTGCATTAATAGTTGGATTCACTGATTGTAGAGGTCTTTGCCAACCTAAATTATTCCATGATTATAAGATAAAAGGATTTTATTTTTGCTATGTGTCTGGTCTAGATCAGATGGAAGGCTGTGGTCAAGGACAAATCTCCACTGTCAGCATCGTCCCTGAGGCACTGTGAGGAGGTTCATGGTGCTGTACCTTCCCCAGCATCACCGCTGTGGAAAGTAGTGGGACAGCAGTGACAGGGTCAGTTTGGGCTGCCAGGGTCTATGTGCTTTCATATATTGTTATTTTAAATGTCAGGTTTCACACCATTTGTGTGAGAGATCAGAAAGTTTCTGATATTATTAATAGCTGGGATAAGGGCATGTGGCAAGATATCACTTTTCATTCCATGTGTTGATTGTTATCCAATAATATGTTTTATTCCATGTGCTGGCCAGGGTAAGATGCCTTGGGTCCGCGGTTTTGCTGACGTTCATACAAAACAGCAGAGTTAAGCACTTCTGACCTCTGCACTTTCAGAAGAGAAACCACCTTTATTGGTTTCCCACCTTGAAGAGTCACTGCAAATCTCCCAGCCCCAGACTGAATCATTTCTTTCCAGGACAACTTTGTTTTGAAATGCAATTTAGAATGAGCAAAGTGCTCATCCACTGCCAGATAGAGAGAGATGGGAAGAGCCAGCAGTGAATTCTGCCACAGGAAATATAATTTCCCAATGTAAGATCAGTTAAAAAATCATGAGTAGGAAGATGGATCTCAAAACAAATCTGTAGAAAAATTAACTTCAGTGGGCAGGTGTGTCAGGCAGATAAGAATCAAGTACAACTAAAGAGGTAATAACAAAAATGGATGGTGGATATCCCACCAATTTAAAGGCCATACTGATCAGTGTTTCACCTACAAATATTCCCATTTTGAGGTCATTACTCTTGGTCAACAGGTACAGCATGTCTCAGACCAAATTTATCAAAAAGACATAGAAGAATACAAAGCCTTACTCTTGCTGTCAAAAGACAGTTGCTGGGTCTCACTTTGCTATATAATCCAGGTGAATGACTACCCACTGAGAAGCTGCGACTTTAAAAAAAAAAATGAATCATCTGCTTCTGTGTTGAACATGGTCCACACTACTGTGAATCTGTAAAATACTACTGTGACTGAGTGCAAGGAATTAAGTTACAGAGATTTCTGGGCTGTACAGGAGTAAATGATAGAAACCAACATAAAGGTAAGTCCAAGACTAATTCCCATGATTCTTGCTGTAACAGTGGGGAACCTTTACTTTGGAGAGTGTTTGCTGCTTGGCTGTTAAGTTTAGTAAATTTCTCCCAACTAAGAAATCACACATTCTAAAACCTGCAAGTTCTTGGCCAACAGAAATGGATGAAGAAGAGGGAATGCATGTGGGGGATGCACTAAAAGCCAGGCAACTCATGAAAATGAAGATCTGCACTTAGCAGAGCTTACATGGCACACACTTGCAAGTGGTGTTCTGCTTCTGCTTACTTTCTGATTGCGTAAGGACCTTTGAGTGGCTTTTTAGATTCACAGAATCCTACAACAGTGTGGTTTTGAAGAGCGCTTAGAGACCATCTAGTTTCAACCTCCTGGCATGCGCAGAGATGCCAACCACCTGACCAGGTTTCTCCAAGCCCTGTCCCACCCGGCCTTGGACAATTCCAGGGGTACAGCTTCTCTAGTAAACCTCTGTCACGGCCTCATCACCTAAATGCTTAAATTCTTCCTTCTATCTCATCTAAATCTACCTCTTTCAGCTTAAAGCCATTCCTCCTTATCCTGTCATTCCATCCCTTGTCCAAGGCCCTCTCCAGCTCTCTTGGATCACAGTCAGGAACTGGAAGGGGCTCCTAAGATCTCCCTGGACTCTTCTCTTCTCTTCTTCAGGTGAACACCCCCTGCCCTCCCAGCCTGACTCCAGAGCAGAGAGGCCCTCTGATCACCTTTGTGGTCTCCTCTGGATTTCCTCCAACAGTGCCACATCCTTCTCTTCCTGAGGATCCTGAAGTTGGATGCAGCTCTGCAGGTGGGGTCTCACCAGAACAAGCAGAGGTGCACAATCACCTCCCTCGACCTGCTGGCCACACTTTTATTGATGCAGCCCAAGACATCTTTGGCTATCTGGGTTCCCAGAGCACATTGCAGGTCATCCTGAGTTTCTAATTCACCAAAGCCCCAAGTCCTTCTCCCCAGGGCTGCTCTCAATCCATTCTGTATTTGTGCCCTTCCTGTATCTGTGCTTAGCATTGCCTCAGCCCAGGTGCAGGATCTTGCACTTGGCCTTGCTGGACTTCATGAACGGAGTTCTTCAGTTCAGACACCTGAACCAACTTGTTGGACTTTAGTTTATGAATGAAAAACTCAGTTTTGTATGTTGAATTAGTGCAACTGATGATTGAGTAAGGACTATGGTCAGACAACCAACCTGCGAGCAGCTACAACCTGCCCTTCATTCTGGACTTCAGATGGAGGTTATATGCAAAACATCAAATTACGCTAAAGCACAACATGTCCTCCAGCTGTGACACCACACTTAAGGCCTCCCTTAAAATCCTGCAGTAAAAAGGTATTCAATAGTGGAAAAAAAAATCCATGGAACTATTTACAGGGCAAAATCTGAATTTTCTTTTCAGACTGGAGCAGATTTTTGTCCCACCTCGTCTCCCTTGTTGGTAGGCCTTGAGGAATCTTGTTGATCATGCACCTCTATTGGTAACATTTTGAGCAAGGACTCCCATATATGTACATCTATTTACAATTTTTATAGGTTCTAATATTCTATTCTATTCTATTCTATTCTATTCTCAGGTTCTAATATTTTATTCCTGCAGCCCAGTGGATCATCTCATGCCCCTCCCAGGGATCTAAGCACCTCACTCTACAGACTTAAAGAAGAAATCATATGTTCTGGGAGAAAACCAATACTAATTAAAATTGTACTTATAACTGGAATTTATTCTATGACTAAGAATAGAGTGCATATATCCCCAGATGAATGCTGTGGGGTAAGACACAATCAGAGGAAGCTCCTTTTGTCACATCACTAGGGAACTATTAGGAGGGCAAGTTTTCTCTGCTGTAAGAGTTTTGAGTTTTAAGCAACATTGAGGTAATTTATAACATACTGCCTTGTAATTTTGCTGAAATTTAATTCAAAAGACTTGTTAAAATGTAGAGTAACAAGAGGTTATTGAAGGAAGTGCTATTTTAAAAAGCCAATTCCCTTTTTAGATGATAATACAATCTTCAGATAAGCTAAATCAAAAAGAGCAGTGAATATACATTTTTGTTTGAGTTTGCTTTCTTGTGTTGAATTAATCACATTAAAAAAGGAAAGAAAAAATGAGTAAGTTGGATAAAAATAAATTGAATTTCCTTCTATGAATGTCTGATGTTAAAATATAATTTATTTCCTATTGACACAACCATAATGAAAAAGTAAAAAATGTAGTAAAACATGCAGAAATACCCCAACAAATTATATATTAAAAATACCAGGTAAAGATTTGCTATTTTGTATCTCTAAAAAAATGCTAACTTTCAAATGATTTAGTCAGCAGCCAGAGGTTTGCAGGTGACCATTGCAAAGTGGTAGTCAGAGCCCAGGAAACTGAGCTTCTATTTGATAGGAGAATGTTGCCACTTCCTTGGGGAACAGAGTGTGTGTTTGGCATTTGGCTGAACACTCTGAGAAGGAGATAGCAGAGTTCTAACTGTTTTTTATCTGTGAGAATGCATAACCTATCCCTCGTGGAAGACCTTGAGCTAAAGAGTATACTATAAGCTTCAGACATTGCTAGTGCTTTTGATTCCTCAATACTTTATCTTATTTTTTCACTTGACAGTCTAGGGAACTTGAGGAAAAACTGCTATTCTGGTAAGAGTCATCTTTTTCTCATAAATAATGGCCTACCTCTTCAGCTGCCATGAGCTGGTGTGACTCGTCTGACTTCGCACTTGGATATACATCCACGAAGACTTACTTCCTTTTCTCATGGATCTACACAGAAGTGAGATCTACTTCCCCTTTCTTCTTGGCATGGTATCTTAACAGATAATTTCTAGCCTGAAATCCCATCTTTGGTACAGGTAGCTGCCATCCATGTTGGGAAGTGGTCATGGTGTATTAAAAATTTGGGATGTCCTGAGCTCCCTCTCTCTCTGTGAATGGTGATACACATACAATTGAGTGGAATCAGACAGGTTTGCTATGCTGTGACACATCAGGATTTTTACTGCCTGTTTCATGCCCTGCTTGTCTCCAGAGGAGCTCTCCGGTGTCCCAGAGAGCAGTGCAGTCCCACTGATGGTCTCCTCCTGCTCTGATCTGACTGCTGCCTGGGTCAGCAGCTCTTGCCTTCGAAGTCTCTTCCTTCCCTTCAGTTGCCACCCATCCCCGCCATGTGGACATGTCATCAAGAATGAGGGGAAATAATTGTCAGCTTGCACAAAGCCTCACTTAGGTGACCTAAGTTCATTGCTTACCTCCGTGACAGCGAAGCTTCGTTTCCCACAGGGAACAACCTTGTACCACTTGTCATGTAGAACATCCATGAAGCCATGGGATTTGTATTGGCTGATCAGGTCAGAGATGTTTGAGGTGAGCGGAGAGTTGGGGGGAAGACCAATGCCATATCCTAGAAGGGAGAACAGTACAATCTCTCTTTATTGTTCAGTTTTTGCTGATGTATTTTCATTTCAGGATGGAAGAGCAAGCTGGCACTCTGTTTCAGCCAGCCAACTCAAAGCTGGCTTTACTGTGGTCTGAGAATACTGAGACAAGACCTCTTTTTGTGCAAAATAAAGTCACTCAATATAATCCAATATAAACAGGATAAGCAAATTCTAAATTATTACAGCCACACAAGAAACATGTAAAATTGGAGGTTCAAAAAGTTAAAATGGAGGCAATGGATGAATAAATCTTTTCTCTAAAAACACAGACCTCTCTATGCCCTTGCCATGGATCCTTTCTGCAATACAAAAGGGTGTCAATGTCACATAAACCATTCTATGGTCCCATTGCATTCTTAGAGCAGTGGATGTGACTGTGGTGTCAGATGTGACATTTTCCTCCTACGCATTTTCTGATGAGAAGCTGTATGCATGTCAATATATGGAGCAATCTTCATTTTTATTATACAGCAACTTAAAACCCTGGGGCTATGCTTCAGTTTGTGCACTTCTGCTCTGGCTCTGCCAGGGACTTTCAGATAAATGCAGTTTTTAGCCACTGTTTTGTCTTTCGACATGTTAAAGTGCTGGTAAAGGACTTAGTGAAAGTGAAAATGAATTCAGTGACTCTGAATATAGTATTTCTATTTGCAGAATCTGGGGTTTGACTTTTGAAATTCTAAGCAAATACAATTGATCCCTTGAAGACATGCAGCTGCATGCTAGTCCCCTGCAGAGATTCATTTCTAGTCCACTGTGGATTTTTGGTTTTCAGTTCAGAATTCAGAATTTCAGACTGTCTCCTTAAAAAAACCAAAACAACATAGGAAGAAAGAAAAAAACCCGCACAAACAGACAAATACTCAATTTGCCAGGACAACACTTCACTTTTTAATGAGTGATGAGGTGATAAGTGTTCCTTACAATGCAATAGTCTCCCTTGCTGTTGAGTTTTTTACATCGTGCCTGTAATTCCACCAGAATAAATTTGCTCTCATCAAATGATTTGTTTCAGAGTTGGCATAGCTAGGACTCATAAATACCACATTTTCAGCATACTTTTTTTGCAGTTGGGTGATATGAAGTTCAGTCATCCAAAATCATATAGTTCAGGGTCTATTTGCTTGTTCCTTTTTCTATATTGAAATCTAATCTACTTGATTTGAAGTTGTGGAAGCTTCTGGTTTTATTTCAGCAGAGCTCACCTTTCTGAAAGGGATTTATCAGGTTTCTGAAGGAGGTAGTTTTACTGTGTGATGGGAGCAGCTGGAGCAATTGCCCTTGGAGTGGAGGAAAGTGGAAGCACCACTCCTTTCCACTGGCCATCTATGGCAAAAGTGGTTTCTAAAGTCTGCTGCTCATGTGCTCATCTGTGCTGGAAGCTGTGTTGAGCCTTCGGGCAAGAACGGGATGGGACTGCCGGGGTAACTGTTCTCAGTCTTTAATGAAGTATAAGTCTCATTACAGGGGTAGAGACAATTGGGAAAAAGCAACAGTGCACAGCCTGCCAGCAGCAGCCAAAGATTTCTTTGTTACAGAGCATCTTAAAAGTTTTTCAGCCAATAGTATACTGCTAAAGCTTACAGACGGTTGTTTTAGGCAATCAATTATAGCACACGTACACCTGCTTCAAACAATGCTCACTTGTATGCTTTTTATTAACAATACACAATACCCTTATTAAGCTTAAGACCTTCTACTATCTTGTCAGGCATATATTTTCTGCAGTGTTAAAATTTATTCAAGCCAAACCTAGAAACTCACACTTTGTTTCTCCTGTCTTTGTTTGCTATACTACTGTATCTTTTCCAGTTTTAAACTTTCCAGTTGCAGCAGATTCTGAGTTCTCAGCTCTTTCTGTCTGAAGCCTGCTTTTTCAGCTTCCAAATATCATTTTTACTTTTAGTGTTTCCCACTGGAAGCAGCTTCACATCAGCCTTGCTTCTAGGCTGCCTTCTGAGCTGTCCTTGCTAATTTCTCAAACCTGCAGGAAGCAAAGCACCAGAGCAGGCTCCCTTCTCAATTAACTACAGACTCAGTAGGAATCTTGAGCTGACATTTGAAATGGGAAGAGTATTTGTCTGCTTCAAATGAGAGTGAAACTGCAGAACTACTTTTTGAAAATGTTTGAACTGAGTTTTGAATGCATGTCACCAAAGCAAACTGGCAGAAGAGAAGCCTTATTCCAGGGGCCTCTTTATTTCATAGTGAGCAGCAAAATAGACTCTGCCTCCCACTTGTCAGGAGACACGCTGTCTGAGCACTTGGAATAATTCCTATATAGAGAATGGCAGCAGATCATAGAATCACAGCATAGTTTGGGTTGGAAAGGACCTTAAAGATCATTTTGTACCAATGCTTGCCATGGGGGATCTTCCACTATGCCAAAATGCTCAAAGGTCCACCCAGCCTGGCCTTGAAGCACATCATAAAAGTGATATGAGATCTCAAAAAAACTACAAGAAAAGGCAGGAGCTTTGCTCTGCTTGGTCACTGAGGATTTTGTCATAATCCTCAAGGGCTCCTCAGTTGCACCTCTGTGTTTTCACTGAGATTACTACAGCACTGTTGGAGTCCAGGGCATCCCTTTGGCTGCCCTGGATGGTCACAGACCTCGGCAGAGAGGCCTGGGACCTGAGCACGAGGGTTTGAATCCTGGACAGGGGAGTCTGTCCAGGGGGGTTGCCTGGCACAGAGCCCAGGAAGATGGTCTTTGACTTTAGTCCATGGAAAAAGCTTCTAACATTGAGAAGTCACAAAAGTGTGAAAACAGTAGTTTAGCTAATCACAGGATGGAAAATTTGGTAGTTTTGGGATTCTTAAAATGGAGCTGACTTAGGGAAAAAGATGGAGATTTTAGGGCGGTGCCCTGGGTTCTTCTTGTTCTCCCTTGGCATCCATCTTCTGATGTGACGTGGGCA
>JBBMKD010000115.1:11648423-11690923 GCA_037834095.1 Argya squamiceps
TAGGGCGGTGCCCTGGGTTCTTCTTGTTCTCCCTTGGCATCCATCTTCTGATGTGACGTGGGCACAAAGTAGTTCTAAGGAGATTGGGTCAAAGTAGAAATGACCTTTTTAGTATAGATGATAGGCATGGGCACAAAATTGTAAATAAGACACATGTAATTATCTGTATAAGAAGGTAGGGACTTCCCATCACGGGGGGAGTTGCCCTGTGTCCGAGCTGCTGTGAACATCTTGGCCGGGCACAGAGAAATTTGTAAGATAAGAAACAATAAACACACGAGAAACCAAGAAACACCAAGACCTTGAGACTCCTCTTCATTCTCATGCTGAGCTCCAAAAGCTTCAGAGGGCAGAAGGCAAAAAATACCCACCTGAACCACCAGCTGAACCATCAACCTAAATCTCGGAGAAAGAAAACCCAAAACCTGAGACAGCACAACAAAGCAAATTCAGCACATGAGGAACAGAGCAGTGTGTTACAAAACTGGTTATTACCTTCAATGGCAAAAGGTTTTCCCACAGTTAAGAGCTTGCAGTCGGCATCTATTGACACTTCATAATCTAAGAGTGCTTTATCCATGATGAAGGCATCAAGTTTCTCTGGATCATGCCTGTATTCAACATCAAAGTCAGAAACACAAACACTTCACAGTCTGAGACTCAGTGACACTCACTGAACATTTGTCTATGCAGTTCTCTGGAAGATTACTGTGTGAAAACAGGGACCAGGAACTGCTATTTGCACATTTAAAATAAAAACTGATTTATATTTTGAAGGAGAGAATTGTGCATGAAATGCAAACTTTGTGCATTAAAAGCAGTCAGTGTGTTTGGGACTCATTTTGCTTCCACAAAATACTATTGTTCTGAAAGACAAAAATCACTATGAAATGTTGGACTTTGACTCAATTGAAAGTGAGCACAAGGCTTTAGTGGAGAAGATCAGAAATTGCTAAAATACCATTGCTGTCGTGGTTTCTTTGTGATGTTATACTGGGCAATAATAGAGCAAAATCACAGAAGGATAACTTATTCAAAGGTATTTCTCCTCCTTTTTCCTTGAGTATGAGGTAATTTATTTCCTTCACCCAATTTATCTTTTCCTTGTGTTGTCTTCATGAACACAATGACTGAATTTTACTAAAATAATAACTTCTGAACAGCATGTTTGGATAAAAGAATGATACAAAAGAACAGCTGTAGTGCCTGTTCTCATCTGATTCCATTACTGCACCCTGCATTCCTGTCCCCTTAAAAGTCTGGGTGTTCTCCTGATGTGATCACTTCATTGATTTTAATCCATTGACACCAGTTGGACCCAAAGAACTTCCATTTATCTTAGTTATCAAAAGGATGGGTCTGGGAAAAATATACAAACAGGAAACAAAATATATAAACAGGAAAAGTCCTCTGGTGAAAAATTCTCAGGCCATCTGCCAGACAACTTCTAAGATTAAAAGAATGAATGATTTCAGGCTTACTACCATCTCCCGTGTTTCCTGGAAGAGTTGTGTGACCTCCATACTGTTAGAGGCACACTGACATCATGATTCCCTAAAGCAACAAGACTTATTACTTTTTACCAGTCTAGTGCTTCTTTTATTCATTTTAATGATAAATTAAGGTTCCTCTCTGAGAACCTTCTTTCCTCTCACCACACTGAGGAACCTCATTGACAGCTTTTGCTTGGATTGGATGTTTTTTTCTGAATGTTTCTCACTGCCTGATGAAGGGCTCCAAAGCTCAGAAACTTGCCAGGAGTTTATACACCGCCCTCGCCTGATGGCCCCCTCACACCCAGGTGGGCATCCTCATCTGGCCTACATGTATTTTAATCCATTGAACTTCTGTGTTTTGTGGGACCCTCAGCACTAGGAAGGGGAGGATTAATGGCATATGGTATCCATGGTGACATTTTCTACTACAACTATCTCTCTGTCACTGTCTTTCTCTCTCCCCACCACCATCATCATTACAACCGTCCCTCTCTCTTTCTCTCTCTCTCTCTTGCATTTACTGTTAAGTAAAATCCATACTATTGACTTTGGCTTAACCTGGGCATCTCTCTTAATTTTAATAACCAGATCATAACAACTGGCCAGGAGAACAGGTGTGGTTCTGCATGCAGGGGCTCACTTCAGGTAGGCCACCCCATCGGTGGTGGCAGGGACGTTGTAGCGCCGCATGTATTCATGCATCTCTGGGAAGCTCTGCCTCACGTAGTCCTCCGCACTGCTCTCCCGCACTGTGCCGAACCGGAACCCTTGGGACGGGTGGTGGAGCTGAGGGGAGAACAGAGAGGATTAGCAGAGCCATTTGCCTCCCATCACATCTGGTATTTCAGCCCTAGTGTGCCAACAGTTCCTCAGAAATCTTCAGCATTCATGGACCTGCCTCCTCATGTGTTTTCCTGCAGGCAACTTCCCACCCCCCAGGAAAAGTCTGGAAAGACTTACCAGGTGTCTAAATATCCTGCCTGTGTACTCTCATGGTTTTCTTCAAATGTTGAAAATAATCCTCATGAAACACCCTGAACATCCAAACTTAGGTGTTTATTGGGATTATTTGTCTCTAGAAGAGACAATGTTTCAGGAACTCTTATGAGAATAACCAGCCTCTGGGCTGGCTACAATCCACTTTCTGGGGCTCTGGGTGCCCAGCAAAGGACACACAGCCTAGATTTGTTTTGACAGAAAGTTTTACTTTGTCCTTAGGTATGAAATTTAGCCTTCTGCAGAAGGGTAGCACCCCAAGTTAATTTCTAGAAGTCTAGACACCATATCACAGTCTTTGCTGCCATTCCTCACAGACAAACTGAAGGTTGCCCAGGCTGCAACCGTGGATACACACACACAGTCTTTTTGCAGTTCTGTCCCCTACCCTTCTCTGAACTGACTCCACAGTCTGCAGCCCCAAAGCTGAACCTCGTTCTGGTTTCACAGACTCTATTTTCTGAAGATTCTGCCTGCCCTTGGAGCATTTAGTGACTCCTGGGGAAAGTCTCAAGCTGCCATGGAAGAGTCAGGCAGCATCTTACACTATGCCAAACACTTCCTTGAGCTGGCCAAGTGCAGCCAAGCCATGCTAATTAAAAAGCCTTCAACAACCCACTAGCCTCTAACATGCCAAGCTTTCAGAGCACAGGAAGCCAAACAGAGCTAAGGCTGGAGAGGTCATGCTGTTTTTGCTTTCCAGGAAGCTCATGGACGTCACAGCAGCTTGCAAAGATGACCTCACCACAGCCATGCTCTGCTTAGCAAAGACCAAGAAACGAAACATTCTGACAGTCCATCTGGCCTCTGCATTATCAGCTAAGCAGAACAGAGTGCAGGGCAGCACAAAGCCATAAAAAGACCTTTCCCAGTATTCTCTTCAATGACTCCATGGATAAAAGAGTGTTTGTCGCTTTTCCTAAGAATGGCAGAGATAGGATGTAAACTCACCGCCACCCAGTTTAGTCTGAAAAGGAACAGGAAAAGGTCTTTTGGATGGTGTTTCTGATGTAATGGAAGCTATGAACATTCTGTATTTCTGGTAATTTTTACCTGAAATTTAAAATGAAAGTGGGCACGGGGTTACCACCTTGTAGTCTGCAGATCTGGTCCCTGTGTTGCAACCCAGGAATGAGACCTGCAGCTAATTCCAAGTCTGTGGGTATGGAGGGAGGCCTTGCTTTTTTTTTTTTTTTTTTTTTTGAGTTCTGTTGTAGATGGCTGTGGGACAAGAAATGCAGAGTGTGCCTCCATCTGGAGCTGGCCATAGTGCTGTGCCAGAAGGACTGTGGGCACAGAGAGAAATGTTCTTGCCTGGGAGTGTGGGAGCAGCCTTCAAGTGCCAGAAGACATAAATAAACGGAGTTGGGCTATGACAATACATCATGGAGACTTCCAGCACAATGCTGCCGGCCCTAGTCTTGAGACACTGAAGACGACCTGCTTAAAGAAGGAACTTGGAGTGAGGTTCATGCACCCTCTGTCCCAAGAAGATCAACACCACAGTCAGGACTACTTTTTCTAGGTTTTATTTCTTGGCAGTTTCAGTAAAGAGACTTAAAATCCCATTAAGACCCAACACTGAACCACACTGCACCTAAGTCAACTTTGGTGTTTCTTGTAAAGTTTGTGGCCCACCTAGTGATGCCAACTGCAGTGCAACATCTGGTCTGCAGATAAAGTCTGACTTTACTGGAAAGCATCTCTCACTCAGACTGTCACCAATGTCTGCATTTGGCTCAACTTTTAAGCCTGAATGAGAAAGGCTGGTACAAAACCAGTAAACTGCACCTCCATGCAATTTTCTATTCTAAATCCTTTACTAAGGACTGTCCATGCCTTGCTTTGTGTTGGGCACACTGTCAAATTTCACCCCAAATGATGACAACACTGTAATGTCTATTAGATCAGAAGTCCATCTGGCTTAATATCTTGTCTCTAGCAACACCATATGCCTGGTGGGAAATCTTGGGAAGTCTGTATAAGGGAGTTGTTCAGCCATCCCTTATCCAGTGCTGCACCTGCTTCTGGTAATCTCTGCTTTTTCTTAAGCATCATTATGTGCCTGCAACTTTGTATTTGATCAGCTCCTTTTCAAAGGATAAATGTTAACAGTTGTTTTAATCTTCTACTTCTTTCAAGGACTTCTGTTTTCATCTTATTGCTGCTTATCTACAGGGGCAAAAGGTTTGCTTTCAGGTCTGTGGATTAACAGTTCAAAATACTGCCAAAACACTCCACTGATGATTTCCTAAGACAGCTAAGGGTTACTTGCTTCAACAGAAGATAAAAATTTCAGGATGGAAAAAAGACTCATCACTTGTCATTGCTGCTTTCTTACTGTCTGTAGTCCTGTCCTGGAAAGATTATGTGACAAGATGGAAATCAAAAATATCTGTGTCCTGACAGGATAGGTAAATGCCATAGACTTGCTGTGAATCTTGCCTTACTAGTTGTCTCTTTTTGAGAATATTTTCTGTTTCTTATGCTCTCTTTCTTTTGTGTTTCTTATGTTTTGAAAGTCCTATACTTTCTGTTCTCTATAAACCAATAATAGAATGTTAATGCCTAGGGCTTCAGAGAAATCATAAGGTCTGAAAAATCAGCATTTGAAGAATGTAGTGGTTTGAAAGCAAAACGAGTGAGACGCTCCAAGTCAGAAATACAATTTAATAAGAAGGAAAAAAAAAAGGTAAAATAAAATAAATGCAATAATACAAAAGACCACTGACAGAATCAGAATACAACCTGAGTGGGACGATGGAAGCAGTGATCCCGTAGAAAGGTCTGGTGGCTCTGATCCTCTGGGAATCCAGTGGGAAGGTCCCACGTATTGTCCCAAATCCCAGATTATATCCAGGTGAGAATGCTTGGCTCCTCCCCCTGGGCAGAGCATCTCACAATGGGATAATGAGTCATACAGGGGGTTCTTGATGGCCCATTAAAGAGAGATAACTCCCTCTATGAGTCATGCAGCTGGCCATTAACAGAAGACTCATTAACAGAAGACCCATTAACAGAAGACACCTTAACAGAAGACATCTTAACAGAAGAGAGAGGGGGAACCTGGAAGAACACCGCTTCAGCTATTGTTTTCAACAGTTGATGAAGATGGTGATAGAATACTACAACCCAGGACAAAGAATCAAGAATGGATTCTATGTTTTTTTAAAACTTGTAATTCGGGGGAGGCAGTTACTTACTTAACCAGTAATTGCAAATATAAAGACCAGCTTACTGGAAAAAATAGCTGTTGAAATTTGAGTAATTTCTACTATGCAGATTCTCTGCTTCTGTGTTTATACTGTGTTTCTTCATTCAACACTCAGTGTCAGAGGTGAATAACCACCACAACGCAGCTAAAGGGCACTAGCGAATGTTAACACGTTTTGTATCCAGAACACCTGGAGGTTTGCTGGTGACGCAAGTACAATTAAAAATAAATGAATGTAATAGCTGCAGATCCATCTCTAGACATCAGTTTTCTTGGCACTTGGCTTAGATAGGCTTACAAAGTCCCTCCAAAATTAGACATCTATGGCTGTAAGAAGTGGAAAGAACAAGGTTTGTCCAGATCTGGAGAGAGGCTCTGAGGTAACAGTGAAGTGGGGTTTATGCACGCTCTGTCCCAAGAAAATCATCACAACAATCGTCCTGGCTTGACAATTCATTGAACAAGATGTGAAGTTTGTCATGGGTACAGATATTGCAAAATAGCAGTATATTAAATAAAGATAGTTAAATTCTTTAACTATCAGATCATTGAATCACACAATCATTTAGGCTTAAAAGACCCTAAAGACCAGACCCCAACCACTAACCCAACACTGCCAAGCCCATCACTAAAATATGTCCCTAAGCACCACATCTATAGGTCTTTTAAACCCTCCAGGGATTGTGACTTCACCATTTCCCTGGTGTGTTAGTTTGAAAAACAGGTGTCTGGTGGGGAAGGCAGAAGCCTCCCTTAGAATGGACAATGAAAACCCCCTCCCTCTGAATTATTATAATTTTGAAGTTAAGGGGTTCTCAGGCAAGGATATGAAGGTAGGAATAACAGTTCTTTACTAGTATGTGTAACAAGGCAAACAAACAACAACTATGGCATTAAAAACAAAACAGAAAGCAAGAACCTCGTGACAGCCTTCATGGCCAAGATGGGAAGGGATGGAGGAGAGGCTTTGCTTCACAAAACCCTGGGGCAGTCTGATCCCTGTGCCCCTGCAGGGCTCTGAGGAGCACCAAGCTGGAACAGCAGGAATGAGCAGAAATCCCAGGCTGGTGGATGAGATGTAGCAGAAGCTCCCTGGTGGTGGCTGGAGCTGTGGGGATGTCCCGGCAGGGCAGGGGGTGCGGGGCTACAGCGCAGCAAAGACCCAGGGCAGGGCCGGAGAAGCGGCAGGGGTGGGACAGCGGCGGCCCGGTGCTCAGCAGGGCAGGAAAAGGCGAGCTCAGGATTCCCAGGCACATGAGCAGATCGTGGTTTGTCCCTAGGACTGCACTCCAGCAGTGGCAGTGAATTCTCCCTGCAGTAAGCAACAGCTTGACCCTCCTCCTTCTGATGCCGAATGCGATAGAGAGCAGCTGCCCCCAGCCCTGTCCTTTACCTGCTCCCCTGCAAAACTCATGGTATCTTCCCTGTCCCCTGCTCCTCTCTCCCTCACCACTGTCCCCAGAGAAACTTGCCAGAGGCAAAAGAAGTGTAGCCAGATGCTACACTCCTTTCCCAACTTTTTCCACTTCTTTTGTTTTGCTTAGGTACCCATAAGTACCCAGTAGCTAGTTTCCTAGTGACTTATGGGACAAATTCTATATATAAAAAAGGAAGAAATCTAATCCCCAATATCTGGGCAGCCTGTTCCAGTGCCTGATAACACTTATGGTGAAGAAATTTTCCCTTGACCTCTCTTCTGAAGAGACCTATTAGTGTTTATCAAGCAACCAGCCCTTTGAGTGTTATCTGGCAAAGCCACCACAGCCAGCTGCAGTTGGCTGTGAGCTTGACCAGGGAAACACCAACAGCCTGGGCAGTCCAACAGCAAGGGTATGAATATATCAATTAACTAGATATGTTAAAAGCTATTAACTGGTAATGTATTTTAAGATTTTATTTGTTAAAAGCTAAAAGGGGTTAAAAACCTATTTAGTGCTGCTGGTTAGTGGCTCTCCTAAAAAAGGTAACAGCTCTAGCAGCTACCAATATTGATTTTGCATCTCAAATACTGGAGATCATGGATTTCATACCAGTGAACTGAGTTTTATACCTGAAGAAATGGTGTATACCATCAAGAGCCATTCTTTAGGTGCACCCTGAAGTTTTAGAACCAGCTCCACACTCTACTGTGAGAAAGGTGTTGCACATGAAGTTGTGTTGGTGCACATGATGATATCCCTTTTGGATCTGGTTTAGTGTTTGGGGCAGACTCAAGAGATGGGTGGGACATGGAGCCAGAGGGGCCTGAGCACTTGTCTTGAAAACTGACTGCTTGGATTTCACAGGTTCAGGGCTGTGGTATGCCAAGACCAGAGGATCTTGCTGCACAGGACAGGGATAGATGGCTCAGGAAGATGTTCTATCTTCTTTGAAGGCAGCAATCTTGGGAGGAAGGACTAAGACACGCTGCTGGGAAGTAGAGGAAGAAGGTGCAGGAGAAAGGCTAAAGGGCCTTGATTCCTGGAACTCGTGTCCCTGTGAATGCTGTTGTCCTTGTAACCTCCCAGGACAGTACCTATTATAGGACACATGGACTGTGCCCAGCATTTCCAAGAACAAGTCTCACTGTTGACGAAAACAAACCATGGGTATGGAAACCAACAAGAGGCAAAGTTTTCCTGCATTGTGTAAGAAAACAAAGGGAAATGTCAATGCTGTAAAGCACTGAGGAGGTGAAATGGCTGTTGAGTCACTTGAGCCCTGAGACAGGGAGGCCATGCAGTGTTTAAGAAAACACAAGAGCTTTACAGTACATCCAACTTCTCTGAAAGTGCCAGGACAAGCTTTGGGACTTCTCAGAGTCTTCTGTGCCTTGCATAACATGGTGCTCCAAGAAAAATAATGTTTGTGCATCTGCTGAAAGAAAACACTGAACTACCAGTTCCCTCAGCTTAGCCCCTTACTTCCAGATCTCCTTAGTTTTGGTCTGCTGTTGTTAAAACATCTGCTGAGTGGGAAGTGGACAACTAATTTTATTTGGGAAGATGTTGAGATGAATTGGGCATCTGCATACATCTGTGGCTTGGGGTGCCAATTATGCATGAAAGTATCAATGTGATAAACACCAATGTGATGAAACCACAGCAGCAGAAACAGGAAAACACAATCCTGAATGACATGGGTTTTGCATAACTTGCCACTTTCCATTTTATGTAACGCATTGCCATTGCACAGAATGCTGTCAGCTGGGGAGAACACCTAGATGCCAACTTGAAAGGAAACAGGCCCAGAAATCTCCAGTGCTGGTAGGGATTTAAAGCTGAAAATGCAGCAGTTAACCTTGGCACACTCAAGGCTGTGGGACTGCGGGGTTTTGAGGTCTTTCTAGCAGGTTCTGGCTTTTGTATGACTTTCCAGTGCTGCAAAACCAAATGATTTGCCTCAGGGACTTTTTCCCCCTTGATGCCCTGGTTTAGTTTAGTATTATCTTGAAGTTTGCATCCCATTCAGTTGCCATTTATTTTTGCCATAAGAACCCCAGGTACAGAACAATTATGGTCTCAGGTCCGCAAAAGTAGGCAATACAATATTGCCTTCTGATCCCATGGAGTGACTTGTGAGGAGACAATGAACATCAAAACAGAGCAGCTATTGGGAGAGAAAATTATGGCCATTTTCTACAAGAAACGATATAGAAAGGAAATTTAGGAAAATCCAGGAAGTGCCTTCCCAGCACCTGATTGACGCAGTAGTGCGTCACTGAGTCTGGTTCAGAACCATTATGTGAAATAGAACTGGAGGAAAAATGCTTTGGGGACTCTATTTCTAATCATGATCTCAATATCTCATTTAATAATTTGTTCTGTTGGCCTCTTCAGTGCCCAAATTCAACTCCATGAACTATTTCTTTGAGGGAAATGAGGAAAAGGCAACCCAGTATGTAGCTGAGAGCAGTGCCAGTAACCACTCACTTCAGTGACAGAGCTAACACGGATTTAGCTTTTACCACCACCTTTTAATTTAAATAGGATGTAGAAAGGAGGAACATGGCTGAAATACTTCCCTAACTTTTACATAACTTCTAAGAAAAAAACTATGGTGCAAAAGGTTTTACTAGCTCACTTTCACAACAGTGCTGGTTACCTGGTATAACACCAAGTAAAGTGTTTAATGGGCACCTTGTGTATCAGCAGAATTGCCAGCATGAACTCTGCCAGGCAACTGCTGCAGAATCTTGAAAATCTGCCCAGTTTCAGTTATTAATTGAGAAGGGTAGCACTAGGTGAAGAATTGTTGTGGTTTTAGAAACGTGCTGTTTTACAATGACACTTCTGTCTCTCACACATAAAGCAATAGTATTTTACTTTTCCTTATGTAATTCACACATTTAGGTGGTTTCCCAGCCACCAATAGATTTCCCATAGCCCAGTGAGAAAATATAAGCAATTGGAAGTGCTAAGCAAAGTTTCAGGGGAAAATGAACAAAACAAATGAAATACTAGTAAAAAAAAAAATCCCAACCACAAACAAATATAAAGCTGTTCATGTGTTTTCCCTCCTTATCTGCAGGAGTTTTTGAAAACTAACTAGTGAAACTAACTAGGGAATATTTATGGGGTGCAGAGGGAGATGAAAGAAAATTATTCACAGTGAAGCACATGAATTTCAGATTTTAGCAGATGAAAATTCACAGCTCAACTTCTGGAAGTGGAAGTTTTGATCAGGAACTGTCTTATGTGCTCAGTGTTCAGGCTTGGGAGACATTCCCAGGGCCTCCAGGAGAGGGTGTTGCAGAATACATTTGAATCAACGCTTTTGCTTCTCTGTTGCAAAAAGTGTCGGTGGAGCTGATTATTTCCTTGCCAGGATAATGACAGATTTCCTTAAAATTCTGTCACTTTTAATCCAGCTCAGAGACGTCATAAATTGGCATAAAACCTGACAGCTGCACTGAAGTCAACGAGCAGCTTCAATCTAGACACAAGTGCACAGTCCACTGCTGACAGTTTATTCTCTTCACTGCAACAAGGGAATATGTGAAAGAAAACTGTGACTTAGGTCTTCTCAAAAATATGAACATTTGTGTTCATGGTCCCTGTGTGAGAGCTGATAATTAAAGACCTGAAAAACCTGCTCTGCTCCTTTGTCTGTTGGAAAAGCTGTTCAGCTCAGGGTTGAGACTGGAGACTCAGTTCTGTGGTTAATTTCTGAGGGCTGCCTGGGGCTGGGCAGTGCAAAAATCTCTGTAAGAAGAGCATTCTGGAGAATATGAACTTGCTGGTGTGTTTGTCCCTGTTTCTTAATAGCATTCTAAGAGTTTTCTGGACAGAGGGATCTTTGAGCTGTGATTTATTCTGGGAAAGCTGAGGGCTATAAGGTAGAAAGTATATAATATTGTACGAAAAATGGGTAGAATTTGATGAGGGAAAAGAATGGATGAGGAAAAAAAAAGAGGGAAAAGAAGAGATGTAATTCCCAAAAGGCACTGGATCACTGCTTCCAATTCCACTTCAGCAGCCATAAAGGTGTTCCAGATGAAGTCACTTCATCCAGCATGTTCTTCTGCTTGCTCCCTGTAAAACATGCCTAATGCACTGTCAGGCAGATAAAATCCTTTTCAAATTACTACCAAGCAAAGGAGAGCTGTGTCTCTGACAACATGTTCAAGCCACCAATGAGATACCAAAGAAGATTTCCGGTTAGAGAATTCCTCTTGTCCTTCCATCCTGAGTTTGTAGTCTCTGGGTGAAAAGTTATCACAAATTTCTACAAGCATCTGAGGGCTGAAGGATGAATCCTAATGTGGCAGCAACTTGAAGTGTAGGTAGTTTACAATCTTCAAAGCTGTCATCATTAAAATACTTTTTCTCACAAATTTCTTCTGCTCCAGCTGTTGCTGGTTGAAGGTCAGTCCTATCCCCTGGCCATATGACAACTGTCCCCTGGGTGACAGGGCTGAAAACAGTCCTCTGCCTAAACTTGTAAGGCAAGAATAGTGCTCTGTGCTTTTCAGAAAGGAAAATACAATGAGTTTGTATTGTAAACAGGTTGTGAGTTACCAGGATGAAGAGGTTTCCAAATGTAGATGGTGGAAATGTCTACCTGCACAGTCCTCATTTCTTCAACATGTTATTTACTATCCTCTTTGGATTCAAGAACAACAAATGAAGGTAAATCAGAGGGAGTCCTGTGTTATTGACAGATCCAACATGGGAACTGAGAGGGATTTTTTCCTTCTTGGAATCAGTGAGGAATGTGTTAAGCATGAAGTGTAAATGAAAAATTACAGCCATATTTGGATACCCTGGCCTCTTACACAGTGAAATAAAGACTTTAATATTTGACTTTATGTGGTGTTCAGTCAAATCTTAATGCACTCAGTGAAAACCACTATTTCTTCCAGGGGACTTGGACCCTTTTCATCCCTGAAATCCATCGGATTAGTGCAGGACTTCTGTCTCCAGGAAGGTGGAAGGTGACCCAGACTAGCACTCTGGTCTCTGTAGATCACAATAGCTGTGACATTTGTGAACAACAGTAAACATTCCCAAAGCTGCTAATATATGACCTTCCACCTGTCAAGTGGTAAGATCAGCTTATTCACTATTCTCTGCCACTTTTTGCCAGTTACTTCAGTAATTTCTTGTAATTCTCTACTTGCATTATTTCTTGCGAGGGTCTGAGTCCCACCTATGATGCAGTTACTATTTCTGGTGGTGGGCTCAATTCACTGTTTTCAAAAGATCTTACAACATTTACGTATTTAAGTATTTAGCTAGAGAGTAAGAAACTGACACCCACATAGATGGGAAAATGCTAAAACATATTAATTCCTTCTGGTGCCTGAAGAACAACCTTCAAGACCTGCACCACATGGAATGAAGACAGTAGAACTTTCTTTCGTCCACATCTACCCATAAATTCTTTGGATCAAACAAGGAGGGGAGGTGAAGATCAGGGCAGTTGGTAACAGCGTGAGTAAATGAGTGTAGGTGAAGACCTAAAGCAGTAAGGGTTAATATGCAAAGTTTGCAAAAAGATAATTGTTGGCAAGAAAGCACAAAAAAGCATGTTTCATTGGGAAAGGAAACTTGATTTGCAGAACACAGTAGTGCACTGTCTGATAAAATGAGTATTAGAATGATGTAGATCTGAGCTGGACAGATTCTAAGCCTCCAAAGCTGTAACTTTACCTAGATATCTTAAATGAGGTGATGGGGAAGCTAAACAAGTGAAGTGTTCACCACCATAAATTGCATGGGGAAGCTAAAGAAGTCAAGATTTCACCTCCGTAAGTTGGAGGTGCCTTTCATTCCTGTATGAGACAGATCTGCAATTCTTTTTTCTAGCTGAAGCTTGATACTCAATTTAGCCTTTGTCTGAGAGTTTTCACTTTGCTCTCTGTGACACTGAAAGTCCTTTTGAGTTCAAATCCTTCACTGACTCATTAATACTCAGAAAAGCACCATGTATTAATTAGCAGGCTGTGATGTTGTGAATCATGACCTTCCTGTGCCCAGTAACTTCCTTCACAGAAACACATGCTCTGTAGTTCCTTCCTTTAATTGTAAAAAGAACCCCGTGGTCCTGTACAAATATTAAACTCCATGGCAGAAGTAAGACTTTTAAATTCCACTGAGTCTGTAACTTAATTTTTTGCAATACAATTTAATGCATATTTAAATAAATGCTACTTCATTATCTATTTAAAATATAGCAGTTCAAGTGGTGGTCCTCATAATTCATCTCAGGCTGCTGCAGTGAAAGACCACAGCAGTAATTTCTGTTAGTGTAATTTCTACAAAAATTCCTTTTTCAGGAAGAAAATTTACTGATAAACACATAACAGTTACGGCCTCACTCTAAAAATTGCTGAACACAATGGAAAACATCATTCAAGGGGGAGTATTTGAATCATGCCTTTAATAATGAAAACGTTCTACAGAGTGGCTTGATCTTTCTTCTACGATTTGATGTTGATAAAGCACATCTGCAGTTACTTGCCAGTTTTATTTCTGGACAGTGTTAACACAAGTAAAAACAAAGTATTCAACTGATATAATAAGGGTCATAAGGCCTCTAAATCAGAGGCCTTAAATCAGAAATATAATGCTCATAAATCAGAAATGAGAGCTTGCACCCTCACGTTTTATATATCTAGATGCAAATATCTGGGTGGTTGTACATACTGAATTCCTGATTAACAAAATCCCGGAAATACTTTGCCTAGGTCACTCAAAGTGCTTAGTTTTGTAATAAAAAGATGGACATGTCATAAGAGCAAGTCTTCAGGCACTAAACTAGGAGAAGATCAGAGATTTCTGGGGACTAGTCCCAATGCACACCATGGCTGTTTAAAGGACTTGCCGGGTGGAACTTGTCAGAGTGACTGTAGGTGTCTGCAGTATATTCCTTGGGCATGGGTTTTTTTTATTTGGTGAGTTTTGGAAACACCATCATTCATGGTAGAGAGAAGGACCCACTTCTAGGGAATGGTTTAGGTGACCTAGTTCTGAAGCCAGTGCCTTAACAGCAGCCTACCTGCACAAATTATAACTATAAAGGTACAGTAGACTGAGTAAATAATATCTTATGTTTTCACTGCAGGCATGGAAAGTTAGCAGTGAAATTGCTGGTGATGAGACCCCCAGGAGTAGCCCTTTTTTTGTTAAATGAAGCTAAATAGGTTCAATATTTTATGTCAAAATACAATGCAGAAAGGAACTTTGCCCCTGCCAAGGGGTATATTTGAAGGTAAAATGATGCAGAGAAGTAAAAACATAACCAGAATAAATGAACAGGCATGGCTACTCAAGTGTGTACTAAAGATGGGAAACAAAAGCTGACAGCTGTCACAAAAGTCACAACGGGTGGAGAGCACCCAAAAAGCTCATTAAATTGTTGAAAGAACAACACATTTTGCAGAAAGGAAGGCCAGGTGTTGGATTACCATATGGAAAATCTGCCCAGCTCCTCTTCTTCTGCTGCTGTTTGCTTCCATGTTGGCATATTTGAAATATTTCTTCTGCCCTATGAGCTTCCAGAATTATCTTGCCTCAAATATCCTTAACTACCCAACACACTCAGGACTTCATGGTGGATCTCTAATATGTGCTCTTGCATGAAAAACCCAAAAGCAAAAGTCCCCTTTGCCACAAAAAACCTCCACTCTCTGGGGAGATCCTGCAGAATCACTTGCCATGAGTTGTTTTGCAGAGTAAAACGTTTTCTTTCCAGGACTTATGCGTGGCTGTATCAAAGACTAAATTATATATAACTGAGCAACCTGGTGGAGGGTATCCCTGCCCATGGCAACTGGGTGGAACCAAGTAGTCTTTAACGTCTCCTCCAACCCAAACCATTTTGTGATTCTGTGATCAGACCATCCCCAAGGCAGGCTCCTGGTCTGCATGCTTGGAGGAAGAATATCTGAACCTAGGAAAGAACTCAACTCTCGTTGAGTATCTGGGCTGCCAAGCACTCTGACAAAGAATAATATTATAATATTTGTGTGCAACCTAAGATGTGACATTAGAAGAAAAAGTGATTCATGTGAGAGAAGGGATAAAAGTAGATTAAAATATATGAATGCAATATTTTTTTCTCTATCTCCTGTCTGTAGACAAGCTTTTAAACTTCTTTGCAATGTACTGTAGAGAGCTTCTTAAGAGGGATTCAGGACATGGACACATGTTCCGTCTGGGCAGCCAGCACATTCATCCTGTAGCTATATCCCCTTGTTCTCAAAAAGGAGGTTGAACATGTTAAAGTTGACACAAAAGCTGTATTTGCCAGTTTCCACTGGCAATAGATGATGTCTCAAACCTGTAGAAAATTAGAAAACCTGTAAAATTAGAAAATGAGGGGGGAGGAGGCAGCTGTGGCCCAAAACTTCCCATTTTCTAAGAAGAATTAGATTTTAGGGTGACAGAACACTGCTTCAAGATCTCTACAACCTACTGGGTCCTGTTGTACTTCCTAGGACAGGGGGCAACCACCTTTGATGGACACTGCAGAAGTGTGGCTTCAGTGATATGCTCTGGTTAAGATTCTTACACAGAAAATACATAGCAAGTTCCCCAAATTCAAGACATATTCCACTAAATTAATTCTCCTTCTCACTGCTTTCCTTCTGGTTCCTGTCTCACTGGCTGCTCCTCCTTTCAGCAGCTTGATGATATTTCTGTATTCTCTTCTGTATCATTAGTGCATTTAAAGGTCCAACTGAGATAGCTCTAATTCTGTCCTTCCTGACTGTTCACAACCTCACACGGAATTTGCCATTTATGGCTGACAGCCTAAAGAAATTACATGTCTTACATCACCTCACGAAGGCTGGTCCTCTATTTTGGGCTTTGTTTTTAAATAAATTTCAAAAGCACAGTACAAAGGGCACATGCACACTGAGAGCAGCAGAATGATGTTTAGAAGTATATTTAAATTAAAAAGGTTATTTCTTCCTCCTGCTGCCTTCTTTTTGAAATGAGTCTCCACCACTAAAAAGAAGAGGTAAACATATCTGGCAAGAAAAACTGAAGCATAAAATCTTTTAGTCATATAAAAAATGCTTTAATTAACTAACTAAAATGAGGTGCCTGTAACTTTGTGACTGTTGCGGCCCAAACATTTCCTAAACCTAAGCTTTAATTCTTAAAGAGAACTTTGAATAGTCACAGCTCAGGCTCTGTGTGAGCAAAGGTCAAAACAGTACATTTTCTATTACAACTGCTCTTTAAGACTTTTGAGGCAAACGCATAAATGATATGCACAAAACTTTTCTGCAGCTCATATAATAGCAGAAAATCTTCTTTCCTAAAATTATGTTGCTTTATTCCCAGAATGGGAAGTGTTATTATATAATGAACTTATTCCCAACTGGGAACTCAGAGGTTTAGATTTATTCTATAAAGCAGGGAAGTGCTTTTCTAGCAAAGGCTAGTAATGGAATATAATGGAAACATTGAAGTTATCAACCAGGAGTCATCGGTGTTTCTATTCTGAACCAAGATTTGTGTCTGTAGCACCTGACATGCTTCAGTGTTTTGCATTAAGCTTCAACAGCACAGCTTTAGAATAATTTCATTTTCCTTGGAGCTGCAGGAATTTCCCAATATGTGTTCCAAAAACTCTGCATGTGGTCACAATAGCAATGTTGAAAAACAGAATGTAGTTGGATGCAATTTGATTTGATGGATGAGAAGATGCCTATGGAAAGAGTAGAGGACCAACCTCATTTTCAAACCAACATTGTGGCTTCACACAACAGTGTAACAGAGATATACCTGGAGCTGGGGAAATTCAGCTGAAAGCTCTCAACAGCTTCTTCAGAATGCTTTGAAGAAATCACATATAATGGATTTTTGTGCCTTATATTGATTAAGATATTAATATAATATTTATGATATTTTTTGCTGGGAGGGGAATGGTGGATAATTAGAAGCAATTTGCTTTAAGCCATAAATCAATTTGAGAGTGCCTTGGGTCAGCCACAAAACTGTTGTTCTTTGTTTATAACATTTTTGGTAGAAAGCATCTAGTTAACATTGCAGGGAGTGAGTCAGGCACTGCACTCACAAAGTCAAAACTGTCTGGTCATTAGTCTGACTGCAAGGTTTCACTAATGTAACAGATGGAGCCTGGCCTTTGCTCTCTGGAGGGACTTATGCACCATTTATACACACAGTTTACAAAAGCAGATGTATGCCCTGTTCTTGTGTCATTAAAGTTATTTTTTTACAGTGGCACAATAATCTATCAGTTCAGTTCCTTGAGACAAACACTTGGTAGATGGCTTCTGTACCAGCAGCTAGGTCACTAGTACAAAACCATGGGTAACAGAATCACACCTCCACTGCAGAAAGTGCCACACAATCAAGAGAAATCTGCTGTTGCCATCGTGCCCCCTGGAATGACTGTCAAGTGCAGAGGACGCTCTGGTGTTACCTGCACTATCTATTCTCTCTACAAGACATTCTACCACTTGCTTTCCTGATCCCTACTTAGGGCCAAATAAATTAAGAATAGTCTTATAAAATGACTGGACTTAAATTTCAACTGAAGACTCCTTGGGAAGGGGAAGAGAGCATGTGGAGGAAGTTCTGGGAAGTCCGAACTCTTTGCAGATGGGTTGTCTACAACACTGCTCATCTCCTCAACTCCCCAGCAGAAACGACACTGCAGATCAAATGCCTGACTACTTGTAAAGTGAGTTCCACTGTTTTATGAATAAGGCAGGGTTTTTCAAAATATTTCAGTTATGCTACATTTCATTTAGCATTCACGGGGAATTTTGCTGGCAATGCCTTTGCCAGCAGCATTATGAAGAATGAAATACTTGAAATATCCTACCTAGAGAGGATCAAGAGTTTTGTCTTGTTCTGTGCAGTTGTTTAGTTTGAGTAGATCTCAGGATGACCTGAATCATCCAACTGATATAAACAGCTCCTACCAAAGAGAACTTGGAACTGAACTTAAACTCTTAATCTGCATGTAGAACCTACTGTTCTTCTCTGCAGTGGACAACACAAGACTACTTCACCTTTCTCCTCACCTTCAATCTTTTATATCCTTCCCCCTACATCTTTAGACACCTGTTATGGGTGTTTAAAGGTCCTATCTCACTTAACTTTCCCCCTTAAATGCTATGAGGTTGTAAGTAATTGCAAACACTGTTTTACACAAAGATCACTTTCTGATTCTGTTAGAAATCATAAATCATGCAGCAGTGAATTTTGAGTGGAGAGAAGAAAAGGCTGAGTTAATAACAACAGACATGCTTTACCTTTGGGTCATGTATTCCAGAAAGTTCTTCATAGATCTTCTCTCCCACCATGACAGCAGCTAGGTTGGCTGTGTACGTTGACAGACAAAACAAGCAGAAAATAGCCCAGAGATTCATTAAAAACCTTCCAGTCCAGCACTTTGGGGGTTTGATGGCAGCTGTTCTTCCAAACAGAATCGCGTAGCAGACATTGAGGGCAGAGGAGAAGGAGAAGACTTTGCTCCTGTTCCTTCCCTTAGGGGTCATTCCAAAAGGACTTTTCCACTCATACAAGGTGAGGAATATAGCTGTGATGTGAAGAGCAACAAATATCCCCAGCCACATAGTCCAGTGAAGTGGCCACATAAAGGCTCCAATAGGAGCTGCAGTGTCTTTGGTCCTCACCAGGATCCCCAAGCTGGTTGAAAAGAAAGGGCTGGTGAAATCAATCACTTGGCTTCGGGCAGTGTTGATGCTGAATGATGTCACTGCCATGTGAGCTGTGCCAGCAAGAAGATCTCCCACCAGCCCTGTCCAGTGGCCATTCTTCCAGGCACCATACTTTCCATCCCCAACAATGTACAAGTCAAAATCAAAATTCATATCCTCAGCCAGCTTCTCCAGCAGGTCAATGCAGTAGCCATAACAGCATTTCTTCAGCTCAATGGGAACAGTGCCATTACCTCCTTGGAGGGTTTCAAACAGGTTGTCCAGCACACCTGAATCATTGGTCAATGGGTCCAGGCACAGCTGCCCTGCTGGGCAAAGACCTTCATCATCTACATCCCTTGTGAAGACAAAGGGATGTTCAATCAGAGTCACCACCCTCAGGTGCAGCCTTGTGGGGTGTTGCATGTGACTTTTATGTCTCTGTGCCTGTTCTGGCCATATCCCATAGTCCATTATGATCTTCCCTTCTTGCCAGCTCCCCAGGCGTGTCCACATTGGGTTCCCAACAGGGTCGTGCTGCAGATTCCAGATGAAGAAGTTATTTTCTGAGCTGACTATGGATGAGCCCTTCACCCTAATGTGGCCACTGAGACCATCAAAAGTTGTGTTGGCTAAAAACCTGTTGGAGGGAGAAAGCAGGGTGATCAGAAGCAGACAGCTGAACCATGAATTGATGTTGAAGAGAGTAGATGGGGATGTCGTTGAACATCTGGACCATTAATAGCATATAGATTCTATGGCATAATGAACCAGCCACATAATTTATGACTAAATTATATAGGGGTGCTCTCCTAAATATCTAATGCAAATGGAAACTCCTTGGGAAAGATGTATTTTTTTACTTACTAGGAAAAATGAGTACAAGAACAGTAATTTTTTTAGTTACCTTTGCCTTACAAACTGATGAAACACAGGTTAGCTCTAAGCTGAACTCACCAGATCCAGTGTCACTTTCCTTGATAAAAATATATATGAAAATGGAAGAGTGGAAATTATGTATGAAATGTCCTTCCAAGAAAAATGCTATAATCTCAGTAAGATCTAGCTTACATAAGAGGGGCTACTGAAGTGCTGTCAACAGCTTTCAAGCACTCTCAAGTGAACCAATCTGGATTCAAAAATGCAAATTTGGCACTGGTAAATCACTGTTAGACACTTCAGAATAAAGTAAGGGAAGAAAGTGAAAGATGGTTGCTCTAGGACAGTCAGTTTTAATTCTTACAAAAATAAACACCAGAAAATGCATTTTTTTAAAAAAAAGTGCAAAAGTAATGTTCTTAAAAGTGCAATGCTGCCATTGAGGCAGATCTCATGAAGTGTGGCAGTTTTGCACTGCACATTTGACATTGAGAATTCTGGGCTTTTACTCTTCCAGATACTGACAATAAGGTTGCTTATTTCCTTTGTATTGGAAGGCAGTGCTTGCTAGTAGTTGTCCTGCCTACCTGTGGAATTCAGCTTCTGGCGAGCCATCATCAAAGAGGCTAAAAACGACATGGATAAAGGAGCTGGGAACTCAGCAGGAATTAAGCATTTGAAGGAGAAAATCCTTTTCAGTGTAAGCACCATGACCAGCTGAAGTGCACACTGCTAATAACGAAGCTGCTATGCATTTGGCAGGGGTTGCACAAGACTTACAACAGTGATTCCATTAAAAAAAACTGAGTTAAATTGCTGCTAATATGGTGCAAGGCCACTCGTGCATTTTTTTTTTTTCAATAAGAGGCATTCAGAAGACAGACTACTCAGCTGTTGTAGCAGAATATAGCACTTCACATTAGTCCTGAAAACTGGATGAAAGTAAGTGTTGGAAGCAGTATAAAGGCTTTCATTCTAGCCTCAATGAAGAAGACATAAACTTTTAACTAGAGTTAACTGTTTATCAATAGTTACAGAGGATAAAAAACCCCTTAAATTGATTTAAAAAGGATAAATCAATTGCAAATGTGTGTACATGCATACTTCTGTCTGGTCTCTACACTTTGTTTTGATGACTTTTGATGATTTTGAGGTTTCACCAGTTAAACCTCTGCACTGTTTAAGTCTCAAGGTCATATCAATTTTAACCCTTTGCAAAGGTAAATTTATAGAAGTAAATGCTTTAGTTTTGAGTGGGTTGTGTGTGTTACAGCCTTCTCTGAGGCAGCTTCACAGTCCGTGTTCAGTCTCTTTTGAGTACGTTGAGTTTGGAGAAAGATGATACAGACAATACTCTCAAAAGCAGATGATCTGTACGTGTTTTAGCCTGGGTCTGGAAGTCATGCCTAAAAAGGCAGGCAGGTGTTTAAAAATATAAAGTATATGAACTATAAATGCAGTTTTCATTTTTTAAATCCTTTACCATTTAGTTCAGTGTTAAAGGACACTATAGCTCCACTAATCAGTGGTATCTGCCACTGTTTGCCCACTCCTTTCCTCCTAATCCATGCTTCCTATCTGATGGTGTAACTTACCTCTTTGTGTATGTAAACACTATCAAGACAAAGTTGATGGGAACAGGCAATCTTTAGCACTAAAGGAAGGTTTATGTGCCCATAAACTTGTTTGGGTTTTATGTCTCTCTTATCTCCTTCAGTCTCTGTAAAAAATGATGCAATTTCTTTACAAGCTTTGCTGGGTGTAACAGGCCAAAGCCATCACTGTGACAGCAACAGTTAAACCATTCCACATGTGTAGATGGGCCTGCATGAAAATTTCTTTAGGAGTTGTGCACAAAACACTGTTAGCAGTTCACAAAAATGGCAAAAGCTGAGGGAGGCAAGTCCTCAGGTGGAATAAGCTTGCAAAGTTCTCATGAATTTGGCCCATGTTGCTAATACAGCACAGCCTGGGCATGAAAATGCTGTAAATCAGGTCCTTTGGGAGTAACTAAAGCTATGGAATAATGCATTACATTCATTTCCTGAAGGTGGAATGAGAATTAATGTGGAATTAATGCACAGTGTTCCCTGACTTGCACGACAGAAGTAAGCACACTCAGGAGGGCAGAACGAGCCCTTAGTACCTGTCCTGTGGTTGTGTTAGGAGCGGATACCTGAGAGACATTTAGCAGCATTTAAATGTACGACTTCACCACCTCATTGAGCTAGCGGCTTACCTTTGCAACTGATTCGCATGTTCTGTATTTTTTGTAGTGACAGAACATGAATCAAAATAAAAGATGGGAACCATGCTGGAGAAGCATTTTAACAACACTTGGTTTTATACGCAAGCGGCTGCGGCTGCTGAGCATTTGCATGCACTGTGAGCAGCACCAGTGAATCTCATGCCAGCCACTTCAAGTGAAAACGCCTTTACTTGATAACTCTAGGAACCAGATAAGAAAGTCTGACTATGCTTCTTGAGCTAGAAATCTTCAGGGTGAATCTTTGGGAATTACAAGTGCTGGGTACTGCACAGACAGGCTGGCAGTATCTGAGCAGCGCTGCTCTAGAAGGGCTAATGACAGATCTGTATGGAAAGACAGCCCGCAAAAATTTCAGAAGGTGAACGGCAAGATCCTCAAGTCTGACAGCTGAATGAATTTTCATAAAGCTGTGTCAATATATGGGAGCTAAAGTCCACACTGATAGTCTGTGATAAGTGCATCAGAGCTTTATCAGAGTCACTTCAGTTTGAACAATGAGTCCAAAATCTGTCATTTGTTCATTTCAGCTTTGTTTCTCATGTGCTTTGTTACAAGAACTGCTCCTTAGATATTTCACAGTACTATCACTCTTCAGTAGAAGTATCTTTGTAGCATATTTAAGAATGACTTAATGAAATTATTTTCTCTCAAGCTTGATGATTGGGTCATTCCACCTCTCTTTTTGGGAAGCTTACTGGAGGCAGGAACTAGAATTGGCAGGGAGAAAGAGCAGATTCTGGGGAGAACTTTTAGTAGCCTTGCAGTACCTAAAGGGCCTC
Source organism: Argya squamiceps (assembly GCA_037834095.1). Classification (NCBI taxonomy): domain Eukaryota; kingdom Metazoa; phylum Chordata; class Aves; order Passeriformes; family Leiothrichidae; genus Argya; species Argya squamiceps. Next base: position 11,671,186 of record JBBMKD010000115.1, read on the forward strand.
TAGCAGAGCTGGAGAGACTTCTTACTGATAGGATAAGAGGGAATTGCTTCCAACTGCCAGAGGGCAGGGTTAGGTGGGATACTGGGAATAAATTCTTTCCTGTGAGGGGGGAGGTCCTTGCACAGGGTGCCCAGAGAAAGCTATGGCTGCCTCATCCCTGGAAGTGTTCAAGACCAGGCTGGGCAGGGCTGGGAGCAACCTGAGACAGTGGAAGGTGTCCCTACCCATAGGAGGGGGTGGAATGAGATGATGTTTAAAGTCCCTTGCAACACAAACCATTCTGTGATTTTATGGCTCTATGAAATGGCAGGCTGATGAAATACCCAAGAAGGTGAGTTAAAGCTGTAAGACTAATTAAATCTATAAGACGAGACTGAAATTTTAATGTCTTGTTCCATCAACAAGGATGTTCCCATGAGAAGGTAAGAATAGATGAGGGAATCAATCTCATTATAAGAGGAATGATGGACAGTGACTTACTACAGTAAAACCTTCAGGGGGTTGTACATCTCTACCCATAACCACATAGATATAAGCATGATCTGCCATGCAACTAGCTCATTATCCTGCTTCTGGGTGCACTTAAATGTCTGCACAGCCAAGGTATGAGATCATTGCCAGCAGAAAAAGCTCTGGCTGTGCCAGATAGTGGGGCTCCTATTCATCCACCCTTTGCAGAGAGGGGAGGTGGAGGTCTGTGCAGTGCTTCTTCTCCATCATCCCCTTCTCCATCCCAACTCACAGCAGCTCTAAGGCTTCACACCAAGACAGATGGGTTCCTTCAGACAGAAAAACGCACTCATCAGTCAACAAGCAGTTAAGCACCAGACAAAAGTTTCATTTTTGGAGGCTAAAAAAGCCTGAAAGCCCTGGTGAGATGGGCAAGGTTGGTCACACTGAAGCCACTCATCAGCGCGTCACACCTGCAAAATTAATGGCACCACTCAGAGTTAATAATGATGCTGCTGACGCAAATACATCAGTTCTGGCCATCAGGTATCTGTCTTGCTCGTACACTGCAGAAACAGCTGTACTGATTTAGAACAAGGGTTTCTCTAACCTGTTATTTTCTCTTTAATAGGATTCACAAGCAAATGTATAGGAAAAAACAAGGCGAAGCACACAAATTTTTCTTTCACTTCCACAATCACTTTACCAATGTGAAAGGAAAGAAATTTCACAGATGTGAAATTGCATATTGTTTCCCAAAATATAACAAAAGCTAAAGGTTCTCTGTAGAGAGCAATGATGATGAATGATTTTTCATTAATATATTTAAGTGTTTTACTTTCATTTTCCTTTTTCTTTATCCTTTCTTCAAACCTCAAAAAGCCCATTCATAAAACTGCTGTTGTTACTCTAAGAAGCCTCCTGTTTTTACTTTCCAGTTATTATTTTGCCCATAATAATGAGGCAAAATATACATCACAAGTCACTGGGGTACTGCGAGCTGATCCAGTGTATATTTCCCAAGCCCTGTGTCACACTTTGGAAATACAGAGTTTTTGACTCCGAAAGGACGAGTGGACTAAGGAAATGTTGGGGTCTCAAATGGTTGTGTTTTGAGCATGGCTGTTAATACATTATTGTGCAGACATATCCAAGAAAAAGTTACTGAAGTTTTCCAAAAAAAGTTAAACACACAAAGCCTCAAGAACTTTTATCCTAACTCCGTCCAACAAGATCTTTAAGTTGAAAACCAGATGTAATGGGGGCAAAACATGCAACAGTTGCTGGATGTAGATTAAGTGATGAATTTATGTAGTTATCCAATACATTTTTGCTTGTTTTCAAAAAGAACCGTGCAAGTTTTCTACTCATATGTTAAAAATTATAGTATTTCTAGACAGCACCACCCAAGTAGTTTTGGGAATAACTTCTATATAGTGACATGCAGCAGAGACAGAACTTTGTACTTCTGGTGTGTTGAGTGCTTTCATCAGAAGAAACCCTCTGAGGATATGAAGGTGCATCTTTTTCCTCTCTTTTCCATGGAAGCATACTATCAAGGGCCAGTACACATCTTTATATTGTCTGAGGGCTTAGATATTCTGTGTTTTGCACACTCAAAATCTCAGAGAATTTGACAGTAGCCCACTTTACATGGATAAATATAAATACAAGTTTCAGAGCACAGTCTGTAATAGCCTAGGTTTACTGTGCGATCTCTGCTTCTGTGGAACAGTGTCTTCTACCACAGTCTTGGAGTTCTGGCTTCTCTCCCATTGTGGAAAAGTTAAAATTTCATTATCTGCTCAGAAGTAAAGAAGCAGGAGGAAATACTGAAACAAATATGTTTGTGAAGGAGGGTTAGGAGCATGATAGCTAACCCACAGAAAATGGTAGGAGGGAGAAGAAAATTATTTTTATTGCAATACAGCAATGTTACCTAAGGGGAAAAAATAAAAATAGTAAAACTTACTTTGACAAATACTGGCCTGAAGTGATATTCCTTTCATCCGTGTCCATGCAGTTCATTGTACTTGGAATGAGAGCCAGTTCAGGCTGGATCATAGTAGCTGCTGCCACAGCCCTGGCTACCAGCTCCATGGCATCCTGCACGTAATGCTCGAAGACTGACTGAGTTGTCTTGCCGTGTGCAATGAGACCAAGGGGCAAACCTTCTGTCCTCAGCTCTTCCACATTCTGTGAATCCCCAATAATCCAGTGGAGCTCTGGAGGCATCACACCAAACCGTGTGGTTATCTCAAAAATCCTCCGCGTCTTCTCCATGTCACATCCAAACATCACCATGGTTGATGTTGTGTCTTTGATGCTCTCCAGGTAAAACTGCAAGTAGTTCAGAAGGTCACTGGTTGAAGTGAGGTTTGCTGTGATGTTTATAATGGACCCCAGGTGGAACTTGGAGCTCTGTTGTGTGAGGAAGAGAAAGTCTGTGATGTTCCACTCTTCCTGGCATAGCATGAGGCTGAAATTGTACCAGTCATTCATTGCAAGGATCGAGAAAGTGACATCAGCATCAGAACTCAGTGAGTTTTCTAAACTCATCTGCAGGTGAAGGGGGTTCTGTAGTTAAAAAAGTGAAAGACGATCAGAAATATACTGGACACAAGTTAATGAGTCTGATTAATTTTTACACACTCCTTTAGTTCAAAGTCACCACCTGCCAATCAACAGAACTGTGTGAGCAGCAGAAAAATTTATACCCACTCAGCTTAAATGGACTGTGATTCACGGGCTTCCTCTACTAGTTCGACTCAACTGCAGCAGTCATTAATGAGCCTGTTTCTGACAATATGTTTTTCTTCCTACCCATTTGTCCTTTTGGATTTCAAAGAATTCTCAAGCAAAGATTTCCCTGCACTCCTAACAGGGATATGAGAAGGTATTTCCTTCTCCTGTACTGCTCGAGTTCAGTCATAGCCATATACAAATGGATGCTGAAAAGTTCTTTGGTAAAAAATAAGAAGAAATAACCCCCTTCAGTTCTTTTTATTCTAGCTCTTTCTGTGTGTGTGTGTGTGTGTGTGTGTAGTTGGGGGATTTTTTACAGACATATGAGTAACCTAATAAATGGATCACAGTCTACCATCAGGTACTGCCCACAAAACAGGACAAGTTACTGAATGTACAAGAGGCTAAGATATGCAGACTGTGATTTCTGAGCTGGAAAATAGTTGATAAATAAGCATTCTATACTAATTTTTTCTATCATGTCATTGATGCTATTGTAGACTTAACCCATTATGCTTCCCAACACCATTGCCCTTGGCTTTATATTTTTCATAAAAGGAGGGAGGATTTGAGGCTAACTCCTCTGCTCTCTTAGGGTGAGTACTTATTATTTGATCATTTCCCTTACTCTCATTCCTCTCCTTCCCCTGTCTTAAAAATAATTTTTTATTTACAGTTCTAATAAGAAAGGAAAGAAGTTAAAGAATCCAAGCAATTTCTGGAAATTGCTATGAAATAATTCTCTACCCTACAAAAATGTTTCTACCAGGCCTTGCTTTCAGCTAGTATGTTATATATTACTCCAACTTTTGCTTTTAGTTGAGAACCTGACAGTCTTCCCTGTAGCTTTCCTAAAGAAGTTGCACCGCTTTACACTGGCATTTGATTCCAGCCATGAGACTGTACAAAAAATGTCATGCCTATTCCACTGCATTTTTTGGTCTGTGAGATCTTCATTGTGACTTTATGTCAGCATTTGTCTGCATTTATGTCCACTCAAATTGTGTATTACCCTACAGAGACATCTGGATTTTATCTTTTTATCATTATGTTACTAATCACTTTAGGTCTGTTCATTCTTCTTTTACATCCTCAGTAGTTAATCTGTATTATGTGAGGAACCAAACCTTTTCAAAGTTGATAGAAAAATGTCATTTTGGTTTAAAAATACTTTACAGACTCCAGTTTGTATGGATCTTAGAAATGTCATTTTGAATTCAGAATAATACGACAATGAGTCAATTTACACTGGTTTAACTAAATAAAACCCTGGGCTCTCCAACACAGATGTAAGGGGTGAAATGAGAAAAAAAAATCCCAAACCCTGGAGAGCTATGTACTGGTTGTAAGCAGCAAGGCCCTCATTGTGTTAATCTGCAGTTACATGAATTCACCATCTGTTTTCCAGATAGTTTAAATTCAAAGCTTGATAAAAAAGAATGCTGTTATTGAAGATGTTCTCAGTTCTTTTTGTTATCTCTTGGGTTTGGTACCTATGGCCTTTTTTTTTTTTTACCAAGACACAAGAACAAGCTAATTAAATGGATCACTGTCCACAATGCACATCATGTACTGCCAGCAAGACACAAGAGGGATGACCCTTTTATAAAGGACAAGTTACTCTGTGCACAAGGAGCTAACCTGTGCAGAATTTCTGAGTTCTGAGCTGGAAAACATGGCCTACTAATTAAACCACATGATTAGTTCAGGAGGGAAATAAAGCGCTGTGCATGATGGGTTTGGGAAGCTGGTTTTAATAAACCAGTCCCTGCAAACAGAATCACAACAAACATTTTTTCTGAGGGTATGAGATAATCAGGTAAATTAACTCCAGTTTGTCTCTCACTGCAAATAGATGGGAGTAGAAAGCATTTGCCTTGTCCTCTTTGTCCAAGATTGAGGAGAAGTAGAAATATTTTTTACAAAATGATCCACCTCCCGTCAGCAAAATTCTGCAAGCTTTAGTAAATTTGAGTGTTAATGTGAGTGAGAAGAAATGAATTTTTCAGTATACACAGTACACACTCTGCGCACATACAAAGGACAGCACACAACCTGACCGTACCTGTGCAAGGAGGAGCAAACACCTTCAGTATTTCAGAAGGATAACATCCCAAGCACAATGCTATGGGTATTGTGGGATAGGCTCAGGGATCAACTAAAGGACTCTACCAGATGCAGAAAAACAACTAGAGAGTGACAGATGTTTGCAGTAACAGCTGTGTCCATACTGCTGCATCAAACAGCCCAGGAAACAAAAAATAAATTGGAGCTTTTATACATCTTACCCTCTCCTGGGTCTGGTTTTGGCACCTGATAATAAGCTCTCTCATACTCTGCACTGGCTGTTAGGGTCCTAGCATATTTGGGATACTATAAGGGGAGTAGGAGTATCCAGGAATATCCCAGCAGGGATAAGACTGCGTGAGCACTGGCTCTCCACCTCACCCAGCAGATTTGGCTCTTTGAAGATCTCTGTGTCTTTATGCCAAACCCAGTGCACACGTGCAGTTTCACAAACTCTACCACTACTCTACCAAACAATTCTTCCTGTATTAGAACACTCTGAACTGATAAATATCCAGACCCGAGGACCACTGGGCATTACCCTGGGACCTCCAAGCATACATAGTCTATATGTAGTCCATAGAAGGTGAAACTCTGCCTCAGGGTCAGAAAAATGGATGCAATTTTACTCTGCAACACAGGTGATGGCAGTTTCCACCTGACTGGGAGTTTTCAGGTGCAGGGCTGGACTCTCCTACAGAACCACACCCACAGGATTAGTCCTCAGGAGCTCCAGCACTGTGATCCCTGTCCTATGCGCAGCACACCTGGATGTGTCAGTGTGGTCCAACAGCCTATTCCCATGCTGAGACACTCCTCCTCCCTGAACAGAGGTGTTATTTGGGACAACCTGGCTTGGACCTGGCCTGCATATAGAGGTGCTCCTCAGAGTGAGACCATCTGTGCTTCAGCCATCACCTTCAAGAGCCCACAGATGCACTGACAGGAGTGCTTATCATCACTGTGACTTATTAGCTGCTAAATTCCCTGCTAAGGTGCTTGAAAGATAAACATTTAGCCCTGAAAAAGCAGCAGTCTCTTTTCTCTATGAGGAGTATTGCAAATTGAGGACTGCAAACCTGTCTTCAGAATTTTTCTGACACAATAGCATACATAAAATTTAGTCACCAGGCATTACTTCTGCTTAGGTTTCAGCTAATTGTGTCTGCACACCATGAGAACACCCCTGCAGGTGTTCAGGAGGAAGAATAATCAATATTTACTTTGTGCTGGGACTGAGGGAAGGGAATGCCACTTTGGAGATGTTTGGATTTAATGCCTTCCTAATTATATTTTGAAAGGATTATTTGCCATTTGTATATAGGTTGCAGTCGAGAAAAATATTTACAATCCACATTTCCATAGACAGCCTTTGATATTACAGTGTTCTTTATGTTTTTACATATTTTTTGTTGATTTGTCCCTCTTTAAAGTCAACAATTACTCCTTTTTAATTGAAGAACTTCTACAAATTATTTGTTAAATCATTCAGTAGTAATTGCTGAGACTGTAATTTCATAGTGAAGGTTTCTGACCAATGAAAGGTGTACAACGTTGTAGTTATCAAGGAACACAGACTTACAAGATTTTAGCTGTGTATTGAGCTTTGCTCCATCCTTACTAAAGTTCTCAGGCAAACTCCTTCTTTACCTCCCTTTGAAATTAGTAGAGTTTGACTATTTCAGTTAAAATGACAATTAAAGCTCACATGGAAATTCAGTTTAAATGTCTTGAAGTTTGAATTTAGGCTGCCATTGAAGACTGGTGATCTGCACCAGTTTTTCTTCAAACTACACAGACAATTAAACCTTATTTGAATTGTTATCTATTTTTAGTAATGTGTTTACATAGTGCCACCAGCAGAAATATCCTCTATGTCCACGAGTGCCTAATTTTTTATTGCATGTCACCTGCTCTTCTTTTATAAACCAGCCATGACCACCTGACTGCACTGTTTTCCAGTAAAGAACAGGCCCTCGAATCCTTAATTTCTGACTAATTGCCTTTGGATCAGATGCTGACAGTCTTTCCACTGACTTTCAGTGGGCTCTGGACCAAGCCATTCATGGAATATTAAGCTTTACATGGTCTGATCTGCCTCTTCTCCTGCCCATCAACAGAGACTGTAACCAATGATTTCCTTTTGGTATCCCAACCAGAGCAGTTTTTACAGACTTTTCACATTGCCTGAGACACCTGAGAGAGCAGGTTCATTTAACAGCTGAAACACGCATTCCATTAAGGCAGCATTTTCCAGGCCTCCATTTCATCAGTCTGCAGGCCCATCTTTGTAAATTTTGTGAGTACACGTGCCTGTAGCTGAGCTGATTTGCACCCTGAAGGATCTGGTCATTTATCTCTTCAACCAAATTTGTAATGCTAATTAGGCATAGTCACGGTGACATTTTATTTGACATTATAATAGCTTCATTAGCAGAGTTAAAAGCATAGATGTGAACATTGTTTTGCTAACCATACAAAAGTAAACAACGCAGAGAAAATATTAAGCCCCTCTGACTCCTGGGGGCAAAGGCAGTTCTTACATACATACATATATATATATAAAATTATACACATTTTTGATAAGAAACGCAAAAGAGAAAACAGTCTATGTAATTACATCAGAGAAAGTTCCACTGAAGGAATAAAGCCCTCCTGGCTTGCAGTGCCACTGTGGGGACTCACAGCTCTATAAACAGCTCAACAGCAGCTGTGAGCAAGCTGATGTCACAGATCCAGAAACTGCGAGGACTGTTTTTTCCATGGTTGAAATTAGAAAATTTAGGCCTAAGGCCCAGTTCCTTAAATTCTACAGTACTTTCTCATTTCATGCTATGAGAAAAGGTGCTACAAAATGCTATTTTATTTTTTCAATGTCTGCTGCCTCTGCTGAAATGGCAATACTTCAAGAAGGAGTTTGTGCTGACAGCTGACAGAGTGTGGAAGTCCTGCCCCCCACTTCCTGATCAGCTGCCAAGGTGCCCCCTCTGCACCACATCCCAGTCCCTGCCCAGCCCACTGGGCACTCCAGAGGGCAGGTGTTCTCCATTTGCAGCAAAAAACTTGCTCTGCCCTCAGTACTATGCTGCTATGCAGACTTCTGGGTCTCTGGGGAAGAAAATCCCAGACCTGCTTTGGACCAAAAACCAGTAAGATGATGTCAAAAATTCCTTTTTTCCTTGTCTTGTCCATCTGTCTCCTTATACACTGTTGTTTGACCAAGACCATGATTTCAAATTGAGTTGGTCTCCACAGTAAAGAGTATTTTTTTGTAGAGAGTTTAAAAGCTCAGAAAGAACAGCTTTCTTAGACTAGCCAGAGCAATCATGATTTCTGCAGTAAAAGAAGTCTGGCATCCATCCAGGCAATGCTTATATGCAAATCCTAAAAATGCACTGACTGTTGATTTAAAAAATCACTGTATCACAGGAGTTAGCCTAATTTAAATCTTAACTTAGTTTGTCTTGAAAATTATTTCTTTTATTAGACCAGACAGACATGACTTGAGGTCGCCTTCTCTAATGCTACACAAAAATACTCCAAACTAATCTGAATATGTACAGTCGCTACAAGGAGAGCCGTAAAAGAGGCAATGTAAACTACGAACTTTCAGCTGCTCTTTGAAAGTAGGGTCCATTATTTATCTGAATAGCCATTTATAAACTATGCTAAGTAATATTAGCTCAAAAACTTCAAGGAGTTCTTTGCTCCAGCAAGGAAAAAAAAATCTCCAACATTCAAAGTTCAGCAAGCAACATTTCATACAGATCCAAGAGAGAGAATAATTTTCCCTTCCCTAAAATTTGCCTTTATAGCTTAAACAAAGGGCACATGGTCACTTGTGCAAATAGACCAGGGGGAGCTGTGCTAATTCTCTGTGACATTTCTTTAAAATGGCAATACAATTTGGATGGAAGGAAGTGGTGGCCGGGTCCACATCTGTGGCACTCACTCCCAGGTGCCACAGGATTGTCTTCAGTGTTCAAAAAGCCCTTGTAAGCATTTGGGGAAAAGCTGGCAGGAGCTGCTGTGTGTGGAGGTCTGAATGGACAACTGAAGCGGGTGAGGACTTGCCAGAAGGGGCTGGCTGCCCCTCTACAAATCTTCCCACACCTACAAAGAGTACAAAACACAGTGGCTGTTCCACTAAGAGCATCTTTTGGGGTTTCTTTTGATTGAACTATGGGCCTTAATAGCTGGAAAGTGGTGTTTAGCAGAATTTAATCATCCCCTTAAGAAGAAATAGCGTTCTACTGAATCAAAGGCCTTCAGCAAACTGTCTAGGAATCTCTGTGTAGGAATAGGGTAACAAGCCAGCCTGTCATTTCTTCTAAGTGCCACTAACAAGCAAACAGTATGAACCTATATGAACCTACTTTGAGAATGAGAAGTTCCTTTAACACAACAATATATTCTGAGGGTGAAAAATAAGTGCACCTGTAATAACAAGGGATTTGTCCCATGAGAATCACTAAAGAAAATATGTAAACAACCTGAGAATAGATATATTTCATGGACAAGTAAAATACCTTTTACTAACCAATAGAATAATTAACAAGAAAGCTATTAACCAATTAGATGTTGCCCTCAAAGTTTGTAAAAACTATATAAAAGACAGCATGCAGCCATAATAAAGAGCCTTCTGAGCCTTTTACTGAGATTTTACTGAGATTTTACTGTGTCACTCTGTGTGTCATGTTCGCCCTAACAACAACATCTCTGAGTGCACTTCGTAGAGAAGCACCTCACAAGCACTGGTGCTTAGCATCCTCACTATCAGTCCAAAGGGATTAATTTCAGAAGAGTTCTGAAGCAGGCGATCTTGAGTTTTCCCACGTGTCATTCAGGCAATGCATAGGGGAGGGGCTTTTTTCCCCAAGTTTTGGTTCAAGCAATTCAAATTTTGACAGCAGCAGAGTCAAAACAGCAGCAGCACATTGAAACAGATACTACAAGTACTCTGGGCTTGCTGAAATTTGTCTCCTTCCTCCTCACATCTGAGGTATGATAGAGGAAGACTCTGTTGATGTAAAGAAATGTTGGTAACACACCAGTGCTGCTGATTTAAGTTGAAGAAAACTGTTTAAGCAGATACAAGGGCACTCTGTGATCTGCTAATGGAAGAACTCTCATTACCCTTTTAGAGTGATTTCCAACAACTCCAGATCAAAGATATAGGTGTTACCAGTCTGGAGAAATAAAGTGTGAATTGGATTATTGAGGAGTAAGAGCTTGAAGGGTGATGGAAAATAAACCACCAAAACCCAAACGGAGTTATATTGAAGATCCCCAGAAGTGGCATCACAAGGTAACAGCAAAAAACACTGACAGCAGAGAATGGCACCAGGAGGTGCCAGGGCTAAAAATTACCACTCACCATTGGTCAGCTACTGTTCACCAGGGGATTACAACCTTGAGTATAACAGGATTTACACAGAACAAAGGACAACTACCCAGTGTGTAAAACGTACCACATACCACAAATGTGGACATAAGATACAACTGCAAACAAACGAGGAATAGGCAAGTAAATACAGCAGGCATGCAGGCAGCATTAATGAATAAATAGAAGAGACCGAAACTGGGAGAAACTCCCAAAATCAGCATAATGCTCCTGCCGTGAGAAATTCTGGAACACAGATGACTTGTCAGTCACAACCCCCAGTCCCCAAAAACACACATGCACACATGCTCTGTCTCTCTAAAGATCCGGGAACCCAGAGGATGATCCCAGGGACTCTGACTACATTTTGAACTATGTTGTTACTGAGAATGAGCTGTGCACTTGCATAATTCCCCTGCATCACTGGGACCAACAACATCACTTTGCTAACAGTGCTAACACCTTAATTAGGCTACAATGAATTCACACATAGAAAGGGTTTCTAAAGTTCACATTAACTGAGTGCAGTATTTGCTCTGATGCCTTGCTCTTCAGGACTGCTGCTAATACAGCACAAGAGCCGACAGGGGATTTGTCAACCAGGGCTGTAATTATGATGCACATTGCCAAGCATTGCTCTACACTGGGCTCCTTGGCACATCACGCCTGCCAGGCTCCTCAGCATAAAGGGCTCTTAAAACAGCACTCACATCTCTGTCTTGTTTCAGCAGCTTCCACCTTACCATCAGTAAGATGGACATGCTGCAGCATATTGCTGGAAAATCCTGCTTTTTCAGAGGCACGACAGGCTGTGAGTACTTTCTGTATGACTTAACTTTTTTGGCACAAGTGAAACAATGACTGAATAAGAAGAAATTAATTCTGGAATGAAATGTAGAATGAAAGGAGAGAGGGCATGGAGAAGACTGATTCATCCGGTGTTGGTAAAAGGAGTCTGATCCCATTTTGTAAAAGCAGCTATTGTCCTTTCTGAGATGTATGTGGTGAATGCACACAGCATTTAATCCAGTTAGATTATAGTCCCCATTAACACCTGCAGCAAGGAATAAAATCTGATGGAGCACTGTTTTCACTCACAGTGCAATTACAGCACAGCTTGAAAGTGTTTTCAACCATTCCCGAGCATTTGCGTTCCCCATAGCCTCAGCAGCTCTGTCCCCAAGAAGACGTTTCCTTCTTCTTCTGCCTGTCAAAGAAATACCCATGCAGTGGTCCACAGGGCACCCCTGAAATGATAGATGTATATGGCAATACATAGCAGGGGAAATTAATCCTGACCCATGTCCCATTCCTTAGAAAGCCAGCACCAGCTCATCATCGCAATCCTCTTCTGCTGGGCCTTGCACCAGGCATGTTTCACAGGATTAATTTTAGCTACAAGGGCATTTTGCTCTATATTGATTTGGTTGTATGAAAGAAAACTGAGAATTAAACTTGCAAATCCTTATCTCTTAACTCTATTAAATGAAGCCAGGGCAGATTAAGTTAGTAGTTAGTAGTTCATCTTTCTGAGGCTAGGCATTAAAAACATGGTTCTAAGGTGAATTCTTGGGTGTACGTGGCTTGGCTGAAAACTAGGATCAAAATTTAAACAGCTTCACTTGAGGTTTCTTATTTAATATTCCAAGGATTTAATTAGAAAGACGGGAAATTAGGAAAAAAGAGTTGAAATTGGCTCTCAGGGCATGGGATGAGCAGAGAAAAAAAAAATCAAACCTCTCTTTTAAAAACAAATACAGTCTGCATGTGATGGGATGCAGAGAGCTGACAAAGGGGATAAGCCACTGGACTGTGCTGTCCTGAGTGGGCTTGAAATGCCTCTTGCTGCTCACCTAAAGCCCACAGTGCTGGCCAGGATCAGAAGATCTCATACTGCATGGGCATCCTCAGCTTGTTGGGTACCGTTCACTAATCAGACAGTGATGTTCCCTTCCTCAGCACGGGGTAAACCCAAATAAACTGGGAGCTGCGATGTTTGTAAGGTCCTCAGCTGCAGACTTACTACCTTCAACACAAGATAGGAATCTGAACTTTTGAAAATGCACCAAAGCCTAGTGGCTTCTACCCACTGCAAATACTTTCACCACTGCTCCGTACTTTTAATTCCCAATACTCTCTTAAAACATTGTCATTAACAAACAAACAAAAACCTGACAGACGAGCCACTGAGTAGAAGTTTCATGTCTGTATTTTGAAATTGCTTTTTCTGAGCATGCAAACCACAAAATCAGGCAAGATTCTGTAATCAGGAAGTGCCCACCCCCCGCCCCCAAAGGCAGAAGCACTTGAGGTTCCAATAAAGTGTTATAGCAACAACGCAAAAAACTATGTGACTGCACAGAGCCCGTTACCAGGCACACAGGAGAGGAGAAAGAGGAGGAGGAGGAAGAGGAGGTGGAGGAAGAAGGGGCACCGGCTGTCTGTTGAATATAGAAGCTGAGCAATCCAGTTTGAGATTCCTCCCTCATCTCAGTGCACAAACCCAGCAGTAAAATGGGATAAGCCCCTCCACAGTGCCCCACGGGGACACATCACTACCAGGATTCTCACCCATCTTAAGTCTTACAAGCAAGATAAGTACTTCACAGCCTTTTATACAGACACAGACCAGAGGCAGAAAGGGAAAGAAAAAAATAAATGGGGACTAAGTAATATATCAAGCCTTTGCCAGAAGCAGAATCTAAGGCCTAAATCTACACTTGTTTGCTGTGCTATACACAACTGCCTCAATATATAAAAACTATTGGAAGTGACAGCCATTTGTTTTATGCATTGTTATATAATTTGGCTATGTGCACCATTACACTGCTCTGGTGCACTGGTGCACTTATAACATCCCACTGAAAATCTCATCAGGACCCCATGTCTACACGCATTTTGGTAGTTTGATTTCCTCATAAGTTTTAAGGGAATATAAGCAAGTTACTAATGGTCCACTGTATTCCAAAAGTGTATTGGATACAGCCATGAAACAAGACCTTGCTGTAGTAGGTACCTCAGAGGGCAGAATGTGGTTTACAGCCAGTATTATGGGGAGGTTTGTGAGAATGTTTCAAAAATCATCACCCATCCCTGCCTCACTCTTGGATTTAAAATGTGCAAGATCATCAAATGAGCATTTACAGCTCCTACTTGTGACTCAATCTTCTGGGCTCATCTAAATGCTTGACAGAATACACAACACCTTCACCTCCCTACCACACACCAATACTTGCATGACTAGTGCTACCAGTTTGGTATAACTCTGCACCTACCATAGTCATTTGGACCAAGAATGAAATGATTGCACAACATTTGTAAGTCACAATGAAATATGAATCATACATATTAATCCCTCCTTTGAATCATGTTTAGATTCAGTGGAGCAGTGGTAACTGAGGCTTTAAGCAATGTGTCCATCCATAAATAACTCAGCATATTGCTCTTACCAGGCAAGACCTTTCATGGTAGGGAAGTTCAATGCACTCGTAGGAAACAGATAGTCAGAAGGAGATGGACAAATTGTTGAGACATAATTAAATACCAATTTAACTTCCTTGTAAACAGAGTTCTTCATCCTACCTACTTACGCAAAATCTTATGTTTACTGATACCTTACGCTGCTTGAGGGGAAAGGGAAAAATCTGTTGTGGCAACCATTTAATAGACTGGATGTTGGTGATGGGAAGAATGGTTTGCAGCATGGAAATTATGAAAAAGGCCTACAAAATCTAGTTTTGATACTGGTTGTATCTTCTCTGTTGCAATGACTTTAAATTTCCAATGCCTCCATATCCTCCAATTATGAAATATCATCTTATAATCTCCATTAAAAATAAATGTACCTCCTCCTTAGAATTATGTAGGGTTTGAAAAACTGCAACAGCTGAAAAGCCACTACACTTATTGCAGCGCACCAATTACCCAAGCACATTGGGCATTTAGTTAATTTATTAAGAGCTTTAGCATCTGCTTGGGTTGCATATTCCTGTTAGTCAAAAGTCTCCCAAACATTCTTAACCAAATGAATCAATAAACTCTTGTCTGTGCTTGGGCTTCCTACAGATGCACAAGATCTTTTCTCCTCGTGGCTCAGCTCTCCCCACCCTGATTCATGGGATGATGCCTATGGATGCTATGCTCTCTATGGGTCAGCTTTCTGACCCTGAAGACAGCTAATGAGCTATTCCAGCTGACAAAGAGGCTCTCAGCTCTCAGAAATGAACTCTAAGAGTGTTTTGATACACTTGGGCAGCCAGTGGTTGAGTCTCTGGGTCTTCTGGATGCAGCAGAACAGCATCTTTATCTGCGTTGCTGAGCATCTGAGAGCATCAGATGTATGAATGACCTGCCTGTGTAGCCTGCCCTCCTCGGCACTTAAAATCTTGTAAGTTCACTTGCAAGTGACTTAGAAACTCTAAAAACACGCCAGCTGTGACTCCTCTTAAACAGCTCCTCAGTTATCAGACCCACTATTCCCCCAACAGCTTCGCCAGTCTGGTGTTACCAAGACTAATTAACGCCATCAAGTCTAACACTACCAGCTTTATGGGCTAGAAGAAATAATGACATTCATGAATTTAGCAAACAAGACAGAAGTTATGAATTTAATGATCTGGGAGCCAGTCTTGAGTTATACAAAACACACTGAGTTAGGTATTCACAAAATTGCTCCAGCGTAATTGTTGGCACGTGGATTGTTTGCAAACAGCTTGCACAAACTACTTAGTGTTAATCATTTGTTCTGTGACATAGTTAGTCATGCACTATTTCTGCTCCTTGAGTGGGTGACTGTATCCTCCTGAAGGAGAGGGTAAGAACCAGTGAAAATGAGGCGTGCCCTGGGAGTTTAACACAGATCTAAGTGCCTTCGATAAAATACGGGAGCATCATGTCTCACTAATCTCTGCAAGATGTTTGTGTCTCTCCATCTCCATGCAAATAATCCACAATGACTCTGCAGAGTCTGGTGAACCAAAACCTGGGGACGAGGAATTCTCGTTGACTATTTCTGGCACCACGATTCTTCTTAACACTCTGAACAAGGGGGAGTGTTGCAGAGGAGTATCTAATTCCCCCAGACAACCTGAGAGGAAGGGATGACAGATCACTGCTCCTAAGAGTTTGGCAAGAGCATGCAAACTGCTGTCTCTCTCTCTGCAGGAAATGGTACTGCTGCAGGGAGACAGAACCTCCAGCAAAAACAGTCACAAAAAGAATGTATATTCCCTGAAGACACAGGAGTATTGGGATTTTATTTCTTTCCACACTTCAGTTTTCATTATTTACATTATGTTAACACTTGAATGCAAGCTTGGCCAGTCTAAGATACAGAATCCTAGAATGGCTGGAAGGGACCGTACCCCCTTGCCAAGGGCAGGGATACCGTCCACTACACCAGCTTGCTACAAGCCCCATCCAGCCTGTCCTTGAAAACTTCCAGGGATGGGGAATGTATTACAGTCATTACAGCAATGTGCAGAATTATAGTTCTACACACTTCAGTGATCTGCGATGGAACTAAAGAAGATGGAAAACTATGAGCTGAATTGAATTTTGTTGCAATAAAGCTTTGATACCACAGAAGTGCTCCTTGAGGTACCTGGTAAACTAGAGTGAAACCTTCAGAAGTGAGAATAAAAGCAACAAAGGGAGACTCACAGAAACCTGGATCTTCCGTTAAAGCATGCCCCAGCACCACACATTTCCAGTGGCAGCCACATCAGGCAGGCATTGTTTACAGACAGGCTGGAACATTGTTTACAGACATGTCATGGGTAATTCTGACATCCCCTGGCAATTTTTCATCTTCCAGAGACTTCTGAAAAAGCACAGAAATACCTCTGGACTTCTTCATGCCTGGACTGGTAGACCAGCAGCTATTCTAATACTCAGACCAGTGTATTTTCCTGTGGTTTTAACTGTACTGAAGAGGACTGAATTTCCCATTGGAGACCCCTGTTCAGTGGTCAGACTGCAGACTCATTTCTTTTGCTCTTACTGATAATAATAAGCCATTTTGCTGCTTACTATTCTCCAATGAAATTGTAATAATTTTGTATGATTCTTGGAAGACGTATTTGCTCTCATAGTGCTGGCATAATATGGATCCACAAAAAGATGAATTGCCTAAATTATTCTTGATCACAGTTAGTGAATTGCTTTCTATAGGTTTTTAGGCAAAGTGGGAACGCTCTGGTGAAAATAAGCCAAATTCAGGTAAATTTAAAGGTTAGAGTTGACAGAAATCTGAAGTTTGCTTATGAATATATCTTTTGTATCACAGCAACAAACCACAGATCCTATTGGACTAGTTCCTCATTCAAAGCAAAACAATACCACACTTAAATGATATCTGAATACTTTTTTTTTTTTTTTTATTTCAATGATGTCAGTTGCATCAGACAGCATGCAGGCACTCATACAACTGAAACGATTTGCTTTGGCTGCTCTCGTTCTGCTCACATGAACATTCTCCCCTTTTCATGAACACTTCAGTAATCAAATTACACTAGGACAAATGCTTATAGAAAATGCACAGCAAAACCAAACAGTTGGAGTATTTGCAAGTTCCAGATTCCATGTATATCTCCAATTTCTGTGCTTATTTGACTGGGGAAAAAAAGAATCATGGGCTTAGCAAGACAACCAAAACTGTATCTCAGACTGGTCCTTACTCAAAGGCAGTGAAGTAAAAGGAAGTAATCCCATAGATGTTTTTGATGACTGTGGGATGCTGCCATTCCTCTGTTCTGGCTTGTTCCAGAAATTTCAGGTGGTTTTCAGACAGAGAAAAAAAATGTCTGTGATTATCATATATATTATTCACTGTGAATTCTCACTTCATTTTCCTCTAAAAGTACAGTTCTAGGGAGGAAAACAAAGGCAGTACGAGCTGGTCAACAAGCTCCCATTCCCTGTCAAACGAGCATCTTTCTTCTGCTAATTGTGGCACTGCTGCATCCCACCACAGCCCTAAATTTGCGACTCACAAACCTGTAAGGGTTGCGAACATCCCAGGAGGACATCATGGCACAGCTCACCTCCACATAACTGCATGTTACATATTTATATGCACCGTCAAAATGGTGGGAAGATACAAAACTGTGTTTCACTGGAATCCAGCAGGCTGAGCTATTTATAAATAAGTGCCTTATTTTTGGTGCTCTTCAGTGCAGATGAACAGTGAGTGATGAGCAATTTATGTTGCTGATCATTTGTATCACAATAGAACCTTGCAGTCATTTTCTGCAGTGTAAGTTCAGGGTTTGTAGTATCCTACAGTGGAAGACAGGATCACAGAACAAAAGCCAGTGGGCAAGATAAAGAAAGGATAAAATGAGCATGCTGCACAGAAAATGGAAGAGTAGGTAGACAACAGAGCATCTGAAAAAATATTTGAGCATTCCTGGGGATTCTGGGCATCAACATCCAAAACAGACCCACCACTGATCTTTCTCTCTAAAAACACACTCAGTGTGAAGGAATCCTTTCCCAAGAGTATTCCACACTAAGAGATTTCAATTTAGACAACAGAAGAAAACATTAAACAAAATATGGCTTAATGAACACGAAATAAAAGTCATTAGAAGGATGACAAGCTCTGAAGAAAACTTAGGGGTATAACTGAAGTGAAAAGGAGGTTTTAATTAACAAGCTGGTAAGTATCCTGTACTTTGTAAATAATTCATGTGTATAGAAAGATGATCATAAGGATGACTGAATAATCATAATTTTGGCTTCCCTGTGTTGACTGCTGATGCAAGATTCCTAATCAGATGCCACAGGAGTATTCTTAACCATACCAGCCTACCCAGGATATTTCTATACTAATACATTGCGATAGGAGCTTTCATAGAGGTGATTAATGTTTTTTTTTTCTCTCCCCATTATCTCTGAGGAAGAAACACTAATGCCATGTTTTGCCACTTCCCTGGTCATGAGTTCCGCAGCAGACACTTCTACAGATCATAGAATGACAGAATGTTCTGGGTGGGGAGTGACATTGCATTCCAACCCTCTGCCATGGGCAGGGACACCTTCCACCAGACCAGATTGCTCAGAGCTCCATCCAACCTGGCCTTCAACACTTCCAGGGACAGAAGATGAGACATCTGAAATTTTCATTCTTTGGCGACGTTAAAACAAAAAATACCAATGCTTTCTGCTGTAACTACCTGTGTTTGCCTCAAGGCTGTCAGTGTCTGTGTCGCCTCGGAGCTCTGTAGTTTATCACCTATCACACACAGAATTTAAGCAGAGGAAACCCAGGCACACAAACTCTTCAACTTGTTGCCCTTTCAAGGCAGGGGTAAAATCATCTCTATGGTATTAGCACACTAAAACAATGTAAATCACAGCTAAAACATTTTCAGTACACTCTCAAAGGATGGCAGCTTGAAGTAAAGGTTGGATCTGTTTTCCCCACTTTTGATGCTTACACTGAGTACAGAAAATTCTTAAAAACAACTGCTATCTTACAGAAAGCAGCTACATATGAGTGAGTCTTACAGACTCAGAAAGTAATAATTAATTATGCTTACACCTAAAATAGCACCGGAAAATTATCTAACTGTGAACTCAATGATAGTGACTTTTCATCTGATTCGCAAAATAAAAGATTTTTTAAAGCCAGTTTGAGTGAGTATGCTATTGAAATGAGTGTAATGCAACTGCTTTATCAGTAGCATCACTGAGAGAGGCTGGTGCATTATTCAGGTGCTTTTCTGGTTATTATTTGCTATGTCTAATAGCTCTTTCTTTGCAACAAATGCAAAACTCCATTTTAAAAATCTCAGTTGATGCTTGAAGATCTGTCTTGTCTTTTAACTCTGTCTCAAGTTAGAATGTCTTGCAAAATGTCATATGAACAGCATGGGCAATTGTTTCCTTCACAGTCTTAAAGAAGTTGGAAGTGGGATAGCATGCCTTCAGGGAAATACTAAGAGTTTCAAATATGCTTGTGCAGAACATTCATAGATTTTTATAATCCACTCAAATGCCTTCCACATTGTAAAACAGGCTTTGGAAATTATCATCACAGATAAAAGTGGGTGAAGAAAGAGTAATAAAAATACCGTAGAAAGAAGAGGA
>JBBMKD010000115.1:11695923-11698350 GCA_037834095.1 Argya squamiceps
TGCACGTGTATGTTCCTGTGCTGCTGTTGTGTGGAAAATGAGACTTTGCTAGACATAACTACTTTAAGACCACCCTAATAGAAGATTTGAATGCTGAAGAGAAGCAAATGAGACAGCATTTAGCGAATACTGGGTTTGTTATGTTTGCCATGGTCTTCACATGCACACAGTGCAAAATGTTCTCCAAGGGCAAACAAGTTTTGGGTTTGTTTCTGTCCTTCCATGGAAGACAGATACCTGCAGGCACTCCCAAGGGCATGCAGCAGTGCTTTTGTGGGAGGGAAGATGCTCTGTCCAAGCATCAGTAGGAGGGTTGACCCCAGGGGCGCCAATTCAGAAGCAGGGTTAGAAATCAGTCTTTTCTTCTCTGGAAATCTGGGCCTATCAGCAAAAAAATCTGCCTTGTCTACAATAATGTCATTTACATTTGCCACCTCCAAGATGGCCAGTCTGTAGAAGAGGCCAATCTGCAGCTCCAGGTCTATAGAGACAGGAAGATGAAAGGTCTGTGGCATGTTCATTTCATGTCAATGCTGGTATAGGACTGTGAGCAACACAAAATCCCTGTCTGCAACAGAGACTGCCGAGGCCAACAACATGACAAGGATATTAAGTGACAGGAAGAGGGGCAGCAGCTTGAAAATACCAGAGTGCAGGGTTGGATGGGTTAATGGGAAGAAATCTTTGACTTTGAGGATGATGAAGCCCTGGCAGAGGTTGGCCAGAAGCTGCGGCTGCCCCGTGCCTGGAGGTGCTCAAGTCCATGCTGGATGAGGCTTGGAGCAGCCTGGTCTGGTGGAAGGTGTTCCTGTCCATGGCAGGGAGTGGAACGAGATCCTCTTTAAGGTCCTTTCTGAGCCAAACCACTCTGTGATTCAGACCAGCACACAGCAGTCACATCTTCAGTTACAGACCAGGAGTTACCTAACACAGACTTTTTCTACATTTTCTGTCACAATTCAAACACACAAAAACTGAAAAAAACCCCACCTAACCCACAGAAATGTGATCCAGGCTGTGGTTTATGTTTGCTTTTGCAAAGCAAATTCACTTGGCAATCTTTTTTTCTGATTACATTTTGAGACCAAAGTTGAGCTACCTCTTTTTATACAAAACAACTATTTATCCTGTACTTAAAAAGTAGATTGTACCAATTTATTTATGACTTCCCTTGCCCAGGTTTTACAGAATAGAGCATTTTCTTCCATCTCTTTTACCTGAAGATGACTCCTGGCATCAAACACACAGCTGCAAAATGCTGTACCTATCACCTTTCTCCAGAGTGTGCAACACTAAGTTGCGATCTTTGTATGACAGAAAGTCTACCTCGTGATGCTACTTCTACTTCTGCCTGAGACTTTGTCAAACACAAAGAATTCAGTTTCTATTTTAGCTAGACAATCAAACAGTCAAACTGGGCTGCAGTTTCCAGTGCTTTAGTTAGGCAACTCGAATTAGCAAAAATCTGATCTAGTACCAACTATAAGTACAGAAAATCCTGGTGCTTTAGCTCAGCTCGATGTAAAAGTCAAGTTACACTGAACAACTTCACTGGTAAGTGTCACCTGGTGCCCAGCCTGCAGTGCCCATAAACAGACCAGCATTAAGACCAATAACAAACACTCTGAAAGCCTTTTGGGGTCTTTTCGGTTTGCCTTCCCTCCCTCCCCGCACCCTCCCCCCCATAATAACCTTCTCTTGATAATGCAAAGCGTGTCCTGGATCCCCCTGCTGCTCTCGGCTCTACAACTTACAGCAGTGAATGACGTCGCGCTAACAACTTCACTTGTGCCACCAAGCTCTTGATTCTTTCCACAGAGAGGATGTTTGTCCTCGGCCACCCCGGAGCTAAAGCGGAACGGGGTGCCAAAGGAGGGGGGGACCGAAGAGCGATGCCGGCGGCCCCGGAGTCCGAGCGCTTCTCCCTCGGTCAGAGACCTCCCGCCGCGACCCCTGCCCGGCTCCAACACCCGTCCCCGAGCGTCCGCGGGGCGCTGCCGTGCCCGTCGCTTTTTCCCGTGCTCTCAGCGCCTTACCAGGCTCCGCCGGGGGAACTCGCCCAGCACAATGCTGACCACCGGGATGCGCAGCGCCGCCGATACGAAGTCCAGCTCCAGCATTTCCCCACGGCTCTGAGGGAAGGCGAGGATGGCAGAGACCCCCTGCACCACCACGGTGTGGCACAGACTCTGTAGGAAGGAGACGGGGTCGTTGCTCCAGGAGGCGCTGGCTGAAGAGAAGGGGAAGAGGGGCAGGTCGCCCAGCCCCGCCTCGATCGCCATCACCACCTCCAGGGAGAGATTGTAGGGCAGCAGCCCCGGCACGCCGTTCAGGTTGGCCACGGCCAGCAGCAGCGCGTCCCGCGGCGAAGGGGGCGGCCGCCACTGTCCCCCGCCGCCCCCAGCCCGCCGGCCCCTCAGCCCCTCG
>JBBMKD010000115.1:11698450-11747930 GCA_037834095.1 Argya squamiceps
CCACCTTCGGCCCAGCCCCCTGGCCGCGCCCCGGCGGCGGAGCGCGCTACCGGGACCGGCCCAGCGGCACCGGGAGGGGCCGGACCGAGGCGGGGAGTGTCAGGCGGGACAGCGGGACACGGTGGTCACAGGTCCCACTGCAGCGACTCCCGCAGGTCGCTCCCAGCAGCACGGCGCGCACACCGGCCCTGGTGCCCCCGCTCATGGGGCGGACCCGCTTCCCCGTGCACAGCGCCTGTACCAGTTCCTCAGTTATCCCAGACTGCCAGTGCACACCAGATCCCCATGGCCCTAGTTCCCTGGCGGACTCCGGTGGCTGCAGGCCCGCATCTATCCCTGTTCCCCAGTGCACACCGCTTGTCCCAGTTCCTCAGTTATCCCATTTCCCCAGCGCACACGAGATCCCAGCGCACACCAGCTGCTCCAGTTCCCCACGGCCCCAGTTCCCCGGCGCGCACCGGTTGCTCAGCCCTGCAGCTACCTAGGTTCCCCGGTGCACATTGGCTGCTGCCATTCCCCACGGCCCCAGTTCCCCGGCGCACACCGGCTGCCCTCATTCCCCACGGCCCCGGTTCCCCGGCGCACACCGGCTGCCCCCATTCCCCACGGCCCCGGTTCCCCAGCGCACACCGGCGGCCCCCATTCCCCGGTTCCCAGCGCACACCCCGGCCCCGGCGGGCGGCCGCGCATGCGCAGCGCGGCTCCGCTGTCCGTTCAGCACCACGCGGAGCCGGGACCCGCTGCTGCCGGTGAGCGACGGCCCCGCCAGCCCCGCCAGCCACCTGCCCGGCTCCGCGGCTCTCCCAGCGGGCTGTTCCGCCCTTGCCCGCCCGCAGGAGCGGACAGATCCCCGGCAAAGGCCGGTCCCGGGGGCTCACGGTTCTCACAGCACCCCCGACCGCCAGCCACTGGGCCCCGCTCCTCCACCGGTACCGGGCTGCCCCCGCCCCGGGGCTGCCAGGAGGCTCAGCCCCCAGACCGCCCCCCTCAGTTCCGCGGGGTCGGGGCGGCACCCGCCCCTGGACCCCCACCCTTGCGACCCCCGCCCCTGCGACCCCGGCCGCTCGCTCCGCCCGGTGCTCACTCTGCCCAGCTATCCCACCGGGAGCGGGATGCTGCCCTGCCCGGCCCGCCCATGCCCGGCCGCTCCTCTGCAGCCCTAGCCCCGGCGGGGCTCTACACGGCTCCGTTCCTCGCTCCGAGCCCGCCGAGCGCGCCCCTGCCCGGCTCCCTGCCGCCGCTCCGCGCTCCCAGCTCCGCTCCCCGCCTCGCAGCGTTTCCGTCCTGTAATCCCGGCCTGGATTGCTGCTCCAGCCCCGTGCCCTTGTTCCCCCGCAGCCCTCGGAACGCTCCCCGCTGGATCCGGAGCCGGGCAAAGTTGCCAGTGTGACTGCGGGCGGTCGCTGGGCTGCGCTGCGCTCCCAACGGGAGGGACGACGAGCGCCGACCCGGCTCGGCTCCTCCCCGGGCCGCCTGGACTCGCCCCCGCGGGCCGCCCAGGTAGGAAGGGGCTTGGGGGGCCGCCCCTTTGCGCCCCCGGGGGAGCGTCCCGGGACCGCCCCGACGGAGCCCTCTCTCCGGTGCTGCCATGGGGGATCCTGGTTACCGCTCCCGAGCAGCGGGACAGTTCTCCGTGCCCCGAGGGCTGCGAACCGAAGGTGGGCTACGGTCCCTCATCGGATGGCGGGGGAGCTGTGTCTACCGGTGCCGCTTGTTGTCGAAGGCAGCCCGATGCCTTCCCATGCTCTCCTGTTTCAAGCGGAGCCGTTTCCCGACATCTGGGACCCGGGATCCTGATTCCGCAAACCTGGGGCGCTGCCTAACATGGCTTTTAGGACAGAACGCTCTTGTCCTAAGGGAAAACAGGGCAGAGCTGAGATAGGCGTTTGTGTGCGCGTCTGAAACGATCAGGGGAAATTTCTGTCCTTGTCTTAGTTCTGGTAGCTGGGTTTAGTCCTGGGCTGTCGGAGCCGTGCTGACCCCGGGTCTGAGACACTAATACTGTGACTGGAGCGTTGACACACTCCACGTCCTGTGGTGGATCGCCAGGATCTCAGAGGAATCCCTCTCCGCAGCCACGCTTGCCATGGCGGGGAAATCATCTCACGGGTCTCCCTGTCAGCGGGGCCGGGGCTGCCTGCTTTGAGTACACCTGGATGTATTTTCTGCCCGCGGGATTCCTGTCATCTTTCCCTGTTTGACTGAGACCCGAGTGCAGTGCAGCATGCTGCTGCCCTGCATGGAAGGATGGTTTGAGACATTCACTCCTGGAGTGTTTAGAAGTCTTTCATCAACTCCGGCAGTTTACCCTGACCTAATGCTTTAACCTAAGCTCTTCTCTGAATGTTAACCTTCTTGCCCTTTTCCTTGAGGTTTGTCTTCATAGATATTTATGAAGAAGAGGAAAACCATAGAATCACAGAATGGTTGAGGTTGTAAAGGACGTTTAAAGGCCATCTACTTCAACCCTCCTGGCATAAGTAGAACATCTTCAGGTAGATCAAGTTACTCAAAACCCTATTCAGCCTCACTTTACTGTTCCCAGGGATGGGGCAGTCATGCATCTCTGGATGACCTCTGACAATATTTTACTACCCTTTCTAAAAAAACTTTGTTTTCCTCACTTGGTTTTTCTTCTGTTGTTATGCACAAAATCTGCATAGGAATAAACACTTCCCATCACGCTGCATAAAAGAGGGGGTTACTGCGCCCCAATAGGTCTGAACTGTGTGTTTTCTGATTTAAATTCATCTTTCTTGAGTGGGGGTCACCAGAGGTGTACAAAGTCTTCAAAGCCAGGTCTTACCAAGGTCTTGGGCAGCCATGTTACTGTTTCTCTGTCTTATAAGTCCTTTTCCCAACATGTCCTTATCCTCAGCATGCTGACATCACACCTGCCTGCTGTTACATTCCCAGTGTCCTTTAAAGCTAGTGTTTCTCGCATGCTGCTCTCTCTAAATTGGTACAAGGTAGCAAAATTGGTTCCCAAGGTGGAAAACTACAGATGGCACAGTGGTGGTCTGTAGGCCAAGATTGCACCATGTTCTAACTGTGGAGGTGAGCTGATAGTATGTCTAAGAGTTAGCAACAATTTCCTATTTCCTCTTTCTTCTTCCTTTTGTCTTCTAGTCTTGTAATCACATTTTTATTTCTTGTCTGATCAGCCCAGCTTCTTCCTGTCACTTTTCCTCATTTTCTTTGAAGGAACAGATTGTGCTAACAACAGATTGTTCTAAGTCTCCTCTGTTAGCAATAAGGAATTATTGACTGGGAAAATTTGCTTTGGATATAGTAAATCTCACACAGTGCAGAAAAATTTTTTCTTTGTCCCTGAACCACAGGAGTTACCTTTCAGGTAGTTTTGTACAGTTCTAGAGGTGTTGTCTTTGTTGTCTGCATCCTGTTTGTCAGATTTGGAGAAAAAAAATGGTAAGCACATAAATTTTCTGCTCTGTAGTTAGATAATTACTAGTTTTCATGTGGGAATTGTTTTTGTAAGAAATGGTGACTCTTCTGTGTCTTAACAGAAAATCCTAAATTGTCATTCATTTAATGCGTCATTATAGCAAATTTTTCTCTGGCTTTTGGGCACAACTGATACTAATTTTAAAAAGTATATGTTTCAGGAAAGGTGATCAACCTTATTATTGAAAGAACTCTGAAAATTACACTAGAAATCAATTAATAAAGTTAAATCATTCAATATCTACTTCTTTTTCTTGTTTGTGATTTTTCTGGTGAGTTTTTCAGGTTTGGTTTTGTTTTATTGAGGTTTTTGTTTGTTTGTTTGTTTGTTTTTCGTTTGTGGATAATTCATTACCAGATGGCAATATGATTTTTTGGTCATCAGTGCTACTCTGGGGATTATGGCTGTAAAGAATTCCTGCTCTGGACTCAGTTCAGAGCAAGTCATAACAAGCTGTCACTGTTAGAAACCTAAACTGTACAGAGTGGTCAAACTTTTGTTTGTAATACTTTTAACTCAAAGGCTCTACATCTTGGAAGTCTCTTTACAGCTTGATTATTTGTAGCAATAAAGAAATTATAAAATTGTCTTCTCTGATGTTTTTTGTTTATTTTTACTCTTTGCTCAAATATTTCTGTTAATAAAATTCTCTGCAATGTCCCATATATAACAAAGGGCTTGAACACAGGCTTTGTTTTTAAGAAGACATTAAGTACTCCTTAAATACTGCTCTGTGAGGGGCTGGTATATTTCCAGAAAGTGACCTGAGAAAGGATATAAATCCCACCAAAGTTTATATATTTGGAAAGTTGTGTCATAAATTTTTCTGCCTTTTTTCATAAATATTCATGTGCAAAAGACCACAATTGTTTTAGTCTAATAAAGTACTTGGAGACTGCTATCAGTTGTACCTTGCTTTTAAAAGTACTGCAGTTTCTCTTCCAGGGCTGAATAAAATACAGAATATAGTTTTTGACAGAGTTGTTGACTTTTTTCAACTTCATGCTAAAGACTGGCTGCCTTCAACACTCCTCCCTCCTTTTCCCTTTCTCACGGTGGTTGTTGCCATAGGAATGTCCATTTTGCCCTTTCTTTGTGTTAGTTATTCAACTGAAATAAGACCAGGCAGACCCAGGGAAGTGGATGCAGCTCCTTTGAGCTGGTTGTCATCCTGTGTAACCATGAGCAGAGCAGTGCTGGTGCCATTGATTGCTGGAGAACTGTGGCCACAGAATGTCTCCATCCTTGATGGATGTCTGAGCATCACAGCAGAGCTGGTGAAAGCCCTTCAGCAATAAAAGATGCAGCAGGGAAATGTGATTAAAATCACCACTCATATTTCTCTTGCTGCTCTTTCCACCTGCTTGGCTCACTGTCATTTCTTTGAAGTAGGGTTGGTTTGTTTGCTTTCTGGGCTGCAGAACATTTGTCCTGTATGTATCACAGTGACCTTCTACAAAGCTTGTTTCCTCTGAGCAACTGGAATTGTTTGAAAATAGGTTATCATAGTCCTTCTGTCGAACTCTGTGTTCTTCAGCTCTCATTGCTTAAAAAACTCCAAGGCCTTGCAAAGTGTTGTATTACTTAAATTCATGTTCATCTGCCCCTTTTTTAGTTGCTCACATCTTCTAAAAGACCCAAGTCATGAGCTGAGATGCAGGACACCTCTCACTGTCTCTTTAGCCTTGGAGTGGGTGAGAGGCTTATTTTGGGCCAGCCTGGAATGATTCCCCCACTGCCCCTTTTCATAACCATAGTTAGAAAATGAGAATTAGGGAAAAATAAAAATAAACTGTTCAGATAAAGTTAATGCTTTCATTTACTCGAATGGACTGTTTTGTTTCTATTTAGATGCTCCAATTTATCTAAATGCAGTTTCCAAGATTTCAAAATGCTATATTTTTCACTTGAATTGCCACTTGAAAGGAAAAATAAAATAGTCATCTGGATGTTTCTTACTTTTTGTCCTCCAGACTCTTTCACTAGCCAGAAAAAATAAATTTGCAAACACTTTTGGATATCTAAAATTGCATTAAGGATATTGAGTGTTTTGTTTGAAAACCGTCAGTTTATTGTGGTGGATCATCAGTGCACTGGCTGCTCCAGACTTACTGTGGGATGGATGGTGATCCCTGAAAGAGTCAGGGAAGGGCCAAGTCTTATTATGTGCAGCACATGCTGTGTTCATTCCGTATTACCTTTGCAGATGGAGATCTGAATGGCTGACGTCAGGAAGCTGAGCTGGCTGCGGGGGGAGGTCCTGTGAAGATAGCATGTGAAGAGGGGAACAAGGTTGTGCGACTGAAAATTTGAAGGAGAGCACAGCCAAAAAGTGAGTTTTGGCTGTCTTTTAAAGTTCACATCCTTCATATGCTAATAAGCTTAATGAGGTATGTCTACCACATATATGACTATATGACTCAACTGTGTGTCTTGATCCTGCTGTTTTTAAGAGGGAGAAGGAGGTTAGGTTTGTGCTGTGTATCAGGAGTGTAGAAATTTCACCTGGCTAGGAGGAAGAACCAAAAAAACAGATGGAGACAGATGACTGGTTCCTCTGCTCTCTCTTCCTTCAGGAGAGGACACCTTTTTGGTAACCTTCTGTGTAGGATTACTATTATGCAAGTTAACACAATATTATGGTTTTTATTAGAATTCTCTCACAGCTGGTATGTTCATCCATGGCAATTCTGAATCTGTTATTTTTGTTCTTTCAGTAAAATGCACTATTTCAGAATCTGTGATCATGATTGTTCCTACTGAACGTGCCCAGGCTGATGGTGCCAAATTGCTCCTAACCAGAACTGAAACCAGGTATACCCAGCCCCTCTGATCTGCAAGAGGGTTTATTTTCTGCCAAAATTCATACAGGTAACACTTAAGACTAGCAAATACCCTTCTGTGGGCAGGCCTGGTGCTACTTTACTGCCTCACAAGAGAGGTTGAGACAGTTCTTGGTACCTGAACACTTTGTTTCTTTTGGCAGTATAAATCCAGATAGACTGATCCTGTCAGAGGATGCTCAAGGAAAATGGGCAGTCAACCATTTTGTCTCTGTGATCCCTTTTGGATAGAAGAGCAGCAGGGCACCTTGTAACATTGAAAGGAAGTGGCACAAAGCCCACCAGTCCCTCTGGCTTTGATAGTCTCCTCTCTAAAACTAATGCTACCACAGGAAGACCTCAAGACATTCCAAACACCTATAAATAAATAAAAAAAAAAGTCGCTATTACTCAGTCACAGCTTCTTTTTATCACTGGGACTGACTAAAAAATGCCTAAAGCAGACACAAATATACTCTGTGGAGCCCCGTTTCCACTGCCAGGATGAAGGTGGAAGTGCTCAGCTGCATGTGACAGCATCATTTTCTCTGTCAGTATGAGTGATCCAGTTGATTGTTTTTATTGCTCCCTGTCTGAGGTGGCAGTGTATATTTTTCTAAACAAATAGCTGTAAAACCCTCTTGGGATCCCCACTTGCTGTATATTTTGGTCATGCCATGCGTTTTGAGCTTGACACTTGGTCATGTTTTGCTCCTTGAAAGTAATTTTTAATACTCCCTGTTTTTCTCATCTTGTAGATACATTAATCCTGGGCAGAGGGACAACTGGAAGAGAAGCCACTGCAGTGATTTGGTTGATTTGGAAAATTATCTGGCTTTGTACCTTGATCCTCTACCTGAAGTTTCAGTCAAAGCCTTTAGTTATTTTTACTTTTAAATCTATTCCATTCTGTAATTTCTTCTGTCTTGTTTATTTATATGACAGTGATGGAAACAGCTCCAGTAGATAAGATTGGTCACAGCATTGTTTATGGCATCATAATGGGTGGCACAGAGAGCCTTTAGAAGGTCCTAGTCTTAGGCCGTTGGTGAACTGGGAATCCAGAAGCTGCTTGGATATAAAGGCTCTCTCTTGGGTCTTGAACTCCTGTGGAACCAACTGTACAGGAGAGAGCTGTCTGGATATTCCAGAACTGAAGATAAAGCAAAGATCAGGCCAGAGCCCTGTCAAAAGAGCTTTACGCCAGAAAAGTGCTATCCCAATATCCACAGCGAATTGTTGAAGAAGAAATGTCAACCCCTGCTGTTCATTCCCTGACCTGGCATGCCCTTACCCAGAGAATGGAACTGGTTCCTGGAGTGGTGGTGCTCATGTGGTTGTGTGTCTTTGCTGTTAGTACACTGATTTTTTTACCTGAATGTTTTTTCAGCAGGCAGGCTCACAAGAAAGATTGCTTCTCCAATTTTTGTTCCACTGGGAGATCCCCTAGCATGGCCCTGCTCAGGACATCCTTCATGAAAACAACGATGCCATTCCATGGGACCAGACTGGATTTAATGCAACTTTTCCTGTACGTTTTTGCTTCTTTATTCCAAGATGACAGTTTTAGTGCTTGTGAAAATTCAGGGAGGTGTGAAGAGAAAAAAAAAATGTTTGAAGTCAGTGTCAAAATTGTTACAAGCATCAATGTCATTTGAGTAGTGAGATCAGACAAACACCTGGAGCAAGCACAGACTTTTGAAAAAAATATCAATACAGCTTTGCTGGCACCATGGTGCTTCTGCATTATATCTCCGCCCTACCCCAAATTCTGCGGCAAACATAAAATTATTACAGGCAGTATGCAACCCTTGCACTGCTTTGGTTTGCTTCAAAAGGCTACATGGTGTAAACACTCGATAAAAATGAATAAAGACTGTTTAACTTTCAGAGAAAGGCTTCAGTTTTCACAGGGTTAGGAGGGCACCCCACTGCTGCATCACTCTGGCAGGGTCAGAGGCTTCTTACTGTTCCCTCCTGTTCCCTCTGGCTTAGATGTGGGGGTAAAATGTGTGAGGGGGGAAGAGTAAGAAATAACAGGGGCTTATCAAAGTTGAATTATAAGAATGGCGAAAAAACCCCAGGAAAAGATTGAACAAGCCAGCTGAGGGAAAGGACACAACAGCATGTATTTAAGAAATAATTTGCCCAATTTGTCCAGCTAAATTATTCTGTCAAGTTTATTGAGGGCTGCAAAATTGGCGAATTGCCTCATCTCCTTGGAGAAGCGTAGAGGCAACATGGGCTTAACCCTTCTGTTTGCTGCTTTAGAAACTGACTTTCTAAACCCTTCCTCAAATCAGCTGGGGTGACCTTACCCAAATTACTGGCTTTAATGAGGATTTCTGGTACGAGCGAAATGGATTTGGGCAGGAATCAGCTGCATTCTTGAAAGTCTGTGGGCTCGCTCGTGCTCTGGTCGCTGTCTGGAGCTGTACAGCAGAAAGTGAAGCCTGCCAAGGGTGCCATCCTGAAAGAAATGTGTGTCCCTATGAGGATACAAATCTCATGCAGAGCTCCCTCCCAGCCTCCTAACAGCAGAAAACACCTTCTTGCATGCAGTGTCCATTCTAGCATCCAGCCAAGTGTTGTACTCACACCTGTGAGTTGAGTCCTACATGGTTGTGATATTGAGGAGCAGGCTGTTGATCTTGCCAACAAATTCCTTTTTCTGCTATGGTCCAGATTACAACTAAATCCCCTTCAAAGTGGTGTCAAAAAAACACGTGACAAAGAAAATGTCTTAGAAGGGCAAATAATTTTGAAGTTTGGCAGGATTAGGCTCACACAGGAGATTAAACGGGCAGAAGGAAAATGTCTGTAAAATGCTGACACATGAGATAAAGTACAAGTGAGAGTGGCACTCACCCAAGGCTGTGGTTTTAGGAGGATATAAGTGAACTGGATATGTGGCGTTTGTTCCAGGGAGCCTTTAAATAATGTGCTGCTAAATGCTCTCCTGGTAAGGTGGTGCAGGAGAAGCAGTAGTCCAACCAGACACGTACATATGACAAATGGTTTTTGTCAAACTCCAAAAGTAACCTAAGAACTGAAGAATTTACACAATTTGCCTGATGAAAATGGACCCTGATCTCTATTAAGTCTGTTTTGGAAAACACAAGTCCCCTTTTACAGCGCACTCACACAATTCCCAAGCACAATTGCTGGTGTCAAATTATTCCTGTTGTGTTCTCTTGGAGCAAGCTCACTTATTTTTACTGTGGTGCTGGATAGCAAGGGATAGGTATGTCATGTGAAAAGAAAGGATAGAGAGAGCTTAGCCTTTATGATGTAATCCTGGGCTATGAAATTGTGATGGTGCTTTCCAGCTCTGTTATAAATTCCATGAATCCTTTTTGAATTTCCATTTCTTGCTGTCAAACACAGAGCCCAGCACTCCTCTGGCCCATCACAGGGAGGCACATGGGTGTCACTGGGAATTAAACATCTCTGAGAAAACAAGGTACCAGTTTTACAGCACCAGAGAATCCTGAAGCCAACTTCCTCTTGGCAAATTGCTTCAAGCACCTGAGAGCTCTGTGATGAAGAGGAAGGAAGTCAAGGCTTTGCTTTCTTGTTTGCTAACCTGGAGAAAAGCTAAATGTCAGCTGTAACTCTTATAGACAGAGATCCTAATGTGTGAATCTCCAGAGAAACCCCCAAAACATCAGAAATGAAGATTTAATCATAACATATTGAACTTACATTTTTGTGTTTGTCAGAAGCTTTGGGCATTTCTATCCCTTGACAAAGAGCTGTGGAAAAATCCTGAATTTCTGCTTTTAATTAGAGGTACTGAATAGGAAGAGAAAGCAGTCCCTGCTCACTGCAGGGAGATTGAACCACGTGATATTTAAAGGTAGTTTCCGATCCAAATAATCTGTGCTATAATTATTAAATAAGGCTCTTCAGTGAGCTCACCTTTTCATCTTCTGTATTTTAAAATAATTCTTATGTGAGAAGTTGATTGGGCTGATAAGACCATGGACAGTTTAGATGCCAGGTCTCCAGAAGAAATCAGTTTTCCTGGTCATTTTCTCAGAGAGCAGCTTCTGTAATTGAGCTGAGAGTGGGAGTGCGAATCTGCTACATGCCCCTAGGGATAAAGAGATTACAGAGTACTGGTACCATGAGTTTAGTTGCTTCTCTTACTTCTAGAGAAGCAAAATTATGGTCTGTCCTTGCTGTGTTTTAACCCCAGCTGGCAGTTAAGTGCTGCACAGCTCCTTGCTCACTCCCTGCTCTATAGGATAGGAAGGAGAGTCAAGGGAGGGAAAACCCTTCAACAACTCATGGACTGAGATAAGAGCTATTTAATAATTGAAACCAAAACAGTGTCCACCCCTTATGAAACATTTAGGTCACACCAGGTCTCACACTTCCCAATGCACCATTAACTTTCTGATCTTTTGATAGATTTTCTTACAACTATCTTTCCCTTAGTCTGTGGACCATTCCTATAAAAGTCCACTGAGTTTATTTTTAAAATGCCCAGAATATTTAATTCCTACTCAAGTCTATTTCATCTACTGTAGTTAAAATGTTGCTGCTCCAGCCTGAAAATCTAAGAGTAAGATGCAGAGTTTGTAGAGTAAGAGGATAATCAAGGACATATTTTTTCTCTTAGTGGCCTCAGTTTGGTGTTATTCCTGTGTAAACTTGTGTTTGTAGCACATTTCTTGCTATTTTACACCAGGCAAAATTCACACAGTACACTTATTTCAGATTAGGGAAAGTCTAGCTGCAGCAGATTGAATACTACAACCTCTAATTTTCAGACTGAAAACCAGTCCAAACCACAGTAAATAATTTGAAATCAATTGAAAAATTGACAAACATCTGGGTTTAAATATATGCAGTATGAAGCTTGGACAAAATTTTTAGTTTTCCAGGCTAACACAATGTAGTGGTTTCACGTTTGTTGAATTCTGTTTTGCCTAATTTAGTGTAGTGGTTTGAGTGTTTATTCTCTTTTCCCTCTGGGAGATAGGATTTAGGAGAAAAAGGCAAAACAGGCTCAACTTAAGGTCAACAAATAGTTTTATTAACACACACTAAGAAAAAGAAAAAAAAGAAAAAACACAAATGAAACTTCTAAACTAACCCCTTTTCTTACCACAAACTGTTCACTTTCTCACACAACAAAAAAAAAGATGAATTTCATAGAGAGAAAACTATGAATTTCAGTCAGTTGCAACTATTTAAACATAATTTTGCATTACTTTGGGAGAGGAGCCTCTTTAGAGTTTATGGAGATACATGCCACAAGAAAAGGTTTGGTGGGTCTTATGGTCACAAATCTGCAACTGCCTGGAATTTGGCAGATTTTGTGCAGTCTTGCTCATTTAACAGTTTCTCAAGCTGCTTACAGGCTTTTTCATGTTTGGGGTACCATTTTAAGAATGCTTTTCTAGTACAAAACAAGGATTCTCTTTTTCTACTTCTAAAATCGTCTCTATCTCAATAGAAATAAGAGACCTCTTTATATGCCCAAGAGCCAGGGCTCAATCACTTTCTCTAGAATTATTTTCGTTTCAAAGACTGAGATGTCTTTATTTTTTCTCCGGAGCCGGGGACGTACTCTATTCAAAATTCTCAGTTAAATCTCAATTATATCAATACACACAACCTTTGGCTAGAATTTGCATTCCTCCAAACAGCATTATAATATTACAAGAAATAGTCTATATCTCCATGGTTTACATCCAGAGAAGTCCAGTCAAAAATGTCCACTTCTTCCATCTCTTTTTCTAACAGTCTTTATCAGTTCTTTTGCTGATTTTGTCTCATGCTGCCTCTTTATGTTTTAACTCACTTTGTCTTCTATAGAAGAAAGAGTTAATGTTTTTGCTCAAAGGTTTTTTTCAAGCCAGCTCTCAGTGTTGAACTTCAAGCCGTGCAAGTGATAGAAGAAAAAAGCATGCTCAGAAACACTGATGGATGACCTTCTTCCACCCCTGGTCAAATCTAAAGTAAATTAAATTTGGATCAGCTCCTTGAAGCTCCAGAAAAAATTTTTCAAGATTCTCTCCTCCTTCAGACCAGAAGCTCTGCAACTAGGCCCAGAGCACAGCCGCAGCAGCCCCTGGCGCAAAGCCAGCACTGCCGACCTGAAATCTTCCTTCTTTCTCTATCAGAAGAGCCGGAGGAGAGAAGAAACACTGCCGGGGCCAAGGCAGCTCTCCCTCTGGCAGCGGCCCCCTGGAGGCCCCGCCGGGCCTAGCCCAGGGGGGCCCAAACTAAGCTTCTGACTTACAAAGTAATGTTAAGTCCTTGCCAGCCAGAAAAAGAAAAAAAGAACAAGTCACTTGAGACCTTTGATTTCAAGACTGGGTCTCCAGAAGCGTGACTAACTTTTTAATTGGTCAGCCAAGCTGTCAGTATCTGCCACAACTCCCCTAGAGAAAAAAAAAAGACCTCACATCTGTACTAAACCACCACAGACAACAATTTCACAACTCTTATCAGCCACAGCAATGAACTTATAAAACTTTCCAATTATTTTAAAAATCGTCCTTTATGCTCAGAGCAGTGTGCAGTTTTAGCATGACAAAGACATAGACACAATTAATAAAGCACTGTGAAAAAATGCCAGTTTTATTTTATATTTTATTCTATTCTATTCTATTCTATTTTATTCTATTTTATTTTATTTTTTTCTTCATCTGGTGTAATTGTTAAATCCTTCTCATCTTCAACAACCCTCAAATCTACCAGTGCTCATTTTGGTGATATTCCCCAAGCACAAAGGTTCTGAGTGTATTTTTCTTTGATTTTAAAATTTAAAAAAACAGCATTTTTGCTGCAGTTCAGTGCCAAGACAAAATTACAGGAAGCCAGGCTAGGCTGCTCCATGTTTTCCAATTTAAGTTGTAGCATAGTTTACATGTAATTTAATTTAAAATTTATTTAAAAATGTGTCTGCCTGCAGGGAGACTCACAAAACACAATCAGAACCCCAGACCTGGAGTTCTCTTGGCCAGATTGTCACCCAACTGATCCACCAGCATGTGGGAAAAAGCTGATTTTGGGTAGTAGTTGGCGGTCACAGGAAGAGTGGGCCATGGAAAGACAACCAGGACTCACAGTGAGGAAGGTAAATGCAAACATCCCATTAGTGCAGTTCTGAGTCACCTTCATCTCCACAATTACAGAAAAAAAATGACAGAAAGTTCAAAACATGCATGCAAAGGGCATTTTAAAACTGCCTGTGGGTGTCAATGTAACCAGAATTTCATTTCAGAGATGGAAACATTTCCCACAGTCAACTCTCCCCCATGCACTTTTTAGGCTACTGCTTTTGGCTGAGGCTGCTGTTAGAGCAAGAAATAAAAAATATTTTACTCAGGAAGGAAGCTAATGAGTTGAAATTGGCTCATGTGCTAATAACACCAAGGCAGGGCATTTGATCCCTGTGTGGGGGATTCACTGAAGCATTGGCCTCAATGGTCTCTGTGCGTCTCATCTAACTCAGAATATTCTGTGATTTAGAATGCCCTCGGGAAGGTCAAACAGTCTTTCATGGCAGGAGAGATGATGTGTGGTGGTGGATTGTCATGTGCTGAAGTCAGCCCTGATTCTGTTACTGCTGGACTTGTCCAGTTTGGTCACTCATTCTTTATTAAACGTGGTTGGGCTCAGATCCCCAGATGTGGAGTGGCAGAGATGGGCACTGTGAGGTGCCAGGTCCAGTGATAGATGTACAGCTGGTGTAGGAAGCCAGAATTAACCCCATTGAGGTACACACCAGAATTCCCCATCTTCCCCAATCACCCACCTAATGCAGCCGGGTCCTTGAGCAAAATCAATCCCACAGATGGGTTTTTCTTTGCCTGAGGCAGGAATAACCCAGGCTGCTTTCTCCAGCATATTTTTAATGTGTGCTGCAGGAACTTAATCCCTTTCTACATTACATAAAAGTTTTGGCTGGGCAGGAAACCAGAAGAATCCTTTACTCAGTTTTCATAGAACGATTCAGACTCCCACTGAAGGCCAAATCTTACTGAATTTGTGCACTGCTTGCCCCCAGCAAGTTGACCTCAGTGGGAGCAGGGGTGAAGTGAGGCACCACTCAACAGGAGCAAGCAGTCTGTCAGTGACATTAACAGCTGGCCACCTGGGCATTGGCTCCTAAATTAGTGGCAAAGCATTTTTATAGCTGACAAAGGCTGAAAAGAAAGAAAAATTTTAGAGTCTGTTCAGAATGCAGATCAGATTTAAGTACTCAGGGTCTCCTACATGAGAGTTTTTCTGCCGGCAGCAGGGAACTCCTTGGGAACATCACTTGGGAAGATGTTATTTTAGGTGCTGAATTTCAATATGAATGGGAAAGATGTTCTAGATTCTCAGCGACATTTTTTGCCATGGAGGAGGCATCTTTAATTGCGAGCTGAATTGTTTCCCACACGACCACCAATTGTTCATGAACTAAACCTGAATAAATATGTAAGGATGACAGCAGAGTTATAGTAGAGCCACACGCGTTGCTTAAATGTGCCAAAGTCCCCAGCCATTGGGGATATCTCTTATGGATCTCTAAACTGGGAGTATGGAGTACATAGCTACTTGGTTTGGCTAGGAGTCGAAGTAAGGGAAAAGACAAATGCAGGAATTTACCCATTGAACAAATAATAATAAAAAAGGACTATCTGATGTGACTTAGATAAAATCTCGTAAATATTTTAGGGTGGATAAAAGTGAGCACAGAAAATCCAATATTCAACAGCCTTACGATAAATTGATATGAACTGAGTCTACCAAAAATAGCAGGTAGTTTCTGCAGCTAATATTTTGAGAATTTTTTTTTTTTTTTAAATTAAGCTACTGGTTTGTTTACAAGAGTGGATTCAGTTGTGTGTAACAGAGTTCTTGTACTCCAACTGAGTGAATGATGTGTATTTTGTCCCCTGAAATTAGTTACATGTGTAAGTTTATTTGTCTTTGGGTTTGCTTTGTTTTGCAGATATCTTACCAAATTAAGAAAAGAAAACTCCATAAAGACACTGGACTTTCTTGAATATATTTTTAAAATTAAGTAATTCATCAGTTCAGATGTGATCAGAGTCCTAAACAATATTGATTATTTGGAAATGGCACAATTGTGTCCGGTGTTCTTATAGCAGGAAGAAGCTAACATTCCCTTAGTCTCCAAATTAATCCCCACCTGGTTAATTAAATGAATAAGTTCTAACTTAAATCCGTGTCTTCCAGTCATAGTTTTTGCAATTAATAGAATAAGAAAGTCGTCTTGAGCCCTATGTGCCTGATGAAACCTAACATGAATTTGAATTCTGTTCAGCAGCTACCTGCAAGAAGCTGCTTTTGATAGATCTTAAGCTGAGACTGCATCTGACAAATTTTTGGGGGGAACAATTCCAAAAAGAAGCATAAGCTGATTGCAGAACAGAAAAGAAACAAGGTTCACTAAGGCTGCCGTGAATTATTCTCTGATGACTAATAATAATTAAAATCTCTCAGAATTATTTGTCTGGATGTGCTGTCCCTGCCTTGCTAACAACCCACAGCTGATAAGGAACACCGCAAGTTTGTCAAGGGGCTAAACTTGTCTACAGGGAGAAGTTGAATCCCTTTAGCCTAATATAGGAATTGTTAGTTAGAAAGGTGCCAAACACCCACGGAAACAATCATAATCCAAAATAAGCACTATTCAGACTGAAATATGAATGCTTTTATGCAGTGCTCCAGACTAGATTAAATAAGTCCTGTAGGGAAAAAAATCACTTTTTTGTTTAAAACAGTGCTGTTTATTCTTCTGTGAGCCAATCTGCAAAACTTGATGTTGTGATGACAATGGTCATGTTGACAGCACTTTAAACAAAGACAGAACTACATTTTTACATTTTTACTACAAATTACATCTTGTATTTTCTGTGTGGAAAAAGGTCAAAATCTTGGCTAGTCATGAGCCAGAGATTTCCATCCATGGTGTTACTTGAAGGAAATCAAGAGGACAGTGTGACCATTGTGCCTTTGTGACCTGAAAACTGAAGATTCTGAAGAGTCAAGGAAAGCAAAGAGTGTGATTGAGCTTATTCTGTGTGCTTAAAGTTTGCTTGGATACAGTTGAATCATAAGTTAATAAAATACTAGACCTAAATGAGTTTATGAATATAAATGCAATAGGCATTCAGTAGAAACCAGGTTCCCTTTGACTATTCCAGCAAGAAGTCATCAATCGTGGGAGGAATAAGCATATTGTGCTTATTAAGTTGCCCAGAGAGCTGGGTGTAGTAATGCTTTAATCACACTGAACACATTAAATTATCTTAGCTGAAGGCCTTACCATCCAACCACATAACTTGTAATAGCAGGATCCTGGTAGAATTAGACAAAGTGAGGAGAGTCCATGATGGTTGCTCCCCTGTGGTCCATGTGCTTATACAGATTCATGACATGTGCTGAGGACTGGGTAGTTTTAAATATTAGAACCCTCTGAATGGTGTTAGTACACTGAATTAAGAAGGAAGAGCAAACATTGAGTCCTGCTGGTACCATGCCAGTGAAACATATCGTGTAGAACATTCTGCAGAGTACTGCTGTAAAATCAGTGAGCATTTGCTGTTAAAAACTTGTCAGAATACGCTTGTAAAAATAGGCTTACTGTGAATAATGAAAAACACAGGTGAAAAGTGTTTTCAGCTAATGAATGAACAGAAAGCTAAATGAATTAGATGTGCTTTAAATGCTATTTTTCTTTTCGTTAGATAAAGGACCGCTTTCTAATTTAATCAACAATTATATATAAAGTGGAGATTTATTTTTATGTCCACGTGAGGATCAGGAGTTTAGAAAAGATAATAATCTTTTGTTAGGGATTCAGAAGGTTCTCAAAAGCTTTAGAAGCCACCTCCTTCCAAAAGACTGCAGGTTTTCCTAGAGCAGACATTACTGTTGTGGAAAACAGATGGCATTTTGGGGGAGGTTCTTTGACTTTGCTGGGAGCTGCTATTGCATTTGAAAACTCACAGTGATGGGGATAAATGTTTTAAAGGATAAGAGTTTGTGAATGGTGTGAACTTTGATGATCCTGAACCAAACCTATGATGGCAAATTATAGGAAAAGTTTCTCTTAGGTCAGCCCTTTTCTAATTGGAAAGGCTTCCTTGAGGAAGGGCCATGGAGTACCTGGTAAATGCACAACTGTCTGATTGAATCAGCCTGTTGTCTTGATATGTGCTTATGCAGCTCAAAGAATGGTCATGTGAAAAATCCCACAAACATGAAAGAGTAAAAAAAATTACTCACCCCTAATCTATGTGTTTTTCTTCACACCAAATAACATAGATGGTTTTGCTCTCTGATAGTGATTATGCCTTTGTCTTTTACTGTTAAGTCCTACTGGAGAAAAGAAAGCTCCAGAGAAACTTTATTGAGGCCATTTAATACTTTAAGCGGACCTACAAGAAAGGTAGGGGCTGACTTTTTAGTAGGGTCTGTAGTGATAGGACAAGGGCTAAGGTTTTTGATCTAAGACAGACAGGATTATTTATGAAGAGAATGGAGAAGCATGGGCACAAGTTGCCTAGAGAGTTGATTCTATACCTAGAAACTTTCTAGGTCAAGTTGCTCAGGGGTCTGAGCAACCTGGTCTACTTGTAGGTGTGCTTATCTGTGGCAGAAGGACTAGATGACCATTAAAGGTCCTTTCTAGCCCAAACTCTTCTATAATTCTTCTGTCTTTGCAGCGTTTTCCATCTAGATGTCTGAATGTGATGTGTAGATTTTGCAGTTCAATGGTGGAAATAAGATCAGTGATATAACCCAAGTGAGTGAGTGAGTCAATCAATCAATCAATCAATCAATCAACCACTGGTTTCACAGGCATTTCAGAATATTGCCTTATTTCTACTCCAACTCTGATGAACTCAGTAACTCCTTGGTGGTGGGCACTTATTTTCTCACTTAAAAGAAAGTATGTCAAAGCCCAGTAGAGGCTTGCTGCAGCTGAGCTTGTCAGACAGTTGTCCTTTCCTTGTTTCTTTTTCTTTCTTGCCTTGTTCTGTCACTGTCTACATCTCCACAGCCCGAGATCTTTCAACACTTCGCCTTAAAAATTTCTGCCCCCTCCAAGCACCATTAGTAGTCACCCTTACTCAGAAGGTAATGTTTCCTTTTCTGTCCTGTCTGCAATTCATACATCCATTTTCTGCCACTCTGCAAACCTTGAGGGAGCTAGTAATTCTACTCCAAGTGACATGAGAGTGAAGTTGCACAAATGAGTATGTGCACAGTGAGTTTTTGCAGACCTGTGAGGTTGACCTGAAAAGTTCTGGAGTATTTCTGTGTCTGAAATACATGACAAAAATTATATTTGCAGTCTACTAACACATTGTGTTAGCCATAAAAGGTATATGAGCAAAATCAATCCCAAGCCTGTTGACTTACAAAATGGCAAGAGATTGGATTCCTGATGTAAATATTACTTATTTCTAGTCTATTCTGGGACATGGTTAGGCTTATTTTAAGCAATTTTCCCCATGCTGTCTTAGAGCCTTCTGTAAAACTCTAGGGCTTTTCTTTTGCCTCATTTCTTCTCTTTTAATTTAATGATCTTCACAACATAGAAACCAATGTGAAAATTGCATCTCTTGAATGTATTTCTCCCACTCTTTGTTATTTTCAAGTAGAAACTGCTCGAGAGAGTATTCTTTGTGCTGGGTCATTCAAGGGACTGAGGATCAGATTTCCCAAAGATGCCTTATGTTGCTTGTGCAGGTTGTACATCCCTGTGTACAGGGACTGTCACCTGTGCGTGATTGCTAGGACTGAAATGAGATTCTCAAAAACAATTTTCTAGTGTCCCCAGAAGACATTTCCCCCCTCATTTTCATGACAATGACCAATAACAGATGTGTGTTAGTACTGGGGTGACAAAGATATTTTTCTTCATTATAGAGAGGCAACAGTGGATATTGGGTTATTTAATAGGAGCAAGCCTATTTAAAATGCAAATTAATTAGAGGAATGATGACTGCAGAAGTATGATTTATAATGTTCATGCTTTTGTAGCAACAAAAGAGCTGCGAATACTAACATTACACATTGAATTTACTTTATGAGTTTAGGGTTTGTCATAAGAATGGAAAACATTGAGCCTGGAGATTAGAATCAGAATTTACACACCTGGAAGTGTGACAAGGTAACGCTTTGAATTTACTGTTAAGTACATAAACCCTGAGAAAACTTCACATATTTTCACAACAGCTTCTGAACTGGATAGAACCTCTTCCAACCATTAAGAGATTTTTACTTAAAAGTCAGCTTTCAGACACCAAGATGAAAAAAGTCAATATTAATGTCTGGAATTTCATAATAGATAAATGTTTTAAAACATCAGACCTTCTGAGATTTAGTACAAAGAAGAGTTAAGATTTTATTTTGGGTGTTGGGTTTTTGGTTTTGTTTTGGTTTTTGGTTTTTTTAACTAAAATATTTCCTATTTAATTTCTGGCACTTTGGGGAAAGATTTCTCAGTTATGAAAAGTTTGTAGTAGATTCATATTATAATACTTTTGTTCTACCTTTTTATATTCCCAACCTGATAATTTCACTTTCCTGTCTTCAAGTTAGTGTCCGTGTAGCTAAGGGATGACATTCAGCATCTAATCTAAAATGGGGAACCCCCACCATGAATTCAAGGATCAAGGTGAAATACTGAGAAAACAGAGGCTTATAATCAAAAAGGAAATGCAATACAAATAAATGAGAGTGAGAAAAAAAGTGAGAACATTACCAGTTAAGAAAGCTGCAATACTGATATTTTTTATCCCATACTTGAGGACAGCACATACTTATGGGGAAGCTATGAAATGCAAAGCAATTTTATCTAGACTACTCTGACTGCCTTTTTTTAGCTGAGGTGTTTGGTTCTAGTGACAAGGAAAAAGCAGAAGATGCATTCTCTGACTTAAGAAGGAAACAAGTGCTGGTGAAGGGCACAGCGACTGTGTGAAGATGAGGAGTTTTTAGCTCCTGGAGCTAGAGGAATGAAAGGAGGACAAAACCATTGCACTTCTGAGAAAAAACCAGAAAACTTGCAAATCTCCAAGACATGTTTTTGTTGGTTTAGGGTTTTTGTTTGCCTGGGGTTTCTTTTCTGTTTAGATTTGTCTTATGTCCTACTCCTGTCCAACCTATATGCTTTAGTCCTTCTCTAACCACATGCACAGGCACTGCTGGCAGGATTAAAGTTTGATGGGTAGATTAGATTTGCTCAGTATTGGAGTCAGTAATCTTCTAAATATATGCCTTGTATAAGTTTAGGGTTTTTTGAGAGTTAGGTTCACCTCTGTTATTTGAATAAATTTAGCTCTTACAGGGCCTGAAATAGACAGGATTATGTCTATTTCATAGTCAAGAAGCAACATCAAAGCTGATTTCATTACGGCTAGGACGTGAAGCCTCAGCTCACTCAGGTGATTATCCTTGTCAGAAGTTGGGAAATGAATAGTCCTATGGGCTTCAGTCACACTCTTATCCCACCCCATGGAAGGAGATGTTCAGAGGAAGGATTTTCAAAACCT
Organism: Argya squamiceps; assembly: GCA_037834095.1. NCBI lineage: Eukaryota > Metazoa > Chordata > Aves > Passeriformes > Leiothrichidae > Argya > Argya squamiceps. The sequence continues at coordinate 11,719,282 of JBBMKD010000115.1, forward strand.
TGAATTTTGAACCATGGCCTGCTCCTCTATACAGCGTATAGAGTTTTATCACCTTATAAAATTGTTTCAACTACTTTAATCATCATGATAATGCATTATGAAGTGGGATTTCTTTTCCAGTCTGAGAAGAACTTTTAAAGAAACACTCATGTAATTTGTGTTGATTTTTATTTCTCTCTTTTTTGAAATAATATGTGAGGATTCCTGAATTTTTCTTTTCTAAAAACAAAAAAAGAAGTTTGGAAATTTATTATGTTGTAATTTGCATAGAGCTTTAAACAATTACTTGTCCTTTATCTGAGCTCAGTTCTCTTGGGAATTGTGAAAGAACAGAATATGGATTCCTATTTCCTTTTGCCAACAGGGATCACAAAAGGTAGTAATTTCTTCTGTCGGTAGCTGTGGAAATCATCATAATGCTCTAGCTTCTAGTTCTATACTATAAACCATCAGGTGATGGAAACTAATAAACTAGGTTTTTTTGTCTGTAAGAGATACAAGTGATTCTGAACAGAACTTCCTTCTGAATATAACTTTCTGAATAAGGGAAGGTGATTGATGCTTCTTTGCATGGATTCCTTTTAATCTGTTGACAGAAACAATTTTGTGGGCAGAACTGAACTCATTTTAAGGGTGAAGTTTGCTGCTTAGGATGTTCATAGTGAAAAAAATGTACTTAGCATAGTCTGTAGTAATTACCTGAGGATCTAACTTCTTGTGATGTTGCATCTACATAAATAGTGGTAGATTGCTTTCATTCCAGTTTTTCTTTGTGTGCACCTTATATAGTAAGTAACAGAGTGAACCTTGCCATCAAAGTTTGTTGTGCTTTTGCAAATTATGTTAAACCTACTATTGCTGATCCCTTACTTTTCTGTCTTTAAGACACCTGAACCACTTAGTTGCAACAGATGCAAACGAAATGTGGGGATCATTTAATTGTGCTTTAGTGGATTTGATAAACATGAAGCTCTTTCAGAACAGTTGTCATTGGCATTAACTTTTTAAAGAACTATGATAATGTTGGTGTCTGAGAGAGACTAGGATCTTCAAAGAGAATCAGAAAGTGTTTTGAGAATATAATATTCACCATGAGTTATAATGCCTCCAGAGGTAATTTTCTTTCTTGAGAACTCTGAAGAGTTCATTCCTTCCTTGTTCTTGCTACAATTCCAGCTTGTAGGACACTCCCAAATCTCTTCCACTTTTCTGTATTTTCCATTTCCTCCATACTCTGACCTGTTCTAAGAAAGTATCATCTGAGATTCTTCTTCCCACCCTTCTTTCCTCCATGCTGGGTCTGGCTTTGGCACTGCAGGAGGAGTCTGCCTGTTAATACTCAGATCAACTGCTTCACGCACACTGTCAGCTCTCTACTGCTTCCTCTGGGGATGATCTGCCAGGTGGTGATTTACCAGGTCTGTTTTAGGGGAGAAAATCCTAATGGCTACTGCACAGAATTCTTCTAATGGCCATGTATCTCATGTAATCTGTTTTTCTCTCTGATATTTTGCCTTGTGGAACATTGGCAAATGGAGGGAAAGGATGCTGATCTCTGAGCACCAGGTCTTCCCTGAAGGTTGGACTCAGGCAGATGCTTCTACTTTTCATGTGGGATCATGTTCCAGGTTCTCCATTATACAGACCCAGATATAAAACTGGCTTTGAAAGGTTCTTTTTTCTTTTTTTTTATATACAGTCTGTGTTAGTTTAATTTATCTAAATAATGCAAAGCACATGGTAATTTTTAAAGATCTCGTGTGAAAAAGTTGAGAGCATCCTGACATGCTGTTGTCAAGGACAGTTCAGTTACTTTCATTAATCCACAGCAAGAGAAAGTAGGATCATCCTGCAAATACACAGCCAAATTTGATGTGTTACAACCTTATGACTCACCAACTTCCTTCTCCTTCTCAAAACTGAATTTTGGATTGAAATCCTTTTAGAAAAAATCCTGTAGGCAATAAATGAGTGTGTTCCTCATCAGTGTATGATGGCTTGGATTTAGTAGAGCCCTGACTCAAGACAGTTTCCTGCAGACTCAAGTCTGACTCATGGTTCATTGCTGCTTCTTGGTTTTTTCTCTTGTGTCTTGATTCACCATTTTTTTCCCCTTTGATGAGTAAATGAATATGTCATTGAAGAAACAAATCCAGTCTCTCATCAAAAAAGAGATTTGTGGCTGAAGGACTAGGGAGTAAAATAAGAGCTGCGGATTAGTGACTGGTTATCCTCAAGGTCCAATTTTCCAAGTTTGAATACTGAGCTATTTCAGAAAATGAGGTAATATTGATGGATCTGATGTGGGATGCACTAAAATGGAAAGTCCAAAATTACTAACTGATTTTGAAGAATTGGATCTTTGCTGAAAAGGCCAGCATCTTAGGGGAGGACAAAAAAAAAATCCAACAACAAGAACAAAGAAACCAAACCAAACAAACCAAAACCAAACCAAAAAAACCCCACCCAAACACACAACAACATAAAACAAACAAACCAACCAACCAACCAAACCCCCAAACCAAACAACCCCAAAATACCAAAGTAAACCATCAAACAAAACCCCCATACCCCTGAAAAACCCTAAAACCACACAACCAAGCAAAAAAAAACCCAACCCAACCGAAACAAACAAACAAACCCAAACCCGCACAAACCCAAAAACAAAGCAAAAGGAAAAAAGAGAAAAAAAGATTAAAAATAAGACAAAAAGAGAAAAAAATTTAAAAATAAAACATAAAAATAAGGTTAAGACTTTCCCCTTACATAGTGCACTGGGAAATCTAGATTTTTTTTTTTGCAAACAGACAAACATCAAAAGGGTTGCAATTAAAAATTCAGAATAAGCATGTGGAGTTTTTTGTAGCCAGAGATGGAGTTGATTGATTGTCTTTGCTAGGAGTGCAAAAGTGATGGATACCAGGGGAATGGCATGCTCTGCAACTGGAGAGGTAGGGAGAGCACTCATCCTTTTTTATTAAAAGCCAGTGCACTGGGATTTGCTCTGTCTGGTGTGATTAACTGAGTGAAATAAGTGGTTCTGTTGCAAAGGGGAAGCCTTCTGGGCAGTGCTGCAGTTTGCCCTGTGCCACAGGTGATCTTGAATGTGAGGCAGCAGGTGAAAAACATGTCTCAGATAATTTAGAGGATGACAATCTGTTGCATTCCCCATGCTAAAAACTGTGTGTAAATCAAATTGCCCCCACAGTAGATTTAATGGTCTGGCATCCTTGTCTTCATTCTCAGTGTTTTGTCCTGTACTGTGTTGCCATAATTCAAGGAATTATGTGAGAAAGGCATTGAAAAGTGTTACCCAAACTAGTACTTCTTCCATAAGAAGCATGTTGCCTTGCCTACTAAAGTGTCCAGAAGCGGTACAGCCTGTGTGTGCTGAGCACAAGTCTGGAGGTAAAATGATGGAAAAGCACTGTAAATCTGTAATTTTCCATAATGAATTAGTCATGGGTGTTACTCAAGTCACAAACAGAAAACTCGTGTATAAAGTCAGCTTGACACAGGCATTCATTTGTGGAGAGAGCTCAGTCATGTGAAGGTTTGCCATATGGTCCCCACCAGAAGAAGCAGAGATCCAGAGCCATATTTTCTTCTGGTGTGCACAGGCCTGGATACCCTGACTTTAATGAAACTGCAGTTTACATAAACTCCAAGTTTGCCCTCTTTCCTTTGAGAGGTTTTGTTGTTGTTTCTCTACTGACACATTTATTCTTCCTTGAGTTGGTTAGAATGTGGTTATAAACACAGGTTCATAATCTGTCCCCTACAAAAAAACCCCTGTTTGGGGGGTTTTTGTCTCTTCTAATGCATTACATGGATACTTAATGGAGGATGCTGGATATTTTGTGCTTCATTTGATATTCAAGGGGATCCACATGTTTAAACAATGATAAGAAAAGGGGCTTGAAAGTATTACAAATATGGTAGTAATGGCTACTATAACATATTCAGATTAGGAGGTATTGAATTTCTCAAAGAGACAGATAGAATTAGCTCTGCAAGGGGTTCAGTACCTCTGAGGGTGTTTAGCACCTTACAGAACATGGCTTAAAGAATTTAGTGAGACGGCATGGTCGAGTATGTCTTGAAAAAGCATAAAGGTTTTAATAAAAGAAGAAAATAATACAAAAACAAAGAGCAAAGCTGAGCACAGTGTAAGGACAGGTCCCATACACCTGCTACACCGCAAGAATGCACTGAGAAGCCTCGTGCTCTCCCTTAAGTACTGGATGATTTAGGTGGGGTTTTTGGCAAACAGCCCAAAAATTCCTACTTTTTTGAGGAAAAGGTAAACAGACCTATCAGTGTTTTTCCCTTGTCACTAAGCCAATTACTGTCAGGAGAGCAAAGACCCTTCTAGTGTTCTTCCCTTAAAATGTTTTGGTGTGAGTCTTAAACCTTCCCTATATGAAGACATCTGTTCAGGTGTGGAAATGCATTCCTACAAGGAAGGACTTGTTTCAGAGGACAAAATATCTTTTAAGATTAGCAGTTCCTGTATTAAAAATGAGCAGTATGTTATCACAATGGGTTGTGTTTGCATTCTTCCTCATCTTCCAGCATTGCCTGGTACCATGAGTTTATTTTTTAGGAGATGCTCCACTTCTGTACTTTTTCCCTGGCACAGGTTTCCTGCTCTGTGTTACCAGAGAACACTATGAGGGCTGGGTGGCTTTTTCAGATGAATGAAGGATTTCTCTCATTCACCTCACAAAAGTGATCTATGGGCAACAGGCTGCATGTTGAAAGTTCTGACTGCAGGAGCCCTCTATGATTAGTCAGTGCTGCCTGGATCCAGATTGCGCCTCCAAAAGCCAGAGCATTCAGAATGCATGAACTTTAGTGATTTGCAGCAATTTATGAAAGGTCTCATACTAGTTTGGAGATGCAATTAAAAATAATTACAACTTTCTTGGAACGTGATAGTACAATTCCACATATTTTTTATAGTAAAAGACTGAAATTCCGTAGTTAGTCCTTAGTTAAACAGGCAAGGTCATAAAGGGAAAAGATTGCATCTAAATGCATTGAGTTATGTGATGATGCACTGCAATTTTTCCTGAGCTGCTGGTTGGACAAGACAGCCAATAGCCAGCCAAATGTATTCTAAACCATATCGGGTGCACGAGGCTCAGTAATATTGCTACAAAATATTCCAGTCCTTGCCTAGGCACAATTGCCCAGGATGTTAATTTGCAAAGCAAACAAAAACTATTAAACATAAGAAAAATCTTTGCTGTCTTCGAGTGCACCTTTTTAATGTCAAATGTTTGCGTTTGTTCAGCTCTTAGCAAGCAATGGGCTTGCTAACAGGGTTTAAAAGTATATAGAATGATTTTAACTCATAAGATACTTTCTCTGAAGCACACCAAGGAAGGATTTTTGAGATGAGAAAGGCAGAACCATGTGCAAACATGAGTCCTAGCTGCAGTCTAGTGCTCTGCCAAGTGTAGGAAGAGGCTGCAGGTGAGAAGAATGAAGTGCTGAACTGCATAAACCCCATCTCTGATGCTGACACCTGGAGAAGGTGATGCCAAAATGAATGGAGTCCTGGGGAGGGCTTTAAATATCCTGGAGGAATTTAAAAGACAGGTGGATGTGGCCTTTGGGGACATGATTTCGTGGTGGGCTTGGTGCTGTGTTCACAGTTGGACTCGGTGATCTGAAAGGTCTTTTCCAACCTCCGTGACTCCAGGATTCTCCAAATCTCTGGGGTTCTCAGATTTTGTGGCTCAAGTTGCACCTACCATATAGCACAGAAGAGCAGGAAGGGCTGCATGCTGGAAGCTCTCACTGGTGGTAGAGCTTCCCCCAGTCCCAGGTGATCAGGGAATCTGGGCAGGCCGAGTAAAGGAAACAAAAGGATCAAAACTGATATTAGTCAGAAATTGTCTGAGACAATTCCTAGCAGCTCCATTCAGATCCTTGAATAGGAAAGTAAGGAGATATTTCAGGTCATGTAACCCTGTCAACACCAGCAGCAGGTTAAGGAAAACATGGAATAACACACCTGTAGGTTACTGCCACACTGCTCTGGTTTAACTGATGCCTCATACAGCTGGCACACCATCCACACCACGAAAAACCAGACTCCTCTTGTTAATGACACTCTGCAACAGCAGTTTTGAAAATTTGCCTATAATTCCAGTTTTACTTTTCTTGTTTCTTTTTTGTTCTTGAATAATAAAGCTAATATAATAATTCCATTTTCTCTCCCAAAAATGTGTATTTGGATGTGCAGTAATTCAATATTGTTTTTGCATCTTGCACAGACCCAGGGACAAACCAGCATTACTATTAAAGTAAAAAGGTGCATTTCTTTTCCTCTTTGCTTGAATAGCATACCATTATCCTGATCAGTTTTAGAAAAATCTAAATAAGTGGGGCATGAAATAACCAGTTACATATTTGTTCCTGATGTCTGAAGTAGCTGAGAACATCATGGTTAGAAAATAAGTGAATTCCTCACAATAAAGCAGTACATCTACATGTGAAATCTAGTTCCTATACAATATTTTAAACAGATGGATCTGTCTTTTCTTCTTTGACTACAAAAAAGATTGCGACGGTGCTGAGATCTTATGACTTCCTTTAGGCTCTTGACTCTGACTTGGGCAGCCATAAGGATTTGGAAATGAGAGCTGTGTACTTCTGTGGTGTGACAAGGAACCTCTTTTGTTTCCACATCTTCCCTGTCATGATCCTGCTCCACTACTCGATCCAGACTGGTAGGAAAGGGAGTTCTGCCGCTATCCTTCCAACTGCTAATCAAACATCTCCATTTGTGGTGCTAGGTAAATCCAGGATCTGCTTGGAAAATATATTCTGATGCAAATTAAATACAATTTTTTTTGAAGTTCCATGGCAGTGTCTAAGCTGGTGAAAATGGTGGAAATGCAGATCATGCCTGAATGGGTAATTCTGGGTCCAGCTTGGTATGAGCAGTTGGAAGCATGTGGTGACAGCATTTGTGTCAGAGTTTTACTTAGAAATCAGAAATCACAGCAAAAGTTAATGAGAAACCTCATTTCACATCCAAATTTAGACTTAAATTTTGTGTCTGCTGTTTCTCCCCCTATATTCTTTACGGTGAACCCAGTAAAATGAAACTAAACAATAAATCCTGGTTCTCTGGGACATCTATTATTAGAATCAAATGCCTTTCTTACACTTTAAAATGCTTTCCAATACCTAATATATCAAGTGTACTTGGACTGCAGAAAACTCTTCTGTGTTCATAATAAATCAAATGAGAAAACAGCTGACAGAGGAGCTACAGCTGACACCAAAGAAGGCTTCAACCATCAGTACTTTATTGTTCCCCTGTACAGCTTTTTATACCCTTCATCCTACATGCATGACACCTGTGTACCCTCTCTACCCTTCTGTCATGATCAGGTGAAACAAAGGGTGATGGCAATACATGTAAGAATAAAACAGAAAACATTAAATTCTGACATTCAGAGAGAAAACAGTGAAAGTTATTTGTCACCTTTTCCAAGTTGTGAAAGGTCAAATGCCAGACAGGCCACAAGACAGAGTCTGTTGTGATTTGAAGGAAACCAAGAAGAGAGTGTGACCATATGTCTATATGACCTCCAAACTGAAGACTCTGAAGAATCAAGGAAAGAAAAGCTAACTAAGGCCAGGGCAGTTTAGGAAGTTTTCTGACAGTATTTACTGGAAGCTTTTCAGGGCAGATGCTTTGGTTAAATTCACCAACTTCTGACCACTGATGTGCCACTTCATTCAGATTTCATGCTGAGGCAAAGACACAATAGAAGCATCTAACTTTTTAGAGTCTATTTAAATAAATGCCCTGGACATGCCTGACTTAAGTGGAAAAACTTGACTATGAATTTACAACATCTTTGCATGCAAGTTAGAACTTCCTGTATTCTTTCAACCTGATTCTTACAACAGGATTTTCCAACACAATGAAAACTAAAAAATATGGTGCAGTTTCTTACCCTTGTTTCAGAGGCAGTCTCTTGGATGAAATTATAAGTAAATACATAGATTTACCACCTTTATTTTCTTACCCCTTTGGCTATAGACACCAAAAAAATCATACTGTTAATTTCAGATATATTTTTGGTAGATCTTGACTAGATTTGTCTTTCTTCAGGCTTTTTTCTGGACCAAAGTAGAAGGGTTGAAATACACCTTCCACATGAAAAACTTTCTTTCTGCAATTCCCATGATTTTCATGAAGCCCCTGAATGAGATGTGGGATCATTAACCACAAGAGTCAGGCAAAGATATGTTTCTAGAAATGTACTAGGAATGGGAACATATATTTTCATGTGGCTAATATGTCAGGAGCTGAGACAGCCAGAGGCCACTGGCCTAAGCAAATGAGCAGTGACTCATGGATGTTCACTGACATTTGTTATAATGTGAACAGACTTCTTAGGAATCCTTATGGTAAAAAATCATCCAATTTAAACAAAATTAAGATGAAACTAACACCTGTTATAACCCATGCCATTGGCTGAATGCAGTCCTATAGAGAAATGTTTCAGTGCTTCAACAGGAATAAAAAATACATACTCCTATGACAGACAGAATATGTCTCTTTGTCTTACTACTCATGTCAACCCAAGAACCAGAGATAACTTCTGAAGTCATAGCAGAAAAGGAATTTCTCATCACTACTGCTTCACTTGTAATGTTTCAGAGTCTCATAATATATCCCTGTCATAGTATTAGGATGTTGTAATGATTGATCAGTTAAGGTTGATAAATACTCAGACCTCAAGATCAAAAGCACTCTTAATCCTGAAACCAAATAAATTCACCACCAGAACCAGGGTCCAGTTCTGGTTTTCTGTCCCTCTGATTCCAGGCAGAATTTGTCTCATAAATGTCATTTTGATAACACAAGGTGCCTCTTTCTTTTGTTGCAAGTGCCAAGTTGTTAGTCATGTATTTTAGATCAGCAAACAGCCAAAACTTTGCTAGAAAGCCTTTCTGAGAAGCTCTGCTCTCAAAACAGATACAGTGGCTGGCCTTTTAAAAGCTTTGAAGAAAAGCTGGAAGAGTTACCTATTTCTCTGAGAATTTTTTTGTATCAGGGCTCCTTCCTTTGGGGCAGTAGATTGAGAGGTCTGAAAACTAAGATTTTTCTGAAACTTACTTTTTTTTTTTTTGTTGAAATGAAAAGGATATGGAAACTAGCCTAATTTGTGAGCTTTCTAGTATTGGCTTTTTTTTTTTTTTCTTCTTCTTGAGAAAAATTTTAACTGTGGATTTTGAGAACTTTTTGATTTTTCAGAGAGGGTTTAGTCTTTCCAGTTTCTGAAGCATGAAAATTCAGACACCATGAAAGAGTCTCTCTTTTTCTCTTACATTTCACCAAGCCTAAAAGTACTTTCTGTTTGCTTTGAATATCAAATATGGCTACCATGAAAAAAGTGTTCCTCTTATTTCTGACTTTTAGAAATCAAGTTTTCAGAACTATGTCTTGAACTGGCAGGCCCAGAAACCCACTGAAAATTTGAAGTGGCAGAAATGAAGCCAGCAAGAAGCCATGATCCTTTCCTCTTAAATTTTCATCCTTTCATTATATACCTGAGGATGTCACCTCCATGTGTTCTGTATGGTGACAGATTAAAACAGAGGTGAAGCCTTGCTTTTTGTAAAGGTAAAATTTTATAGGACTGAAGATGGATGGCAGGAGACAAGGCATTTTTCTACCCACCTTGCACTCCTGTCTCCTTTCCCATGGTTTTAGTGGGTGCAGTATTAAAGAACTGAAGAGTTCACAGAGCGGCAGACAGCTGGGAGGCTGAGATGTGCTGAGCAACCTTGTGTGTAGCTCCTCCTAACCCCTTTGTTGCTTTCCCTACATTTTGGCTCTGTGAACAGTTTTGAAGTTTCTGCTTTGTTCTTGTTCTGTGAAATGCCCTGAAATGTTGAATTGCTGCCCCATCCACCAGGTCCACGGGAAGGAAGTGCTGGTACTTCCTATACCACACTAAGCAGATAACAGGAACAATAAAACCAAAGAGGGGACAGTGGACATGTTCACTTCAGGCAGGTTTTGTTCTGAATATCAGTTAAAGAGTGACTTATCCAGTGACAGCTTGTGCAGGCTCCTGCTGCTCTAAAGGCCTCTGGCACCATTTGTGAATTTCTGGTGCTTGAAAACATCCCATCATAACATGCCTTTTCCTCTCTGCTTTAGGGTATGACTTTTTGGCGTGGTGTGGTCCCTGATAGCAGCATCAGCTCTGCCACCTTCAAAACAGCTGTTTTTGACGAGCATAAATAAAAGCTGATCTCTTAGAATTCTTTATTTTGTCTATGTGCATGTTTTGTAAGAAGGAGAAAAAAAATCTGGGCATATAATATCTGAATGTCTTGTACAATGATTACATGATTAAAATTCTTTCAGAATATCTGTCTGCATTTCTTACTTGCACAATGCAGCCTTAATGGCTTATAAGTGCTGAATTTTGTCACAGATGAAATGAACACAAGAAGTGCAAAGCTTGTTAACATGAGCCAAGCCTGCCATTTATCTGATATTTTCAGCACACTGAATGTGAATGGCAGTTTTGCTGCCATTATGGAACTTATTTTAGACATATCAAGAGCCAATTTTCTTTCAGATCGTGAAGAAGGGCCACAGAACAGGAATTTAGTTTTCTGTTGATAAAGCTTGTCCTAGATTATCATAAAAAGGAGCTGCAACAAAGCAAGGGTGCTTGCTGCACACAATGCAGTAAATAGCAGTTCTGTCACAAGTGTCAGAATTAGAAACCAATTCCTGCTGATGCTTCTTATCTATGCACCAAAATGTAATTGGATTGAAGTGATGGGGGCCACAGGGCAGTAGAGATACACAATTTTGTGACAGACTGCTGAGTATGGGTTCTGTGTTTAAGTGACTGGAATGAGGAAGACCAGGAGAGGACAGGGATGAACAGAATTTTCAGGGAATGCGGGATAGAGACCAAGTGTCTTTCTGCTCCTGTAGCACAGGAGCACTCACTGTGTAAAAGATCACTCATTCCTGCTTGGTTTTGGATTGGACATTTATTTTCTTTTTTGCCCTGCACTTTTTGGACATAGAGAGGCTGCAAGGTGGGTGTTTGGCTACCTGTCTCTGAAAGTGACAGTATCAACCCACACAATGTACTCCTGACAATTTTCTTGCTGATTTTGGTGGATCAGGAGATCAGGACATTATTACTCAGGTGCTGTGTTTTTTTCAGTCCAGGTCCTAGGAGAATTGCTAGGGGAATTTAGAAGCCTGAGAATGTTTCAGATGCAAAGCCTGGAAGGTAGTTTTTACTCTCAGGAGTATAACTCAGGAAGCTGGGCTGGTTAATGATATCTTTGATCATTTCTTCCCTTTCAAATTTGTCTTCACTCTCTGGATCTGCTTGTGTGGCCTGTGTGTACACTCACATACAGGTGGCTGAGGTTTACATTACCATCCAGTGGGAAGGATGTGTGAACAGAAGGTGGAAAGTGGAGCTGAGCTCAACATAACAACAACATGAACTACAGGTTGGTATTGACAGCAGCAGTAAGATTTTGAAGAGTGAGGAAGAAGAGAGATGTCCCCTAAGGATTGAAATTCCAGGAGGACCAGCCTGAAGTTTTGTCTTGAGCTTTCCCTTTGAGTCTCCAGTGTGAATAAGGTTTCAGTTTTCTGAATTCAGCTGCAGAAAAAAATTGGACTTGAGCATACAGCAACCACAAAGAAGCAAATAAACCAAAACCTCCAGAGACCAAAGCAGTAATTGCAGTAACTTGCTTCTTTGATCACACCAAAACTCTTTGCACAGGCTGTGGCTGAAGCCCTAAAATTTCTCCAGAAATGACAATACCAGATCTAATCTAAAGCTTTTTCTTTGCTGGGTACAAGAGAAACAGAAAATGTGATTGATTCCTGATACAGTGCTGTGGGACATCCACATAAGTTAGATAGTTTCCAGGATAGTGGAACATGAGGCACAATTAGGGCCTGTGAACCTATTTGCTGTCTTATTCTGGAAAGAAGTTGCAAGTGATGTCAGGACAGTCAATTGTAGCTGGGAGATAATTTCTTGTTTAATGACTTAAATGATAAAATGGAAATGTTGTGCCTATCCAGATGGTTTGGGGCTGGGAAGGGCTATGAGCATGATGGGTAATGGGTTTAAAATTAAATATGATTTTGATACATTGCAGAAAGTGCATGGTATTAGCAAGATGAAATCCAGTAAGAGCAAATGCAATGTACTATTTAAAGGGTTTTTTTAAAAAGTGAACAAAGAAAAGTTGGGTGACTTTTCAGAGATGCGGAGATCACGGACTGAGTCTGCATCGGCTGTTCTGCTGGGGAGTATGGATGAGGTGAAGGCACTTTTAGTTAAAGTATCTCTTCAAGGAAAGATCACACATTGGATGTAGAAGCAAATAATGCCTAGGCACCAGTGAGAACAGGGCTCACAGGCTCTGTGTCATAGGCTTAGGAGGGCAGAGATGTTTTTTGCAAACTGCAGGAGGGAACACAAGGAGTGAGGACAGATTAATAAAACAGGATTTATGGAACATAAGAGACAGCATTAAACCATTCTGTTTGGGGAAAGTTAAAAGAGTCTTCCAGTTTAAAAGAAAGAAAAAAGATCAGGAGAGAGGCTGGGTAAAACTTTTTACACTAAGAATGAGTGAGTGATCAAAGAAAGGACCTACTGAGGGAAATTAAGAAATATATTTTTCTGGATGCTTTAGGGAGAAATAAGGGTAATATTTTGTAGATACTTAGAGTCAAAATTACCAAATTATACCACAGGAGAGAGGGAGAAGGGACTACCCAGAAATAGTAATCTTCTCCTGCAGAAATCTAGGGAACAGGGAAGCGGAAGCTGAGTGTACAGATCTATAGCCTCTGTCCTTCTGAAAGGACATCTGCATTTCAAGAAATCTTCTAGATTTTCTGGAGAGAGAGTATATCAGTTACATGCTAAGGAATATTTTCCTGTATTAACTGGGTATTCAGGTGGCAAGAAACACAGAGTAAAGGTGTTTAGAAAAAGTAATAATGTAATGAAAATGTAGACAGATAAACATGATAGATATAGCTTTAAAAGTCAATTTTTTTCTTTTTCATTAGGAAATTGCTGACGTTTACAATGAGAGTAGTAGGCAGTAAACAGCAATTTGTATCCCTCACATTTTTTTTCATTTTTGCATTTCTTTACCAAAGATATGTCAAAATAAAATGTATTCAAACTTTTGGGAGCTGTGCTCTTCCCTACTCTGCATTATCTGCAATATCATCGTGCAGAAAAAGTTTTACTTTTCCCTTTCAGTAGTTTACAAGTCTGTCTTAATAGATCACAATTAATATATGGATTTTAAAACCTTGAAATATGTTCTTGGCTTGGGGCAAAGTGTGACTTTTCTGAAATCCCTTCCAGCCCTACTTTTTCACTGATTCTGTTTTTCTTTTCATGACTCAAGCATAAGAAATTCAGAGAATATTCCTGAGCATGAAGTTTACAGTAGAGCTGTATTGGTATTTTCATGTACAAGATGGTGGGATTTTAGAAAAACACAGGGCAAACATTACTTTTCTTCTGTTTGCAACTCTCTTGTCAAAAAAAAAAAAAAAAGAAAAAAAAAAGAAAAAAAAGGAAAAAGAAAAAAAAGAAGAAAGGGTGACAGGAGAGAGTAAAGCAACGTTATTCAGGTTTAAACTATAGGGGAGAGGAAATTTACTTCTACAATATTTCACAACACATAGGGAGCTGGAAAGGCCCCTCTTTTCACTGAATCTTTTCTTTCTTCTTTCTTCTTTCTTCTTTCTTCTTTCTTCTTTCTTCTTTCTTCTTTCTTTCTTCTTTCTTCTTTCTTCTTTCTTCTTTCTTTCTTCTTTCTTCTTTCTTCTTTCTTCTTTCTTCTTTCTTCTTTCTTCTTCCTTCTTTCTTCTTTCTCTTTTCTTTTTTCTTTTTTTTCCTTATTGTTATCTGTTAATCAGAAGGAGCAAACAATATGGACTGTAGGGCTCCTCTTTCAGTAGAAGAGTGTATTAGGTCAACTACTTTAAAAAATTCAGATTTTGGATCTCTTTAAATGTACAGTTGTTCCATTTTCTTCCATTTAACTTGGTAGTGACAGTGAAGAGACAAGGTGTCAGAAATGGTTTCTGCTCTGCTTTTTTGTAAGCTGAATTTCTTCTGTGAACTTTCCAGGCAAAAGCTCTAATTTCAGAAGAATTCCTGATTTGTACCACACTGACAGAAGAAACATTTGATCTTCTATTAGTTAAATCAGACCTTTTCTACTTTCATCTTCTTGTAAAGGCAGGTTTAAAAGATCTTTCTTTCATTTTGTTAAATAGGAAAGAGTGTGTGAAAAAGAGGAATTTTATCTCTTGGCAACCTTCTTAAAAACAATGATCTTTAGTGTTCCTTTCATGGAGTTAAATAGCCTTTCCTGCACTTTCAGGCAAGGAGGAGCTCATGGATCTTTATACCTTCCTATAAAACAAGAAATGAGTGCTGTGGTGACAATTGTATACCTTTCTAGGGGAGTACTTGGAATACTAGGAAAGTGGTAATATCTAGAACAAGTGAAATGATCTTGCTGGTCTCTGCAACTTTTTCCAGAGATCTTCTGCAGACTCAGAGAATTGTATAAGCCATCATGAAAGGTTTTGGAAGGACATTACCAATCCTCTTCTTTTATTTTAGCAGACAAGTTTTTGGACCTTTCGAAATCCTAGGATCATCATATTTTTATTTAAGGACAAAAGGAGCAATTGGTGTGGTGCTGCAGAGATGTTTCTGCTTTCTAAATGAAGAAAAATTGAGCTAAAATTTTAAAAATTATTTCCCAACAGTCTGCCTGCTTGCTTATATTAGCAGGAGTGTTTGGATTTGTTATTTTATAGTAATTTTGTGGATCACTCTCATGGTTTCCTCCCTGCTGTGGGTCTTACAGGTTCTCATGAATTGAGAAGCTCTGCCTGTGGCACAGCCTGGCTGCAGGAAGGGTACAGATCCATTAAGCAGATCTGAACAGAATTGTCTGGGTGGATAATAAGAAGTTTTCACTTTTGTCTAAGGGTATGTGCGTGCCCAGCAGTCACTCCTGCAGTCCCTAACCCAGAGCTGATGCATTCCAGCTGCCACATTCATAATTTCCACAAGAAAAGAATTTGGGTTTTTGTGCTCTCTTCTTTATGATGTGCCAAGACCCAGAGTGCTTTCATATCTTCAAGTTACTATCCTCAATCCTAGTGAGGCTAAAGCAAATCTAATTATATAGTTAGAGGTACCAAATCCCTCTGTTTACAAGAAAATCAGACAGCTATGTCTACACGGCAGGCTCTTAGAAGGTAGAATAGAGCTCAGGATCAGGATTTATTAATTCCAATCTTTGCTATTAGGACTCAGACTAAGGAAGTGGGTTGCTGAGTAGCTGAGCAGCACAGAAACATATTTTCTTAAAATATTCTACTTGTAAAGTCATGCAGAAACATTTATTAATACAGCAAGAGACATTGTAGAAGACATGCGGGGATTTTAGAAGTTGTAATTGAGGAGGAAGGGAGAGACAAAAACGAAATAGTAACAAACTCTTTCTTTTCTGTAGCTCACCTATAGATGATCTGTAGTAGCTTTTTTTTTTTAATAGCTTTTTAGCTATTTTCCTCTGGTTTTTGTTTGCTTGTTTTGTATGTTGGTATTGGTTTTGGCTTTTTTTATACTCCAAAGCATGAAGGTTTAGTCAAAACTGTGGTTTGTTTGGTTTGTTGTCAAACAAAGCATAAAAAAAAAGTTTGCCGTATCTCATCAATCTCTTCATGTTTTTAAGAAAAACAAACACTTTTCTTGCCAGTTTTAATAAAAGGTAACTGTTTCTTCAGTAATTTAAATAGTGGGTATGTGAGAGGGGTTTAAGTGTGACAGAAAAAAAAGAAGCATCAGCTAAAAATTCAGCAGTTAGACCTTCATCTGCCCCAAATACACATTGGATGAAGAGAAAAACAGTGTTTAGTTGATACATTTTACCCTGAAAAACTAAAATAAAAAAAATAGTGAAAACATAAATCCACATAAGTAACTGTAAGAAAATTAGGTAAAATTTGTTCTTATTGTGACAGTGAAAGAAATAAAACAGAAAATTCAATTCAAAATTGTCTTTTAATAAAGTGAAATATTTTGCTTCTTTTGGTCTGATTTCTGATTTTTCTCCCAGTTGAACTTGCCTACAGCAAGTGCTGGATATGCATTAGCAAAATACTTGACAATAATTAGAAAAGCAAAGCAGTGTTCACACACTGACACTGCAGCTAACATTGGATGAGAGGGTTAAATCAGCAAAATTTGAAAAGTGCATTTAAAAGTGAAAATCCTTCTTTAGAGATGTTGTTATGAAAGCATTGTATGAGGTGAAAATCCTTGAGAGAAAATTAAGATCTGTCTGGCCATGGATTCATGCTTCAGAGAGAAAAAAGAGGTTGCTCTTGTGAGTCCATACTGTGCTTGCTTTGGTATACACAGAAATAAATCTGGGTATTTTGTTATTCTCATAAATCAGTAACTCAATTTCACATCCCTCTTTTTATGCTAGATATCCTTTAAGGAGGATCAGGTGCCATAAATCTGTACTGTAATAATGAAAGGAATCAGTCCCTTTAGTGGCTTGTAAAGAATTTAAAAGATATCCATGATCTATCTGAGTTTATTATGAGTGAATTCTGCTGGGACAGGGATTATCAGACAAGGAGGCCACTGATCAGCCACAAAAAAAAAGAGCTCAGGCTTTCCCAAAAGATATCTTGGAAGGAGCATAAGGGGTCTGCTGACAATATTAGCAAGATGCTAAAAAATTCCTGCAATTGATTGTATTTCTTCCGCTCTCTTGAGGTGCAAGCAGCAGCTGTGGCTCTGCTCACAGTAATTCTAAGCACTAAAGCAGTGAATTACAAGGCACTGCTGCCAGCCCAGTGTTTAACCCCAAAGGCAGCACCAACATGAACCAATGTTTTCCCAGCATGGATTTGTCCTGTCACCAGCTCCCAAAGCAGCTGTGTCAGTGACACCAACAGGTACAGCTGGAAGAACTGCAGCCCTGGCAGTGACGTATGGAAAAAATAAAGGCCTCTCAGGAGTCCAGACACTCCTGCCCTGGTATCCAAACCTCTGCTAGGATGAAATCCGGCTGTAGCTGACCTATTTCTAGGATTAAATCTTGTCGTTTTGTTGGAAATAATATAACTTTTGAAAATCTTAAAATTTTATTTCTCTAGTCAGGCTTGGTTTGCCTTTGCCTTGGTGAAAGGAATTTTAAAGTTTCTTTTTTAAGGGATATTGCACCACTCAAAGAAGATGACCTTAAAATCTCAACAGACTGAGAATAACCCAAAAGATGCCCAAAAAGATAACAACCATCAACAAAACATCAATGACCATGAGAAAACATCAGTGAATATCTACACCATCTACATTACCCCCTGGCACAGTTGGAGACACCTGGTCTGGGAAAGGCTGATACGGGAATCAAGGAGTGTTGACCTAATTAATATCAGAGGCAAAAAAATCCAGATCCAATAGGAAACCAAATACTAAGAAATACTCAACTTGGGACCAATGAACATTAAACCAATGGATTTCTATGGGTTTTGGACTGTATAAAGTTCGGGAAAAATCTAGTAAAACTTATGCGTGTATGGAACATTTTCTGTGGCATATCCTGGCCAGGGTAAAGTAATACCTGGTTCTCCATCACTTCAAATACACTGTTAGAGGGTTTTTATTTTCTTCCCAAGTTCTGGTGACATTTGAGATACCAGATTTGGTAGTTGTTTATGGTTTCATTCTAATTTCATTTATTCTGTAGAGTGAAGCGCCTATGTGAAAGCAAGAAGATATGGGGCATGCCTGAAAAATGTAGTAACTGATATTTCCCATTTTTAGGACTCACATACAGGTGCCCTGAAATCAGTAGGCAATTGAGTGCTGCACTTAATTGAGGGAAAAGAAGGAAACCTGCCTGGGGCCTGATTTTTTTAACAATCCCTATGAGATGTCATGGAGACTAATTAGGAGATTAATTATAGTCTTTCTGTGACATCTTGAATTTATATGTGCAAGTGCATTTAAATCAATAGATACTAAGATTCATAACAGACAAGGTATCTGCCTTCCTGTTTCTATCTTCTTGTTCTTTCCTTCACAGCTGCTGTTTTTTGAAAAATAAAAAAACAAATCAAAACAAAAAAACAACAAACCCTCTGTTTTTCCAGTTTCAAAAGATATAATCTTATATCTTGCATGATTAGTTCTACCAGTTCATATAGATAGGAGTTTCATCACATGTGTAAACCAGTGAGCCCACAAGCCTTGAAGGGTACAAATTTCACACATTTATTTCCTTCTGTGTGGGAGGCATAAAAAACTTTAAAAATTATCTATTATAATCATAAATGAGCCTTCCCCAGGGCTCTAATGAGTAGAAACTGCTATTTGTTTTATGCAGATGTCGAAAGAGCTAATATAGCAAATCACTGGAATAGGCATGTATAACAGAATTTTCATAGTCTGTTTACCTGTCTAATTGAATAAATAGGTAAATCCAGAATACCTGGCTTTGCTAGAACTGCTGCTGGGAATAATTGTCCCCACTTTATGAATGCAATGTGGTTTAGCCTCTTAAAAGACGGTAAAAGGGTTGAGGTCAGGGGTTGAGCATAAAGGAATAATATTACTTTTGCTATCTGAAAATGATGAGAAAACACAACTAAAAAAAAAAGAAATTAGCATTAATAGTTTGGACCTCCTAGCTAGATGGTGCTATTAACTCTGACATTGCAATTGGTGCACTGTTCATAGAGTTTTCTTTGTTTGTATTCTGATGGACTATATTTAGTAAGAGCCATCATCCAAAATAATTTTCTATTTGTCTTTCTTTTTGCCTTTGTTGTTCTGGTGTCAGAGGCAATATGCTTAGATATTTGAGATTCTTTGTGTTTAAGATGTGTAAGCTGCATACTGTACTTGGAAGACATGGCAAAATGGTATGATAATTCAATTTCACTGCTTTTAAGGTAACAGCTCATTTTCCTGACCACTTTACCATATTTAGACCAGAACAAAGAACAAAGCACTATGTGAAAACACAATGTATGAGTGCCATAGGTGTTTCTTCAGCACAGTGATTAAAGTAACAATTAATTTTTAACTACATTGCAACAATAATATAAACTGGAGTGTTCTGTGGAGGGCCATAGGTAAGGAGGAAGTGTCAGACCTCCAATCAGCTCCTCTTGGAGAGATCTGAATAATTCCACAAAGCAGTGCATTAAAACTGGATTAAAATTCAGTCTGACTGCATGCCAAAGTGCTCTGACTGTCCTGAATCTTACTGATTTTTTTGTACAGGACAAAGACATGCAGTTGGTTTGCATGAGGGACCACACCTGGATCTCCAGCCTGTGAGGTGTGACCTGGTCAGAGCCAAAAATCAAACCTTTCTCCAGCCCTCTCCTTTCCTCACCAAAGGGTTTCCATCTTCATACTCCGGCACTTTGGGGAGGCACCTGGTCCTCACCTACTGATCTGCAGCTGATTCCACTTCTCAGCTGAAAGCTGGGGATGGATGTGTCCGTGAGGACACTATAACTTCATCCTGGCTATGTTCAACCTTTGCATTCAGTACAAGAACCAGCCATATGTGGATTTATGGAAGACAGTGAACTCTCCAAAATTTCTTACTTTGACTTGCACTGCAGGCTATTATCACAGCCATTAGTCTCATACCATCAAATAACAGATAACAGATGAACTGGATTTTGTTTAATCTGTCTTCAAAGTAATGAAGAATAATGACACTGACAAGGAAATTCTGCAGAAAATCTGCAGAGCAGCCTCAGCTTGACATTGCTGGAGAAACTCATGCCCCAAAGCCTAACTGGCTACAAGGATTTTTATATCAAACAGCCCCACTCTGCTGCAGGTAATTATTGAATTACTTTTGGTCCAGTGGTTAAAATCAGTGATGATTTTCCTGGTGAAAACAGGAGAGGATTAAAATCTACTGAGATATCTTCCTGTGTCATGGGTCAGCTGAATGTGGAGTCAAACACCTTGTGATGTAACATCTTCAGGAGCCTGTGTGGCATCCAGTGTCACTTGGACATGCAGCATCCTCTGCCAGCAGGTGTCACAGCTGTGAAGTCTGCCTCATCTCTGCTTTGCTGAAACCTACTGCAGGATGACTGGAATTCAGGAAAATGAGGCTCCAATATCTCATTTCTGCTGCAGTATTGAGATGGTGACAAATATGTTTTACAGAACCAACCTGGAGATTGAACACTGGTTGAAAGTTATGAACAAGAGAAAATAATGCTGAGTAAATGATAAAGTTGGTCACATACCTATACTAAACTGCAATCCTTTCAAGATACACAGAATGACTTTTAACATTCATGTTTCTAGAATTATAGTTTCCAGATATTAGGAATTGAAACACTAACAATTTGTCATTTGATCTTGACCTTTCAAAAGTCTTATTAGACATCTGGTATGCTCTATCAAGTGTAGAAGAATAAAGTTTTCCAGCTAACAATTGCAAAATGCAATAACTATTGAAATGTTTCTTTTTTTTTCCAGAGAATTAGTTGCAGTGCCATCATGTTACTGTTGCTTTGAAGCAGAAAGTTATCCAGCATTCACCTACAGACTTCACAAGAAGATTCCTTTGTGTTGCTTATTCTCACAGGCCACATCTGTTTTCACTTCCAGAACTTTAGATCACAGAACTGTTTATTCTTCTTTTCAAGGGCATTTTTAGATAATGTCTTTTTCCTCTTTTACTAAGGTTTGAAGATGTCAATTTTCTCTCTGTACAGACCAAAGAGATCTCTCATGAAAACTCTCATCTTTTCACAGAGGGAGAGGAACAGAGGATTTGTCAGAAGAGACTAGATTTGCAAGATATTATCCAGTATCTCCAAGGCACTAGTCACCTCAGATGTCGATGTAAGAGTACACAAAATACTTTTTACATGTAATTGAGTAAATTAAGGGTGTAATTCAGTAAGAGTTTAAGCTATGACTTTATCAGAGAATTTAACCACTAGCATTTCAAAATCACTTGTTATTAGCAACCTGCTTGTTTTTGCTGTAAGTGCAGCTTATCTTTGTCCTTGGGACAATCAAGTCCTTATTTTTATTCCCTTATACTCTCCTCCCACCCAAACTGATTTCTTTTGTTCCCGTTGTGGTACATTTTCAAGATGCTCCTTGCCCTGACAGGATGAAAGAATTGCTGGCTGCTGCTGCTGCAATCTGCGTGAGAGAGGATTTTGTGGTGGTGTTGATGTTTTTGCAACACCAGCAGATGGAAAGGAAGCTGTATTCACGGAACACTTTAAGCTACATAATGGCTCTTGAAAGCCAAGGGGGGGTGAGGAAGGGAGTGCTCTGGAAGGCTACATGATGTCTGCCAAATGTCATGCTGTAGAGAGGTGCCAGCTGAGCAGGAGTCTGAGGAGTGAATGCCTGTGGGACTCACACTGCCAGTGCTGGTTGCTCTCCTCACCCTATGGTGCTCCAGCTGTGGGACTGAGTCCACTGGACTACTCAGTGTGTCAGCCCCAGATAATCCTTCTCCTGGTGTTACTGGTAGTGCTGAAAAGAGGTCTATACCCTCTCTCCCTGAGCTAGGGCAGAAATGGATAGAAGAGATGAGGCTGCTGTCTTTCCCTCTGTATGCAGACAGTGAAATTGCTGTCCTGTTCTATACACTCAGTGGAAGAGAGCTATGACTCATTTCAAAGCACACTCCTCGGAGCGGAAGAAATAGAGTTCTCCCATGACAGCTTTTTTGTCTTAATTCTTTCTTTTTACTTGAAGAGTGTGAGCATTATATGAACAGTCAGATGTTTCACCATCTGCACAATAAGAGGAGGGGAGAAGGGTACAGGACTTTTTAACCTGTGGGGTTATTTGTCTGGTTTTGGTGCAGAAGCAGAGCTCTACTTAGGATTCTGTCCTCGCACAAGGTTTCCTCCCCATTGGAGGAAACTGGACTCAGAGTGGTATCCTTAGTGAGACAGACTTTCCCATACTATGTATAGATAGGTAAGCTCTCCTTTTTT
Organism: Argya squamiceps; assembly: GCA_037834095.1. Taxonomy (NCBI): domain Eukaryota; kingdom Metazoa; phylum Chordata; class Aves; order Passeriformes; family Leiothrichidae; genus Argya; species Argya squamiceps. Next base: position 11,741,405 of record JBBMKD010000115.1, read on the forward strand.
TAGAGTTTTCAGGTATATTCTGAAAAAACAGCCGTTTCTGCTTTCCTGGTCAAGACCTACCAAACTTGCAGATCATGAAAACAAAACCATGAGAAAATGTGTGCTGTCTTTTAACAGGGTTGGTTATGCACATGTTAAAGTCAAGTTTTCCTTGTGTAGATACTGTGGTCTGGTTTGAGAAATGTCTTTGTTGCAAAGCGCTTTTGATTTGCAAAGGCCCTTATCTCTTTACCTTGATGCTTGCTCATTATTCCTTCCTTCTGTTATTCCTACATCCTTCTCCTCTTCCTTTCTGCCTCCTTCCTTGCCTCCTTTGCCACTTGTTCCCTCCCTTTCTTTCTTGCATTATCAGATGTTTTAATAATCAGTAGATCAAATCCAGGGCTTTTCTTGTAAGCACTGTGTTAGGTTTTCTCTTAGGGAAACTAGTGCCAGTTTCAAAAGCTGGAATTGGACTTTCTCCATTTTGTATTTTGGGAACAGTGGGTAATATTGCTGGTGTAATGGGTGCTTAATTTTCTCTCCACTTTTCTATTTCTTCATTATACTTTATTTCTCAGGTGAATTTTGAATCTCCCTCCCTGAATGAAGCTTTACTTGCATTTGTTCTTTGAATCCAATCCACCATCAATGAATACCATATTAATCATACTGAAATAGACAGTGCTATGGTGATTTTGAAGAGATGGTGTCATGGTTCTGTCTGGGACAGAATTAATTTTCTTATTTGTATCTGGTACAATGCTGGTGTTGGATTTCATAGGAGAATAATGTTGATAACATACTGATGTTTTGGTTGTTGTTAAGTTGTGCTTACCTTAAATTACAATCTTTTCAGTTTCCCAGCTCTTCCAGTGAAGAAGTGAAGCTGGAAGAGAACATGGTCAGGACAGCTGAACTGGCCATAGGGATATTGCACATCACAGAATGTCATGTTCAGGGTACAAACTGGAGGGAGTTGGCCAGGAACTGCTGATCACTGCTCAAAAATGTTCTGGGCATTGGTTAGTGGGTGGTGAGCATTTGTATTGTGCATCATGTTTTTCTCTTGGGTTTTATTTGTCTCCTTCTCTTTTTCTCTCTCTCCCCACCTTTTATTTGTTTATTTCTTGTATGGTTTTAGTTGGCCAGTTGGAGTTTCCTGGCCAATGCACCAAATAATGTGGTGGGTCTAGTCTAATGTTGCCTAAATGTCAATGCGCCCACTAGAATCATTTACTCCTTTTCTGCTGTGAGATAGGATTAAGAGTAGAGCAAAGCAGGCTCAAACTTTAAAGGGTATAAAGAACGTTTTATTAACAAAACTAAAAGAAAAAATCTCAGACTAAAACTTTCAGAATATTTTTCTCCTCCACAACCCTCTTTTCTTTCTCACTAACTACGTATAGGGACAAAACCTGGGACTTAAGTCAGTTTTATCACCTCTAAAATAGTCTTCCATCAGTTCTTTTAGGGAGAAGAGTCTCTTTTGCCATGTCATGGAGACTTCTCCACAAGCAAACAGTTCTCTTGTGGCTTCAGTTCCCATGAATAGCAGCTGCCTGGAAAATCTGCATTTGTGCAGTCCCTCCCATCTCATGCAGCCTTTCCACAGCTGCATTCATGGGCCATGTCAAACTTATGGGGTACTATTTTAAGGATGAGCTGTTCAAAAGCAAAGGTTCTCTTCATCTATCTCTGAGATCATCTTCATCTCTGGGAATAGACGTCTTCTTCTTCTCTGGGGGCTGAGGGTCTTCATCACTCTCATCTTATTCTCTCTGTTCAAACTTCCTGTAAGATCACAGCTACTTCAACATCTATTTGCTTCAGCACAAATGCCTTTGCTCATGTCTGCAATTTGAACACTCCATCTCCCCATACTGTTTTTATGAATCAAAGTGATTTTCTAGTGTATCAACAGTCCATCGCCATGACCTTGCAAAAGAATTTCAACCTAAGACCTAAGGCATCTCCTCCTTCTCCTCCCATCTGCGACTTAACTCCTTCTTCACTGACCTTGGTGTCTTCATTTTGTCTCTCTACATGTCTTCACTCTATCCTTTTCTCTCACTTGAGAGAGGATCAATGTCCTGCAAGTTTCGCCTGTACAATAAAGGAGCTGATATCTCACCCAGACCTGCAGCGGTCATGATGGTCGAAGCAGTCACGATGATGGATTCAGGGTGTGCTGGGCCTGTGCCAGGATTTCAGGGCCCTGGCCAGAAATAGTGGCAGCCTCTCTGACTGCATGGCTGGTCTCAGCCCCATACTGCATTTAAATTCCAGCCGCAAGTTGGCTTGACTGTGCTGCTGGAGAGGGAACCAGCTGGGCAGAGAGGTGCTGGAGCCTGGCCCGGCCCGGCCGTGCGGGGGAGGGCTGGACTGCCCTGTTACCTTTTCCCAGGATGGAAGAAGAGAGTTTTGCCGGGCTTTGTTTATTTTAACATATGTATTCACAGAGGGGTGTTCAGCTTCCTAGTGGTTTAACAAGGTGTAAATATTCAAAACTAGTCACTGGTTGGTTTTGTCAGGCATGGAGAAGACTCTGAGCAGCTCCTCTTAGGAAAATAATTTCCATGGGTGGCTTCTTCCCTGCTCACTAAATGTCAGTCAATACAAAACAAGCACATTGATTTAACTGACTGTTTTTTATTGTTCTTATTATTGTGGTTGTTATTATATGTTATTATTATATGTTATTATTAATAATATTATTACCATCTTATTATTATTTTTCACCCAATTATTTAGATATTGTTATCTCAATCTACTGTGGACATGAATTTCTTCTGTGCTTTTCCTGCAAGGTAATGTATGTAATGTGCTCCTGAAAAGTCTTTTCCACTTTCTGCTCTTCATGCTCTAAACTTGCTGTGCTCACATATATCTCCCCTATGGGTCTTGTACAAAACATTATCATAATGTACAATACAGGGGCCATATTTTAGCACCTTTGGCTTGGAGAAAGAATACATGCAACTGTTGTCTTGCATTCATTCTTTAATCTTAGTTTTGTTTTAACCTTTAAAATGCAGAGACAGTGGGCTCCATTTTGCTCATGAGTAGAGGAGAAGTATTTCTTTTATGTGTGCTACTCCTTTCTTCATTGTTTCACGCATATGGTTGAGTGTCTCCATCACAGACTGGGTCAAGAATATAAGAGGACTGTAAACCATCTAAATATTTGAGAAAGAGTGGCCTCCTCCCTTTTAATTAGTGCCCACCATACTGGTATCTCTGCTGATGTCTCTACACTGATGCACCCTCTATGTTTGTGACTCTTTCAGGGCAACGAGGAGTTTCTCCCTGGCTCTGTTTCTTCTCTGCCTCACCCAAGTGCAAGTTCTCACTGGTTTGACAGTACATCTTCTCCAGTGACCTGGGGAGAGAACAGCTGTGTGCACAGCATGTCACCCCTGGTGCCAGCTGCATTGCCTTCTAGCCAGAGAAGGACTGGAAAATTGCCAAGCAATTTTAACTTTTAATAAGACAAACCTGTGGCCTGTGAGTTCAATACAGGGCTCAGAGTTGCAGAGGTTTTTTTGCCCTCAGGGCTCTGCTCAAACACATGTTTTTGATTTTTCCCTTTAGCAGCTGTTTGTACCTGGATAGGGTGTTAACAAAACCCTAGTTGCAGATGGTATCTTGAAATGGCTATTGAATTGCAGTAAATAATAGTAAATGGAGGTTACCTGTTTGGAAAATTTGTTCATAGCCAAATCTTCACTGACAGAAATGAACATGTGTTTAGGAAAAGAGAGCCAAAATCTTATTTTAAGGCTGAAGCCATATTTTATGTATATTTGTGATATACACAGAATCAATATGTTGTCTATCTCAATTTTGCTTTTTGTTTTAATATTTAGCCAGGAAAATTTACTTGTCCCGAATGTTTTATTAAGAGTGTGACTGTGGTACTCTGCTGTGCCTCTGAGATTTACAAATACCGCAGTACTCCAGCTGGGTACCTCAGGCTGATCTTGCACTTCCCATTCACTTATTTGACATAACATCAATATCAAATAGCATTCAGGTCTGAATACTAAGAAATAGTCCCCCCAGTAAATGTCTTGATTCTTAATTTTATTGAAACTAAGACATAGGAAATATTCTGGTGAATGGCTTATACAGGCTTTGGGCAAGCAATCATCTATACAATTATGAGCAGTAACTGCACCACTGATCTAAATTAACAGTGAGCTGCTTAAGAGATCTCCTTTAAAAAAGAAGCAGAAATGTCTCAGCATAACAGATACACACTCCCCTGGGATGTGGGAGTCTTGGTAGAAATCATCTTTTGCCTGATTCAGCAGGGTTGTTTCCAAGGTGTCACACATCATTAGTGACTGCCTTAAGTGGTATATGAAGAACTCTGGAGCAAAACTTTCCAAATATCTCAGGGCAAGACTGTTCCACAAGGTCAGATCAAACAGACATTAGAAGTATAATTGCAAACTAGTTTTTTCATTCTCATGGAAGAGTCCTACTGGCTACTGAGTTATTTTTTCAGTGTCAGATCTAGCATGTGTGTAACACTTCTGCAGGAGAAACTGAAATGTGTTATTTGCAGAGCACTGTAAATTAGGTTTATAATCTTACTCTTCTAGGAGGCTGCAAAAATAATGCAAGGAAAGCTCTTTGCTTTTGTAGCAACTTGAAGCACTTGGTTTCTTTATTTTCCATATTAATCCTAAAGTTCAGTGTTGTGGGGTTACTCCATCCTTCTCTGATTTTATAAATATGGTCTTTTACTTCTATTCTTTTTTACTTGAGTGTTTTTTATATCTGAAAAAAAAATCAAGCCAATTTGAATTAAAAATATTTAAGTCATTTAAGACAATTAATGCCTTTACACAATTAATTGAAGCCATGGTGTGCATCGGTAGATCATTTTACCATATTTTACTCATAAAGTGCAATAGATTTTGCATTATGTAGCACCAAAAATTTTGTTTGTATTTGCCAAGCATTTGGCCTGTAAGCAACATATGTGTTGTCATAAATAGAACTATGTTAATGACTTAGAAATAAAGAAGATAATTGCTGCTGTACATCCATGTGAAAGGTGAGAGAATCTGACAAAAGATAAAAATGTAACATCTCAGCACCTTTGCTGTATGGCTGTCAGTTGAAGAATTTTAAACCTTGTTGTTGTATGCAGAAAAGAGTGAAAATTTACCAGTTTTGTTGCCTTTGCTGTATCTCTTTTTTCTGCCTGCAGATACCTGGGTGACAAGAATCTTCTCTGTCCCAGCAGCTTAAGGTAGCTTTAAATTTGATAAAAATGCAAAGAGAACATAACTTTTTTTAATCTTACATATGGTATTTCTTCATAGAAGTGAGAAAAGGAAAGTTAACCAATGAATCATTGCAGATTTCTATGGGGAAAAAAAGGCATTTGAGGCAAACAGATATTTTCTAAAGACTTCTGTGAAAACCCTGTCTTTTAGGAAATACCTCTAATGACCTAGGAAATGGAGGGAGACATGGCATGAGAATAATTGCAAGGAATTCTAGTGGACTTGTTTGCTGCTGTTTCATGCAAGTTTTTGCCCAATTTAAACTTGGTCGCTGGTTTTGTATTTGCTTTTGAAACTATTGTCCTACATATGACCTATAAATTGACATATGCAATGTGATGCACTTCAAAATCTTGGGATCATTTTTGTTTGCCAGAGAAAATGTTCCTGTATAATGTGCTGAATTACCCTAGTGATTTCTGTGTATCTCTTAATTTTTTTCTTCTTTTTGCCTTTCTACTTTCTTTGCCATGAGCCAAGTCTATCTCTGAGGTCACAATGTTTAGTCAATGGAGTCATGTCATGCTGAATTAGTCTCTGATAAGCTTAGGTCTTGCTGATACCCAGCCCCTCATCACTCTTCTGTGCTGTCCTTGTTAAGGTAATTGCCAGGCTTGACCACATGTGAAAAGGATGACTTGCTCACAGAGATATGCCAGCACGGCAGTTTAGCACTGAATTTGTCATGGTCTGGTGTTTGGTGTGCTCCTGGCTGCTCTCCTCAGAACTGAAGAGTAAAAATATTTGTTGAGAATAAGAGTTAAAACTGACTGAAACAGTACATCAGGTACAACAGGGTTGCCTGGTGTGAGGGGACCAAGGCCAAGTTAGTATCAGTAGATGGTTGCTGAGGTGGATTTGAAATAAAATATTTCTGAATATTACCAGAAGTGAAACCTTCCATGGGAGGAAGAGTAGTGCTTTCTTTCAGGTTATGTTGATTCACCAGGTCAGTTCTCATCATGATGTTGAAGCCTTAAAGGACTCTAAGAGAAGATTTCTCACAGATTTGCAGCAGCAAATTAATAAGTTTTTTCCTTTAGTTTTCTCCTCTGTCCTCTTTCAGAGACCATCAATTTCAGACCAAAACCAATAAAGAATGCTAGAACATCAGTAATCATAGATAACTTGGATTTTAACCCAGGAAGTGTGTGGTGTAGCAAGGGCATAAATGCAAATGTTTTCAGCATGGCCAAGTGGATATTTTATTTTATTTTATTTTATTTTATTTTATTTTTTATATA
>JBBMKD010000115.1:11748030-11768086 GCA_037834095.1 Argya squamiceps
TTTTTGTGCTGTATAATTTCGTTCAGCTGAAAAGAGCAAACAAAATATTTAGACATTGGCATCCTTATATCTCACCGTAGCTATGTGGACTTTTTGGCAGCAATTTCAGGAGGACATGTAGAGCTTGAATGCAAAGGGAATTTCAGGTGCAACAATCTAGATGGGTTGACAGTGCATTTCCTCTCCTGTCACAGGGGAAAGCTCAGGATAGCTTCTTCTTGTACAGTTTTACTCCACTAATTCGCTTGAAACTGTTCTTGCAGACCTGATGTCATGCTTAATCAATGCCAGCAAAATGCTGTGTCCCCTTTCAGCTTCCAGAGTGAGGGATGTACTACAGCAGGATCAGCTGATGTGAGGGAGTTGTGTCTTCCTGCGCAACAACACCTCTTCTATAGTATAGCACTTTAATATTTACTTCTTCTTTTTTTCTTACAGTTAGTTAATTTTAGGCTGTATGATGAGTCTTTTTAACCCTTTTTATGCAGAGAAATTAACTGACAATCACATAAGAAAGTAATACATCTAGGTTGAAATAAAATAATCCTAATCTAATCAAAGTCCTAGTGATGTAGAGATTATTCCTAGGGTGTTTACTTTATCTATTTGAATTGATGAAAGATATTTGTGCACAACAGAACTCACTAAGAGGAACTCAAAAGTCCCTGGGCCATTTTTTGTATCACTTCTATGGGCTGTTATCCTGACCCAGCATCTTGAGAATGTTTTTTTTAGAGTCCTTGTGGAGCTCAAGCATCTGGTGTACCTAATCCATGAAGGATGTGCAGAGAGTATGTAATGAGACACAGACTTCTTTGTGCCCTGTTCACCATTAACACATGGCCAGTGGAGCTGATCAAAATTTCACTTGCTGAAAAACACAGCTTCATTCTTCAGCATTTTTTTCTTTTTAGGTCCAGTACTCACCTACTTATAACAAGAGGACCAAAGTTCTTTGTGCCATTAGAATTTAAAGTCTGGTAAATCTGTAAGTAGGTACTTACAGAGAAAAAAAAAAAAAAGAGACTGCCTAGGCTGATGGAAAATGCAGCATGTGAAATTATATTCACCAGGTCCCATACTTAGCTCTAATCCTGTGGGCTGATTCCTTAAAAATCCAGTGAGGGCAGTGTATAGTGAGAGCCTCACAGAATGGGACCAGTCCCTCTGAGAGCTCTGGAAGTCTTAGCAGAGCTGTCAGAAATCCCCAGCATCCATCCGCACACTCCCTGAGTCCACACCTCCCTGTTACAAAGGCTGCATCATGTATGAGCTGTTGTTTCTTCCCAAAAATTTTCCCCAATCTTCCCAAGTCTTCTCTACACATATTCCATAAACCTGAATTCATGACAGTTTTATTCATTTGCCCCCAAGACTGCCTATGTAAGAGAATATCCCTATCTGGAATATAGATATGTTGGACTGAAGCCATTAACTCTTGATCTGAGAGCAGAAATTTATAGATTTGCAGGTATATGCTTGATTCAGTAATGCTCTGGGAAATGCAGGCATGAGTCACTTAGAACATGCCACTTGTAAGAAGGAAAATATGCAACAAAGGATGTGTTGCATATTTTTAATACTCAATGAAGGGTTAATTTGAATGAACCTTGTAAAATTAGGTGGTTTATATATATACATATATATATTTTTTTCCCTTTTTATTTGCTACCTCCAAAAAAAGACTTATTTTTTGACCACAAGTCTTGATTTCTCCAGGAGTGTATTTTGGTGCTTCATGAACTATGGTGTTTGCTGTACTTCAATTGTTTTTCCTAATGTTCCAAAAACATTCTGAATTGTTTGAGCATAGCTTTTGCAAACTGCAGCTATTTAAAGATTAGGAGTTATCAGAAAATAATTCAGTAGTTGTCAGAGGTTATGTGCTTTTGAAGGTCTGCTCTTTCCTTTCCCAGCCATTGTTTTGAGCAATTCTGCTGTCTTCTTAGTTGCAGTATGAATTCTGGACGTTGACTATGCTTGGGTTAAAATTTTAACTTTATGAATATTTTATACATGATGTGATGGCTTTGAGATACTGCTATCACAACCAAAATCCTACTATGTGTGGCACTGTTTAGACACGGAGAAGCAGATCTTATCAAAGAAAACATAAGGGATTTTTGATGTTATGTGTTGGAATTAACACAGGATGTGCCAGACCACATGAACATTAAGCAGGCTCCATTCCTTTAGTAAAGACTGAAAATTTTGTAAGTTGCCAGAAGAGTTGGTATTTTGCTGAATGCTAGCAGGTATCTAAATTTCTGTGGCATTGAATGGCTTCTGAGAATGTGATGGCCCAGCTGAAAGTATCAGAAGGTGTAATTCTGCAAAGGTGCTGTAAACTTCAAATCAGAGTATTCACGGACATATATCAGACATAAAGAAGAATGGAGATGTCCACAAATGCAATGATAAACCTTACTTATATATTTCAGCAGTAAAAATACTGGACTTTTTGCTTGTGGTTTGAAAAAACCAAATCTGTCCGTTTCTCTCTGACTTTGGTCTTTCATTCCCTTTAGAGCCAGCGTAAGGAACAACCCGTGCTACTAATCCCTGTACAGAAATCAGGAATACAACTTTTAGCTGTAAAAGTCTCTGAAGGAAACTCACACTCCAGGTCTTGTATATTGATAGATATTGATAATTGGTTTTGAGCAGCTGGTGCATTTACTGAAGCACACTTCTACTTTCCACTGCTTATAGAACATAACAGGATCAGGCTGAGCCTGCTGTTGAAGGGATAGGAGTGGAGTTACCCCAGAATTTGCACCCTTTCAGCTGCTTCCTTCTCCCTGAATCCATGCTGTTACAGATGCAGGCTCTCTGCACTGGTTTTATCTGGAATCACATTCGTTTTCTTCCCAGGGTCTGGTGTGGGCTGTGTTTTGGAATTGTGCTGAACACCACGATGAAAACACAGGGATGTTTTTGTTATTGCTGATGTTTTGTACTGGCATTTTGTAATGCCAGGGCCTTAGCAGTTTCTCATGTTGTCCCTTTAGCCAGGAGGTTGAGGGTGGACAAGGAGATAGGGGAACACAGCTGGGACACCTGATCCCAGCTGAACAAAGAGATATTCCAGAAGGCATCATGCTCAGCATGGAGAGCTGTGGGGAGGAAAAGGAAGAGGTTTACATTCAGAGAGGCAGCATTTGTCTTCTCAAATCTCTGTTACCAGAGCTCAGCTTTCCTGGTGATGATTGAGCATCTGCCTGTCTGTACAAAGCAGTGAATGAATCTCTTGCCTTGCTTTGCTTGTGTAAACAGCTTTCGCTGCACTTATTTAACTGTTTTTCATTTCAGGCCATCATTTTTCTCGCTTTCACCCTTCCAATTCTCTCTTCTCCCTATCCCCATTGGCATGGAGGGAGTGAGGAGTGAGTGGTTTGGGGCTGAATTGTAATGTGTGGTGAAATCAGGTAACCTCTGAACATGCCCCACAGGCAATGCAAAGCTTCATAAATTTCTTCTGGGCCTCCCTCAGTACATAAACAGGTGCTCTGAAAGACTCTAGGCCACAGTGGAAAAGACTTTCTCAGGCATTTAAAAGGAATTGTAGAACTGCTTGATGGAGTGGTGAGCACAAAGCTGCATCTGGAGGTCTCTCTTCACAGGAGGCCATGGACTGGGATGAGGAGCTTGGAATTTATGGAAAGCAATTTATATTTTACATCTTTTTTAACCTCTTTCTGAAAATAGTCTTGATTCCGTCAGACTACTTTGTGAGGCTGTGTCAGAGTAGTCTGAGTATCATGAAATACTGAAGTGTTTAGCTTGCAGGATGTTCAACACATTCAAATTTTATTATCTTCATTTTAGAGGTGAGGCATACCAGGATCAAAACTGGAAAGTATTAAAAATAGATTACTGGTCAATCAAGGTTATGAACCAAAATGTGAGGCAACATCCATCAGTTCACAAAACAAACAAACCAGCCCACAAAAACCGAAACACAAACAAAAAAGAGAAAATGCAATATAAATTTGACAGTTTTTTCCCATTGGATCCATTTGTCCCACAGTTTGATGATAACCTGTAGTGCTGACCTCTGCAGCAAATGAAAGTGACTCTGCATTTATCATTACGTAACACTGCTACTATTCCTAATTTTGGAAAGTCAGGTAGTGATTGCACAGGAGCTGACAGGGAAGAGTTTACACAAAAAGATGATCTTCTGATTAAAACCAGAATAACTTACATACATGGAGAGGGAATAAATTGGCATTCTGACACTTCGTGGCCCATATCTGACAGTGCAAGCTTCACTGTTAATTAAAGAATAAGTGTCCCCCTGAGCTGGACCGTGTCATGATTCAAATCTGGGTAAAACACTAGATAGCAATATTGGAGCAAAGTTGTGTAAAAAATAACAACAAAAAAACCCCCCAAACCCCAATGAAACAACAACAAACAATCAACACAAACAACCCCAAAAACAACAACAAAAACCCCAACCAACAACAAATCAACAAATCAAAACAAAACTTCAAGAAGAATCTCTAACATTCTGATTTTTTTTTTCAGGACTAGATATTCCCATGCAGTTATGAGCAGATAAAAACATTTTCAAGGATACACCACACTGCATTTAAGGGAATCAGAAAAGGATGAATGCTAACCATTTCCAAGATATAATTTCAGTTAAAAAAAAAAAAAGCATTTTGTGTGCAGCTTTCACAACAGTAATGTGTTTGTTTTCTCAGTGTTCTTTAGACATGCTCCAGCTATGAGCATTGCCATAAAGACAGAGGCTGCAAAAGAGAAAGAGCCGAACTCGGGGAAGGGTTTTTGTGTTCAGTCATAGGATCTGTCATTGTAATCACATGCTGGAGACAGGGTATCACTGCTCTTTGTCCAATAGATTCTTTTACTTTAGTAGTACATTTGGTCTTGGGGATATTTTATGTATAAATGCAGATAGGAACAATAAGGGAAAGCACAATTAACCCTTTTGACAGCTAGTGATGGCACAGAAGCTGACTGAGTTTCTCTTTAAACAGTCAGCAGCCTCTTAAAACAGCAAAGTTAACATTTCTCTGCTCGACTAGGATGAGTCCTGTTACAAGCTGAAAGTGGAACATAACATAATCCATTATGAATGGATGTTGGAGAAAAGAGTTGTTTTCAGCATAGATATACTTTGTATCAAGCAATCTGAGGAGGCTCCTAAATCCAGAGAGTGACTCTGCAGAAGACTGAGCCTGTGGCAGCGTGACAGAAGCATTAACTGAAAGGCATCATATTAACCTTGTTTTTTCAAAGGCCATAAAAAATAAGGTCAAACAGCAAAAAAATGAAATGAGGAGAAATCAGAAATGAGCAAAGGTTCAACGGAAAGACAACTTCAAGTTACAATGAAGTACTCTTTTTCAAAGAAGACCATAATGAAACAGCAGCCAGACCTGCCAGTCTTTCTACTCAGAAATTTGTTCCTGGAAAGACATAGTCCTTATGGAGGGGAGATGCAGACCCTCTCCCACAATGGGTTACAGAACCCCAGATGTGCACTCTCCTCCTTGGAACAGCACCTCAGATGGTTAGCTTCTCTCTCTCTAGCCCTTAATACACTCTACCATAAAAAGAGTTTACAGATTGCTCTGAGGAAAATAAATGAGGAGCAAAGGGAATTTTGTCAAATTTTCCATACGCATATTGTCAAGCTGGCTGCAATTGCAAGCAAGAGAGAAAGCAGAGGTAGAAATACCATTCTGTTTCCTGCCACAAGTTTTACTTTTTGTCTCCCCTGTCCTTATCCTGGTTTGGATGTAGGGCAGAGGAGGATCTTGCTGTTCCTAGTACCGGATGTTTTTGATCTCAAACAGATAAGGTAACAGAAATAGCCTAAAGCTGCCGGTTTATTGTACAATGGGCTGAGAAAATGAGACGCATTATGGGTTGTCTAGAGACGGTGATCCTGTTAATGCAGGAGCCAGAAGCTTGGATGCTTTTTTGGAGATCTACAGCCTTTCCTTAAGAAGAAAGGGAGCTGCTTTTGCAGGCAGCATTTGGGAATGCAGAGGGTATTTACTCTGATGCAAGACTGTTTATCCAGAAAATTTCCAAAATAGAATATTTTAAGGCAAGTTATGGGATTTGTTCCAAAAGATCAATAAATAATTTGTAATAGAAAGGTTAGACTAATCTCATTTTAGGTGCTTAGTGTTGTGTTGACTGAGAGCACAGATTTAGCCTATTTATCTAGGCAGGATATATATATTCTGGATCTTTTTATAATCAAAAAGTTTTAGTATAGAGGCAAAAGTTCTAAAAACTGCACATATGATCTTTGCCCAACTGCAGGACCTCATGGACCCCTTGTTGAAGCACCGAAGTCAAACTCTTGCCTCTTACCTTTCTATGTCTGTATCAGTCTTGTCACAAAGGTATCTGCAGCTTAATGAGTGTCTGTGTCTACCAGGGTGCTTACAGAGTTAAGGCTGCACAAGGAAAACAAGCCTTGCATAAAAATATTGGTTTATCTCTTAGATAATTTCTAGGTCTACTAAACTAGTCATGAGCCAGTCAATTCTATGTAAGCTAAGAGAAGAATTTATATTTGGCTCTTCTGACTATTCCTGATGCTCTACAGAGAAGGAGCATGCTTAACATTTTGCATTATCAAGTCCAAATGTTGTTGGTGGTATCTGGCTGCCTCCTTCCTCATCTTTCTTCAAAGGTCTTAAAGGCATTGTAATCAGTTTACTGGTGACAAATTTCTTTAATTGATCAAACTACACCTTGGTGGTGGGAATGGAGATTGTGGTACAGAAATTATTTCTTATGCCAAATTTGGAAAACCTGTCATTAACAAGCAAAGTGTCAGCCACTCAATTATTGACACACAATCCATATACAGGCAGATATAGGAACTCCTAAAATTATTATCTGTTCTAGTTAATCTGGAACCACAAGGCTTGAACTTCAAGAGTGTTTGAAAATCTTACATGGTCCCTTGCTCGGGAAATTGGTGAAGCTGGGAAAAGGTTTATCTTGTGCTGTTCCCAACTTGTTTTTCACCATGGAAGTCTGGTGGGCTCCTGTGGAGAAATACTCAAAGAAAAAGTTCAGCAAGGAGACATGTCCATTTGAGCAACTGTTCACCAGAAACAAACTGCAGGGACACAAGAGCAGGGACACTGAGGAAGCTTGGGGTGGTGCCTGAGAGAGGCAGGAAACAACAGATGGAGCAGCACTGAGGTGTTGTGGCCATGCTCTGTTTATATAATGGGAACTAAGCCAAATGAAGAGCACAACTGGTGCCTGAAACCTGAATTTTGCTTTAGTAACTCAAAAATACACATTGCTTTTCCAACCCAGTGGCATTTACTACTCTGTCATATGTTAACCAAGGAAAACCTGCACATGCTTCACAGATGTGACCAAAGTCACTCAAATTCCACCTAATCATGGAATGGCACTAGCTGGAACTCTTTCTTTTACGACTCTTTTTGATGATTTGTGCCTCTGACAGCATCAGAGCACACTCAGGTGAAACTAAGCTTAATAAAGGCTGGACTTAAACTTAGAGAACAGAATTTAGTTAGCCACTGGCCTCAGTATATTTAGTGCTAACAGAGTAAGTGCATTTAACAACAGCAATTCTGAGTCTGCATAATCTGTTGCTTCAGTAAACGACACTGCTTATGAATCAGCAATTGTGCAAGTCCTTACAGAATGAAACCAGACTTACAGTGCCAAACTGGTCATAATCAGAAAGGAAGCCCAGCCGTATCCAGCCACTCTGATCTTTGAGTACCAGGTGGAATGCAACTGGGTTTATTTTCTGCCAAATTTCATCCCCTAATGCAACAAGAAAAAAAAGTCAGCAGGATTGCCATGAATGAACTGCTGCAAAAATACAACGGTGCATAATTCTGAAAGGGAACAGAATAGGCCCAAAAATTTTGGGAAAATTAGCATAAAGTGGTATAGTAGATAGAAAAATATAGAAATGTGTAAAAAGTTAAAATATAATGACAAAAGAATTATTTGCACAGTGTTAGAGACGAACTTATTTTGTGCAAAAAAGAAAATCAAAATGTATTCCCTCCCCAGAAAAAATTTCCAGATTTAGAATATACTGCTTTGAAATCCAAAAATGAACTTTTGGAAACATTATTGACTTTTGAAAGAGAGTACTAAGACAAGCTCAATAGATGAGTAGATCTTCTCAGGACTGAAACCCAAAACCTAAGAACAGGGAATAAGGAACTTGAAAAGGTATTGTCTGCAGCTGAAAACTGAGAAAAACAACTGCAAGAAAAATTAGGCCTCTTACTACACCTGTTACCATCCTTGGTTTAACTAAAGAAAGCTAAAAAGTGGAAAACTGTGCACACCCCAAAGTAATGGCATGGAGACATCTGGCATGGAGATGATAATGATGAAATGGAGGAAGGTTCTGATTGTCCCAAAATTTCCATCCTTATGAGGCTGAAGCAAGTTTTTGTAAACTCTGTTGTTGATACAAGAGCACAGATGTAGTAATTACTATAAAGCAGCAGGCAACCTAAAGTTAAAACTTTAGGTTTTGATATAATTGATAGAATTTTAAAGAATGCCTCACTGCAAACATGTTCTAATGGCTCCCCAGTGATAAGAAATTAACCAGAACTGAAATATTGGTTGGTGTCACTAAAGGCTGTATTTTAGGGTATGATTTGTTGTATGAGAAAAATTCCTCAGTGGTCAGTCTGGAGTTTTTCTGGATGAGGTGCAGAAGAAACAGCATCTTTCTATCCGGAAAAACTGAAGTAAGAGATGGGATGCTACTTAATTAATAATTCTACTAAATTTCATCAAACACAAGCGACATTCTAACTTGAATATTTGGTATACCAGTTTGTTGCCAAGAACACATGCTTAGCAGCAGCACCTTCACTACATTTGCAAAGCACTCGACTTTGACAACCTTCTAACCATTCCCTGGGTATTTTCTTGCAGAGTCAACCATTTGACTAAGAAAGAAGTAGAATTTTAGTTCTGCTTTATTCTAGTGAAGAGTTTCAGTCTGGTTTACACACACGAGTAACAAGGAAATTGGTGTTTTGCAGATGTTGCTTAATCCAGTATCAAATGACTCACAGACCCAGTTAGCATCAAACTGCTTTATTCCATGCACTCAGTCATGTTTCCAGAAGAGTTAATACAAAATACTTGCTCAGACCCCCATCAGTCCTTGGTGTTCCCTGATGTTACTAGCAGGGTGGCAAAACTGACAGCAGCTTTCGAGGCCCATATATGCCTTGATCTGCATCCATGCATACAATGGCAACTGATTTGGTGGTCTTTGCTTGTTGTCAACACCCTCTTAAGAACTTTCCAACACTTCAGTTTCAGAAACATTTGATTCCATGGCTGACAGAATCTGTGATCTCCTCTGCATCAAACACAATAAAGATATAAAAAAAGTGGAGTATTAACATGTGTAATTGGTCAGAATGACTCACAGTTCCATACAGTTTCTAGATTCATAACATCTTGTTCTTTGTCTAGTATTTCAGAAGTGCATATTTCTACCCATCAGCTTTCCATCAATGCCTAGTGTGAAATGAATGTTATCTATTTCATTAGTTTTCCATTAAAATGCACTGCAAGAGATCAATTTATGGAGCATCAGTATTTGCCCAAGGCAGTACATTTGGGCATGGAAAGATACCCAGACTCAGTGGAAGAACTGAAGCTGAAATCAATATGGTAATTTTTAAGTATTTGTGTCTCCTTCTATGTTACTTGGTGCTTATTAGTGCAGGCTGTTCAGCACAGGGACTATTTTCTGAAGTTTGAGTTTCACTGAACAACAGTTCCAGGCGGGATGCTTCCATCAACCCAAGATTCAGTGTCTCAGCAAGATTTTTGGAATATTTAATGGAAAGTCTATGCAGTAAGAGTCACCCCTAACTTTTCTGATAACTATACCTCTTTATTCTCAATCTGGTTGTCTGTTGTGTGTCTCAATCTTCTCCCTAAAGTTAGAAAGTGACTTAATGGAAGAAATAACTTACAGGGAGAGATAGAAATTATTTTCTTTTGATAACCCTGACATTTATTGGCAGCAGGCAGTACAAAAAAGGAAAAAAAAGTGGATTTTGTATCCTGAATTCTGCTCTTCTCTACCCAGCACTGAATTAATCTCAAGACTATCCTGTTGCAAGAAGTTTGAGACCAATTAAATCAGGCCTTATGGATGATTGATTCAGGCAAGCTTAACAGAATTTATATTGCCCAGTAGAGATAGATATTGATTGCTGCATGTTTCTGCAAAAACTTATGGACAACAAGAAGAGGAGAGAAAGACTGTCTCCCATGATATTATTGCTCAAAGATACATGATACTTTAAAAAAAATTGTTGAAAGATAAAACTGAGGCAGCAGATCACCAATACATTCACCCTTTTTTGATTAAAAAAAAAGTCCCTCCTGCTCAGTAGAGGGCAAGGTGAAGTCAGGGAAGGGGTGACCACAGAAATGCTTCTAAACTTGCTGCCATTGGAAGTTCATTTTCTAAGGTTTTCGTTTTCCTTTATCAAAGTATCTTTCTTCAAAGTCATTGGAGGAGAGTGAAGTGAGCCAGTAAAGGCCCTCTCTGTGTTCTCACATGGCCCTCAGCAAAAGAGCAGTATCTGCAAAATCTGTGACAGAACATTTTAAGATGATCTACAGCCTGTGCTGTTTCCAGAAGGAATCTGTCTCTTGCAGCTGGTAGGAAGAAATTAATGTGACACAGAATGGGCTCTGCTGTTTGCAGTGTAAGACATGATGAGACCATGCCAGGTAGAATTTTAGGAAAGAAACACCATGTGCTTTCCAGATTATCCACAGATTACTCGGCTCAGGGCTGAGTAGACCTTGACCTTATTAGTCTGAAATTTATGTCTTCCAAGTCCTTGCAAGACATTTGTGATGCAGAGTCACAGATAATATTAGAGTGACCAATATTAATAATAGAGAAACAAATTTGAAACAATAAATCTGCTCATTTTCAATATGAACTTTCACAACCACAGGTTCACAGTGTGGTTTAGACTAGGTCTGGGAGCACTGATGACCACAGAGTCACAAATGGTGCAGCTTATTGATTGCTAGAACAAAATAGGATTCAGAAATTACTATTCATGAGCACACTGGTTGCCATGGAGTAAAGTTTACCTGATAGGCATCTTTATGTGGGGAGATGGGTACAGCCTGTCAGCAGTCCCAGGACCGAAGGGTGACACACCTCCTCTTTGAAATTACACTTATATTATTTCCTTTGAGGGTGAGGGCAAGGTAAAGTTGATGTCATTTCACGATCAGGGTTGGAGTGACTTCATTCACATGTATAAAGTATTTACAGGCTTTACTTCATTGGAGTATACAGAGCATGAAAAGCAATATATATTTTTGAATTAATGAAGCAAAGTTCAGCTTTCACTCACGATCGGGCCACTCCATCCTTTGTTTCCTGCTTCTCTCAGGGCAGCACAACAAGTTCCCTCATTGTCCCCTACTCCTGAGGCTGCAGACATTTTGTTTCTGATGAATTATTGTCCACACAGACACTTCTTGCTGAGCTTTGTCTTTCAGTGTTTCTCCACAGACTGCAGTGGCACATGTACTTTTACTGCCCCAAATTGCCAGCACTTAACAACATCTACCCTTGAGATGGAATGTTATAGGTGGGCAATGTGATGGTTGGCTCTCAAAATGAAGCAATAAATATTATGTGTATGTTAAGAGA
Source organism: Argya squamiceps (assembly GCA_037834095.1). Classification (NCBI taxonomy): domain Eukaryota; kingdom Metazoa; phylum Chordata; class Aves; order Passeriformes; family Leiothrichidae; genus Argya; species Argya squamiceps. The sequence goes on from JBBMKD010000115.1 coordinate 11,759,759, forward strand.
AGTTTTATTGATGTATAGTTAAGTTATTGTTGTGTGTTCTCCCCAAAGTCCGCTTTCCCCTCCCCGTTGTATTGTTGTCACTGGACAGCCTTTGTAGTCGGGGCATTTGGGAGGAAGACAGGCTTGTTACTAGGAGGCATGGCATGGCAACACCTGACCTCCAATCAAGTTAGAAGAAAGTGATCTCCACCAATGGATGGTGAAAACTGACAAGATTTTAGGCAGGCCCAGGCGTATAAAAGGTATCCATTTTGTAGATGTGCACATAGTAGAGGATCCTAGTGCTGCAATTTTTTCTTATTCAGTCTTTTGTTGTATTTTGTTAAGATTTAATAGATCTTTAAAATTTTAAAACTGAGCATTGTTTCTCACATGGAGGTTTTTGACACACCTGGTTAGAGCCATCATTCTGCCAGATGAAGATCACAGCTAAAAATTCTTTACACTCTATGTGGGACATTCTTTACACTCTGTGTGGTCAAAATGAAATTTTAATCTTGACATATTCAAAAAAAGGAAAGGATGAACAAGAAGAAAGTGACAAGAACAATTGCTACTTCTATCTCTCCCAGTTATGGTAAAATACAGCACTTACGCTGTTACTGAGTACGTCTCTTGCTATCTTAACTTTTACTGTTATTTACTGTCTCTGGTACACTCACTCTCTTCTAGTGATTCCTGAGATTTAATTCCTCTAAAACAGTCTCATCCTGAAACAAAAAGTTAGAGTTTTAACTTAAGTATTTAGTATCTGCTTTCTCATACTTGGACTCCCCTGTGTTTTTTTTCCCTACCAGATCAGTTAAGAACTAAGAGATTTTAAAATCTTTAGTTTGCACATACAGAAGTCTTTATGGCTCAGATATTACAGGTAATGATGGGCCTTATATATCTTTACAACATAACAGTCATAAAACTAAAAGTCATCACAGTATTTTCGATGAGCTTTTAATTGTGTTCATAACTCACTGAACTTCCTCACTAGCTAGCCAGAATGTTGTTCAGGTCAAACATAAAATTTGTGTTTGCTAGCTAGGATAACAGAGATAGCTTAGAACTAAGGTGGTTGTGTTTTGTTATTATTATCCTAGCTAGATTTAAAATAAAAGAAAATGGAAAGGTTTTAATTACAGATTTATGTAAATTAATTACAATTATCTGTACAGGTAATATCCCAGTGGATAATACTGAAGTCCTGTAGGTCTCAGTAACTTCTTTGCTTCTCTGTTACTGCTAAGTAACCCTTTTCATATTTCCTCTAGAGCACAGTAGAGAGACCACACTATATTCTTTGCAGGTCAGGACAAGCTTATGTCTTCAACCTGAGAATATTTCTTTTCAAAGTATTTTGTTTCATTTTTTTTTTTTTAACTTCTAGCACTTACACCTGTAGCTGGGATGCCCATCCTGGTTGAATAGTCTTCTTCCAAGATCATTAAATTTTAAGCAGAACTAAGTTCCAACACCTCCCTAGAATACTTAGGTATTCACACAAAGGTACACAAACCCATCCTTAACATAGCCAGGAGAGTTTCTAATTGACTAGGACCAAATTATCCCCTTTTCTCTTAATGGCTTCTTAAAGAATGATTTTCTGAATAGTGAGAGAATTTAGTCTTTCTAGGAGGCCATTAAAGACAAACTTCAGAAAAAGACAGATGTTTGCAAAGCTTAAATATTCCTTCTGCTGGACTGAAAAACTCCTACACTGTTTTGCCTTTTAAACTTTCCAGTGCTATGGCTTAGCTTTTACAGCTCCTCATACAATGTGAAACTGAAGGACATTTCCAGGGTAACCGAGTCTAACATTATAAATTTCACAGAGGCATTTGTGTGGATGTTGTTAACAGATGGTGATTTGAAATTGAAGCACTTGAGTAACCAGCTGATCTTGGGAAAATAAGAGGAGGAGGGAGGATGGAATGGTTTCTGGCCATCCCCATTCCAGGTGTCATCCTGTCATCTGCATCAGCTCTACTTGTGGCCTTGACTAATAGAAGTCACCTTGTGTTTAGTCTCTAAGTGTCTTTATCATGAGAAAATTTGTCTGTCAGAAAGTAGGCTGTTGGAAGTGGTCCCTGTGATATGGGAGGTCAGTTTAGAAGGTGCTACTTTCTCAAAAGCACACCTTCTAAAAATTTCTCAAAAGCACACAAAAACTACAGGGAGCACTCAGTAAGCAAGAACGCGAGTGCAGTAACACTTCCAGAAAGTTATTGCTTTAAAATTTTTGCCAGCTCAGACTGAACATTTTTTGCCATTTAAAAGAATCTTGTTCTTGTGGCAATTATGTAAATTATTGTTGCATACAAACCTAGCTGAAAACCAACAAACAAAAATATTATAATGTGTTAGAGTGTACAAACATACCTGAAATGGGACAGTGGGAAAGAACTTTGACCCTTTGATCACAATTATGTACATTTACCACCAGGAATACTTGGTATTTTTACAAACACTTTATTTCCTTATTCTATCCTTTTAGTCTTTTTCTATATTCTTACTTGACTTTCCATCACATAGCCTACCCTGTGTAAAGTAGATCTGCTCATGTTATACATCAGACTATTGGACTCTTCACAGGGAATTGCAATCAAGACAGGCAGCACACATAAAAACCTCAGAAAGCACCAGCAAAATACACTGTATTTTACCACTGTTTTTCTTTCCTTCTGAAACAAGGGGATTTGTTAGTGAGCAGCTGCATCTATTTCAGAATCTCTTTCCCTTTCTGGTACATTCTTTTCCTATATCAGAGTAATTGAGGTGGGAAGGCAGTTCTGCAGATCATCTACTCAACCCTACAAACCAGACAGAGGAGCAGGAGATTTCTCAGAGTCAGGTCTAGCTAGGTGTTGAACATCTTCAAGGATGGAAACTCTAGAAACACTGTTCCAGGGTTTTCCCAGTTTCTCTGTAATAAAAGTGTAGTTTTCTTTTTTTTTCCTTAAAATTTAAAAATGGAATTTTCTGTATTTCATTTTGTATCTATGATAGAATAACATTGATGAAAGCAGAAATGGGTATATTCTAAGTGCAAGAATTAGAATCCTTTTTGTTAAATTATTAAAAAGAAAGCCACAAAACCTTTCTTCACATAAGTTTGATTGGCTTGCAGTTACTTCTGCACAACACTAGTTAGGAGACAGGCATTCCTCACTTACCAGGCAGTTAGAAGAATTTGATTGAAAAAGCGAATACCCAGGTGGACTCTCAGGAATTTGAATTAAAACTGTGACTTGTTAAGGGTGTAAGCACAAGTTTTTAAATAGGAAAATATTTATCTTGTCAATTATTAAGTTTTTATATTGAACTTCTGTGATTCCCATGCTTTTCAGTTGTCCCTTTTTCTCCAGAATAAGGAGTAGTCTTTTAAAATTTTATTTTATTTTATTTCTTTTTTTCCTTTTCCATTTTTCTTCTTTTCCTTTTCTTCTTTCTTATGATTCTGTGGAGAACTCTGAACGGCATATATTTGAGAGGCAGCTTTTATCAGGTAAAAAATCAAGAGTTCAAGGTGTTTTGTAGCAAAAATATGTTTTATTTTTCCCTCTCCACAGGATTAGGAAAGGAATACCATGCTACTCTCCTTTATGTAGAAAATGAGAACAGCACAGGCCCATGTCCTGCTGCATCTTCATGGGGAGCTGGAAACAGCTAACAGCAGATAGGGGGTTGTTTTCTGCAGCTGGTGTGCTTGCAGACAATTTGTCCTTGGCTTCCTCAGTCCTCCCTGTTTATAGAAAAAAAAGGAGGATATGAACTGCTTTACAGAATTTTTCCTAGGAATAAGAATTACACTGGCAGGCAGTTCATCCGCATGAAAAGGATATAGGTCCTTGTTGTCATAACTATGTTTTTGTGTAGCCACAAGTATTTTCTGTGTAAGTATCTCTTTTTTTGTGATCCTCCTGTGCTGAGCTCACACAGACATTGGATAGGGTGCCAGTCTCCTCACAGAGGTATGAAAAATGTCAAGTGAACAGGCTTCCTGTACCACTGAGTTATGAATTTTAGCTCCTAAAATCTTTTTGTGCCCCTTTTCATCCAAGAGCACTCTGTTTTCTTCTGACTGGGTATTCTTTTCTCACATAAATTTAGTGATGAGACTGGTGTAAAAGGTGCTTTTCTTCTTAAATCTCAGTAGGGGATACTTTGCACCTCCTTTACTCCCTGTCCTGCATATTTCTAATCAAAGTCACACGTTTGAAAACCCTTTTAAAAAGAAAATTGGAAATGTGGCTGTATTTCCAGTTTTGACAATCTACCAAGACACTATAGCTTGGATAGGTAGAACTATGATAATCCTGTTTTTTGTTAAATCCTAGAATACAGTGACTGCTACCTATCAACACATTATCTTACATTGATCTGTCTGCCTTTTCTGAGGCATGAACAAAAATAACTGTGCTTTAAAATCTGTTAGTTTAACATGTTCCTAAATTATTTTAGTAATGCAGGTTTGATAATTTTCCTGTAGAACTGTTAAATATTATTGCACTTTCAAGTGAATGTTTGAGCCTCTTTTGATATTTTTAGCCTAAAACCTTATAACAGTTTTGCACTGTGGTAATTGTCCTTCCTTGGGGTAAATGTTGTATAAGTTTACCCCTACTTTGAAAAATACTTATTTTAAGGGTAAATATCCTTAAGTAAGTTCAAATGTAATCAAGCAATTAAGTAAAAAAATTGCTTAAACAAGTAATCGTGAATGCCTGTGCTACATCATAGCTGGCCAATTGGGGTAAATTTTCAGATTTGCCTCAGAGTTGCCTTAATTTGGGGAACAACTGATGAAGAATAACATGAGCTAAGCCCTGTGCTTATCTTGCACCTGGCTCAGGCAAGGCCTGAAGACTGAAATATATCTGGACTGAAGTGAGTCCTCTCAGCTGATGTTGTTTCAGCGAGGCACAGGACAACATCTGCATCTCTGCTCTAGCCACTGGCCTCACTCCCCCTTCACTGTGAGAAACAAGCCTTGTTATAAATCTGGTTTGCTAAGGAGATAATGAGAAAATTCTCTGTTGAAGGTCAGAGAGCCTCTACTACTGCCTCAGAGGGTGGAGGAGGACCCAAATGTTTATTTTACCTTTTGTATCAACTATAAATTCTGACCAAAACCAACTGAGGCTCTCATTTATGCATTAGTTTTCACTCCCCTAAGAATGCAAATGAAGAAAAAAAGGAAAACATGCCTTACACGTATGACCACGGTCACCAACATTCCACCCTATAACAAGTGACCGTTCCACCCCTTTGGGAAGGGCAAAAATTACAGTAGAAAAGGGGTGTTGGTGGCGAAACGAGAGGAGGAAACACTGCTGCTCACTTGGAATCAGTCCACCGGTTCTGTCTCTTCTCCTCTTTTCCTGAAGGCCCACCTTTGGGTAAGTTCTGCGCTTCCAGCTGTGTTGGAGCAGGTGTGGGAATGTTTACATACTTGTGTCTATAGACAGATTATATTATATATATTTAAAAAAAAGTATCTGTAGATAGATTATTTATATACACCCACATATATACACAAAGAGATATATATATATGCATATGTATATGTATATGTATATGATATGATATGATATGATATGATATGATATGATATGATATGATATGATATTATTACCTATATTCTTCTAATAGATCTCTGTTACTGCACTCTGGCACTGTCACTACTGCACTTTTCACTGGTAGTTTGAATCTGCCCTCTGTTGTTTCAATTAACTGATCCATTAATTTTTTGTGAAATTCATGTGAATTCACATGAAAGTCCGTGATTCTGGGTTGTACAGGTTCTTCATTAACTCAGCCATGGCATCAGAAGCTGGTAAACTGCATTATTTGTGAGTCTGCAATCACAAAAGTTCTTACTGAAAGTGACCAGGATGATAGTGCCAAATAGGATGAAAAGAGAAACAAAGCCCAGCTGCTCCCAGCCCCTCTGATCTCTTATGACCAGCTGGAACGGAGGGTTGTTGGGTTTTTTCCCTGCTGAAGTTCTATACCTTTATCACAACACTAGTTTCAAAAAACAAGGGAAGGAAACATACCTTTTGAGTGAGGCAGAGCATAGAAGAAATCTTTTGTCAATTGTCTACTCCCTACCTCTAACAATAGCTCTAATTAGTCTCCTGCTTGGAGCATTTTCTTCTGTTACAGGACATTTCAGATACAGAGATTTTCCCTAATACATGGAAATATCAGTTATTAAAATTATAGTTCTGTTGCAAAAACTTTGAACAAACATTTTTTAGGGTCTGCCTAAATTTTCTTTGAAACTGTGCAAGCCTGGCCTGCTTTGCATCATTTGAGCTTTACTGGTATCATGAAATGGGCCTGTGTACAGCCAGGAATTCTGTCTCTTGAAGGCAGCTTGTTCTGTGACAGAATTCCACATCCATTTTGAAGTGAAGTTTCCTTAAGTTGCATATAGTACTGAATTTTCAAGGGAGTAGAATACACAGCTCACACTAAAATTCTCTGTGCCTCTGCTCACCTGTAAAATTACTTGGATAAAAACTTGTCTAATATGTAACATTTTTGTCCGGTGACAACTAAGTTGCAGTTTCCTTAAAGAAACTGATTAAGGTCACACATAAAAAAATAGAGAAACTGCTGAAAATAACTTTGTCCAGAGATTTGCAGGAAAGTGGACAAAAATGGGAGAAAAACACCCCAAAATCTTCTTTCCCATAAGAGGAGAGAGATAATACTTTATTCCATGTTTGTGAGCTGGAGAATATTGGCAGTAGGAATTAAAGTATTCATAATCAGCTGGGAAGGCTCACAGACAAGAAACAGTGCTCAAAATTTATGTGGAAGATTGGTAGAGAGGTGCACAAAATTCTTCCCTGACCCCTAAATATGTGCTGTCTGAAGTGAACAGCTATTATTTGTAGGAACCCTTGAAAAGTGAGGGTGTAAGTTAAAATGCAACTTTGAGGGATTTTTATGACAGTGGGAAGATGGTTACACTTTGTCTGATTATGTACAATTTTGTGATACCACACTGTAAATTTCAGATGAGGGAATATCTACAATATCCAAAGATTTCAAATACCTACATTTCATTAAAGGGAGTGCTTTTACATTCCAAATACTCCTCTTGCCTATTACAGAAGAATAAAATCATACCTATTAGAAGAATCTGATTTCTATTAAGCTATTTGCCAATACACTGTGAGTTGGCACTATGACACGAGACAAAATGCCAGTTTTTACTGCAATGCTGTTTATAGTTTAATTATGCTCTAATGCATAGCATAACTATGTTACATAGTTAATGAACATAGCTTCAGTCACCCTCAGAAAGTCACTTTATGTGTAAGAGATCTTATTCTGATTGAAGAAAATAATAATATTAATTCACATTTTTAACCAAGACAATAGACCCTGAATGCTATACCATGATGAAAAAACAGGGCTGGATTTACTTACTGGAGGTGGGGGGAAAATAAGAAGCTCAAATCACATTAAATCACATTGCACTATAAAACTGTCAGTTTTCTGTACTGTCTGGTTCAGACGAGAGTAACAGTCACAGAGATAACTGGTGTCAAACCAGCAAAGGGTCCATATTGGAGTACAAAAGTTTAATGACAAAAGTGCAGCAGTTCCCTTGCTCTCCTGTGAGTAGCAGGGAGTTTAAGATCTCAGCAGTACAAGAGGGCATGAGGAAGGATTTCTCCCTTGGCATTAGCACAGACACCCTTAGATGTCACTGTGCTAAAAGAACAGGCAGTGATGCCTAATGCGAGTATTTTCTGAGCACCTGGCTGGTCTCAAAGGAAAATACTCTTTGCTTCTCACACTGATCTGCCTTTGTCCTTCTTCCTTGATTATTTCAGGGATCAGGTGTATAGCTTTTCTTCCTTGGGCTTAATCCCTAGGTTCTGCATGATGTTACAGTTATGAACTTGTTTTGCCTTGCACTTTATGTTTATTGCAAACAGGTGCTGTTTCTAAACTTCCAGGCATGCAACTTCTTAAACTTCTGTTGTGCCTATTAAACCAAGCACTTTTTTTCCTCCTCTAGATTTGCCAAGAAAACAGGAGTGTCCAAAATTATTTTATAAAGTGCCTTCAACTCCAGTAAACTGTCTGAATAAGAAATGATGTGTGTGTAGAGCTGGTAGCACTCAGCAGACCATCTGTGCAAAAGCAGGGCTAGGCTGTTTCAGTTTATGGATGTGTGCACAAGAGATCTTTGTTCTAAAAAAAACCCCAAAAACCAAAACCAACCAAAAAACAAACAAACAAACAAAAAACCAAACAAAAATTCCTACCCTCCCAAAAAACCAAAACTAAAATACCCAATCAACCCCCAAC
>JBBMKD010000115.1:11768186-11836130 GCA_037834095.1 Argya squamiceps
AAAACCAAAACTAAAAGACCCAACCAACCCCCAACAACCACCCCCCCCCCCGGCCCCCCCCCCCCCCGCCCCCAGGAAACCCCCAAAAAACCAACAAACAAACAAAAACCCCAAAACCCCAAAAGCTGGAATATGGGGTAGGGAGAATCTGTGCTTATTTAGCTTCTTTTTCTTCCCATAACATTTAATTCAGAGGTTAGGGTGCCCAGCTATAACTCAAGAGACATAGTACTGAAGTAACTGTTAATTTCTCCCTCTTTCTTTTTTTCCCATATAATTGTCTATTGCTTGATTCAATGTAAACAACTTTCTTACCTTTTGAAGGATTCCCAATCTTTTTATGCTTCTAGAATCTAAGTATACAGCTGCAGAAACAGAAGTGTTTTGTGTTGGTATTTCCATCAGAAATTATCTGTGGAATTTTCAGGTCACTGAAAATTAAAAAAATAATTGCTTTTTAAACAGGAACAAAGCTGTATCCAGAAAAAAAGAAAGTTCCTGTAGAAGGGCATTTCTGAGATTAAGGAGTCCTCCCTCTTACAGAATTCAGGTGAGACAAAAGGGAAAATGAACATATGTTCAATGATGATAAATTAAATTCTATTTTGATTTAATGTTTTTTGGATGTGCAGAACGTTAAAAACTGGGTTGGTATATTCAGCAGATGCATTGCTATATATATGCCACAGGGCAGATAAGAAGATAATGATGTAATGACAACTTCTACAAGTGATATTAGAATTTGAATAATAATGAGAACTCTGTACCCTTTTCACTCCAGATCATTCTGTGCAGTACCTTTTACCTCTCCTGATGAGCTCTTTGCCTCCTCTGAATCCTTTGGGAAATTGGGTGTTCTGGACCATCAAACATTTGGAAAATATGTGAAAAACAAACAAACAAAACCCCAACCATACAAAAACAAAACCAAAACCACAAAAAAACCCACCCCAAAACAAAAACAACAAAACAAAAAGAAAAAACAATGACAAGAATCCATTACATTAAATAAGTTCAGCTACAACTTTGATGACTGGAAAGAAAAAAAAACCACAAAAACAAACAAAAAAATCCAAAACAAAACAAAAAGAAAGAATCTGTGACATTAAATACATAAAGTTCAGCTATGGTTTTGATGATTGTGAAGCTCTAATATTATGGTGTCCTGATACATTAACCTCATCCTTTTCCCTAGGATTGTAATGGAGAGTCACTCTAAAGAGAGCAAAGTAATCCATAACTGATGTTTACTTTGTTTTTCTCCCTCATAGCAAAATATTCAGTAGGACAAGGTCTAAGAAAAAAAAAAGAATCATGTTACATCAGGTGTGTACAAATAATCTCCCTCACAGAAAAATGGTGGAAGCAGTGTGATGCACTGCTGACAGGCTGTGCTTTCAGTTTTCAAAGTTTCTTCAGAAATATACTATATGTTTAGATGGAATGTGATATATGTAGAATTTGGGTTGCACTGTTGTGTTCTCCCCTGGCATATTCTCACTTTTGCTAGGTAAACCTTCTTCTTCTGTAAGAAAACTGGAAATGTATAATTTATTTAATCATGTTGCTTGGATATTGTTAGTCTTCTTTGACCTAGAGCTGCACTCCTAAATCAAGCTTACACAAGTTGAATGGAATTCTAAAGTAGCTTTAGATTAAAAACAACCATAGCATTGCAAAGGCATAATTTTTTTCCCAGAATGACATAAATCTGCCTTTGTGATGAGATTTTCTTCTGTGTTGTTCCCGTGGTACAATAAACAGTCCTAGCAGCTAGAATACAATACAGATTATTTTTTCAAAAATAGTTTCCACTGTCATTATATATGACCATTCTAATGACTATTTATTTCATTTTGTGCTCTTGGAGAACACCACAGAGACAAAGCCCCTTAGGAATACTGTACGCTCTTCCCCAGGATTAAAATTTGGATAGCAAGGAACAGATTCTATTTCATAACCAAATAATCTGGAAACATTTGAGAATAACTTCTTCTGCTAGAAATAATATGGAGTAGTTAAACAATATTTTGTTATATAAGAGTCTTTAAAAAATAGATTTCTCTTTGAGAGAAAAGTAACTAAACGTTGGTAATGCTTTCACATAGAAGCTTAATATATGCTTGTCTATATCATGCAGATAATTTTAACACTGAGTGTTAGATTTGCCTTATAGCAGGTCGAATGTCAATGGCACCAATGCTTTACATTCGCCACTGTCCTGTTGGATAGCTAGAAAATGAAAAGAAAATGAAAAATCTAGAAATTAAAGAACAGGAACTACACATGCATCATCTACCTAAACAACCTCATTATTTCCTGGGTTACTTATTCAGTTCAGGGTTAAAACCTCAGACACTTACCAGCTGATTGATGATTTGTCCATAGAAATGGAAGGGGGACTCTTATGAGGGGAAAAAAAAAGTTTCCATCAAAACCTGCAGAATTTTTCTTTACTTTTTTCTACCATTTCCCCATTCAACAAGGCTTTGAAAAACAACAGGAGGGGAGAAAGACAAATTTTTGCTTGGAAAACTGGGAACTTGACTAACATAGAGTGCATGAATAAATGTGATAATGTTACTTGCAGCACCAGTTAAAATTTCTGTCACACATAAAGAATGTATTTTACAGAGGACCTTGTTCTTTGGGCTAGGGAAAGTGTATGAAACAAACCATAAACTGGAATACAGGGTAGTTTTGCTGAAAATTACTTATGAACTTTCAGAGCAGAGGAGTTTGGTGAGTTGGAGCTTAGCCAAATTCCTCAGGTTGTTGTGTGGCCAGGTCACCTCGCTCATGTATCTGGGATAACCCTCCCATTCTCCCAGCCTCAGCAAGGCCTGGATTTAGGGCATTTCTTGAAGGGGACCTATGCCAGCCCACTGAAAAATTACTGGGCAAATGAGTATGAAATTTGGGTTCCCTGAATCATTAGCAGCAAGCTACATTCAGGATATAACACACCTGGCAAAAATGCCAGCTAAGCAACTGTGAAATAATTGCACAAAGATATAATTTGAAACCCAGGTATTAATTCCTTCCTTTCAGAGAGCATCACTGACTGCATGCCATCAATACATTGTTGTAAGCAGTTTTAATACACTTCAGGGTGTCCTTGTCATGTCAACTGCCTCTGTCTGCAATCCTTCATGACACGACCTGGAAGAAAAACCTTTTTTTTCAATAGGTTCTTCCCTGGGTCACTGTATTAGCCATCTAGCTCCAGTTAAAACCTAAGTCTGGCACTGATAAGTGTGGCTGTAACTATCATAATAAAGCAACTGGTGAGTGGTGAATCAAGATCACAGGAGATCTGTGTAGAGGAGGATGAAGTAAATTACTGCAGTCAATCACAGCAGGGTTTTTTACCCCACCTCTCTCATGTTTTTTTGTATCTAACTGTATGGCTCTTCCCTTGAGAACCCATGGCAAGAACTTAGTGACTCAGATTTAAATTTTTTTCACCTGTACTATACAAAATGATAATGATGAAAAAGATACTATCCCTCAAAAAATTTGACTACAGGAAGCATGTAGATCATCTTAACTTTGTATTTTAGAAATGTTCTTTCCAGTGTCACAAACAATGAAAGTATTCTTAACTAAAAGGTTGGTGGAATAATTTTGACTATTTCAGTGATGCTAACTATAGATTCTTTTCCTCTCATTCATGATATGTAATTCTTGTTCTGGAGAGGCCTTATATTGTCTTCTCTTTTAAAGATTGACAGAAAAGCTGTTATGACTTTGGCATATTCAGGAGATCAATTTTAATCAAGTTTTTAGCAGAGCAATTAAGAGGTCAAATATTAGAGACAGTGTAGTTTCTATTATCTTGAACTGAGTTAAATATAGAAGCCATGAAAATGCAGAACATCTTGTTTTTGTATATATTAGAATGACATAGCTGAACAAGATCCTCCATTTGTGGCCCTTTGCATGACGTATGCTCATAAATGACCTGTTAACTCAAAAAACTGATAGTTCACAGAAAAGAAAGAAAATTGCTCTTGTTTGAGTCTCTCATTCTGTCCTGAGAAATTCAGACTAATGAATTTGCACTGTAAGCGAGTTAAAGCAAATTAATACCATGGTATTTATCACCTTTAGGGCATATTCTAAGGGAAGATTTTAATTTTTCTGTCTGCTTTTTCTTGGCTATTTACAACTTCCTTGGAGAAAATAAGACAGCTTTTATCATATCAGTGATAACAGGGACTTCTTGAAGGTATAATTGCTCTTGTTTTTCCTCATCAGTTGTTTCCCAGAGTAAGGAACGTACTAGAGTCTTATGTGTCTCCTTCCATGCAGGAATTGCTTTATTAATGGACTTACGCCAGCTTTACTAAGAGTTGCTGATATCTGGGGTGCCCTTTACTACGCAGCACGAGTCCCTGCTCTAATGATGTTTTCAGAACCGGCTTGAAAAAAGGAGTCTTTTATGTGCAAGAGCCTGTAAAGTCTTCCCAGGACTTTGCCAGGTGGCAAAAAGTTTGATCAATTGTGATCATGTGACATGAAATTTTTACAGATCTCTGATTATTTTTTTACTGTGTTTTATTCAAAGCATTAAATCAGTGTTGCCTACATTTGGGAATAAACATTATTGTTTCAGGTCCCACTGGCTATAACATGCATCACCCAAATATGCTGCAGTTTTACTGAATAAGGCTGACTGAGTCTCAGCTTTACCAAGACAAGGGAAAAGGAACTGTTTGCTTAGAAACAGCATTGTGGTAGGATTTAGTAATTTAACAAATTTTAACAATTTTGGTTTTATAAGCGTTACAAATTAATTTGGGATTAGGAGAAATAGAGAAAACTTTAAAAATTTACATTTGATGTCACAACTGCTTTATCCATCATGATATATAGGGTATGACATCTTTTTATGCTGTTTTTAAACAATAAACAGTTCTGACATAGCCATTTGTTAAGTAAATGTACAGCTTAGAATGACGTCTGATAAGTTTGAAGAAAAACAGCCAATGAAAATTGGTACTCACTATTTAAAATACATTTTCTTTCTTATCCACTGTTTTCTTCAATAAGTGTTTGAAATTACAGGTTCTGTATTTCTGTGCTGAACACAAGCAAAAGATGAAGCTCAGGCTGCCCAAGCAGCTGTGAGTCTCACCAGGAGATGCTTCACTTTGCATTCGCAGAATGAGGAGGGTCAGCAACTCCACAGCAGTACTGTTAATATAAACAGTCACCACTTACCCAAAGGGTTGTAAAACCGGACACAAAATTCGTGGGGATAATTATGACACAAAGTCAGACAGTAATCACCACCTTCCTGCATCTTTTGTTTACCTTAGCGTTGCCTCAGGGGTGAAAGTAGCAAGGTTCTTGGCTGAAAAACTGGGAATTTGGGTGTTGGGATTTTTGTTTAGTTTTGTTTTTGTTTGTTTGTTTGTTTGTTTGCTTGCTTTTAGTGACCATAGTCCTTGAAGAAAGAGCAGAAGACACTGCTATTCCATTTCCCAGACAGAAATTTTCTGAGACGGCTTCGATGCTCAGTGTCCAAATAAAAAGGCAAAAGCTCCAGGACTAGGAATTTCCTTTCATCAGTAGAGAGGAGCCCTGTTTTTTCCATCCTACCTACTGGAGTTAATGATTTAGGGTTATCTTACCTGACTTCCTGATTTTGGTGCCTAAAGGCAGATTGTATGAAGCTACTTTCTGCACCATTGTTTTGCTATGTTCTGACTAATTAGTGATTAGAGTTTCCCTGTGTACTGTTAAATAAGCTGCAGACTGTGCAGTAGCTGAGTTTGACTTTTGGGTACAACTTTGTGACGGCATTTATGGAACAGCATTCGTGAAAATCAGCTTTTAGAGACTACAGTCCAGAAGGATCTTTATCACTATCATTTGCTATAAAAGATGTCCACATTTTGCTTTTTAGGTGAATTAGTTTGGTGAGAATTTTATTTTGCCATTCAGCTTTCCTCATAACTTTTATCTAGCTCTGGACATACAGTATGATATTACTAGAATTCCTTGTCATTAGCAGGTTATTTAGTTAGTATTTTAAAATAGATGAAGGCAAAAGAGGCCAAGAATGAGAATAAGAGCAAGAAAATGAAAATAGATTAAACAGGTAAATGCTAAGAATTGGTTTTAATAGGAATACTGACAAAAGGTTTGATACAAGACATTTTTCTAGAAAAAGCAGTATGCTCAATAGTGAAATAAAAAATATTTATGGCTTTAAGAGACCTTTTCAGAGTTTGCAGACAGAGAGGTGGCTCTCCACAGCTGCTGGGAGCAGCAATGAAGGTTCACTCTGCAATGAGATAAGCTGAACTTTGAGTTTTAGTACCAGCCTTATAAAATAGGGCTCCCTGATAGAGGGAGGAGCAAAGTAGCTGTTGTTTTGCAAAGTGTAATTGTTTATCTTCATTGCTGCTGGAGTCCTGCAGCAAGGGGATGATTTACAGGCTATGACCAGCCTGGAATTATTCTCAGTCATGCAGATGACTTCTGTGTCAATTGGTCTCTGAGTACATTATCAATTTCTACTTTCCCAAATATTAATTAGCTAAAGATCATTAACAAAGAGAGCAAGACCATGAGACAAGATGCCTCTCATGTTCCAGGATAAAAGCTAATTATCTGAGTTCAAGAGAAAAAAAATCAACATCATGATGCAGTTTAAGATAATTTCTCACTCTACACAACTCTGGAGCAGTTCTTCCATGTTTTAAGACTGTTAGTCTGTTCTTTAGTCTAAGTGACCCTGTTTTTTTCAATTTTTATGTAGTGAATACCAGGGGTTTTATTATTTTTCTGGACTCCTTTGCTCCTATGCTTGGTATAGTATTCTCTGCTCTGTGTGGTCAGTTTAGTTTGTGTCATCTACTGTTTTGCTTCCTTGTTTTGTAGCAGCTTTGCTGATACATTCTCAGACAAATTAAGACCCCTTTTATAGAGCTATTGACTGGTCAGTAATTCCTTATATTAATTTATTCAGTTGATTATCTTACTCACCCAAAGAGGTTAATTGTATCACATAAATGATTTACTTGCTCTTCCTTTCTGCTTCTCATTTATTTTTGTCTCTACAGAAAAGCTTGCGTATATGTGGATTTGTAGTGTGAGTGTGCACACTTTTGGGGAAAAGTCACAGCAAGTGCTCTGGCTTAGGGTCAGGAAACCAAGTGAATGAGAAATGAGAAATATTCTGGAACAACTCACCATTATGTGAGCTCTTCCTTCTTATTAGCTCATTGTAAAATGGCTTCTTAAAACTGCCAGAATGGAGGGGAATTTGCATGCATCCCATATCTAAATAGTTCTAAGTGTGGTTTAACTGACCCAGTGTTTTAAATTGCACCTGTAAAGAGCAAAAACACTTGCTAGATTTTTCAATAGACCCAATGCCTTATAGGACACCTGGAGATGAGATCAGGTTCAAGGATGGGGTTGCCCAGAGATGCTGTGGATTCTCCCTCACTGGGGAAATTCTTGAACCATAAGGACACAATCCTGTGCAATGTGCTCTGGGATGGCCTTGCTGGGGCAGGGAGGTGGGACCAGATGACCCACTATGGTCCCTTCCAGCCGGGGCCTCCTTATTGGTTCTGTGATACCTGATGATAAGAAAATCTGATTTGGTTTGGTTTGTGCCAAGCAGCAATGGTTATAATCTGAAAAGGGGAGGATTCTGATTTGAAAAAAGATAAAAGGAACTACAATGTAGTGAACCTGGCAGAGGAGCAGGGACCCAAGGCAGCTGTGAGAGCCCTGTCTCAGGAGGTTTTTCAAGACATGTCTGGATGTTGTGTGGTCCTGAGCTGTCACTGAATTTACTTACCTGTGTAAAATGTGGGTGAATTCAGTCAGCTGGTATTTTTTGCCATGGCTGGCAATTTACAAAAATGATCTTGAAAAAAGTTTTGGAGTATTGCCTTCACCCTCAGCGATTCAATTCCATTTAAAATTTTGCTGCCATGTTGTCTTGATTGTTGCCTGAAACAAGTGTCTATACACGATGCAAAAAGCAAATGATGAAGGATGAAAGCGTAGATAAACATTCAATCTGAAAAACATTTTCCAGACATTTCAAATAGCAAATACTTCACACAGGGGAGGAATGGACAAGTTTCCAAACTATTTGCTAAACAAAACAGAGGCTAAATTCTTTATGAATAGCATTAATAATTGAATAGTCAGTCAGCTTTAGCTCTATTTTTCTTTCCCTCTGCTGCATTCCTGTGCTTACTAAATCATCTCAGAACACAAGTTCCCAACAGGTGACCAACTTTTCTCACCCTTGGCAAACCTGTAAAAGTCAGAGAGGAGACAGGCACATCTCTTTGGAGGTCAGGTTCATGATTCAGCTTCCTACAAACAACATTCCCTACTTTGCTCCTGGAGAGGAGGGAGTAAGATGGAGTGTGTGCAACTATTGTGCAACAATAGTTGCACAAGGAAAGAGGGAAAAACAGGTGATGGGAAGGTGAAAATGAAGTGGTGTTTGCAAACAAAAACTTCCTCTGTTTTCAGAATTAATTCAAATGCAGGAATGAGCAAAACTTTTTGATGGGAAAATAGGATGTGAAGAGAACACAAAAAAAGATGCAGCAGTTTAGAGAAAAGAGATGGTTGCTATGTGATGGATGTAAAAATAAAACAAAAAGAGAAAAAAGGTTTCTTTTTGAAAAGAGGACTTTTTTGACAAAAAAAATGGAACTGGGAAATTCTCCATTTCAAAATATAAATAACCATTGTGGCAGTTAGAATAAATCAACAGTTAGGTGAAATGAATGTGCATCTTGGTGTGAATTTTCAGGGCATATTTACATTCATAGGAGATTGCAAAAGAAAACATCCCAACTGCTGCACAAAATACAAATCAGTATTTGCCAGTGACTGGGAATTGGAGGATCAGGGGGAGGAAGGGGAATGTTATCAGTGTTGCCCGTGCAATTGGTGACAGAGACATTTTTCTTGGACTTGATGCTACGAATAGGCTGAACGGAGCTGGAGGTATCTAAATAACAGAGAAATGTGCCCATTCTTTCCCATTTTGTATATTCTTTCCTGTCCCTTCTAAAACAAGAAATTTTTTAGCCTGTTATCTGTCTGAATACCACCCCAGCCATTCTGATTTAGTCGATCTAAGCTAGTCAAGTTATTCCTTTGTCTGAACTCCCCTTTATATATTTTTCCTCTTACACTATGCTATAAGAAAAATTTTACCTGATTTTATTGCCCTTGATTCCAGGATTTCTGGATATTCCTTTCACACATCTTTGTTCCTCTCTCTCCTGCTCCTGTCCAAACAGCCAGTAGCTGCAGGAACATAGTGTTCTGAACATAGTGATCTTAGTGTGCTGAAATGGCAAAATATTTCCAGCCACAAATATTATTGGCCTGCTCTGGACTTGGTAGCTGAATTTAAACTAGTTTGCAACAAAACATTGAGTTAAGAGGAAAGTGAGATCTTTTGCTGGACCTTGTTTATTCTACTTCCTGCAAGCCTTAGCTCCTTATCAAATCTGAATGCTTTTAGTACTATGTAATTGTTTTGCAGTTTGTCAGTAACTTTTACAAATTGCATGCTGTCACTGAGCAGACTTTCGGCCAGCTAGGAGAAGGCTTTTACTGCTCTGATTCTTTCCATTTCATCCTCTGTGCTGAAAAAAAGGTCCTACTGAGTTCTTACATCTGTTTGGGGTTTTTTTTTTCCTACAATGACAGAAGATTTTTGAGAATGTAGGCCTAATTTTTGAGGTAGAGCCTAGATTATAGTTTATGTTCATTCTGTAAAGGGGAATTCCCGATGAGAGCATGTAGGAAACAACAGGAACACCCCAAGCTTCCTTTGCTCCTTCCACAAACCAGGATAATGCCACAGGAGTAACCAAGCCTCATTGGAGAGGCGCTCAGAAGACAACTGGGCAACTCTCTGGGCTGGTAATGAAATGTAAGTGGTGATATATTCTGAAATGCCACACTTTAGGTGTCAGCAGGGGTTGCCACGATCCAGAGCACTGATTTTTCTGCTTACGGCAGTGACTTCTGCTCTGCTGTGCTCAAGGAGCTGGGTCCAGACTTGCTGGGGGTGAAAGGGGAAGTCCTACCCAAGTAACCTGCAGGGCTCCAATCATGTGAGTGTGTCACCTCATGGCAAGGAAGGACCATCAGTCCCCACAATGAGGAGGAACTGAGCAGTGAGGTTGCTGTCTGCTCAGCAGAGTCACAAAAGAGAGGATGTGGCTGCAGCCCAGGTGCCTGTTAGGAGTTCAGCAAAGGGTCAAGTGTCCAGTTACAGGCTACTTCTGAAATCATCCCAATAAAATTCTTTAGGGCTGATTTATTATGCCATGGCTGATTTATTATTGTATTATGCCTTCTATGTTACACATAGAGAAGGAGGTAAGAGGAAGGTTCTCAACACATGGACAAGATCCTTTCCCCTCAAAAATCCTTCCTGGACACTGTTTCTTGGTGGTATTTCTTCCCACTCCCTGTGGATATGCAGATGTTCTGCATATTTGCCATTATCTCATGTATGTAAAAAGAAGAGAGTTTGCAGTTGGTTTTATAATAATAAATCCCATCAGTTTTCTTTTTACTCTATTTTTCCTGCAAGAAACTTTGGTCATTCATGTGTTTGGATTATTTCTGAAACTGGAGAGAGCTTGGTTTTGGAAATACTTCCTTTTTACCTTCCTTTCACCCATTTTTTTCTCTTTTCTTTGCTCAGCTATGCTACACTTTGATCTTATTTCCTCCTGGGCTGTCAAAGCACTTTCTCATGTTGCAGTTTATTTTAGGAACACCAATTATGTCTCTTACAGCACCTGCCCATTGATTGGACACAATAATCTCAAAGATATTTTCCAACTTTAGTGATTCTATGATTCTGTAACAATTCAAATGCCTAAATTTTCATTAGTCTCTTGAAACGGTCAATGTCCTCTATGGCATGTCCAGGGCAGTGTGTTGAGATGCTGAAGTCCCAAATGTGACTCCAATTTCCTCCAAACACCAAGGAGCTCACCATGTTCCTGCCTGTGGGCTTGAAGGATTCAGGCTTACTGTGATGGGAGTGTTTAGAAGACTGACCAATCAGGCCAGTTTTAGTCTTTATTGAATTAATTAATTAACAATGCCTTTGTTGCTGGTGGCCAGTTCTCACACCATATTAATCAGCACACTTGTTATAAACTGAACCACTAAATTAAACAATTGTACTCTAAATTATTTGTGGCTTTTACAGTGTTGTGGAACTGATGCCAAACAGGGAGCCCAGAGGGCTGGAGTCCCTTGGTAGTGCTTGCCCTGAAATCAAGGTAAGTGGGGTTGAGAGACCTTCAAGGAGAAAAATCAGAACTAAGCTGAATTTGATTCCTTCTTCTCAGGTTCTCCCTCCTCATGCCTGTATTTACACTGTCCTCCCTGTCCACAGGGGGAAGGTTTCTCTTCTGCTCACTCTTCCATTTTTTTGGATTTTTTTTCACACTCAGCTTTCTTGTGTAAATTCACCCACTGTTGCCTTTTGGAATGACCACATCAGTCATATCCTTATCTAAAACTGTGCCTGGCTTCTAGGATTACAGAAGCATGTAATCCTACCGTTATTCCATTCTGGTACACCTCTATCCAAGTTCAAGCCAAAATGACATTAATTTTATGCAGATTGGTACTTCAGGTGAGCCTCTGTTTCGGCTGGAGTGCTGACACACCTGTGAATACCCACCCCTTCCTCACAGAGTTGGAGGGATGCAGAGAGAGCAGAATCCAGAAGTTCATTTCCAAGTAATTTAAAGAGACAGAGCAGGTAGGAAGTAAATTTTTTTTGCCAGGGGATGCCCAGGGTCTGTTCCACACAATTCTATCTGTGCAGAGGAGCTACAGCCAAGCCTGGTTGAGTCCCTTAGCCACAAGTGGGGCTGAATGAAAGTGGGAAGCTCTGGGTGAGTAAAGGTGTGAGGAAATGCAAGTACAGGGCAGAAAGTAGAAGAGCACAAATGGGCAGGTGCTGCCAAACAGCCTGGAGCTGGAGCAGGTGTGCTGGGTCTGGTGAGAGTGTTAGAAGAAGGAGCTGCACAGGAGAGGGCTGAGGGTGACCTGTCCCTGCAAGGCTCCAAGTGAGGGGACTGGGGGGACATTGGGCCCTGGGCAAGCCCTGAGGAGGCCCTGAAGGAAAGGTGCTGGGGTGTGTTTTATCTTTGTTAAAACCTGCTTTGATTTTCACCTGTAGTAAATTAAACTTCTCTTCACCAAGTTTAGCTGGACTAGCCCACAGCTGCACCTAGCCTGCAAAATCCCTGAAGCTCTCTGGGCCCACAGGCCCTCCCATCCCACTTCCCTTCATCCTGCTGAGGCTGAATGGCAGGGATGGATGGATGGATGGATGGACGGATGGACGGATGGACGGATGGATGGATGGATGGATGGATGGATGGATGGATGGATGGATGGATGGATGGATGGATGGATGTTCTCTCACCCTCCACAACCTTAAAGCTGCAATCTGCTCGTGCTGGAGGCTTGTTCTTAGAACATGCACTGTGTGATGTTCTGCTCTGTTGCCTCTGACTGGGAAGAAATGGCATTGGTGGCCCAAGTGAGTGTCTTCACTCCTGTCTTCCCAAAGATTTGGGGCATGGCAGTTTGTGAATACCTTGCCTTGGGTGATGGTCTTTTCATGGCATATCACTTCCACATTAATTGTTTTTCTAGTTAGCCTTGGCACCACTCAGACTCAAGAGAGGATCAGAAGATAATTCTTATTTTCCACCAGAAGTGATGAAATAACAGACTGCAAACACTGCAGCTGAATCTGCAGAGAGGGGCTGGCAGCAGCAGTATCTCCCACAGAATTGCTGTTGTTGTTAACCTATTTAGGAAGTTGGATTTTATATCAGTCATAAATTAAACCATTTCCAGTAAACGATGCTTGATACTTCATAAATACTTCATCAATTAAATGCTCCTTCTGATGCCTGCAAACTCAGGTATTACAGATATTACATAATTAAAATCCTCATTTACGACCTTTGGAGCAGATAAGTCATATCCTCTTTCATCTGATGGATTTTATTATCATATCATTATATGTAAAATTACTGTGGGAAGATGTTTGCTTTACATGGTTCAAAGACATGCAGAGTTATTGACCAAGAGCTTCCATGAGCTCTGACAAGAAGCAACTTTAATGTGTCCTTTATTTTCCGAAATTGAGTGCAGTGTGTGCATGGGAGAGGCTTTTATGTGCAGAGCTGCTGCATGGCTGAAAAAAAGATGGAATGAAATAATGTTCAGATGTTGTGTGTGTTTGCATCAGAGTACTTGTAAGAACAGGTCAGGTTTTCTTTATTATCCTAAAGGCTACTGAGTTTTGTTTCCAGCACAATAAAAGGCTCAGTGCCTATGAGAAAATAGAGAGTTGTGGAGCTCAAGTCTACTCAGAGTGGCATCAGACCAGGACTTCTTGTGAAGTCATTAAAGATAAAAGGATGTGAGGAAAATCCTTCTGCTAAAAGCAAAGGCTCAAAATAGTTTTGAGAATATCAGGAGTTGAAGTGACTTTAAGAAAAAGAACACCGTTGTATAATTCCTGTGCACTGTACAGAGGTTCCTAGTTTTTATTTTACACTTTAAGAGAAGATGAGAGTTATTTGCACGTAACAATGCTCTGATTTGTCATTCAAAGCAGACTGAAGTCAGGCTACCATGAAACTAATTTACAACAGGCTACTTTTATGAACACTTCATGGACATAAGTAGTATTAAAGGCACCATCAAGTGTCACAAAAATTATGTAACAATGCACCTCTTGAACACAATTTTTATTTGCTGTGCTTTATAATCAGCCAAAAAATTGGGTGTTATTTTATTGCAGTGGTCCATTCATTTGTGTGGTATAATCTGCTTGCACAACCTGGAGAAATTAAAGTTATTAGAATGTCACACTTGGCTTTCTAGCAAAGACCAGCAGCCTGGGATTTGGGAGCTTCAGTGTGGAGGAGAAGAGGTTTGTTCCTTGCTGTGCCAGGTGTGTCACCACATGCTGCTCACGCATATTGAAGTGAGATTTCTGACACACCACAGCATGGTGTGAGGGAGGACTTTTGCAGGAGTTTCTTCTGAAAGTGCTCTTCTGAAACTGTGGACACCCACTGTAAGATGACAAGAAAATCCTGTTTTCTTTCCCATGTGTCTGCTACATAAGTGGTCCTGGCCCTTTCTGTGAGGCTCTCTCTTAATGTTTTCAGATCTGATTTTAGAATAGTATATACTTTTTTTTTCCTGAGCTGTCCCTTTAAAAAACACTATTCCCTGTGCAGTGACCTGAACAGTTGAATTTGTGTTTGCATCCACCAAATGAGGAACACATTACAGAGACTCTTAGAGCTGATGACGCACAGCCCCACTATCTTCAAATTCACTGGATATGAGCTGTCATTGTTCCATGGACTTAATAGTTTCATACATTTTAGAGACAGAATGGGCCATTATTGTCATTATTGCCACTCTTCTTATGTAAAATGAACCTTAGAATTTCGGCAGATGATTCCTGTGTCAAGCCTGATGACCTTTACTGGAACTGGAGCACATCTTACAGAAAAATACCTGTTTTTTACAAAGGATCAGGCAATGTGATATTCTCTATGTCCATTCCCCCTAGCTAGTGTTCTAATGGTTGATACTCTTTTCTGATGAAACATGTGCGTGATTAGCAGCTTAAATTTTCAACATCTGAAGCCACTGTTTTCCATGTGCTTTTGTCAACCAGATAATTATCCAAGGTTTTCCTACAAAGACAGCTAGGTCAGGGTATAGTCCCTTCTGGCATTGCACACATTTCATAACAGTTAAGAAGCTGACCTGTTGTGTCTTAAGAAATGCTAAATATACACAAAGAAGTAAAGCTTATGCCTGTTATGAAGGCAAGCCCCAAACTACACACCATTAACAGTGTAGGTGGAAACAAGACCCTGACATGTGGATTGTGTGGACTGATTTCAGCAGAGTGCATTTATCTGAGAGCCTCAAATTTTCACACTTCCCCTGACAGCTGATGTACTTTGGTGTTGATCCATGGCAGAGACACGTATCAGTCAGGTAACATAGCTCTTCACAAGCTGGTTCGACTGACAAGTCAAGCTCCAGCTGGTTTGATTTCAAACTGTCTTCACCCTGAATGGGCAATATTACCAAAATGGCTGTTGACTGCATGCTCTCTCTCTTTCTGTTTTGTAAATGTCTGCAAAAAACATCTTGAAGGACTTGGATTTAGGACTGGAGCCTGGGGCGTGGAATTAAAAGTGCTGAGGACAAGGCTTGTGGCAGAGGGCAGGTTTGTTTCCCAGGGTAGCTTTGTAAGCAGCAAATTTACTTGCTTGAGGAAGATGGAGCCCTGGGGACTGGATGGCTTGACAAAAGCTAGAGGAGAGTGAATTCATCAAGAAACTTGGGGATTTCCTCAGGCAGCTGACTGGTGGCTCCCAAGAACTCGTGGAGGCAGAAGGAGCTCTTTGTTTAAATAGAGGGTAGCAAATCCCAGAAAGGAAAGGAATGGAGGATGGGAGGTATGAAATGTAGAAGAGCTTGGAGATGGAGCAGCACAGACCAGTGTCTGGAGATATGTTAGCTTTTAATTTACTGTTTTATTTAAACAAACTTAAAAATGGATGTTGTTCCCAGCCACAGACAGGGAACACACAGCTGTGGTTGCATTTGTGAAGGTTGCCTGTAGCTCCCACATAAGATTCTGGTTTAATTATTCTTTATAATGAAAGCTGCTTAAGTTTTCCTTCTCATCTGGGTAGTTTTTAGTTCTATTTTGTTTTGAATTTATCAAGAAGTCAAGGGTGCCCATGGTAAAATTCTGCTTTAGTTGCTTGTGGGTAAATCCAGAGCAAAGTGAGTGATTAAAATGGAATTAGTGAGTACTTAGAGGAAAAAAAAGAAGCAGCCGTAATTTGTGTTTTGGAAATGTTTTTCTCTCTCATGGACTGTGCACGTGTGGAGCTGGCTGAACAGAGCACCACATGTCACACAGGTAACGCAACAGAGTTTACAGGGCTGTGGCAGGGGATGCTCCCTACAGGGGCAGCCTGATGATCTGTGTGGCAAAAAGGAGTCAGAAACAGTTTTCTCTCTTTTCTCTTTTTTTCATGCCACATCTCACACTAACAACTATTGACCCAGCACTGGGAGGTGGACAAATCTGATGTTCTGGGTATTATATCATGGAGACAAATAGTGGTTTGTTACTATCACTGTTAGAAGCACGAGTCTGCCATTAAAGTGTTTGTTAACTGTGGACATCATCAAGGCTTTTAAAAAGAGTCTATGTTTTTTCTTACAGAGTTTTCTGTTGGTAAATTTGTAGCACTTACTGTTCTACATTTGCTTAAAACTTTACCTTGAAGAAAAACGCAGTGTAAATTGCAGGAACTTTCCATGCATTTTGCTGCATATGTATTCTCATTAGTCTACTTGTAGTGATGCATTAAAAGCCTTATAAATACCCATCCTTTTTATAAAATAATTTCTTTTTTTGTAAATTGTGTTTCTGAAAACAATGTATTCTCTCTAATTTCTCCTACTTATAATTTTTTACTCATTTAGATGATATTTTATACACAAAAAACCAACAACTTTCATCTTTTGCCAGATACATTGTCTTTGCACTGCCCTAACACTTTCAAATACAGACAGCATGTTGACCATGTCACAGCACTTTATCACAACATGCTAATAGGTTTTGTTTCCTTGTTACCTTTGTCAGATTTTGGTTCACTTCTGCTCCATGTCCCAGTAGGAGCAAAAAACATGTTGTGCAGTCATTGTGCACTAGTGATACCCTTAAGAGCTTCGTTTTGTAACCATGTGGGTTACAGGAGGGTGACTCAGTGAAGGCAGTAGAATGTTTTGCCATAAAACCTTCAGATCTTTTTTTTTAATAAACCTGCTTTTCACACTCATTCATTTTATTCTTATTAGCACATGGACTGTTCTTCATCTCATAATTATCAGGCATCTTGAGAGCAAGGCAAAGTTTTTCCGTAATTTTGATTACTTTATCTAAATCAAGCATTGGTGGGGGACAGGGAACTTAGAACAGTCATTTCTAAGTGAGTGCTGAAAACCTGCTTTAGTCACTGGGATGTTTAAACTGCCTCATTTATTGCTTGAATCAATTGTTAAACTACCCACATTTAAACTTGTGATTGTATTTACAGTGAAAAACCTTGCAGCTGTGCCTACAGCTGTTTCTGATTAATTTGTTTTAGACATAATGAAAACCTCTGGATTTTATTCAAGAATGAAACAAACTAACTTCTGAAATATGAAACATTTTAGGATAGGGAACTTCTTCCTAGCCAGGTCAGACCATTTCCCTAGGTCTCATCCTAGTGAATCCAGTTTTGTACTCCTTCATGTACCCTGGACAGTTAGAATCTATCTGGGGGGTTTTGTCTGGTTTTAGAGTAAACAGAAAAGCCAGGTCATACATGTTTTTGCATGAGGAAAAGTCTTGCATATAAGTAGAATTATGTACCTGTATGAAAAAAAAAGTCTTCATGGATTGATTGCAGCTCTCAAAATTAGTGATGAAGACATATCTTATAGTTAGTGTCCTTAAGTGGATGGCTGCAGTCTTTTTCCTTATGAAAAATCACTGAGCAGCTGAGAAAATTATTACAATCTGATTATTATCAAACCCCTCCAGAATCCTGCAGATTTTTTAATATTCTGGCATTAGCCTTTTTTAGGTTTAATGAAAAATTTTTACTCCTCTAAGCCATGATAGCAAGAAATATGTCAGTGCTCTGCATTTCAAACATTTTAATAATCATTTTACATCAATGGTTGGAAAAGCATTTTTAAAATGAAGTTAGGATATCTGGTAGAGAGATGCTAGATTATTTTTAAAAGCTTAAATCTTGCTGGTGATACTGCTACAGTGACTATTTTAGCAGAATGTTAGCTGAAGTATTTTCATCCCTTCCTTCAGTATTTACTCATACATGACCAAAGGATTTGAACTATTAAATTTTCAGTATTAGATGGTCACATTGGACTCAATGGTTTTAAAAGGCTTTTCCAATCTCACTTGATTCTATGGGTCTGTAATTCTCTGTTTTGGCTGTGAATAAACTGAACACATATGACTCAACATCATGCTTCCAACTTCCCTTTGCTAATAAGATTAGTATCCATTGTAATGTTTTGTAGATTATCAAAGGACGGTAATTAATTTTAGCATGGGCAAGCTCAGTGTATTAAACGTCATGAAACAATGCACTAGAAAATAAATGTCTAGTTTGAAAATAATTAGCTCAACAGCAACCTTTAGCCCTATAGGAAAACTTACATTTTTTTTCCTACAATAATAAATTTTAATGTTTTCCCCTAAGAGATTTAAAAATATAAATCACTTTTCCCCCCTCTTTGGCACATATAGGATAATTTGCATTTATATTATTAAACAAAAATACAATAAAAAGTCAACAAACTATTTCTGATGAAAAGCAGACCTGCAATGTGCATGAGTCAGATAAATCTATAGAAGAAAAAGAACATTCTGGTCTTCTTGTAGATTCCCTGGCAATGGAGAAAACTACAGCAAAAAATGCTCTGTCCCATTCAAGAGAACCTATTCAGTTGACCTAGTTTCACTAAAGTTATTAAAGAGAACCCACCCCATAAACTACCCATCAATGCTTCCAATTTCACATTACCTGAGTATTTGCCACCCATGAAATAGGAAGCTTATTTTAAAACAGCAACATGACGTATTGTTGGAGCAAAATCCTAATTTGTGAGGTGGAATGTTACAAGCTTCCACCCTGGAGAGTAAAGATGTGCCCAGTCCCAGCATGCTCAATCCAGTGAGGGAAAAGTGAAGAAAGGCCAGAAAGAGAAGGTTTTAGACTTTTTCTTAGGAGGACAAATTAAGAAGCTGGATTCCCACTCAGAGTTAGCAGAGACAGTGAACTTCCCCCAAGGCATTTCAGAGAGGAACTCAGGTGCTGCCGTTTCCTGATCCTGCACATGGGAGGGTTGATTCAGTCCATGGACAACTGATAGGGCATTTAGGATGTGTAAACTGGGTTAAAGGACAGGGCAGTCACAGCACCAAATCTTCCTGCAGGACGGGCTTGAATCTCCGAGTCTCATCTGAAAGCACAGTGATTCACCCACCTGGTATGCAAGTGTGAAAATTCAATAGGTTGTTAAACACGCAGGCTTTTAAAATTATTTTTGCTGCCTTAGAAGTTGTGTTTCTTAGGTTCTGTTTACAGAATTTTCAGATTTCATGAGTCAGGAGGGAGGGAGAAAGGAAGTAAGGGAAAAAGGAGAGGGAAGGGTGAGACAGTGGTGAGAGTGGATGGGAAAAAGAAGATGAGTAGGAAAGGGGAGAGGGAAGAAAAGGGAGTGTAAGGCAGAGGAAATCAGTATAAAGTACAAAATCACCAGCTTTGAGCAGCTTATTATTGGCTTCCTGATAGCATTATTATTTTGTCAGAATTGGGTTATGACAGAGGTGCTGTAGCAGCAGCAGTGGTTTAGAGAAAACTGTGGCCAAGCTAATACTGTTGTTCTACTAATTCATTTTACTCCTAATTCATTGGTAGAATAGTCACTAAGGTTTAAATTAAGCACATAGGGTATAAGAGAAAACATTTTGTAGTGCAGGAGGTGCAACAGATGCAGATGAAAAAGAACTGTGAACTTGAAGCTCATTAATTATTTTGAGCAAAAATGAGACCTGATGTTGCTAATCTCTTGCAAAAATGGATTTTGAGTTGTTTGCTGCAATGTTTGAGCAAACCTACAACCTCTTTCTGATTCTGATAAATTAATTACTTATTGCCTTATAGGCAAGTCAGTGACAAATCTGGCATGTACAAAGTTCTCTTCCTTAAAGCGCTGAGATAATATGCCTGCTGTGGAGAAATGCTACATGTAAGCATCTTATTTAATGGGTTGCTGTTCTGTTCTTTGATTAGAAAACCAGTGTTTTGGGGAAAAAAGTAGACAGGCTTCAATGCATAAGAATTTTCTTGCACTCTGCAAGAATCAAAACCACAAGCAAGATGGAAGAGCCTTATTGAGTGGAAGTTTAAAATTCAATTATTTCAAGGGTCCATAAACACCTAATGGCCTTACCCAAGCATTGTTTGGAATGCCTGGCTCAGAACTGCTGTCATAGGAGTTAAAATGACATGCTTTGTTGTGATTCAAAGGGCTCAATATGCTGACAGTGTCTGATCAAAGTGAGGCAGCTCACAGGAAACAGTGAGATTCTCAGGAATACAGCAGGTCCTGTGAAGTTTCTTTAGTCAGTCATGGCAAGAAGGACGTGATGACGGTTTGCACTCCTCTTGTCTGCTGAATTCCTCTCTGTGCCCCTTCTTCCTGTGAGCATCAAGGTGTCATGATGACTATCAGTCTGCAAAACACACTTCATTTCAGAAAGGCACCTATAAAATTTATCTGTAGCTTCTAACTAGGATTTTAAACAGAATATGAGAGTAAAATAGAAGGTAAAAATAATTTCATATCTGTAAGCTCTGTTTGCACCAACGTTCCTCTTTTCCAAAGATAGTTAAGCACTTGGAGGGAAGGACAGGTTTTGAACACTGAGATGAGAAGCCTCTTTGAAAACACATCCTTCTGGATCACAGTAATGCTTCTGAACAAAGTGCATATTCAGAAGCTGACAGAAGACAGGTGCTGCTCTTTTCTGTGCTGTTCGGAAGGTTCACCCTTTTGAAATTGCTTACCTGTCTCCACTGACTGCCCAGAAAGCTGAATTTCCATTGCATGGTTTGCCTGCCAGATTGACTGGTTTTAGAAGCAGCCCTTTCATTATCAAATCTATTTGTCTTGAAAAATTTACTCTACTTATTACTGTCACCCTTTGATGAGTTGGAAACACCTCTTTACGCAGTGTCTCTCTTGACACCAAGTGTTTTGCCTCATCTGTTTCTCTTTAAGCTGTTTGCATTGATGTGTAAAAAAGAATACTTACCTTTTTCTGCTTTCCTAAATTACTTTCACTAAACCCCATGGGGTTTTAATGAAATCTGACCTCTTCTGCACATTTGTTGGTATTTTAAGAGATTGAGACTGTGTGTTCTAGTAACTGACAGTGAAAATACAGAGGGATAGAAGCATGTTTCTTTGTTGTTGCCCCATCTGTTTGGACTCAAGAACTGAGCAAGGAACAAATGAGAAGAAAATAGTCACTAATGTATCAATTATAGCTTGAAATTTTTATTGCCAGTAAAAAACTACTTAGATAAATAACCAGTTTAGGGGTTCTCAATGCCTCTGTGTTGGTAATGAAGTGGAAAACTGCATTGCTCCAGGACTTGCTTGGCTTCCATTTGGTAACTGCTATGTCATCTTGTTCAAGTCCAACACAGCAGTGGGTCCATGATATTGTTCTGATGTGTATTTTTACTATGCCGTAACATTAATTTTTTAATGGAGAAACTTAATGGAAGTTTCACATGACTGGCACATATTAATGGCATGTGGGGTATCACATAGCAGCAGTCATATTTGAGTCTCAGCTGCTCAGTTACAGTTGCTAAATCTGAAAATCAGAGTTTTGTGACTATGGTTTCACAAGCAAAATCAACTTTTTTGGGGGTGTGTACAGACATTTACTGGTGTGTATTTCTTCCTGTTTCTGCTTCCAGTAGTAGTTAAGTTTAGATCTCCCAATAATGAAATGGATGGGGACACATAAAAGGAGGGAGTAAGTTATTGCTAACTCTATTTCATAGGGGTGGGATTACCCAATGTTAAGAGGAGCTTATGTAGCATTAAGAAATACAATATTTTCTGTTGATAGTAAATTAAATTACTTCCTCCTTTGTAGTTTGCAAAAATATATTACATTCATTTACCAAGGAGGAGATAGAAGGATGGAAAAAGTTAAGGAAGAATTGTTGCCTCTTACTGAATTACATGGGTTTTGCGGAGAATTCCTCCTCTCACAGCTTTGTAAGGCTCTGTAAGAAAAACATACTCCCTGAACCTACAGATTTTATTAAAAAGACATTGAATCCTATTCCCACAGGTTACATTCTCAGCACACTACACATTGTTCTAAGCCAAGGCTTTAATTTAAAGCAAATATATATACACTTGTGTACTCACATGGCGAGGTTGTCACAATGAGCATTGCTTGCCAGAAAACAAAGTGCACAGGCTGAATGCTGAGTGAAATTCAGTAGAATTTTTCTGTTGGAGGTGAGGAGAAAGGAACCTTGCTGTAGTTCATAACTTGACTTTCTGATTAAGGTTAAGTTGTGCCATTTTCTCACCATTCTGCTGGTGAGCAACAGCCAGTGATCTGCCCCCAGGTCAGAAGTGGCTGAGGGCTCAGCTGCAGGGGAGGTGGAAAACCAGATACAATCCAAGCCTCCAGAGATTTTCCTGTGAAATCATGGGGAGATCCAGGCAGGTTAGCTTCCTGTACATGAGAGACATTTGGAAAAAAATGTTATTTGTAACGGCATATGAGGTGAGAAAATGCAGGGTCACTGCTTGATTTCTTAAGTGGGACATACTGAAATTGTTAGCTAACAGCTTCACTGATTGCACCTTGTCATGGCCAATAGGATGAAATCCTCAACTGCAGTATACCTGCCTGCCAGCCTTAGAGTCTTTGGACCTCTTAATTTCATGTATCTGAGAAGACCTGAGGTAAAATTGTTGTCCCTTTTTTCTTTCTGAGAGATGATCATGCTTGGATGGTAGACTGTACATTTATTTAGAGGCTGGAATAGAAAAGACTTCAGAAGATACATGAGTGAATTACACGTGCTGAAAAATATCCCATGGTAATAAATCTACATACAGCAAAAACCTTTGCTCTAACCATAATTTAAAAAATTATCAAACCCAATCCAGAGCAGATTTTATTTTATACTTTTGTTTAAAATATTGTGCAAACTACATTAGGATCTGTTAAATGTGAGTAGAAGTGCTGAGGCCCATCTCCTGAAATGTCAGTTTCTAAACGTTCTTTCTTTTCTTTTCAAGTGCCATTGCTAGAAATTATTTCAGGTTTGGGGATTTTTTCTCCTTGTGGCTAGAAGGCTGAACAATTGAAAGGAAATATGCAAGTAAGATTACCATAGAAAGTTTGATATGATCTGTCTTTACACAATCACTTGCAGTTTTAACTCTGTCTTGGATGCAAAATTATTAGGAGAGGAATGCATCTGGAAGCCACAAGTTTTTTGCCCAGTTTTAACTAGCTTAGTTGTTCTTGAAAGATCTGTGTCTGTTTTCTTTGCTTTCACAGATAATTTTAAATCAACTATATGGTATAATTGTATATAAGAATTGGAAGGATCACTTTCAAAGCATTTAGACAAGAGAGAAATTCAATCATTATTCCAGAGTCAAGATCTACTGGCAGAAGAAGATCACTGGGTCTTCTCTCCCATATGAGATTTATCAGAAAAATGGAATGACCACATCAGTCACATCCTTATCTAAAACTGTGCCTGGCTTCTAGGATTACAGAAACATATAATCCTATTCTTATTCCATTCTGGTACACCCCTATCCAAGTTCAAGACAAAGTGACATTAGTTTTATGCAGATTGGTACTTCTGTGATTTGCAGGTGAGCCTCTGCTTTAGCTGGAGTGCTGACACACCTGTGAATATCCACCCCTTCCTCACAGAGTTGGAGGGATGCAGAGAGAGCATTTTAAAGTCTTTAAATTAATAACATATAAATCTATTATCACTTAACTTTATAAAACTTAAGCTTAGATTTAACTTAAACATAACAGGGCCTAAACTTAGCAGAACTTAAAATAACATATTTTAACTGAGCAATACTTTAACTATACTTAAACTCAACCATATAGAAACTAGTCTTAATTAATCTGAAGAAGGATTTCTTCAGAATCCAGAGGTTCTTTTCTGAGTAATTTAAAGAGAGATAGCAGTTGGGAAATTATCTTTTTGCAGCCTCGAGGAACAAGAATTACTCTAGTGAAACCCTTGGGAGAATTGTGTGACTACTTAGCTGGATGACTGTCTTGAAGAAAAGTAAAAAGTATTCGTTTATTAAGCTGCATAAAATTGGTGTCGTCGTTTTAAAGTATACAATTTATCATATTTGATGAATTAATCATCTACAAGTACATCTTAAAATTGATATTTCAACATTGCCTGTTGAAATTTGGGCAATTTGTTCAAGAGTAACTCTGCTATATCTCTAAGTTTTTTCTCCCATTTTTCACGTCTGACCAGCAGACTGAAAATTATTTTCATGGCCTGACTAGGGGGGATTCAAAGTGTAAGCCAACATATGCCAACTGATCTGCTCCTTCAGCAAACAATTTCTAGTACATTATACATGATCAAGAGTGTGTTTAATGAAGTGCCTATGACAATAAGTGCAGTGTTAGCTCATGTTTTATGTAATAGTGGATTAAATATTTGGATGAGTTGAAGATAAACTTTTGGAAGCTGAAGATTATTTTAGGCATTGCATTTATAGGCATATTTTTGTAAAAGGAAAAGCCACTCAGTTCAATCAAAGTGTAACCCAAAATACATACAGTATAGTGAATTCTGCAATAAGGGATGACCCTTGTGTCCTCTGCTGTTTCCTAAAAATGGCAACATTTTGAATGGGAGAACCAAGTCAATGAGTTAAATAGTTTGCCAGCTACTTCTGCCTTCTGCAACCAAAAATATTCACAACAACTGAAAGGCGAGATGGAAATTGCACTGTAGAGATTGACAGGTATTCTTTTTGTGTTTGTGGGCTATAAATATATTTGCACTACTTCAGCTTCCCACCAGGGAATAAAGTTTCATCATATTGTTCAAGTCAATGAACATTGCACAAAGTGATGACTACATACTATGACATGGTGACTTATTTGTGTTTCTCTCAGCAGTATTTTTTATCACTCTGGTATTTTAGGATCATGTTTACTTGAAGCTGAAACTGCCATAAGACATAGAAGGTTCTGCAGTGTCCTCTGCCCCCTCCAAATGATCTCTATGGTACAAGAAAAGGATCCCAGACTGTCATTCTGAATTGGCCATTTGTCTATTATGATAGTAATCAAGAGATTGGGCATTGCTGAGAAGTCTTTCCTGCATTTATTTCCAAATCCAATGAAAAATTACTCTTTGGGGGTCTCTTTGTCAGAGAGAACATGACCAGTCTGGAAAAAACCTGATTTTCAGTCTCTGCACTAACTGGGATAACAGTTTCTGTGGTAGGTCTGCCATTGCCTGACTTTTTGATTAATGTTTCTCATAATTTCTCTGACACATGCTCCCTGTCACCATCAGTGTAGCTGACAGGACGCTGCTCTGCAGCCCCTGAAAGTCCAGCCAGAGAAGAACTGCGAGTAGTTTCCTACCAGGATGATGTGGCATAAATCAAAAAATAGGGGGAGAAGATGGGGCAAAGTCAGGAAAAGACAGCCCTTGGCTGTGTGAAAACTGAGGCTGCTCTTGTGATTTGTACCGGTGAAGTTTCAGCCTTGACTGGGAAAAGAGGGAGAGATCAATGTAATTGCCAGCATTTAATTAGTGAGCTGTGAGAAACGTTCATTAACTGCTCGGTGTTGCTTTGCAGAAACACACAGCTTCATGATGGCATGCCTCTGGTGCCTGTGCCATCCACTGGCTGTAGTAAGATTCAAATGAAAAAGAATTATTTTCCATTTATCAGAGTCCTGAGTGGGACTGAGCGACCTTTTCCCTCAGGCCTCGATGAGGGAAGCTGAAGCCAGAGCTCGGAGAGGGAGGTAGTGCCCTCTTCAGTGTCACACGATGGTTTTCATGCACAATTCACTGTCGTCATCTGAAGTCTATTGTATAATCATCAGATAATGTTTTTTTCTGAGCTAGAGAGAAGAGATGGGTATTGCAACAGCCTTCACACTCCCCAAGCATTACTTATCAAGCTTGCTGAGGAATTTAGAAACTTAATTAGTACTTATATGGAATAAATTGAGAGTTTCAACTGACTTCTTGGAAAATCAGATATTCAATTAGTACTTACACTGGGACAGCTATAGGATCTATGTTTCATGAAACCAGCATTTAAGGACATGAAATCCTGC
The DNA here is from genome assembly GCA_037834095.1 of Argya squamiceps. NCBI lineage: Eukaryota > Metazoa > Chordata > Aves > Passeriformes > Leiothrichidae > Argya > Argya squamiceps. Next base: position 11,794,297 of record JBBMKD010000115.1, read on the forward strand.
AGCTTGTCTGAGCCACTGGTCCTTTTCAGAAGAACCAGGGGCGTGCAGTTCATACCCATTGCTCCAGATTTTCAGAGCATCCTGATGCACTGGGAATCTGTCACCTGATTTGCTTCTCTGCCAGGGCAAACATCTGTGGGCCTGGTAAGTCAAAAGTGACAACAACAAGCAAAACACAGTCCCAAAAAACAGATGTCCCATACAGTATTTGCAACCTGTATCCCAATGCCCCATAAAGATTTTTAATTTGTAAATGAAACTCTACAGGAAACATTGGGTGGGGAAAACAGCCCTGTGTTACGAGTACTGTTTTTAGCACAAATCCTAAACACAGCCCAGTATTAGTTACTGTGAGGGAAATTCACTTCATTCCAGCTAAAATCAGCCCAGTAATGATTTGAAAACATATAAAGGCAGAGTACTCCCCTTTGATTTTCCCTACTAAATTACCCAGAAAGCATCTTTACTGATGCTGTGGTTTTTTTCCCCATATACGAAAGGATGCTGATACTCCCTGTGACAGTCTGCCCTTTTTCCTCAGGCTGGCTGTCCATGTAGTCTACCTTTCTGGCTTGTGCATCCATTAATGTAGGTGTTATACTGCTGTGCTTCCACATGTGTACCGACTGGAAAACATCCTGAGCCTCACCACCCATTGTACTTGGGGCACAAGTTGTGACAACCAATCCTGTTGTTAGCACCATCTAATAATTACCTCTTCCACTTTTAATCCGCACACACGTCTGTCTCATGGCTCTTTTAGCAATTGTTCGTATTTTCAGGCATTTTCACATTCAGGAAAGAAAACTTTCAGGACCTAACCTCTGTCTTTGTAGATTTTCACTCTATGGAATGACTCTGCTGCCTTGACTGCAGTGCTTTGTTCTGAAAATCTTACTTTGTGTCCCCTTTGCATTTTCTGGTGTGCAAATTTTTGATTACATTTTGTTCCTTAATATGATTTGCTCCCTTAGCAATACTTCCTGCATTTTACTGCTTAAGAAATGGTTTTGTGTAGTTGCCTGGGGGCTCAATGTGAATTATTGAAGGTCCAAGTTGCATCTGAGGTGAGACCTTGCTTATTGTGTACATAATATGAGGGGAGGGTTTTTGGCTCAAATCCAATGCTCAGAAGAGAAACCCCTGTTGTGATGCTGCTGACTCTTGCAATAGTTTCCGTAATAGCAGAGGGTTAGCATGTCTCTGCTAATAAAGCTTGTGGGATGTACAGAGCCGGGCTTTTAAAAACAAGTCATTCCAGAAGAAATGTCTCTAGTTACTGGTTTGTCATAACGTCCTCAGAATCATTTGCTTGGTTTTTTAGCTTTCAGTTTGATAACCTTCCCCAGGGTCTCTCTGACCTGGTTTCAGTTACCCTAAAACTGTTCAATTTTACTGGCTGATTTTTTTTTACTTTCACATCTTTCATGTTTTCTTCAAACTGCATTAGTAAAAACCATTTAGTTAAAAAAAACCTAAACCAAACAAAAATAAATAAAAGCCCACAAAAATGAACAAACAGAAAAACCCAAAAAACAAAACCAACAAACAAAAAAGAAACACCAAAAAACCAAACATGCCCCCCACAACCCAACAAAAAAGATTAGGAAGAAAGCTCATTAGTAAAAACCAATTAGTAAGAATCACATTTGAATCAGGTTTGCTTTTTTTTCCTCTCTTTTATCTGCATTGGTTATTTTCCTAATATCTTGATATTACTTCAGCCTTTTTTCCCTGATTACACCAACATTTCTCCACTTCAGCACAGGTGAACTCTGACTTCTCCAGCTTTTCCTTATTGAAAAGGCTTCCTAATTTTGACTGAATGCTACTGAATATGGGTAGAATGCCTGGTGTTGCTACATGAATGCTTTTTAGCTCGCTCCTAGTATTTGCAAATAATCAGATGGCTCTTGGCAATTTTTTTCATAAAGAACTTGCAGCAGATTGATCTGTTTTCTGCAGGCTGATCACTGAGCCTGCTTCTTTACAATCCAGTGTCCCCTGGATAATTTGTGAATTGTCATGCTCTGAGGTCAAGGTCAGTTTAAAAATTTTCATTCTTTTTTGGGTGCCTCACAGGAAAACCTTTACAGCTATGTCAGCTATGTGACCATACTTTGCATAGATTAGTTTGTAGGGCCAGACAGTCCTTTATGTCTGCAGAATCACCCCAGGTTTTCACTGAATGACTTTGGTGCAACTGCATAAATCAGTAATTGTCTATAAAGCTACAATCTTAAGTGTGCAGAACAGCCCTTTGAAAAGTGTGGTGTGGATAAAATGTTAAAATTAATTAAAACATGTCCCTTTTCCTCTCTCCAGTCACTTTGGTCAATCAGACCCTTGCTCCGTGCTGGTACAAACCTGAAAATATCTGAAAAGAAGTCCAAGGATCAGCTACAAAGATCGCCAAAAGTAATGGAAAAAGCTCTCATGATTTAAAATGTACAGACTTTGGAGTATGCACTGCAATTTTATTCAGGTTTGAATGGAGCTGATTGTGAGGAATTAATGATGGCCTCAATTCCTCGATGCACTGCCACAGGGCACACAAGTAATTGGTAGCTGATGGTAGTGGTATAAATGCTTCAGTTCAAGTAATGCAAGAGAAGTTATTACAGAGGGACATATTTAAGTTCACAGTGAAATTTGTTAATGTCTTTGTCTGACAAGGATTATTTTTCTTATGTTATGTGAAGTGCAAACATAAAAACTGGAGAGCAGTGTTAAGATTGGCATGCTGAATGATCAAAATCTTCAGTTCCTACAGTTTAAATTCTTACTGCACTGTCATAGTTTGAAAGACAGGTGTCTGTTATGGAAGGCAGAAGCTCCTTTGGAATGCAGAATGTAAAACCCCCTCCCTCTGAATTATTATAATTTTGAAATTAAGCGGCTGTCAGGCGAAGATTTGAGGGTAGGAATAACAGTTTTTTACTAGTATGCATAACAAGGCAAACAAACAATAACTATGGCATTAAAAACAAAACAGAAACCAGGAATCTCATGACAGCCTTCACAGCCGAGATGGGAAGGGATGGAGGAGAGGCTTTGCTTCACAAAACCCTGGGGCAGTCTGATCCCTGCGCCTCTGCAGGGCTCTGGGGAGCACCAAGCTGGAACAGCAGGAATGAGCAGAAATCCTGGGCTGGTGGATGAGATGTAGCAGAAGCTCCCTGGTGGTAGCTGGAGCTGTGGGGATGTCCCGGCAGGGCAGGAGGTGTGGGGCTACAATACAGAAATACCCAGGGCAGGGCCGGAGAAGCGGCAGGGGTGGGACAGCGGCGGCCCGGTGCCCAGCAGGGCAGGAAAAGGCGAGCTCAGGATTCCCAGGCACACGAGCAGATCGTGGTTTGTCCGTAGGACTGGACTCCGGGGCGACAGTGAATTTTCCCCGCAATAAGCAACAGCTTGACCCTCTTCCTTCTAATGCTGAGTGTGAGAGCAGCTGCCCCCAGCCCTGTCCTTTCTCCTGCCTCAAAATCTCACAGTATGTCTCCCCTCGGAGAGAAACTCCCAGAGACAAAAGAAGTTTAGCCAGGGGCTACCCTCCTCTCTTCCTTTGTTTTGCTTAAGTACCCATAAGTACCCAGTAGTTAGTTTCCTAGCAACTTCTGGAAAAAATTCTGTGAGTAAAAAGGGAAGAAATCTAACTCCCATCATGCACTTACATCATTGACTCAGATAGTGTTTAATATTTTTTTTGATATTTGATTTAGTGATAAATAATCACTCTTAAAAAGCAATTTGAAGTTAACAGCCTGATTTCAAAAACATTTTTTATCTTTATTACTTTCTCTTTCAAGGTGTTTTGGCACTCATAAGCAAAGTAGCTGGGGATTTAGGGTTCATTGATAAAACAAATTCAGGCAATATGATACTCCGGACAACTGGATGACAAAAACAAAATAGTTATGTATCTTGTGAGCAGTAAGAAGGACAGACCAACTTAGCAATAAAGGTTTTAACTCACATCAGAAAGTTGAATGCATTTTGTTTGCACCATAAAATATTACCTTAAAATACAGAAATTGATAAAGAGGGAAAGCAAGTGTCAATTTTTTCTGACTACATAGTTCCAGATCCCTCAGAATGCCTGACAAATTTAAACAGAGAGCAGGCACTGGAAATACACTGGGATTTGAAATTTTGTTTGAAGTATGAAAGTTCCTGTTATAAATGAGTATTAGCCAATCAGATAAAAAAAGAACAAAGTTTTATTTTTCCATTTCCAAATATCTATCTGAGACAGCCACAAGCAACATTTGATCCAATGCTGGGTGAAACAGGCGGCTGACAGCAAGGGTGTGATCCTGCCCTGTCCACACTTGCTGGATTTTGAGTCTCATTTTTATACTGTTTTCTGTGCCCAGCAGTGAGTTCATTGTGTTTCTGTTCAGTCTTCACATTCAAACACAGTCTTTCACTTGGTGTCGAATCTTGAACAGATTTCCTGGCACTGGGACATGTCTGAAAGGATTTTCCTGGAACCTCTTTTTGGGATGGTGATTTTTCACATCTCCGGGTCCTCCCTCAAGATTGCCATCAGCCACAGGTGCATGGAGTCTGATTTGATCAACGAGTCACGTCCTGGCAAGCCAACCCTTTTCTCTTGTAAATTTAAGTTTCAATCTGTTACTTCACAGTTGCAAAGTAAGTCCTGGTATTTGGAAACGCCTTTGCCATTCTGGGAACCAGGGCTTACTTTTTCAGTTTCAGAGTTACAAAGTACAATATTTCTAATACATTGTTTTATTCACTACATCTATCACATTTCTTATATTTTAATATACGAATTTATCCATCACATCCATTACAGTTCCCCTCTTCTGGTAGGTCTCCAGAGGATTTTGTGTATTTTATGTTTGTCATAAATACACATGGAATAATCCTTAACAAACCACAGTAGAAACTGCTGCCTTTTCCATGGTCCTCTAAATGGCATTTCTAAAGATCACTCAAAGTGCCACAGCAGTCGTCTCTGCTGAGATGAGACAACCATTCCTCCAGGGCTGGAAATGCTCAAGACAATGCAGCAGGCCCTTCTCTTGCTGTGAAAATTTATGATTTTCATTGTAATAATGTTTAGGAGCCACGGAGAGCAAATGGTCTTCTTCCAGTTGCGCTTGCTTCTCTGTTCTATTCCCATGTGTTACTTTGTCATGCTCCTTCATGACTTTTTTTACAGGTTTTCAGCTGCTTAGCTGATCTAGAGACCTTTCCAGAGCATCCTTGCTCTAGGATGCCCAGTTTTAGGATTTGTTTTGCAAAAGTGTTCTCTCTACATTTGATCTGACCAGGTTATGTGAAGACATCTTGAAGAAGTCTTTGTTAGATGTGACTCAGAGCATGCAATTTTAGGTAATTTTAAACAAGGCTTTAAACAATGTGTCTGAAGAGCTTTTCTACACATTATTAACTATATCCTTATGTTGTCTCAGTCTCCAGCCAGCCCTGAGGCTGGTGATGAGGTACTGCAGAAATACACTGCAAGAATGCTGCCTGGAAAGGAGATCTGACAGCTTGGACACACTGAATACTGATAATGGTTAGATGGGGAGCAGAGAAAGAGAATTCAATGAGTTCCATTTACACCAGGAATTAGATGAAAATAAAATCCTGATCTATCAGGAACTCTTTGCCCTTTTCACAATTTCATTTCTCCACTTGTTAGGACTAAAAGGGGGAAAAAAGAAAAGTCTGTTCTCCAGCTCTTCAATGGGATATTTAAAACCTTGCCATTTTTACAGCTGAATAAGAACACGTATATGGTTTTCAGAATTAAGTTAAAGGCATTTAATTCCACAATTTTGCAAAATACTCAACCTCTTCAGGGTTTGTTTTAGAGACAGTCTTTAAAATTGTGGGGTTCTGGCTTGTTGCTTTTCCCTATGCTTAAACATAAGATGTAAAACTGGCTGGAAATTCTGAACAAAAAGCTCTTCTTTTCTGTCTGTTAATTGTTTCTTGTGAGACTTTTATGAAGGACAAGTAATTGAGAGGATCCACCTCTTCTTTTGAAACTCTGTCAAGTGGAAGCATCCCATACATACAAAAAACTACTTACTTTAACTGTTCTTTTGAGTTTTGCAAAGGACTTGCCTGTTGCCATGGAAACTTCTGAACATGCAGAGATTGAGCAGTCCCTATCCAGAAGACATGTGTCCAATAGTAGTTATATTTTTTGTTTAAAAAACAAATGATAAATAATTCAAAGGTGACAAATCACGGCCTCCAGCTAGTGATCCATCTAAGGTTAATTGGGGACATAGAAGAAAGGAATTTCTTCATCTTCCTATGGTAATTCCCGAGTTTTTCTCGTTCTTCCTTTGGGCTATTCTGATTTCATGAATGGAACATGTAGATACCAGAACTGACTCCTCTTAAGTGATATTTCCTACTTTCAGCTTTCACTCAGAAACAAAATAACTTCTGTTTAGCTCTGTCTAGTGTTCTTTGGCTACCAGGACATAAAACATCATAGAAAGAGCCAAAGTTTCAGGCAGCTGTGCTCTGCTAATATGTCTCTGTTTCCAAAATGTTAGTTTAGGTGAAAAATCCTCGATGCTTTCCTGAAATTCAGGCTTCATCAATCATAGCCTACATCTGGGCTCTTGCCAGACTAGACCAGAAGCTGCTGAGAACAGAGCAATTGAGAATGCAGCTATGGTGCCTGAACACCTCTTTGATTCACAAGCCAAAAAGTCCCTTCCCTGAGAAGCTCCACAGCTTCTTGGACAGTCCAGGCAGCAGGAGGAATGGAGAGACAGGTCAGCTTGTCAGGAGTCAGTCTTGTAAAGCCCTTACTAGTTTATCCACAGATATTTAGCACATTGATGCTTCTGTTTGAAAACAAAACCCCTGTAATGCAGTACTGGAAGTCTCAGCTTTGATTTGGGCTACATGGAAAATTTTGATCTTTAAAAAGGGCTGACTTGACTGGTTGTCACATGGCTGTTTGTGGCCCTCAGACACTGATTGTTTGGTGAATTATTTGGAAAAGAGCTGAGAGGATCTGCAGGTTGTCAACTCAGTATTAATAATGTATAATATACAAATAATATAAAAATATAATTATAATTTTCTTCTGGACTAAAGGAATGGGTTAGCACAGAGCTCACAAAGCCATAGAGAAAAGATGCTCTTTCAAAGAGCAATAAACCAGATTTTTATGAGTCCTAAAATCAAGAAAATAAAAAATCCAGTTCCTCTTTTTAAAAGCTGTTAGCAACTAGTAGTGGTAACAAAAAAGTAAAGAGCATGGAAAACACTAGAAGACAATTTTGAAGAACACAACGCATTTGTCTGCAGAATCAAGTAAATCCAAGTGTGAAATTTATCAAACACAAAGGCTCAACGGGGAGAATGTAAACCCTATCCTTAAGTTATTGAAGTTTAATCAACTATATCCATAAAAGACAAAGTGAACTAGCAGAGCAAGGGAGAGGAGTCTATTTTGTAACAAACTGAAACAGTATAATATGAAGAAAACAAAGTGTATGTTTGCAGTGTATAATTTACATTTTTTGAAATAAACGTTTTAGTTGAACCTGTTCAGAACACTCAGAATTCAGTGAATAAGTCCATTAAAACTAAAGTCATAACAAATTAAAGATTTGAAGGATAATTAGACTAAATCCATTTAGAAATGCTTAGCAGTTTAAAGATTTCTATAAAGGTAGCTCATTTATGGGTGCAACAAAACCTTTTGGAATCATACTTCTTTTTCCTGATGTATTTACCCATTGTCAATTGATTCTGTGCAATCATTGTTTTGGATTGTTAAATTCACTGTAGTCCTAAGTTGTGGTTGTGAGGTTTAAGATTTGGGCAAAGAAAGAACACTTGAATACCTGGGAGCATAAATTTAGCCAGCAGGGTAATACCCAAAGTTTGCATTTGAAAATGAGTATTTCACAACCTACTCAACTAACCATGGACCACATAGTTTTATTGCACTAAAGAGAAATCAGAAAAACGTATTCTTCTTCATTCTAGATGCTTTGAGTTCTGTATTATCACTGAGTGTCATTGTTTTCATTTGGACGAGTAAACTGAACTTTGGAAAATGAAGTCTGAAAGAAGTGTAACAACATATGCATCATCATTGCTCTCATAAAACCAGTAGATGCCAAGATCTTCTCAGGTCTGGGTACCTGGAGGAATTGGATTCAGATGTCAAAAAATAGCAGTGATAGGACTTCATGTTAGAGACAGTTGTGAGATAGATCTGTCTAGAACTGACGCAAAAGACCAAAAAAACTCTGTATGAGGTGTGACTTCCACTTTGCTTTGTGAAAAATGGCAGATTATTTAATGATGAAATCACCACAAAACTGAAAGCAATTTCCATCTCAGTTTCGCACTCTGTCTTTAGAAGAGTCTCAAATTTGGGAGTGGGAGCTGCAGTGAACCTTGAGCAGTTCGTAATAGTTCAAAGGAGATGGATTTCCCTTCCTTTATGAAGCCTGACTGTATGTTTGTGGTTTCCTGACAGTGTTCTGCTTTATTTATGTGACCAGCTGGTTCCCAGAGTGATGACAACCTTTTCTCTCATGTGATTGCCTTGTTTTGCAAAGTGGTGCTTTTGTCCTGGTCGGGCTGTGCTGCTGCAACCTGAGAGAAGGAAAAACTGTATTCCCTTTGTAAATGGTTCTGCTTTTCCCTGCCTCCAGAAACAGGCAGAGCCCACACTGAAATATGCAGATTGTACATATACCTTCTGTCTCATGTAGAAAGGAAAGTCGAAGAGTTCAGGAGGCAAAAAAGCTACTCCCTGAGAAAACTACAGAGCAGAATTGAAGCAGACATAGTGGGTCCAGAGGCAGCAAGAACTTCCTCTTCCTAGTTGTGCATTTTTTGTCTGTCCAAATACCGGAAAGAATTTAATCATATACTTTCACAGATAATATTTTTTAGAGTATGAAATTTGGCAGAACATATCCCCCCAGCCCACTACTTCAGATGGACCTCAGAGATCAAAGGGGCTGAGTGTGGCTGGGCTCCATTTCTGATTAGAACCAATTCAGTGCTGTAACTCTGGTCATGTTCAATATGGTGTTTCATGAACAGTGTGATTTGTTGATTGCTGTGACAGAATATGGGTCAGAAATTGCCATGGCACTGGTATCAGAAAGAGTAAGTCAGTGGTCACACCACAGAATGAAGCTTATTCCGTAGGCTTATATGGGGGAGGAGATCGGCACAGCCCTTGAAAGACCCCAAAATAGAAAGGTGGAGTCTCCTCTGACCTCCTTTCCCTCTTAAGTCATATGTCTATTGTTTATTTTGAGAGTGGGAAAAAGGTAAAGTTCTAACTAATGTAACTTCATGACCAGGTGGAGTTTGAGGGACTTTATTCACACATGTAATGAATATGCAGGTTTTACTTTGTTGGCATATGAGGGAGTGTGAAAAGTCATACATATTTTTGAGTTAATGAAGCGAAGTGCAACTTTTGGTCACTGTACCCTTCCTTGGCTTAGCTCCCACCGGCAGCATTGTTTTAAGCAGAGCATGACCACAACCCCTCTGTGCCACTCCATCCCTTGTTTTCTGCCTCTCTCAGAGCACCACACCAAGCTCCCTCAGCGTCCCTGCTCCCGGGACTGCAGACTACTTGTTTCTGGTGAATTACTTCCCCTACAGACACTTCTTGCTGAGCTTTGTCATTCAGTATTTTTTTCAGTATTCTCTAAACAATATTCCTGTTGTGAATTTCAGCACGAACTTCAGAGTCCTTAGGTTTGGCACAACTGCCTGCGTAGTTGCTGAAGGATTTTTTTTTTAGATTTCCCCTGTTCGTTTCTGAGCTCATAAGATTCAATCATCTGTTGCCTTTAGAAACCGTTGGGAAGTTTTTGTATTATGTATCAAGGCCCTCACTGGAACTCAGTGTACCAGGTTGTCTTCAGAAGAATGTCATCAGAAGTACATACAGTCATGGCAAACACAGTACTTATTCCTTTTTCTGTATGTTGAGTAAGCAAAGCATGGCCTGGGAACTATAATTTACGTGGGTTTTAAAGGCATGAAAACCATTTTATTATCAGGTCCGCAGCTGGCTCCTTCTTTTGCAAACCAGTTGCAGTGTGTAAGCCACTCCTGTACTTCCTAATTTTAGGCACCAAGATATGATCATCCACACATGAAGATCTTGGGATCCAAATAGCTGTGGTGTTGGAGTTCAACACATTGGAGAACAGGTATTTAGCAAAATTCCCCCCAGCCTCAGCTTTGCATAAAGACTTTCTAGGTACTTGATTCAAATATGTTCTGTAAAAACCTTCATCCTTTATCTCTTCATCCCTCCATCAGTCTGACTTCTGCTGTGTTGCCATATGCTGAATACTCCTTTGTGCAACATGATTTTGCTGTAATTCTGGGTACTCCACAGGAACTATCTAGAACTCCTGTGAATTTTTGCCCTTTTTGGTAATTTTCTTAAAGGTGAAAATCCCCTTTTGTTATCTTTGTCTCTTCTAAGTCTCCTTCTGTCTAATTCTGCTATCCCATTATTTCTATAGGATGTTTTGGTAAAACCAATATGAAATATGTGAAACCTAGTAATTCTGAATTAGATTTTTTTTGGCTTTGATGTTATTGTTGTTCTGTTCTTTTTTTTTTCTTTTCTCCTTTTTTTCCGCCTCAAAAGAAAGCCCTAAATTACTGAAGTAAAAAGCTTGTTCCAGAAATGGAGGAACTGTGGAATTTTAGAAGTTTTAAAATTAATGACTAATCATATGGTCTAGAATGTTTCCTTTTCCAGACAGAGTAAGTTTTTTGAGACAAGCATGAGAAGATTGTGAGAAAAAGCACTGCTATGCTTGTAAAGAATTTTGGGATGCAGAAATGTGTCTTTTGCTATGCTGCTATACAAGTTACTTTAAAAGTGAACTTGAAACTGCTCATGCTGTGCCTGATGACTCTAGTGCTTCACATTCTGTCGAGGTTTGACAAAATTCCTGTTAACCTATAACAAACACAGTTCTATTGTTAAGTCTGAGTAAAACTGCATGCAAACAGATTAATTAAAGGCATAATGGGAAAAAAAATCACACAACCAATTTTTCTAAAATTCACAGGCTGGGAATTTTTTGGCTTCATCCAAATCTCTAAGTTAAGTGTTTTAATGAACTGTATCAATATGTTTAACAGCACATTGTAGGTCAAGATGTGCTGAGCAGCAGCTGTGAGAATATAAAGATCTTCACTTTTATCAGGGACAGAGAGACTGGGGAAAGTGCTAACGATAAAGACAGTACTTTGCTAAAATTTGATTGCTGAGGTTTCCCCCCCACTCCCCCATTATTCTTCTGAGTGGGACAATCACGTGGTGGCAGATGCCCAGGTATGTCAAACTAGAGCCAAGCTAGAGCAAATAATCCTTGCGAATCTTTTGTAACAAAGAAAATAAGTTCTTAATGAAATATCATCCAAGTGTTTTTCCTCCTAAAATGTTCTGAAAATACTGATTGGCTTTGATTGGTAAATTTAGAATTCCTATGCATCATTCTTTCCTCACTTAATAACTGCTATCTAATAATTTTCACCTAAATTCTCCTACCAGGCAGTTCTAAGCAGTGCCACCCTTTCCCCTGATAGTAGTTACTACTGTATTTGATGTCTGAAAATGCCACCTCTGCCCCAGTGCAGTTCTCTGTGTTCCAACATGCATATGCACCAGCAGAATCCGCCACACTTTTACTTTTCTTTTATTATCCGTTCTGCAAAACGCTCAGCTGCTGACTGTTCCAAGGAACAGCAGCAACAGTGGGGCAGGACTACTCTGAAATGGTCCTAATTACTCTAAAATGGCTCGGCCAGGTGAGTCAGAGCTGGCAAAGTGCCTTGTATCAAAGGAATTAACTTTTCCTAATGGCTGAAGAGTGAGTAGGTCTGCTTGCTGTTCACTTCTCTGAACCTCCTGGTTAGAAACTGCATTATTCCAATTTTTTTTACTCACTTTTAGCACAGAATTATTGCAAACACTCAACTCTTGTTTTGAGGAGTTGCTTTTTGCTCCTCTTAAGCTGCTGGTGCTTAATAGCATCTCTGGAGTTTGTCCTAAGGGTGTGCTGGACTGTTTCAGATATCTCTTTAGTGATCCTCTGCTTCCTCCTAGCTACCCAGTGCACTATGAAGTCCATTAATTTCCAGGTTAAGGAAAGGGACATAGGAAAAGAACACTAAACAGATGTGAGTCACAGGACATAAAAGATGACGTTTTTCAGGACAGGGCCACTGCTCCTTTTACAGCTAAAATTATTGTATTTCCATAGAAGCATAATGTCCTTCAACACACCCAGAGCTCATAACTCTCATAAGAATAAAAGTAACACAAAGCCAGGAAATCAAAACAAATGTGATAGTGCACAGGTGCTATTTAGTAAGAAAAAAAAGAGAAGTAGAAATGGAAGATAACAAGGAGATATTATCTCTAAGACTGCTTAGCTTCTGGCTAGCTGAATTTGAACCCTTTGGAAGGTGACCATTAGTGTACCACATCAGTGATATTTTGCCACCTTTTCTGAAGGAATGACCCTTCTGTAAAGGAAAATCAGATATGGTGACAAAAGGACCATGAAATACTACACGTGGAGTAGATGTTGCATTCAGTGTGCTCAGATGTGAAATGTTGGTGGGGATTACCTCAAATCTATTGTCCTCACAGAGTGATTCATAAGAGGTTTAGCAGCAAAGACACTTCATAAGTAAAAATCTAGGAGTTACTAAAAGGAGAGATTTCAATTTGTTGGGTGAGAGTTAATTAACCAAACACAGAAATTGACACCTGTGTTAAAAAAATTAACTTCCTGAAGGAAGTGAAACTACTTCAGCAGAAAGGAAAAGACAGACCATTTCATGGACATGAAGGAATGGCCAAGGTTTGTAAAGAAAGATTTAGTCTGTCTCAGCCCTACAGTCTTCAGAAAGCCAGGTTGTTGGTACAAACCAGAATGTACCATAAGAAAAATACTTGTACTCCTTAAAAGAGTAAGCAGAGATTCTCTAGCAAAGTGTTAGGAAAAGTGATGCGTCAGTGGGGGAGCAATATCACTTTTAACTGAATTTAGCCGTAAGTAGTTTAAAAGTGCTTTTCCCTTCATTCTTCACTTAATTCTCTGTAGCTGCTTCTATACTGAATGCAATGAATGATTTTACTTGCATTTTTCCTCAATGTGGCTTGAGCTAAGAATGATTTCCCAGTAAACTGGCTAGCAGAAGATTCTTCACACAGGAGCACAGTGAACTTAATCAACCAGGGTGGTGGGACTCTACCTCTCTCCCTCCATATCACACAGAGTATCCCAGGTTACCACGGTATGTCCCAACAGGAGTTATTTAGCAACTACAGCAGAGGCCTGAATGCTATGAGAGTAAACAACATCTTCTGATGAATGAGGGTATCCAGGAAAGCTTACTGGTACTTAGAAAATCACCTGATAGCATTAATTTTTGCAAAGATTTTTCCACAGTGACATTAAAATCTTATATAACAAGACTGAGAGAAGGGGAATTTATGTTTCCTATTCTGACTTTGGCCCTTTTTTTTAAAAGGAACTCAGATGCTGCATAGAGCAGTCCTGCCTTGAGGAGACAGAGAGTTTGTGTTGCACGAAGGAGAGACTAATAGAATTGACACAGTTCTCTGGTAAGGTCAGGGGGCTGATGGGCTTCCCAGGGCATGGGTTTCCTTTAGAGCTTCTTTTTTTTTCTGCGTTGAAATATTTAGAGAGTTTGGATAAATGGTGCTTACACTTATAACTTTTCTAGTAATAAACAGAGTTTATAGTCTGTGATCTACAGCAGTCAATTGATGACTGCTGTTACAGCAGGATACAAAAATTAAATCCACAATAGTTCAATAGGTGTCTGCCTTGCAAACATTCTGGGTAGAGGGGAAAGCCTCAAGGATTGACATATGTGCCCTCACACAGTTGTAAGGGCAAATTTAAGGGCAGATGCCATACTAGTGGAGTGAAATCTGATGGAAAATGCAAGTGTAAATAGTTCTTTGAAACCTAATTATGATTCAGCAAATATTCATACTGGTTACAGTAGCTTAAAAGTCTTTAGATTTAATCAGCAGACCTCAATTCAAAGCCTATTCCTTCTATACCTTAGAAGCTATTAAAAGCAGAGCAAGGACAGTTCTTTTTTTTTGATTACAGAACTCCAGTCAAAAGGACATCAAGATGTTTGTGAGAAATGAGTATAAATTATGTAGGAACACAAATGAATGATGTGTTATGAAGTGGTAGTAATGTAGTGATGAAGTATGTAAAGAAATCACATTTTTTAACATGTTTGATGGACGCTTACACTGCCATCTTAAAGGACTGCAGTACCAGAAGGAGCTGAGTGATCAAGGAGGCATGTGGTACATGAGACAGCGAGCCAAACTTACTGACACATGTTCCCTGCTCACTTCTCCCCCCTACCTATAGAAACTGAGAGCATCTCACCTCTGGATTGTCACTAAACCATTAATTTGACTATCCATATTAGCTGCAGAATAGCCAGATTTCAATTCCTCTGTACAAGCAGACTTGAAATTGAATCCTTACTGTTCTTTCTTTTACCATAGACCCACACTGTGTGTCAGGCAGGTCAGTAATCTGTAGCACAAATCTTATAAATAAGTTTAAAAATTCTCATTTTTTGTTCAGGTTGTATAAGATTTGGGGTTTGCTTCCTCCAGAAAGAAAATCATCCATGTCATGTTGGACATGACTATAATGAAAATATCATTACAGTTGTATTATGTGTGGTTCCCCTGCAGGTATTTTTTAGGTTCACCACAGCTGGTTTGATTTTCTTAAGACTTCCACCAGAAGAATTCACAACTCTCATATTATTTGTGTCTGTTTGGAGTCCAAAGTTTACCTCAACCAGAGAATGTTGTTTCCTTGAGTCAAAATGAAGGCTTAGATTTAGATCTCCTCTCTCAGTGAGCCAATTTGTCCTTTATTTCAGCTTCATATTCCTCCTGCATTACTAAGTTTTTAAAACACAGGTATGAATATAAGCAGCACAGACTAACGTAACAGAACAAAATTCTATTACAGTAATAGAATCTCTTTAAATCGGTGTTTTATTCAGTGAAAGGAATCTGTGACACCATCTATTGATACCTAAAGGGGAACACTTCAAAGAAGTCTTCAGTGCATTAATACTGTTTCAGTGCTAGTATGCAAAGGGAAAAAAAAAAAAGAAGGAAAAATATTTCATCTCTTTAAGGAAAAAACCCAACAAACCTCCCCCCGAAACTCAGCAAAATATATTCCCTTCCTGTTATCTTTACTGTTAAAAGATGCACACTTCTGGGTGAAAGAGAATTGTTTCACCCTCAGGTACAATCATTGTTTCTCCTAGATCTAATTTATTTGCATCATAGATATAAAAATGTTTTAAATTCAAATGTTTGCAATTAGTGATTTAAAATATAGACTTGGATTTTCAGGGTTTTATATTTTTAGGTTTTTGAATACCTGAGAAATACTACTTTATAATCCTTTAACACTGTGGAAAACAATGAATTTTAGCATAAACACTGACTTATTTTCCATTCAAACAGCCGGCATACCAACAAGAGAAAAATTTAGCCTGAAGCTGTCCTGATTTTGTACACAGAATAAGTATTAGAGCTGTGGGTTAGAAACCTACTTATTGTTCTCAATGGTCATGTTTTCATTTTAAAAGGGACCTATACATTTCAAATGTATTCAAATGCTATGTTTCAGGTTTATATTACTATTAAATAATCTGCTGAGTACACTACAAACATAATACTAGATTTCATCAAACAATTTTTTCACCAAAGAAAGGACTGATCTGGTCCTCAGTCTTAAGGCAGTGACTGTTGGTGTGGTTTTTGTTTTGTTTTGGTTTTGTTTTGGTGGTTTTTGTTTGTTTGTTTGTTTTTGTTCATCTGTTTGTTTGCTTGGGTTTTTGGTTTGTTTGATGGGAGAAGGCAAAGGAATATATCAATCTACTCTAGCAGTAACAAAGGAAGACAAATTATGTGATTCAATTGTGTGGCTCAGGGCGATTGCTGGGCAAAGAGACAGGCTATGTGGAGGACAGATTCCCTGTGACTTCCATGGACTCTCACTGGGTGTGTGCAAACAAAATTCTCACTATCCTTCCTCCTAGTCATTCCTGGTATTCATTTTGAAATGCCAACAGAAACTTGCAATTAGCTACCTATTTCCTTCAGCTGCAAAAACCACAAGACTCTTTAATTTCTTGTTCTGAGACTTTAGTTGGAAGATTTTCTTGGATGTGTACCATTAAATCTTTCAGCTACACTGTAGGTGAACTTATCTAACAGGCTTTCTAACGTATTTCTCAGTCTGGCTGCTATGCCCACAACAGGCATATTGTAGGATATTAAATTAGCAAAATCTTAAAATGAGCACAACTAATTTCACAATGTAATTAGTTATACCATAACTGATCTTTGTGGAGGTGTCTACCATGCAGTTGCAGCAGGAAAGGGGGAGCGAGGCAACATGATGTTCTGGAAGAGGTGGCACAGAGAGCAAGACATGTCTAGCTTCTGGAGAAAACACACCTTTGTTTGATAGTTTTATTTATTTTGCAAAACTGATTGCCTGAGGTGAAGGTGTGGCCACCCCTCCTGCAGTGGCTTTTGTAGGGACCTATAAGCGGTTCCAGCAATCCTGAGGTCACTGATCTGCTCTGTAACTACCACAGAAGCACAAGGAAGGAATAATCAAAAAGCCCAGTGGAAAAGGATGATTCTCTACACAGTTAATTTATTATTTATATACTCTTCTATCACCTGCTCTTTATTTAATTTGCTACCTGAGCAGGTTGACATGGAGTTTATAAGGTCAGCAAGTTACCTGGTCAGCCTTGGATGGGTTCAAGAAAGGCAAAAGGGGTAACTTAAACCCAGAATTCATTAGTACATATTAATTCTCATATTAATCCCATATTAGTTAATGTCAACTAAAGGAAAAAATCCCACTTTATTGCTCATTTTCAATTAACTGCCAACACAAAAATTAAAACTCCAAGTGGGAATTTTAAACAGGAGTGAGGTAGAGGAATTAATGCTGTCCTGCTCATTTTCTTGGCAGAGAGGCACAAAACAGTGGAGGGAGAGTACATAGACAGGACACCCGCCTGGTGCTGGGTCTACACAGTAGGTAGAAGTTCTGTTCCTTGTTTGACTTGGGAAAACATTCCTATAGATTCCATCTTCCTTCCATACACCTTTCATGACCCCAAACTGAGCTAGGTCAGAGAAATCCTCAGGCATAAAAATGAACTTCATTTGAAAAAAAAAAAAAAGTATTAACCCTGGTCTAGCACATCAGCTGTGCAAATGTTGGGGCAGGGAAAAGAAGAAGAGATGTGGAAAAATTATTTTCACGAAGAGTTTGAATCTATGCTGCCTTGAACTGAGTGCCCTCGATCTAACATAGTCTGTTGCACATCAGGTTCAAGCCTGAGAAGATATTTCCATGCTCTGGTTTTGTTTTTGTGGGTAGGATTTAGCCTTGGGCTTAAGTGAGTGGTTAAACACCAGCAACAGGACAACTTTAGGCAGAGAAGCCTCAGACCTCTCATTTATGCAATTTAAGAATATAATTTCAGCAAATGTTTCTCTTTTGGTTTTGCCAGCAGTTGAGCAAGAGTTTAGGCATTTTATTAAGGAAAACTTGGTTTTGAAAGCTGTTACTGCACACTACAGAACCCGCAGTTATACACTAACAGGACAGTGTAATTATTGCTTGTTTGAAATCTGTCATAGAATCAAAAAACTCTTGAGGATGAATGGCACCTCTGGAGTTCTCCTAATCTGGTCAAAGAAGGACCAGCCACAAATATAGTTACACTGGTCCCCTTTTAGTTACTTACTACTTACGTCTTACCACTAGGGTATCTTCTTTCAAGTCTACCACTGCTTTAAAGAATCACAGAATGTTCCGACCTGGAAGGGGCCCACAAGGATCATTGAGTCCAACCTTTAAGTGAACAGCCCATAGAAGTGAAATTAAAGCTCAGCTTTCAGTCCCCATAATATCACAGACTTTTTTCAGGGACTATACACAGCAGGACAAGTGTCCACTGTGGAAGTGTCCAGTGAGTTGAGTGACAAATATATTGCAAAAATAATGAAAGGGATCCCCCTGATAGCTGACTTCTGCTGTAGAGATGAAACACTTATAAAAAAGGCTGAGAGAGTTTGGGGCGTTCTCTTTGAATTATATTGTTAGCAGTCCTGCTTTCCTTTCTGTTGCAGTACTGCAGCCTGAAGTCCTGCAGGGCACTGCAATTCACCAGCCTGTTCTTAAAGCTGATTTGAGGTTAAAACTGACTGGAGTCCTCAGAAACACTTCTTATGAAAAATGGTCTTTTGTGTGGTGTTTTTTTTGGGGGGGGTTTTGTTTGTTTGTTTGTTTGTTTGTTTTCCCCTTCACATAAACCAGCTCATTTTACAAGTGGTTTCAATGAGATTTTATTTGGGAAGGGCTTCTTCTCAGCCTCAGGCTTATCCTAGATGGAGATTGCTGGCAACACTCTCCTGCCTCCTCCTAGAGACAAACCAGCATGATGCCAGCCCCCATCTCCACACCCTGCTGAGTTTACTGATTTTGGGAGGGGAAGAACTGGAAACTGAATCTTACTGTCCTCCTGGGACATTGTGTCTGATAAAAGGAAAAAAACCTCAAATCTGGTCAGTTTAAATGAGCTTTGACTTTCTTTATTTGGGGTATTAGAAGAAAAGGTGCAGTGATTTTGTTTTTGCAGACTTAATGGCATTTTTATTCTAGAAATAGTTGCTATTGTTTTTTAAATGAAAAACTTCAAAAAAACTTCAAAGATCACATATTTATTCTTATTAATACCCTCTGTCACCTCTCAGTTCCATGGGAAAATGTTGAAATTCCCTTAATCTGAGTTTGTGAGTACAGCATAGATTTTACAATGTTTAGACTTTTTTTCCTTCCGTCCTTACTAACATCTATATTTCCTGTTCACATTTGTATTTCAGGAGATTTCAACAGATTTTTACTTTCAAAACCTTTTTCACATTGACTGTGCTTTGTCTGTTCATTTGACATTTATGACCTCTCTCACAATGCAGGGAATTTTCAGAGGCGTCTTGGTCTGTATGTTAACACATCCCTTCAAAAAACTATCTAGTGACAAATCAATTTTTGTGTTAAGCATTTCTCTATTGGGTTTCATAGGAACTGCAGAAGTATATAGGATTGATTTGTAAGGTAGAATTTATTCTCTTGAATCCCCTTACAAAGACATGAATACGCTTTTATTGACAATCTTACATTAGAGCGTATCAAAAAGCCCTCAAGGGAAAATAAGTTGAAAATCTTAAATAAGTATTTTACCCACAGCCTCTCTCCAACAGAGATTTCTTAATTACCTTATTTTCTGCAGAACAGCAGGTCTTGGCACGGTGCTATGAGAACCGCAGTGCACCCCGGTGAATTTGTGTCAGGATCACAGGGACTGAGGAAGCTGGTCCTGACACAACCTTTAATGTCAGCTAGTTTGTCATATTTCTGTGGGCTTTTGCTGGTTCTGGAGGACAGCTCAATGAATAACAAAGCTTATGTGGAAGGTTCTGAGTTTAGAACTGTTTCCAATCTTTTCAGTTTCCTTAAATGCCTTTGTTGCCTTAGGGCACTAAGAAACGAATTACATTTCAGTGTCTGGCAGAAACCATCATGACACATGGGAAGAGAAAGGCTACGGACAGGTGCAAAAATAGCATTTCAGTTGTGGTGGGTGTGCTCACAGCCATGTGCAGTATGATACCATGTGGAATGACAAAAGGCTGCTCACTGGTGAAACCCTGTGGTGGGTTGACCACCCACAGTTTGGGTGGATCAGAGATGCCAACCAGAGCCACTCTATCAAGTTCTCTCCTCAGCTGGTCTGGGGAAAGAAAATATCAGAAGAGGCTTGTGGATCAAGATCACTCACCAATTATCCCGTGGGCTCAACTTGGGCTCAAAACAGACTCAGCTTGGGGAATTTGCTTATTTATTACCAATCAAATCAGAGTAGGATAATGAGAATTAGAACCAAATCTTAAAACTCCTCCCACCACTTCCTGCCTTCTTCCCAAGCTCAATTTTATTCCAAATTTCTCTACCTTCATGACCCTCAGCACTCACAGGGGGATGGGGAAAGGGGGTTATGGTTAATTCATTGTATGTTGTTTCTGCATTTGATGCTGTGCAGTTTTTTCTCTCTTTTCTTGAGTGCTTCCTTCCCCTTACAGGTTCATCATCATACCAACACACCTACCCAGCATAAATCAACTGTGCCTGTGGGTGTACTGGACTTGTACTTCTACTTTTATGTAAGTTTAATGCAACTATTTGGTTTTTAAGCAGAACATGGAAAAATACTTTTGTAATAGGTAGTAGCCTTTCATGAAAGACACACCTTTGACATTTATTATTTATTACAATAGTGACAGGTTGTCTGAGATTTGTCAGGGCTGTGGCACTATTTCCAGTAGGCCAATGACTGTAGGAGGAGAAGGTCCTCATCTCTCTCTGGGAAATGTGTCCCACTGCTGAAAGGCAGCCACAGAATCATGGTACATTAAATTCAAAATTCTAAACCAACACTAAATTCTTGATTCTAGTTAAGCAGACCTGAATATGACTTCAAGAGTGCCACTGCTATGGCTTGTTTACTGCCTTGCTTAAGTGAAATATAATTATAGTCTATGTTTCATAAGGGCTTACAGAAGTAATGTCGAAATATGTCTCTGAGGTTTAGAGATACAGTACCAGGACTGAAGTTATGTCACTAGAGGACAAGAAACGGACATGCACACAGTCAGTTGTCAGAGCAAAAAAGAGGGAGCAGTTTATTTTCGACCTCGATATATATAGATTTTGGACAATGACCACGGATTGGACAAACGAGGTTGGCACCTCTCCAACTACACTGGTCAAACTAAAAGTCCATCAAGAAAAGAATAATAAACAATCACTTTGTTTACCTGAAAGTTCATGAGAAACTCCACTACAAAAATGCAAACATCAGAAGGCTGAAAAAGATCAGAGCGACAAAGTTAAATTGGTATTTTCTGCACACAGTGGATTTGGGTCTATCCTAGGTAATCTGATTACTTCAGGAAGTTAAAACAGGCCCTTTCAGGGCAGAGTGATGTACATTTGATGTAAGACTTCCAGGCACAAAATACTTAGGGCCATTTACCAAGAGGAAACTGTTGCCCAAACAAAACTTTGGACAGGCTTTGATTTGGCAGTTTGACAGCTGATTGATGCTGGTGACAGGACTTCCCTGATCCCAGCAGAATCCTTACTGGGCCTCAAGCATATTCCTAAATTTTAACTCATATTACATTTTATTAGGACTAATTAATGTACTACAAATCATAAAATTACCAGCTTGGTCACAAAAGTAAGTAGAAAAGAACTTCCTTTGATGAGTACTTCTGCTTAGGAAGCAAAGCTAGTGTAGAATTAGCTAGTTCTGGCAATTATTTACTCAAGCACAACTCTCCTTCAATATCTAGATATATGCTATGTAACTCCTATTTTAGGAATAGCCACTTTTGTAAACCACTGTGCACAATACTTTACCTGTCCCTGAGGCTCTTGTCTCAAAAAGACACCACCACTGCAAAACCAGTAAAACACCATTGTTTCATGGTGCAGGCCATGTCGTTTAGCCTGAAACTTTTAAATTATTGCTGTTTTGAAGAGTGGATTTGCCATTAGTTCCAGTCATCTGCAAAAGCTTTTCAGTATGCTTCAGTACACTGCCAAACCAAAAACCACTAATCTCAACTTCTCATCACGCTAGACATATACCCCTCCACCTCGTAAAATGTTATACTCACTCTTCCCCCACCCTCACGCTGGTTTTTTGGAATTAAAATGGAGTGAAAAAGGAGAGAAAGCGAGGTTTTCTCCTGTGCTGGGTGGTTGCCCTTGGAAGATTCCAGTGTCAGCCCCGGAGCCTTTGCTCCTGTTTCCCCAGCCTGCCTGCTTGGGGCAGGCAACTGAAGGTGAGCTGTGCCCCCCGGGTGCCCTCTGGTGGGTGACAGGACTCAGGGAGCTGGGAGGGTGGCTTCTCCAAGGGCCTGGCCATTCCTTCTTCCTCTCCCTGGGACAGCCAGTGACCGCTGCCTCTCCCTCCTCACAGCGTGTGACACCAGCGAGGGCCTGCAGCTCCTGTTCCTCAGCTGTCCCCAGCCTGCTACCACTGCCAGCATGGCCACGGGGGCAGAATGGAGCTGTCCCATCTGCCGCGAAGCCTCGGACGACATCGCCTACGTGGGTTCCTGCCTGCACCAGTTCTGCCGGGGCTGTATTGTGCGCTGGGCCAGGAAGAACCCCTCGTGCCCACTGTGCAGGCAGACCGTGCACACCATCATCTACCCGGCGCTGTCCAACCAGGGCTTCGTAGAGATGGCTGTGCCACAGCCCTCAGTGCCCCGGCGCACCAGCCCACAGGAGGAGCCAAGTGCCACGGAGCCGCAGCCCCGGGCCCACTTGGGGGGGTTCCCTCCAGAGACTTGGGCACTTTTCTTCCGCAACCACAGTGAGACCCTGCGGCCGCTGGAGCTGTGGTTGAACGAGGTGCTGTGCGGAGACAGCTGGTGGGATGTGGCCTTCGCGCAGGGCAGGATCGTGGCCAGCTTGTGCCGCTACGGGCTGCATCAGGAGGCCTTGGCACGGGAGTCGCAGCCCTTCCTAGGGGAGCAGACAGCCACCTTCGTGAGGCAGCTCATCGAGGTGGCCACTGACCAGTGCAGCGACCTGGTGCGGCGCCACATGGATGTGGCCCCTCAGCAGGCTGGCCCCGGTGCTATCGCCCTCCCTGGCACCAGCGGGGTGCTGGAGGAGCGCCGTGAGGGGCCGGGGCAGGCCGAGGCCGGAGCCTCGGGCACCGGGCAGAGCGGTGGTGGTGGCCCCGGGGTCTCTTGGCAGTCCAGCAGGCGCAGAGGCAGTGGCTCGCAGGACACCGGAGCAGCCCACAAGAAGCCGTGCCGCTGGCAGAAGTAGAGTGCTGTGGCAGCACCAGGAGAAACGGGGCCAAGACAGTAGTGGGGTCGACTTCAAAGTAAAGAAATTTTGTAAAGAAGCGAAACCAAAGCAAAACAAAATAGTCAAAAAGCCCTAGAACAACTTAAAATCCATGTGAAAGGCCTTAGTCTCTCACTACAAGCCTTGCATGCGACATTGCCAGCGCTGTCACCTGGATGCCTTCTCCTCCTTCTGGTGCTGTGCACACCTTCCCCCTTGTGTGTTTCCTGCAACTTCACATTGTCTGCCATAGCTTGGAGCTCCAATCCATCTGTGTGAAATCCATCTGTGTATATTTCACACAGTTTCTTGATTGTATTATTGATGTCTCAGGTCTTACTAACTGTGTGTGTGTCTCGGTTTATTAGCAAATGGATGAATTCCAGACAAACAAAATTCTCCCTTTTACTGCTGTTTGAGTTTAACTTCAGCTATGTTTGGTGATCTTTTTTCTCATAGTAATCAAGATATTTAAATGTATTTTAAAATTTAGACTTGTTTCCTTTCCAATATCTTACATTAATTTTTTGTGTAAACATCCCTGTGAATGTGAAGACTTAGTTCTTTCTATAAAGAGATCAACATATTGCTAATACTCCAGCAAAAGAGGTCTTTATTGTTTTTCTTACTTAAGTAGAACTCTCTATGATAAATGTTTGAAACTGAGATTTTAGTCACCAAAACAGCAGTAATTCTGGAAAAAAGAAAAGTTGTAATCCTTGATTTGCCTATATGTGAAATGATCAAAACAAAGCTGTTCCTCTCTGCCTTTTCTCCCTGAAGCACTTCACCTCTGTCCTGCTCTCAACTTTCAGCAGCTGCAACTTGTATGTGCCAGGTTCAGTCTGCTCAAATCAGAGGCAAAATTCCCAATTCCTCAGCACTGACTGGAGGACTACACCCACAGTTAGTGAAATCATTCTCTTGGACTAAACTAAGAAATCACAGAAGTGTTCACAGGTCCCCAGCATTAAATTAAAAAATACCCATATGGAATTTCAGTGTTAATTTTTTGTTTCATTTCTGCTCTTCCTCTTTTCTTACAAGTTCATATGTAGGCTTTCATACTGTCTTTTTTTTTTATTTATGTAAAAGCTGTAGCATCATTCACAGTTGTGTTGCTTGCTCAATAGTTGTGCACTACTGAGAGTTACTTAAACAATTTTCTTAATTGGATCTTTCTTTAATAAATACATTTTGCATTAGCACACTTAAATGAGTGCAACAGCAGAGCACTTGTAATAAAACTGCATTTCTGTATAAATTCCCACTTCCCTTTCTAGACTGAACATTTGTTTGGGGTTTTATTACTTTGGTTTCCATTCTCTGTTCTTCTGTTAAGGAATTCTGGCAATTTCAAGCACCAGAAGGAACGAGGCAGACGCAGCAAGTCAAGGAAAAGCTTCTCTTCCCTTAATTATCTGACTCCAATACTTATATACATTTGTACAAAGGTCAAGAGATTGGCTACACAGGTTGCCACCTCTTCGACCCGGATGGTGAACATCACTGTCCATCACATTTCTCCTCCCAGAGGACAAAAATGTAAACAAAAGATAATTTCTAAAAATATACATTGTTTTCTTGAAGCTGTGGGAGAACAGCACTGCAGGATTTCAAACACTTGTATTTTCAAGAGAAACTGAGGGCAACATCCCACCCTTTTTCCATTAATTAAAAAGAAAACAAAAAAAGAAAACGAACATCATTCAATTTCTGTTGACCTTCATTTTGGTCATGGTT
The DNA here is from genome assembly GCA_037834095.1 of Argya squamiceps. Lineage (NCBI taxonomy): Eukaryota > Metazoa > Chordata > Aves > Passeriformes > Leiothrichidae > Argya > Argya squamiceps. The sequence continues at coordinate 11,819,124 of JBBMKD010000115.1, forward strand.
TCCTGCTTTCAACCTGATGGGGTTAATAAAATTGTGCAGCATCAGTAAGGTGCTTGATGGCATGCAAAGCTTTGCCAGTTGAGTGTGCAGGGTTTCACCCTGCATTCCCCATTTTTGTTTTTGAAGAACCGTGCCTCAGTGGCTCAACACAAGTTCTTCATCAAATGAAACAAAGCAACATTGCTGACTCCCTTCAAAATTGAAATGACTCAACCGCTGTTCCATGTCGGCCACAGAAATGGAATCTGTGACTAAATCGAAAGGTTCCTGGGAAAACTTTGGAAATGCCATGACAGCAGCCCTTAATTCAACCAATTGGGCTGCCCCATCCTCATGACTTCCAAAACTTGCCCCTCAAAACCATCCTTCCAAGCAACAATGGCCTTTCTTGTCCTTCCCAAACCATCTGTAAAGACAGTGGGTTCTTGCCCTGGCTCCTGGGTACCTTTAAAGAATTTTGCCACTTTCAAGAGCTCATGGCTGAGAAGATGACAAGTGATCTGCCCTAAAAATTTTCAGAACATTTTGCAGAAAAACACTGCTTGCAAAGCTCCAATCCAATTTCTCCCGTAATACCGAGAGTATGAATTTTGTGAAATCCGCACCCATCACTGCAAGCACTGTTGTCTGTATTTAATTATCAATCGAGCAATGAGCTCAAAGTATTTTTGCTGTCTTTTGTGACTGATGGGGCAGAATGACCCAGTCCAAAATGTGCAAGGAATGCATACCATACATACATAATTCCATTGGCCAATGATACCTGTAGGATGCAAATGAATCACAAGAGAACAATCTTTCAGATTCACAATGAGGATGCTTTTCGGAGGTCTTATAACAACCTCCATTTCCCAGAGTTCTCTGCGATGCAGAAAACAGGAGCATTCCAGGGACAGGTTGAAGAGTCCAGATGATCCTGGTCCAATAGCTCCTGAACCATGTCACAAAGGGCAATGAAGTCGTTTTGAAGGAGAGTCCATTTGCAGGTTGCCAAGCAGCAAAGGAGAGACTTGCAATGTCCACTCCAAGGACAGACAAGACAGAAATAGTTTCAGGACAGTCTCTGACCCGAACAATAGTCCAGTGAACTTGAGGCAGCCCAGTAACTTCAGAGCAGCTGCCTTCTCACCACCGGCTCTTTGTCCTGTGAACAGAACACTCAAAAAACACAAACTGAGCAATTCTGGTCCCCTTCAGGGGTGGGTTGGTGTGGGAACTGAATTTGCCCAAAAAACCGCCATTGGCCCTGGGGATTGGGAAAACACTTGTGTCTGAGCATGCTTCCCCTTTGGGCTTCACTGCCCGTTTCTCAAGCCCGATAGAGGCTGGCCATTCACATGAAGCGTTGCCTTACAAACATTGGTCATGTGACTTGGCCTTCCACACCATCGACAGAGAAACAGAGGAGTGGCCCCCTTTTAGACTTTCTTCCCTTTTTTCTTGCTAGTCTGAGCATTTGCCTGTTTCCCACCCTGCTGCCCCTTCCAGATTGGCTGCAAGGTAGTAGCCACGTCCACCACCTTAGAACCTGTGGTGGCCACTCTCGCACAGGCCTTGGCCACTTGCAAGAGCAAGGGATTGCCTGATGAGACATCCTTGTCCTCCGAATCCTGTCCCTTTAACTTCACAGGGACAGGGGCGAGAGTGTGTCTTGCAGGAACTGCAGAGCTAGGGAATTCATCTCTGCCCTGCAGGGGGCGCCATGCCAAGCCACGGCCACCCACTGCACCAGCCTTGGCTCGGATGCTGTCCAACCGTGCGTGGTCCCGCGGCCGGACCATCTTCCAACATGGAGTGAGTGTCCTGTGGCCAGCTGAAGGGAGCCCGTCGATCTGGGACCCTTTGCTGCAGGCAAACACTGGTCTATCATCAGCTGTGCCAATCCCTCCCTTACAAATGAACACTGGGGAGCGGGCGGTGGCCTTTGCCTGGCTTGACAGTGGCAGCTGACCGCTCAGGGCTGCCCTGGCCTTTTGCAGGGTGAGCGGGGGAAGTGTGCAGGGCTGGGAGAGGCGTGTCCCGTGCCGCGGTGGCTCTGCCAAGAGCCACTGGCAAGGACACGGGCAATTCGGGTGGAGTTGAAGCCGCGGGGGGTTGCCGCGCATGACTCGGGTGCGAGGGGGGACTGCGGGGGGAGACAAACTCCCACAAGAGCCAGCCCGGAGGCCACCCGAGGGCCATCCCGACCCTGCTTCTCTCTGTGGAGTCACAGCAGTGGGAGGGGGTGTGGGGACCTCTCCCAACGAGGCTCCACCGGCTGCGTGGGGCCTGGGGGAGGGTGGCCCCCCCGCCCGCTGTGGGGGGGGCCTCTCGCACCCTGGGGCCGCGTTCCCCCCGCGCAGACTGGCCGTCCAGCGCTGTGCACGTGCTGTGTGGCCCGCGAATCCAGGCCCCGCACATCCCTGCCGCACGGGGCCGGGGCCTCCCCGCCAGGCACCTCTGACTGGCACCAATCTGCGCCATCCTCCTCCATGGAATATCTCGTGGAGACACCACACTGGGGACAATCCACCATGATCATGCTTCTTTCCTGGTCCAAGCTCGCTCCTGGTGCTTCCAACGCCGAGAAAGTGCAGGGGGCCGAAGCGGGGGAATTGACCGGCCGCTGCCACTATGGCGGCGGCAGCACAGGAGCCGGGCATGCCGGCTCCGCAGGTGCTGTGGGGGTCCCCCAGACCCTGAGACCTCCCGCACCCCGACATCTGTGGGGAGCAGGTATGGGCGGGGTCCGCTCCGGATACCCCACAGCCATGCTGAGGGGGGGACTGCCTTCCTCACTGCTGCGTTTGCATGGGGATAGGATTGGTGGCCCCACCGACAGCATGTGGGGGGCTAAAGCCTCTGCACTGCAGCACCACTTTCGTGGAGCGGGAACAGGAGAAACGGCTCCACCATCTCCCTTGGCACTCAGCCCAGGAGACAAATCCAGGCTCGAGCCATGCTCTGAGATTCCAGAACTGGGGGGCTGCAAACTGTGCAGCACTCCTTCCAGCTTTTTCCAGGTCCCTAACAATCTTTAAAAATCCACACTGCAATCAGCAGCGAAAAGCTGAAGCAGGTGATTCCCCTCATCTGAGGCAGGGGTAGAGGTCATCTCTCTTACCACTTATTACCTCAGACACACAGCAGAGTATTTCCCGTGCAGGGTCGTCTGATGAACACACAGACAGAATCCAGATGCCACACGTTCGAGGTCACCAGTTGACTCACATGTTTGGGGTCACCACTTGTGTCAGGTTCAGGGCACATGAGGAACAAGGCAAACGCAGCAGGTCAAGGGAAAGCTTCTCTTCCTTTTAAAAATCTGACTCCATATATACATTTTTACAAAAGGCCAGAGATTGGCTACACAGGTTGCCACATCTTCGACCCGGATGGTGAACATTACCGTCCATCACATTTCTCCCTCCAGAGGATAAAAATGTAAACAAAAGATAATTTCTAAAAATATACATTGTTTTCTTGAAGCTGTGTGAGAACAGCACTGCAAGATTTCAAACACTTGCATTTTCAAGAGAAACTGAGGGCAACACAGAATATAGCATTTAGCAGATTTACTTGTCTCTGAAAAGTGAAAGACTGTGGAACTCATTGACTGAATAAGAGTGGAAGCCACTGTCTGCTTCTCCCTTACTCCTTTTCAGTGGAATTTGCCAGGTTTTGAGAACTACTGTAGAGAATAATCCAGCTATTCCCTTTAATGATGATGATACTTGGGGTGCTTATGTGAGTGAGGTTCACTTTGTACTATTAGTGTCTTCAATAATTTTAAGGTTCTTTAAATGGTATATTTATTATATAAATAATTTTTCTGAAATTCCAGCATAGTACAGGATCACGCTTAAATACATTACATCTAAATTCCCCAAACCATGCTCTCTCTGCTATCTCCCTGCCTTATTCACATCAATTGGTTACGCAGTTCACAAGCAATTATATTTCTGCTGCTCTGAGTGCTGGAGTTGTGTGGAAGTCTTGATAACAAATGTGACACTGTTTCAAAGAGATTAGTCAGAATAAAGTAAGTTTCAGGAGCAGAACACTTCCAGAGAGGACACGCCTGATACAAGGAGAGATGTCAGAAACGGATACAGAAAATTATAACTTATTGAGGTTCATGAGATTAAATGAGTGGTGAAATTAGTAAATTTCCACCATTAGCCTATTTAAGAAAGACACATCTAAGTAAAAAATAACCTTCCAAACCATAGTAATGTAAAAAAGTAAATGCCTATGCCAGGGATGTGTGTCACCTTATGCCAAATTAGACACATGGAAAGCAAGTAGAGCAGGGGCAGATTAACAGAAAAGGCAGAGAAAGCCAGTCTGGCTTTTCCTTTTTTGACATAGTAAAAAAAAAATCAAATTGGAAGGCACATACTCTGTGATAGCAGGGTGAAAATTACAATACAACCACATCTACACTGCAAAATATACCTACAAATAATTATCTCACCTAGTTTTAAAAACTTTATTTTGATAACACTACTTTGAAGAATTTCAACTTTGCAAGACAGAAGAAATGGCGTAGAGTTGGAAGGCAGAGTTGATTCTGATATTTTGACAAGAGAGCTTTCCAAAAACTATAGCAGTTCCCTGAACACCTTTCTGATGATGGCAGTGGTAGATGATACCTGCCTGTGAGTTATCAGTGGGGAACAGAAGTTTGAATGGGAATTGTTTAGGAATGTTCTCATTAAGAGCAGTAATGTGCTATGAAGGGGGAAAATTTGCAAGAAAATTGCCCATTAAAGAGAGAAGTGGAACAAACATAAACCAATGGGAAATATGAGGAACAGGGAAATATGAAGAGCTGTATGCAGTTACATTGTGCCCTCAGGTCTGTGCTAGTATAAGAACTGCAGTGCTCTTTTTCTTATTTGCAAAGAATGTGTGGAGAAAGCAAAAGGATTTTTTGGCTGTAGGTTGGGAAATTTGCCTTTAGTGAAAGTAATTGGTATTTTACCTATTACTGGTTAAATGAGTAAAGCAAAGTCATGTGGCAAGGCTACAGCCGTAAGGCAGAGGAGCCTTTGTCCTCTGCTTAGACCTGGTCAGACAAGTTGCTTCAGCATTCACCACTTTCTTTGCCTCATTTTTGAGCTGCACAAAGGGTATGAAGGCACCTTTGCTGATAGTCAGCCCAAGGACAGGTTTTCTCTTTATGTGCTTCTCCCAGCGTGGTCTGAGGAAGGATCTTCCATCAAGCCAAGTTTGTTAAACTTTAGACAGCAGGGAGAAGTCTTTGAAATGGAAGAAGTTCTAATAGCCTGACAAATGAATGTTGTTATTCTGCACTGCTGATGACTGAGATTTTTATAATAACCCAGAAATTGTTGTGGTCCTTCTTTGGAAAGGAGAAGGGTGCAGGAAAAACAGGGTTGCACAGTGATGTGCCATTTTCAGTCATTTAACCACATCATTTTTCTAACAGAGAATCATAAATCCTTTCATTTTCGTGTTCCAGTGGCCTTCAAATGAGAAAGGGCAGCAAGGAGCAGAGCTTCTTTGTTAGCAGGTGTAGTTTTTCTTGGCATGTTGCCTGAAGTTCTCTGGGACAGAGCTCATGGAAATTACTCCTTTACTGAAAGCTAATGACAGCCCTTTGTTCTGTGCTGGACTCTGTCACATAAGTGAAGGGGTCAAGGCTGCCTGTTCACAATTCCAGTGTAGTGATTCCTCAGGAGTGATAGTGCTGATGCAGCCTGTTCCTAAAAACAGAGGGATGCTGTGGGCTGTGCATCTGTAAGGTGCATATACAGACACTGTGTGAGGTTTCCATGGTCAAATGTGGCAGAAGATTCCATATGCTTTGCTCAGAAGCTTCTTGACATCCAGCCCAGCACCTGCACTGAACTCCTGACTTGATGAACTGGTCTAATGACCCATGATTTAATTTTACTGCAGATTAAATATTGACAACCCAGAAGTGTTGCTCTCCATTGACACCTTGATAAATGTTTATGGCTTGATGTGTGGAATGTGAGAGCAGCTGTCTTCCTTAATGTTACTTTGGAAATGGAAAATAAAGTCTTGCAAAGAAGATTGTGGTAAACAGGATATCAGTGTGAATGTTGCCACATTGTGCAAATTAGGTGCTGAAGTTGTGATAGTTTTTTTGGTATATATCCTGTTATTAATTTGTATGCCTTTCAAAGCTTTTGCAGAACAGATGCACTGCTAAGGTTAAATCATTAACACAAAACGCAGAACAAAATATCTTTGCTCTGTTTTTCATTTCACCGTATTGAAAGCTAATTAGGCACCTTTGTGTAGCACTGGGAAAAAATAAATCTCAGATACTCAGATACTGAGATATTTTGCTGGATTAAAGGGCAAATCCAACCCTTGGTGCGAGGATGTGGACTCATGGTATTATTCAGCATCCTGGTAATTGCAGTGATATTATGTAGATGGTTACATTGATATCAAATGCAGTTCAGGGATCAAAGTCCCACAAGAAGAGTGATGATAAGGAAACAAAACAAACCTGGAGTAAAATAGCTTGTCTTGAGAGCTATTCCCCAGCCTGCAGAACAGGGAGAAAGATAATTTGATTTTGTAATTAGTTTTTTGCATATTCCTGGGAGTGTTGGAAAATGTGTGTGATTTCTGCTTTGAAGACAGACTGTGGAGAAGTTACAAAAGAAGGGGAACATTCATGCTCTTGCTCAAAGGCAGCTACTTTGATCTGACACCAGCTGTTATCTTTAAGACCAGACCTTGTGCTTCAGTGACAGCTGCAATAAAGATATCATTCTGGAAAGCATGAATGTAGAGAGTGTTTTTTTTCCCAGGGAAGAGAAAAACCTCAGCTTAATGGCCTGGGAAACCCCTTTCTAAGTATAGTAAGCAAGCGGCTTACTCCCATGGTCCCTCAGTTCAAGTATGCAAATTACCGCTAGAAGGTTCCTAAGTTCTTTGTGTCACCATAGGTTGATTTTTCATGCAGAAATTTTAATATTCCTAATCGTTCTCTCTTATTGGACCCTTCTCTCAGACCCTGCCTTAACTCTGCCTCACCCCACAATGTATAAATACCCCTGTCTGAGCCTAGCCACTGCTTTTTGTCCCTTGTTGTTGACTTTTTTTCAGTTCATTACTCATACAGTGTATGTCTTCTTGGTAGTTGTTTTTACATTATTAAAACTCTGTTTCTGGACAATTGGATCAAGGCTGTCTCTCTCTATCAAGTTGCCTGAGCTGAGTCTCGAGGAAACTCAGGTCCTGTCTTAAAATAATATCTGCAGTTTAAAATTTGGTTAAATTGCACACAAAATATTTCATAATATTTTACTCTGAGTATGTGTAAGTGGTTTTTTACCAGCTGTGTGTTAGGGCTTCTCTTTGCTTTGTCCTTATCCCTGAAAGTGAGCACTTCTGTTTTCTAACCTGCAGCTTTGGCTTAGTTCATGGTGCCAGAAGTGTCTTTCAAAAGATCCAGACCTTTAAGGATTAGATTATATGCAGTTGTTCAGACATTTCTGTGTTTGCTCCATAAAATAGTACCATTTCCATGTGACACCTTTTGCATTGACAAGTCTTACTCAAATGCAATGTAAATATCTCCAGGAAAGTGTTTATCTTCTCACAATTGCCCTCAGATGCTCATCAGCATCCCTGCTTATTCTTAACCATGCATGGATCATGTAATCGATTCACACCATATGTTCACTATTACCTTTGGTGGTTTATTTCTTTTTTTGATAAGTTGTTTCACAGAGATAATAATTTCCTTAGGGTTTTCTGAGGCAGCAGTTGCTGTACACCCACGAGGAAGCTTTGCAAAACCTTCAGTCTGGCACCTTCAGTGAAACACCTGGAGTTCACTGAGGTGATGGCAGTCCAGACTTTGACAAGTGACTTTGCATTTCTCAGAGCTGATAAGTTTGGGTGGTTTTTTTTGTTGGTTTTTTTTTTTTTTGGTAATTGCTGCAACTGTCTCCAACTTGCCACATTCAACAATTGAGACCTTTAACAAAACTTAAGCCAATTAATGATAACACTACCAAATAAAAATTGTCTGTTTAGTGACACCTTCAATTTACAGCACATACTTCAATGGACACATTTGGGTACTTCAGCGTGATCCAAACCCTAGGTTTTTTTGGGATGAATTGGGCAGCTGTGCTATCCAGGCTGCTCAGCATTCAACCTCCAGGTAGCTGCTGTTGCTGTGGAAGCTGGAGGCACAAGCTCCTCCAGCAGGGCAGAGTGCACTAGAAAGTGCATTTGGAACAGCACATGTTCACAAGAAGGCTGACTTCTTTTCCTAGCAAGAAGCAGTTCTTCATTGCAACAACTGACATTTTTCCAGGTTTGATGAAACAAATATGCATAATCTAATCCTAATTTGCATGTGGAGACAGTTTCAGTCAATGGTTGCAACACAGTGGTGGCTGCAGAGCTTTCTTAGTTCAAGGGCTGTCCTTTTTTAGGTCAGTAGACTTCGGGCTGTGCATGTGAAACTTTTGCCCAAGCAGAGGACATGTAGGGTGAGTATCGGCAAAACTTTCTGCAATTTTTCCAATGCAGATGTTCTATCAGTGGCCTTTGTCACTGCTGGTATTTCTGTTAATAAGTAGCATATGACAGTACTTCATTCCTGTCTGCCTGAACATTTGGGCAGTGTCAGAGTAGAAGAGAGGAGAGGAAAGGTGGTTTGTGTGCAGTATGGCTGTGTTTGATGAAAAGGAACAAGTTGTCTTTGCACCAGACCTTAAGATCCCAGAGGAGAGTCCACTTGCTTAGCACACTGAGACAGAACAAAGGGGAAAGACACAGGGGAGTCCTGATGGGTTTGTTGGCCATGGTAGGCAGTGAGTGTCTTCAGGAAAGTGATCTCAGTCTCATCTATTTTTCCCCAAAACCGCTAGTTTGGAGAAAGGACCATTTCTACTTCTTCCAAATTAGGCTGGTGCTCAGGGCTCTTCATCATTTGTACACCAAATATTCCAGTGACGCTCCACCTCAGGATGGAAAAGTCCCCTTTGCAGTGCCCATGAGGAGCCAAGACACAGCCAAGAGTGTTGCCAAGAGTTGGGGGTGCTGCACTTTTCCTTCAACTTCATTGCTTCCCAGAGCTGCTGAATCTCACTTCCACTGTTGTCTCATTCTCCCCGTCTGAAAACTGAGGAGAGTAATGTTTCCTTGAAGACTTTGCCATTTCCAGAGAAAAGTGCAGTGAAAGAGATGGTTATTTCAGTGCTTGTGACGTTAAATGCCAACTGCTCAAAATATGCTGCTGGAAACCCCATGGTTCCAAAAAGCTGCATTTCTTAAGTGTTACGTTTTTAATGCTGTGTAAGTGGGTAGAGTGGGAAGGCCAAGGATAACAGGAAACAAGTGAGGAATAATATCATTTTGGGCTGGCAAGGTCCAGGTAATGTCAGTGTTACTTGATGTGCATCATCATGGGGGATGAGTACTGGCCTGTTCCTGCCTGTCTGTCTGTACACAATGAGCAGGAAGAGTGGAACATGGTCAGTGTAATTTACTTATGACATATTGATGTAGAGAAAAAAATAAAGCATTTAATCCACTGACATTTTCCATTTGCTGCTTTGTGAAGGAGGACACAAGGTTGCAAAGCTAAGACAGTTTCAAGAGGTAAAAAGCTGGCAATAAAAAATTTTCTTTCTAAAGATTCAATGCTGATGGTTAGAAAAAAAACGGGGTTGCATGCCCAGTTAGCCTGCTCCAGTCTGGCAGAAAAAAAAAAGTACAATCTCTTTATTTATTTATTGATCTTTGAAGTCATTTGGTCTAATAAAAAAACCAAAAAACAAACACAAACACACACACAAAAAAAAACCAAACCAAAAAACCCCTCTTGCTCCTCAGTGACAATTTTCAACAACAAAAAACACATACAGCCAAAATGTTTGGACCAGTTCCACATGAATCTATCTTTTTACTATTATTGGGCTTTTGAACTTAGAGTGTAATTTTTGATGTCTTATTTCAGAGTTATCAGCTGAAAATAGCTTTTGCTGAACTGATTTCCTGACATGAGATGTTATAAAGGAATTACTTCTAACTGATGCTCTAAACTACAAAATGCAGTGTTTACTGAAATGTCATCATCTGCTTTATGTTTTGAGAACAGTAACTTTTTTTTGAACTGCCAAATTCACTGTATTTGTAGTTTGTGCTCGTTTGAAAACATTTGGAGAAAAAAAAAGGAGAAAGGCATATATGCACCAAGGAACAGATCTGATGAGATTGAACAGGAGATTTCTGCTTAAAAATACTGTTTTTATAGCATGACAAGTGTCTTGGGCATATGATGAGAGGCACAAATGAACATGTTATTTGTGATTTCTGAGCTGAACAAAGTGAATAACCTAGTGGAGGTCAGTGACATTGATGGATGAATCTGCTCATGACTGTCACAGATTCATTGCAATGCTGCCATCTCTGTCTCTTAAGAGGGCCTTCGATCAATAAATGAACAACAGTAGAATGCACTAGGATTGGGAGAAGGAGAAATTAACAGAAATTCATGCTCTTTCTGTTGAGCCAGAAAATTAACTATGCAGCTAAATGGCTCTTTTTTTTCCTCTCCTATCAATATGTTGATTACATACACTCTCCTTCCATGATTTCTGTATCATTTTTTTGGGCTTCATGATAAAGGTTGCACAATGAGAGCAATGCTGTAGTTTCTGAACAAGAACTTTCCCTGAAGCGACTCACCCTGGACAAATATTTCATTTATATACAGTCAATGGTGCTGTCTCACCCAGAGTTTGTACCTGGAGGAAAAGGGTTATAAAATAAACTGAGTGTGTATCTACCTAAACTAGCTACACACCTTAGGTTGCAGGGTATTTAAATTCAATTTCAAATGCATCTGTCATTTAGCTCTGAACTGAATACAGTCATGGCTGTAGGATAGGATGCTGGGGTTTTTCCTTCATCAAGGAAGCATTCTGTAGATGTGAGAGCATCTGAACCATGGAAGACCTGAGCTTTTATCAGCTTCTGTGAGACTGAAGGGAGACTCATCACAGTCTACAACTTCCTCATGAGGGGCAGCACCACTCTCTTCTCTCTAGTGACCAGTGACAGGAATGGGAATGGCTGGAGCTGTGTTAGGAGAGGTTTAGGCTGGATATAAGGAAAATGTTCTTTCCCCAGAGAGTGGTGAGCACTGAAGAGGCTCCCCAGGGAATTATCATGGCTGCAAGGCTGACAGAGCTCTCAGGAGCATTTGGACATCACTCCCAAGCAGAGGCTGGGATTGTTGGGGTGTCCTGTACAGGGTCAGGAGTTCGACTGGATGATCCCTGTAGATCCCTTACTAATATTATATTACAGTGTGATTCTTCCAGATGTCTGTCTCCATGCAAAACAAATCCAGGCACAAAGCCCAGACTGGCATGTTGGTGGGTTATAGCCTGTTTCTAAAACTATCTTAGATAGTTTTAGAAACAGGCCATAAATTTAGGCTTACGGGCTTACCAGACTCGTATTTTCTTTGGGCTCTGTATTTTCTTTCCTGTTGGGCCAGTTTTGAGGTAAAGCTCTAAATTTACAGATTTCTTTTTTCTCAGTAGAGGAATGCCATGTTGACAGGGTGCTGGCCTCTCACAGGAGAGATCTGTTTCATGTAGATTTCTAAGCTGCTTTGGAGTTTAGAGCATGAGGAAGCAGCACTGTTACTTTGCCATGTTCTGCCCCCTTGGCAAGAATAAATGCAACCATTTGAAAAGTGTGTGGTTTGGTCACTCACTTTATCTGTATCCCATCCTAGATCTATTTCCATTTGTGTGGAAAGAGAGAAGGACCAGAACCCAAAAGTGGGAAGCACTCTCCAGTTAATGTACTTTCCCAAGGAGCAGAGTAGATGATCACCAGAGACCTCTTTTAATACTTCCAGTCATCACTCTGCTTCTCTGGACTTCTGAGTCTTTAGTTGTGTGAAACAAATGAAGCACTACTGGGCCCAGGGCTATAGACTGGAATGTCTACAGGCTTGTCTGTTTATTTGCTGACTCTTCTTTGGCCTGCAGTGAAGTGGTGAGATGGGACTGAAATCTTGCCTTGTTTTCATTGATAAATAAAACTATCAGGGTTCTGCAGAAAAAAACTCCAGACAGCTGCTTGTTGAGCCTTATGGAAGGCTATGTAACTAGCTGTTTTCCTGATTCTAGAAAAATAATAGCACCTTCATAAACAATAATTGTGACAGAAAATGCTGGAGGGTATTTTAAGACACGATCCAGTGAGGCTCCTCACTTTCCTCCAGAAACAGTGATCTCACAGACTCTCTGTGAGAGTTTTTTACATCTCACATTTCTCCTTAGTTTCTCTCCTAGACCTTCTTTACTCCAGTTTTAGTTCCTGATTTCTTTGCCAATACTCTTCAAGGAAGTTTATCACTTTCTCATGAGAAACTGCTTCCTGTGGATTGGAAGACTTGTATTCTCTCTCCGCACAAAACTACAGCTGCTCCTTCATCCCTCCATCAGAAGCTCCACTTTGCAGAGCAGTGTTGTGTTCTGTACTTCCATCAGCTGGTGCACCATCACCAGTTAAAATTGTGTCAAACTGAAATTTAACAGTACTGTTAGGATAGAAGAGACACTTCAGGTATCTCACAAGTTCTCATTCTTCCCTGTGCAGTTAGGAAACGAATAAGTGACCTCAGAATCCTGAATCCTGCCTTGCTGACTGTTTTCACATTTTGTCCTTCTATTTACCAATATAGGGAAAAAAATCTCATTTAACATGTGGGGTGATTAAAATAATAAAGGACTGTCAAAGCCAGATAGGAAAAGTATCTGATATATCATTTGTAAGAGCTCTGCAATCCTTTTAGACAACATGCAGACTGCAAAATGGTTGCAGCAATATTCTTCCTGGCAATATTATCTTACTAGAATGAGGAATTCTTATCTTCTTTTTTTTTTTTTTTTTTAAGTATGGTGGACTCCACCTTCAAAATGAATGTGTGAAAAAAAATCCCTGATTCTACATCCAGGCATAGAAGATAGAAGAGTAGGTCTGGATAAAAAAAGAAATGCATTTGGATTTCCACCATCACTCTGTGCTGGTCAGTTTGCATTATGTTCAGAACACTGGCTAGGTAGTTGTTCCTGTAAATGTACAGGTCATTTTAGACAAATTTCTCTGAACAGTCAGGGGTCCATTAAATTTAAAATTAATTGAAAATCCATTATCTCGTAAGAAATATGAAGTTCCCCCCGCTCCTCTTTCCTCCTTTTTCTCTTCCATACTATTTTCTTTTTTTTTTTCCAAGAAATTGGAGGAAAACCTTTTATTTCAGGAGGTCAGACTAAAGAAACATACAGTTCTTACTAAACAAGAACAACAACAAAACAAAACCAAAATCGTAGGGCCTACAAGAATGAATAGTGTATGATCTAATTTTCTCCATTAGAAAAGTTGAAAATATGGAAGCAGTCCTACATTTTGTGCAGTGTTACAGGCAGGGATCAATACCAAGCATGGTACAAAGCCAGCAAGCCAGGTCCATTATTGTGATAATTTTCTCTCAGAGTTGCCTGTATGAATTTTCACTAGCACTGCGAGAGCCAAGATGTGCTCTGTGCTCATGTGTATACTCTGCAAGGGAGGAGTTGGAGTAGCTGTTATCTCTATAGTCTCTTCATGGAGTGTGGATCCTCTTGAAATTCTCAACACTTGAAGCTCAAGGTCTGAAAACCTTAAGTAAGTTTAACAGGTATGTCACAGAATTTTTCCCCAATCTAGTCCTCCTGCCCCGCCACCCTGCACAGGCATCCATTTCACTGCCTGGCAACATCTAGAGTTTATTTTTCTGCACAGAATTAAACAAGAAAAAATGGCCCTGAAACGTTCTGAAAGGAATTGTGGATAAAAGTAGAAGTTTTCCAGTAATCTTTGGCACATGGGTTGGGAGGCATGAAAGGATGAGGTCGCTTCAGCTTTGGTTGTTTCCAAAAATTTGGTTGTTTTGTTGCTGAGAAGGCATGGCAGTTTCCCCTTCCCCTTCCCCTTCCCCTTCCCCTTCCCCTCTCCCTCCCCTCCCCTTCCCTTCCCCTCTCTTTTTTTCTTTCTTCTTTTTGTTGTACTGCTGTTGAATTTTCGTAAGACATCCTTTGTAAGGTGTAATTCAATTAATTTCATTGAAGTGGGAATGACAATTACCAGGGTGGGGAATATCTCAATACCTGTTATATCTCTATATGACTACATGTGTTGTATTTATCTGCTATTGTGAGTGTCTGTTATTTGAGTTCACATCTCTTAAATGTGAACTGCAACAACATTCCCCAAGGGAGACTCAGAGAGGTTCTTCAAAATTTGATCCTGAGTTGTCAGCCTTCTAACACTTCTGCTTGGAAAAGAGTAGAGTCAGTCATGGTGCAGTTCGGAAATCAAAGTGACAGTGGAAAGAACTGAATATTAAACATGGTCCATTTCCTGAGAGTCAGTTTATAATTTGAACATTCAAAGTGCTTTCAGAGCAGTTCTGTTGATGAGCATTTTTTGTGGTAATTCTGAGCAACTGGGTTAATTCTTTTTTTCCAAAGAAGAAAACAGAAATGGTGAAATTAATAATTGGAGTAGGAAATGTGTCTTGGTTTGGCAAGACAGGTATCTGCCAGGGAAAGGTGGAGTTTCCCTTGGAATGGAGAATGTAACTCCCCCCTTTAAAATTATTATAATTTTGCAATTAAAGGCTTTTCAGGCAAAGATTTGGGAATAGGAATAACAGTTCTTTACCAGAAATGTTAAGAATACAAATGTAGTAGTAGAAGAAACATGAAAACAAAACAAACAAAATCCTAGAAACCCTTAGAGAGTCAGAAATACAACCTGATGCCCTAGTCGTCAGGGTGTTGGAAGCAGTCCAAAGTAAGCCATCCTGGAGTGGCAGATGTAGTTCTGTTGGAGTAGAGATGGTACTTGTAAAAAAAATGGGTCCAGTAATGGCGAGATGGGTCTGGTATTCCTCTGGGAATCCAGTGGAAAACCAGTGTCCGGTATTCCTATGTCTCAAGTTTTTATCTGAGTAGGAATGGTTTGGCTCTCCCCACTGGGTGGAGCATCTCACAATGGGATGATGTAATGTGTCATGTCATTGGTGAGCCTTAATGGCCCATTACCAGAAGGTATCCCCCGGAGGGTGGAGAGAGATAAGGAACAATGCCCTACCTGGTTTTAAAGCTGGCCCATTATAAGAAGGCAGCTGTGCCACTTCCTCCTGGGGTTACAAGAGATAAGAAGAGATACTTCCCCTGGAATTACACCTCCCCCACCAGTTTCAACAGATGGGATAGAATAAACATTTTTTGGTTACATAACCCCAAGACAAATCTCAAAGAAGGATTTACTATAATTTAGAATATTTTATTGAAGAGTGATATTAAAAAAGTAGGTAGATGTGGCTCCCTGACTATGAGATTTAGCACCTGTTTCTTTTAAGTTGATAGTTTCTGGATGTGATTAAATCTTACCTTTGGTGACACTCTGGGATGTAAACCTGCATCTGTTATAAAAAGTAAAATCTGACACTTTTTTCCCATTCAGTTTCTCTTTTGTACAGGTTAATGCAGGGAAAATAGAAAGTGCCAAAAACATATTATGTATGCCCTTGCTGGCTGCCAGCCTCTGCCTGTATCTCCATGGCTCCAGCTGCTTTGATGCAGTGAGCTGAGCACAGTGAGCACCAGGAGCATCTCTCCACAAGCCCAGGCTCATTATAAATGACCCAGACCCCAAATGGGGACGAGTTATAGGAGTTTTATTGAGAACAATAAAAAATCAGCAAAGCAAAAGGGACAGTGCTGGGTGCATGGCAAAATGCCAGAGGCTTGTGCACAAAACAGTGGCTCTGGCTTTTATACCCCTGATATTACATCATCTTTATGCATTCTGAGAAAGGACGCGACACTTCTTAAAATTTTAAAAGGTTTATTGAACCACAACAAGGGACTGAATATGAAAAAAGGGACAGTGCTGGCTGCTTAGCTGCAGCTATTGAAAAGCCAACTCGTTGGTAAGGCAACCCTCCCCACACCCATGCACATGTCACTCTTCTGACTCAGCTCCTACTTTGTTGCATCTCTTGGAGTCTGTGCACTCCTTACTTTGACTTTCCCAGTGGTTGGAAACCAACTTTCAACATTACAAAACTTGTATAAAACCCACCAGATCTCAACAGGATTTCTTTTAACCTTAAAACATACATTTAACATTTGTGAGAGCCAACATCACACTACCAGTTTATTACATGCGTGTTTATTTTTGTTTTTACATAGTCTTGCCCCTTGTCAATCTTTTTGGTGCCAACGTAGTTTCATAGTTGTAGTCATCAGGATCCAATCCTCATTAGATGAAATTCTCCCTGCCAGCCAGACGTGCTGATGAGCCTCCTTTCTCCCACCAGGCCATGTCTCCAACACTGGCCTTCATCCTGGCCCTGTTAGCCACCCACATGGGCCTCAGGGTGAATCTACAAATTGAAAAGGATGGAGTTCAGCAGATGCAGGAGCATGAAGAATATCTGCATCAGGAAATGACTCGGCTCCTGCAGGAGATTTAGGGGAGCAGTGGCGTCATGGAAGCCCTGCTCTATTTGGCATGGCAACAGCAGAGGCGGCTTTGGGTCACTGCAGCAGCCCTGGGTCTGCTTCTACTTGGTATGGGCTGATGGCTGCTCAGGAGAAGAAAGCATGGCTCTGCCAGCTTCAGGGAGGAGTAGGGATCCTACAGAAAGGAGAAGGCTGTCAGCAAGCAGAAGGTGAGCAGTGAGAAGTTTGGCTACGAGAATGTCAATAGCAAGGAGAAGGTCAGCAGCCAGGAGAAGAGCAGCAGCAGAGAGACCATCAGCAGTGAGGAGTAGGTCAGGGAGCTCAAGGAGAAGGTCAAGGATGCAGACAGTGGTGCCAGCACTTTGGCTGTGCCCGCCCCATCACCAAAGAGCACACCCAGGATAAGGCTGGAGCGGGCTGTCAGCAATCTGATCCAGCTAAGAATGTCCCTGCTCATTGC
>JBBMKD010000115.1:11844734-11887976 GCA_037834095.1 Argya squamiceps
GGTGGCCAGCTGCCCACGGATGAGGACTGGTACCTGCTGGACACCCTCTGCACGGGCACATGCTTGGATGCAGAGAAAGTCATCCGCTGGGTCCAGATGTTGGTGGTATTGGCCTGGTTGCTTCTGCCCTACTCAAGCCACTGCCAGCTCACAGCACTGCCCTCCAGCAAGGTCTGCAGCTTCCAGCTGTGCAGCACCTCTGGCCTGCACGGCATCATTGAAATGGCTTTGGCCGTGCAGGGAGAAAGCTCAGGTGCCTACCTGAGCCTTGAGTAGGCAGCAGCCAGCTCAGCCAGCAGCACTGTGTGGGCCAGAGAGCTGCCGCATCTCAGACTCACTGCTGAGGTGACAGCATTGTCACCAAAGGGGAGTTGAGAAAGGTAAAGTCAACCATTCATCATGGGACACTGTTTAGTGTTCTGTTAGGATTCTTTGGTTCCTTTATTATGAACTCTGAAAAACTTAGCCAGATCTTAGTAATTCTAAAACCTCCCAAGACAGAGCTGGAAAGGTTAAGATGACTTCAAATATGCAGAAGTTTTTTTGAGAAAAATTATACCTCCATAAGAGTTCTCCCACACCATTTCTTTTTCATTAAAAAAAATAAAGTTCTTTGATTAATATGTAGTCTATCATCAAGTCACTTGTGGTGAGAATACAGACAATTCACAAACATTAGTGAATTGTCAATACAGGCAATTAATGGTGGCAATTAAAAATTTCATTGCTTCTCCCACAGCTCCATCTCAATTCTAGAAAGGTTTCTATAAAAAGAAAAGAGAAAATTTGGCCCACTGCAGACCTATTATTAAAAGCAAAGAAATGCCGCTTGAATCCACCCCAGAGGTGACAGAGCCTAAGTGAAAAATGATCACCACATCTTGATTTAAATCCGCTGGCAGCTGCCCCAGTCCCAAACTTACTCTTTTGATCTTCAGCAGGGAGGTGAGAGTGTTTCTGGAAAAAGAAAACAACACAAACTTCCTGGGCAAAAGCAAGCTCTGTAACTGCATCAACTTGGGATCTTTTGGGCAGGTTTCCGACTTTTATTGCGTCAAGTGCTTGCTGCACTGCTCTTGCTGCTTTCCCCAACTTAAAAACTAATATTATACTAATTGCAAGCATACCTTGGCACCAGCAGTGAACCTCCTTTTTGTCTTCCTCCTGGGTTAGAACAAAATAAATTTGAAGAGGAAGAATCCCTGAAAATTTATTCCTCTGCAGTTCCAAGCTGATCCATAACAATTGTGGCTAATAGAGAGCAATAGACTAGAAACTTTGCGAGAAGCTTTTCCATGGTCGTGGCTGAGGGAGCTTTTCCTACAGCCCTTGAAAGGGCTCCAGGGGGCCCTTGGCTGAGGATAGGTATCAGGGCTCATGGAAAAGAACCAAGTGCTCAAGGCGAAGGTAGAGAGGGCAGAGCTGCTTCGCGTGGCACAGAAAGAGCCTCATCTCCTCCTCCTGAACCTGGGCCGTCTGCGCTGCCGTTTGCGGTGCCGGCGGCTCCTCTTGCTGCGAGGCTCCAGGGCGTCCTGGAGGCCGGTATCCCTCTTTCGGAAGCGCCGGAAACTCTGAGGCGAGCGGGCCCTGCTGCGGACAACGGAGAGGGGCTGCTGCACCGGGCACGGCGATTTGCCGCCGTCGCCGGCTCCTGCCTCTGCTCCTGACGGCATAGACACGGCTGAGGGCTAGCCGGGAGCCGCAGTGGGGCCGGCCGAGCTGCTGCTGTCTGCGGCCTCTGCCCACCGCTGCCTGCCCCGCCAGCCTCTGGCGCAGCAGGGCCCACACGGGAAGGCAGCCCATTCCGGCCACCACGGAAAAGCCCTGCCCGCAAACTCCTCGCCACGGCCTCAGGGCACAGGCTGCCAGCGTCCTCGCAGCTGCGAGCTGGCCCTCTCTCTTGGCAAACATTATTTGTGTGCGTTTGGTCCTTGTTTTACAGTGAGCAATATTGATCTTTTCAAGCAGTATTTGCAGCTGCCACATTTCTTCCCCCTCTCTTCCCACTAATCCTGCAGAATTCTCCACCAGTCTGACTCTGAACCCACTGACTGAGCTCACCCAGGCAGCAGCAGCAGCAATTCCCATTCCCTAGCACCTGCTTGCTTGGTAGCTGGGTACTGCTTTTCACACTTTATTTTAGTCCTACCTTTGCATCCTGCTTATGACCTTCCTGATGTCTTCCAGACATTTGATAGCAATCCAGGTAGAAAGTGGAGGTGTTGAATGCAGTATTGTGGTTAACCAAAACATAATTTTCTAATTCTACACTGAGTTTGCCACTCAGGTTCACTTTCAGTTTTCTTGATGATCTTTGTTATGAATAGCTAGGAGACTAGCTTTTAGTGATTTCAGCTTCATTAAAAGAAACAGCCTGGGTGAGGGGGCCCGTAGGGTGCGTGCACACCACTGCTGCTCCCGAGATGACGTAGAGAAGGAGGAGATCAGTTCGGTTGTTCAGCAGATCTGGGTCTTCTCGCCTCACGAGAGTCCCCAGGAAGACGCTTACTGCATTTAAGCTTGTGCTCCCTATGTCACCCGTGTGCTATTCTGGTTAGGGTGACAAAGGTGGGAGGTTCCATTTCAGAGTTTGGTGCTGTCCCATACTTTCTCTGATCGAAGGTGTTGTTTCTAATCTTTATTTGTATGGTGGCTTGTTGTTTTAGGGGTCTTTGTTGGTCAACTGTGCCTTCACTAGGCCTTTTGGGAGCTCATACTTGCTTATTAGATGACGTAATCCTCCTCATTGTCTCAGGTGGTTCGCTATTATGGATGAGGGGGGAGCAGCGGAGGCAATACCTGACGGTAAGGGGATTTACATAACTAGGAACAATTTAACTAGGAAATAGTTTAACTAGGAAATAATTAACTTACATGATCATGAAAAATTCATGAAGTATTTAACAGCAGCCATGAAACAGACAACCTTCAACACAACATCGGAACTTTATGTTAATCGTCAGTCAACTCTGGAAATCCGTTTTCCACAATCTTAGCAACATTTTCCATACACAGGTCAGTCTTTGTTTCAGCATGAAGTCCCCATGTATCATGGCAGACCAATGGCACATGTCAGTGTCAGATTTTCATTTAAAAAAAGCAGTACACTGCAGGAAAATTGAATTTATGAGGAATTTCACTGTGACCAGCCTCTGTGGTCCTTCTGAAGCAGCTTCAAGATTTTCACTGGACTGCTCCTTGGCTTTTGTGGCATCAGTGGGCAGACTCTGTGCCCACAGTCACATACAGCTGTGATACTGAAACTCTGTCCTGTACAACCTGTTCACCAGAGGCTGCTGTCAGGAGGGTGGTGAGGCCCTGACACAGGTTTCCCAGAGAACCTGTGGCATCCCCGTCCCTGGAAGTGTCCAAGGCTGGGTTGGTTGAGGCTGGAAGCAGCCTGGGATAGTGGAAGGTGTCCCTGCCCATGGCAACAGGTGGGACTTTAAGGTCCCTTTCAACACAAACCCTTCCCTAATTCTATGATTGGACTCTTCTGCAGGCTGCTATGTGTCTTCCAAAATGTTTGCAATTTCTTAGTTATTGTCCTTGTACCTGTTGTCCACAGATTTTCTGAACCACAGTTCAGAAAATAGATATTTAGAGCTATACACTTGTTCATCTAGGACATCCCTGTGTAGGAAACATAGTTCTGCATCCTATTTAGCAGTGCTCAGTAACAGCCCAGGGTCCTTTTACCAGCAAACTTTTTACAGGTAAGCCAGGGAGGTGATATTTTTGACTGGGTGATGCAGCTGTGTGTGTGACTGGGACTCCAGGGAATTCCTCCTGGCATTTTTGTTTGAATTTCTGATCCAGAGAATAATGGAAGTCAAACTGGTCCTCTTGCAAATTTATTCAGCACTTACTTTCCAAGACCAGTGAATACTGCAAACATAAGAAATTAGTTTCCGGTGTTTTATGCAGGCAGGATTAGCCTCTGCTGTATTGGAGAAAATGGCCAGGGTGCTTGTGGTACCACCACATAGGCAGGTTGTACCTTCTGTATTAAAAGATTTAGTATCATAAGATAATTAAGATTCCATGGTCCTGACCTCAGACGTTTTATTTTAATGTGTTTAACCTCATAATCTCATGGTACCATGCTGCCTGCTATGGATAAGGCTACTAAACACTATTTCTAATATTAATCATGCCTTTTTTTTGCACACATAGGAGTTTCCTTGTAAGTGGAAAGCGTACATGTAGTTCTAGCTTTCACAACAGAAATTCAAAGCAGATTCATTATCCTGTGTCTTACACATGTTGATAAGTGTTTTGCACTCTGTCCAAAAAAATTAATGCAGAGCTGTGTAATTAGTTGTATCAGAAATTAAAATTATTTAAGGCCTCATATTCTCCTAATGAAGTTGGTGGCAAAACTGCCACTGACATGAGGGGGGAAAAAATTACTGGCAAAAAGCAGATTTAGAAAAATGCTAATCAGCTTGTTAGTGTGCTTAGTTAGATGTACTCAAAGGTGGCAGTTAGATGTAAAACTCTGCAGCTCCTAAATTGTCCTTTCAGATTGCCTGCCAAGAGCATTTTGTGCAGTTAATTTTCAGTGATAGTTGTGGAAATAGAGTTTACTAGATAGCCTTTAACATAACTGTAGTCTAATTTATGTTAGAGAGTATGGTTAGTTGAGATAAACATAAATTTAAACTTACATAAAATTAAATTTCTGTCCTTCTAAAATCCAGCTTGTGAGCTATATTATTGTAATGATTGCATCATATTACATGAACTATCATATCAATCTCTATATATATGGAAGATCCTCTCTTATTTTCTGGTAAAATCTACAAGGAAGGTGGAGAGAACTGGGTGAGACTTGAGACAGAGGAAGAGGAGAGCAATTAATTAATGGTCATGAATGACTGGACTTAATTTTCTGTGTATTGAATTGCTTTTAATATTCAAGAATGAGAAATAATGTTTTTCTTTCTTTGATAGCATAAATATTTTTTCCCTACAGATGTCATGTGTGTGGGCTACATGGGTTCATTTTTACTGCTCAGTTATATTCAGTATATTGGGGGTTTTCTGCAAGAGTGTTTAATACTTAGTGGGCAGCTCTGTGATATTGTCAAATTGTGTAATATTAATCCCATGGCATGTCTTTATAGAAATTTAATACCTCAGTATTTTTGTGATTTTTGTTTAGCACAGCAACAGATAAATCAAGAAAAAAGTTACAGGATTAGTAAAAATAAATGAGATATCTTTCAAGAGATCACATCAGTCATAATGATAATAAAGTGAGGGTGATAAAATTATTGGCAAGCAGAATGAAGCAGAATCAATACAAAATACACAAATTCATTAACTAAGAGTGCAACAGTTTGCTATAAATCGAGGAGGAAGTCAGTATTATGAAATGTAAGGCTGTTACTCATAGAAGTGCAAAAGCCTTTTTTGTCTCTCATTAAGGATAACGTATTTCTCCTCAAAAAGCACTGTTAAATGAATGAACCAATTTGCTGTGCAAGGAGCAATCTAGCAGGAGCATCAGCCTCCAAACGTAGTCTATGACTGCTAAACTCAGCAGCGAAGGAGTAAATCACTGCTGAGGCTCAGCCTTGTGAATGGAACAGATGGTGCTGGTCCAGGATGTAAAGAATTGGGGATAAATGGGGATAATCAGTTTGTTGCTGATCAGCAGAGGTTTTGGGAAATAGATCAGAGAGATGCCAATCACTTCACTCTGGTAACCTTTTACACATACAGTATGAGTGATGAGAAGGGAGAAAAGCATGTCCTTGGTGAGCTTGGCAGTGCTGGCTTAATGGTTTGACTGGGTGAGTTTAGAGAGCTTTTCCAGTCCCAATGGCTCTGTGCTGCTGTCATGAGCTGGTGGCACACCACAGTCTGTGCTGCTGGCTGCAGAGCACAGGGCTGCTGGAAGAAGGGAGCTTTTTGAGGCACATTTCAGCCTACTGCAGCTGACACAGGAAGTGCCTGCCTCTATGGAAAGCTAAACAGAAAGGTTTATTTACTTCAGGGTCCTGCACATGAAAGCAATTCTCAGTGTAGTGCTTGGAAGGTATGGAGCCCTTTGTTTCTGTGTTTACCAATTTTGTTTCTTTTCCTACGCCTCTATAACTTATCTAGAGCTTTTCCAATGATTCCTTGGATACCATTTATGTGTGGCATAAATGGTATCACACAGTCAGTGGGTGTCGCTGATGTTGGAGACATGAATGCAACAAGAGCACACTGAGTTCATGCAGCAAACACCGAAGTTATTTTTGGCCTTCCCCTTTTATAGGGCTTCAAATTTCCTGTGCTTACAAACGTGATTGGTTAAGGGTCTTAACTCTGCCCAGCTCCCTGGCCAATGGTATGGGTGCATTCATGGTCCCCTGTTTGGACTTGGATCTGACCTATCATTATGGTGTCCAGGGAGTTGTTTACTTCTACTCTCTAATGAGCTAGGCTTGTTGAGGTGGTGTCTGTTAGGCTAATCTATCTGAGACATAGATTTGAAAAATCCCAGCTGATCATTTATAGTAGATTTAAGAACATATACTGAATGTTAAAATGTATTCCAAGTAGTACTTTAGAATAAATGAGATTCCATTTTGGAAGACATTTCGTGAACACCGAATGCTGTGTCTGTTACCCTTTTGCATATTTTTAAGCACTACAAGTATCGGGAGCCTTTGGCGATAATCAGAAGAACTAGCCTAAATAGCAGAATGACAGGGCTAAGAATGCAGATAAAGAAAAGAACACAGACTCTAAGATGGCATGTTCCATTGAAAACATGCCAAAAGGGCCAAAGCACACATGAGAGAGATAAAGGTGAAGAGGTGAATAAGGAAGACTGTGCTTGAAGACTACCCAAAGACCACCACAACAGACTGAGCATGCCCAGAAGGGTGCGGAGTTAATTACCATACAAAGCGACAATGGGCAGGGTCAGGGAATGAATATGTATGAAGGGGTACTGTGGAATGTCATGCATACATAAGACCTCAGGGAATAATAAGGGGGGCAAGCTCTCTGGTGGTTATGCGTGTCTGTGTTGCCCTGAATTTTCCTGCTTTTCAATGTGTGCAGTTTGTAGTGGAGATTCTCACGCAGCTTCATGTAAACTACGTATGTATTTAGAATTTATCATTTTGTTTCCAGAGGAGAAATATGATTGATGGTTATGTTCACCAGTCAGGTCAAGAAGGTGGCAACCTGTGTACCCAATCTTTTGCCTTCTGGCCAAAATGTATAAAAGATGGAGTTAGAAAATTAAAATAGAAGCTTTCTTGCCGGACCTTCTGCTGTCTGCCTTGTCCTATGTGTGTCCGAAACTGGCACGTCTGCACACGTTATTCTGCACACATCTCGACATCAACTCAATACATACCTCTCTAACAACGATTACTAGTTGTGGAGTTCTTTCCGCCACGTTTCACTATCTGTGCAGCTACACACCGGCTATAGCTGTCACAAGTGAAGATTTTGTAGGATGCAGTTTTCAAAAGCATTTGCTGCTGCCCTGTTCTTGTCCTCGCTGACACCTCTGAGAATTTTACTTCTGACTTCCAAGTAGGAAGGAGTCTGGCTGCTTCAATGCTGCCTGTTGTCTTCTTGGAAATCATCACTGTCTCTATGGGTATGTAGATTTGCTCATGAAAACTGCTTTAGCACCTTTCAGAAGAGTCTCACTGGAGCAACATTCTGTGTTTTGCATTAAACTGAGTAAGTTTTTCTTCCATCTCTTTGTTGAGGAAAAAAAACCCCAACAAAACCTGAGCAATTGCTAATTGCTCAGGTGTCTTTTTTGCAAGTGTCCTCAAGCAGACATTTATTTCATAGGACTGAGGCTGTGGCAAAAGGATGCCCCTTACAAGCAAAAAGACTACTTTCATGAAAAGAGATCTCCTGTGTTTATTTTAGAGCTAAGATTTTAGAGTTGAAGGAGTTGATTTTTTTTGTTGTTTGTTTGTTTGTTTGTTTGTTTTTGTTTAAAGGAAATCCAAATCCTGTTCAAAAGACAAGTGGTTTTGACACTTATGGGTAATATGGATTCTGGCTTCTCATACTGTTAATTTTGCTTAAATCTGGAAATATGAGTAACATTTATGAGAGTTCTGTAAGTGTCTGTGGTGTCCAAACCTGCCTGTTACATTTAGAACAGAAATTTATTTTGGTGAGTCTTGATTATTGTAAATATTTAAGGTTCCAGAAGAAAATTATATTTTCCTGAATTGGCAGTCAAATTAGACCAAGAAGATTATCCCAATTACTTCAGTGTCCTAATTTCTGGATACCTTTATAGTGAATAAACTTGGGAGTTTCAGAGCCTCTAGAATTACATGGTCTACAAATACTAAATTATAACTATTCAGTGCAAAATATCTGTGGTCTGGATCTGTCTAATGAGACATCCTTCTTTCTGTTATATCCCATATCATTCCATGTGTTTCCTCAACTCATTTAATCAGGGGTTGTATACAAGATTGATAAGTGCATCCACAAGTCTTTTCTTATTACGTTCTATTACTGCTTAGTCAAATATACATTTAAACTATGAATACCTCTGATAATTAAATTAATAGTGATTTAAGTATAGGAAGGGATCATTAATTAGCAGTCTTCCAAGGATTCTCTGATTATATCCTCCTAATTTCTTTTTTGATTAAACATAGGTTGGGCATTTTATTAATTCAAAGATATCCAGAACTGGAACACATTGACTTAGTCCTCCTGTACAATTAACCTTTGATATGCCTGTTCTAATTTCCCATTTAATATCTTTGGTCTATGCAGAATTGTGTAATTCTGTTCCTTCTTCAGGGAGGGAGCCAGAAACACCAGAGACGTATTAATTAGAGTTAAAGTAGATATAAAATTTCAGAAGCCATAAGAAAAAAAGAATCTCATTTTTTTATGCTTATGGGCTATTATTTTATTTCAATTTATTTTAAAAATATATAAACAATAAACAGAAAACTGACAAAACATAATTAGTTATGCAACTCTTCTTTTAATTGGGTGACTAAAATTCTAATAATTTAATCTTTTACACCAAGGAAAAACATTACAATGATATATTAATTGAAGACACACAAAATCATTAAGAATCCTTGCTTTGAGTAGGCTCTTTTCCTAGAACAGAACTTTCATTTATAACAAACGCTGGGAAGAAAATTAACGATTGTATTCATTTCTTTTCTGTCACCTTTTAGGTCTTAGTAGAAGAATAGAGCTTTAAAGATTTCATAAAATAACAAAATCCTTTGGGTCGGAAGAGGATTTAAAAGGTCACCTAGTTACAAATGCCCTGCTCTGGTTCAGGACACCTTCACTATCTCATGTTTCTCCAAGCTTCATCCAGCCTGGCCTTGGACACTTCCAGGGATCCAGGGACAGTCACAGCTTCTCTGGACAACCTGTGCCAGAGCCTCACCACCCTGAGAGTCAAGAATTTCACTGTCAAATGCTTTGCACCAGTCCAGGTAGATATGTCAGCAGCTCTTCCCTCACCCACCACTGAACTAACCCATCATAGCAGGCCACCAAATTTGTCAGGCATGGCTTGGCCTCAGTGAAGCCATGTTGGCTGTCCCTGTGTCTTAGCACACTTCCCAGGATCCTGCTGGGC
Organism: Argya squamiceps; assembly: GCA_037834095.1. Classification (NCBI taxonomy): domain Eukaryota; kingdom Metazoa; phylum Chordata; class Aves; order Passeriformes; family Leiothrichidae; genus Argya; species Argya squamiceps. The sequence continues at coordinate 11,854,342 of JBBMKD010000115.1, forward strand.
ACACAGGGGAGACTGATTGGTCTGCAGCTCCCTGTGTCTTCCTTATCCCTCTTTTTACCAGGGGGGGTTGTGTTTTCTCTTTTCCAGTCAGTGAGACATCCACTGGACTGCCACAACTTTTCACATGTGATGAAGAATGGCTCAGCCGCTTCATCTCCCAGTACCCTCAGGACCTCATCAGGTCGCATTGATTTGTGCACCTTCAGGTTCCATAGATGTTCTGGAACCTGATCTTTTCCTGCAATGGATGTTTCATTCCCCCAGTCCCTGCCTTAGCCTCCTGTGACTTGGGTGGTGTGGCTGGAGAGCTTGCTGGTAAAGGCTGAGACAAAAAAGGCATGGAGCACCTCAACCTCCTCCATGTCCTGGGCAACCAGGTCTCCTGTTTATTTCCAGATAAGGCTTACATTTTTTCCAGCCATCCTTTTATCATCAACACATCTATAGAAGATTTTCTTGTTGCCCTCAATATCCCTGGCTGGGTTTAATTCTTTCGGGGTTTTAGGTTTTTACCTGATTCCTGTCTGCTCAGACAGTCTCTCTGTAATCCTCCCAGACTTTCTGTCTCTGCTTCCACCCTCTGTAGGCTTTATTTTTGGGTCTTTAGTTTGTCGAGGAGCTTCTTGTTCATCCACACAGGCATCCTGGTGGTTTTGCCTGCCTTCCTTTTCATTGGGACACATTGCTTCTGAGATCAGAGCAGCTGATCCTGGAACACCAATCAGTTTTGGGGCTGCTCTTTCCTCCAGGGTTTTGTCTGATGGGACTCTACCAAGCAGGTCCCTGAAGAAGCCAAAATCTGCTCTTCTAAATCCAAGGTACTGAGTTTGCCATGCTGTCTCCTCTCTGCCCTAAGGATGTCAAACTGCAGCATTTCATGGTCTCTTCAGCCCAGGCTGCCCTTGAGCTTCACATTCTCCTCCTTGTTGGTGAGAACAAGATCCAGCACTGCTACTCTCCTTGTCTCCTTTATTCCTTGGAGAAGGAAGGCATCATCAGCATATTCCATCCATATTCCTGGTTTATTTTTTCCTGCTGTGTTGCCCCTCCAACAGATTTTAGAGTGGTTGAAGCCCCCTGTGACAACCAGGGCTTGGCAATGAGAGGCTGCTCCTATCTGCATGTAGAGGGAATCATCCCCTCAGTCTTCCTTGTGGGATAATCTGGAGAAGAACACAATAAAGTCAGCTTTAATCCTAATCACCTCCCTTAAATCCTGATCCACTATCTCTCAGACAGTTCCTCATCCATCTGCAGGAGAGCTCCCTTCACTCCAGCTGGTCATTGAAATAGAGGCTGACCCCTCCTCACCTTCACTGCCTGTCCTAAAGAGCCTGTGTTCTTCCTCGCTACATTAAAATGTCTTGGTTGGGGTTTTTTGTTGTTGTTGTTTTTTGGTTTTGGGGCTGTTTTTTTGTTCACTGTGCTACAAAGGCAATCTCAGGTTGTGAAGATAATTATTTTTCAGAAGAAGAAAGAATTATATGAGGAGACTAATTTATACTGTATTGTCTTCCTTTTTGAGTCCTGAAGAAAATGAAAAGAAAATTGAAAGGAGACTGATAAAAATCTTTAAGAAATGAGTCAGAGAGAGCAAAGAGGGAAATGTAACTTTGTAGTGTCAGTAATGTGGGATCATTCCAACATGTTCCTTTTAAAATGGAATGGCTCTGAGTTGCCTGACTGCTATTTATAGCAAAATAGTCTCATCAATAATGTGATAATCCTCATTGTGTTCATCCTATTCCTATTTTCAAGCACAATGCACATTTTTCAACACAATCAGCTCTTCAAAGATATAATTGGGCAATTTTTGTTGTGAATGACATTCGATTTCAGAACCTTCGTGGCACTCACTGGATGTGCTATGTCCACAATTCAGAAAATGAAGCTGTGCCCTAGCACTTGCTAACAATGCAAAGACATGCAAAGACCACAGCAAACACATACCTCTGTAAATCAATATTTTTGGGGTACCTGATAGTACTTTGATTTTAAACTCTATTTCTAGTGAAGTCAGGATACAGTAAAGTAATTGTTAGGCCTGTGCCACGAAGAAGGTACTTCAATTTCCTCCCACTTAACTTGATATGTGACATCTCCTTCAATATCCTTTGATTATGGGATGACTGTTTCAGAAGATCAGCCTTGCAAAAAGGTACCCTTCAGTCACATCAATAGAAGCACAGCTGGCTGAATAGTTTTCAAATTACTTTTTCAGGGGAAAAACCTTGAGTCATTAAAACACAAACTGGTTGAGCATAAAGGTCTTTTTCAATGAGATTATCATTACCAGAAAAAAAAGTGTAATAGCAGACATTTCAGTTTAAAGAACAGCTTTGAGAATTTGCTTATGTGGACACTGAACATGATCTACAGTATGTGCTATGGATGAAATATAACAAGTCTTTTGAATTATTAAAACAAAGAATTCGATTGACTCCCTTTTATTTGATTTGAATGAGATTTTTGCTTTTCAAGCCTTTTTCAAGGTTTGAAACTTAGACTTGATTCAAACCAGTAAAAATGTCAAGAACTCTGGCAGAATAGCAAAGATGTTTTCATTCCCCTTTTTTAACAGTCTGTTCTAAATGCAAAGGCAAAACACTTTTCCATTCTTACTTTAACATCCTGCTTGTTTATACCACAGGTACTGTGCACATCCTGTAACCTTGAGGCACAGGATGCTAATGGAACCTATTACAAGTTTGGCTTCTGATGAATCACTGCTTGACTGCCTGGGCTAATAAAGAGTCCCTGTTAACTATTACTTGTTATACAGCCAGTTTGACAAGTTATATACAAATATTGAAATTGGTCTAATTGGCTCTGCCAAAATGCAGTGGTGCATGCACACCACTATTCATTGTGAATAATATCAGTATGCCACATGTTGGAAGATTTTGAGAATAACATTCTTCTAGAATAACCATAAGGTTTCTTATGCTTTATTTTCTTCCATTTCCTGTTGATACCCAGTGATTTTTTTATCAGTATAGCGTCTTGTGCACCTGTAGAAAGTTGGATGCAGTAGAAGAGATCATTATGAAAAACAAGATAAAGGATACCCTTTTATGTATGGTTAATCAACCTGCTTTGGAGTGTGGATGATAAACTGTAAGAAAATTTGAAAGAAGGACCTGGAATTTGGAGGTGCTTTCTAGGTCAGGCCTGAAGTCTGTCACAAGTAGTGCTGCACCTGAGGTGTTGTGAGTGCATCCCTACAACTGAGCCTTGGTGGTGCCCATGAGAAGAGCACTGCCTTCTCTGAACGTGGAAGCTTCTGTGCTCTGAGCCTGGATGGCTTCCTGTGGCCTTGTCTTCTGGAACAGACTGACACGAGCCCTTTTGCACAGAGACTACAGTGAAGGAGTTATTGTGATAAAAGGTTTTAAAAAATCTGCATCTGCAGCCCAAGGGTAAATTGTGAATGGGCCCAGGTAAGGCCCAGGTGGGTCAGTAACAATCAGTTAATTGAGCATGGAGGTGTCCGAATTCTTTAGAAATATCCAAAATAGAGGAACTCCATTTGTAGAAGCCCAGGGGCCTGCTACCAGGAGAGATATGCTTTTAGATTAGGGTGAGAGAAACTTTTCTGCCATGGGCCTTTGCAGCCACATGTTAATATTTCTTAGGTTTCATTGTTCTGTTGGTTTGTTAAGTTTATGTCACTCTGTTCAGCCCTCTGTTTACCATATATGCACCCATCCAAAAACATTCTTTCTTCCCTTCGACCCCACTGGGTTCATTTTGCCACAGTGTTCCATCCCTGTAGTCCTATTAGTCCCCCCAGTTCCTAGCCACACTTCTGCACCATTTTTTCCCATTCCTATTGGACCCTGACCCTCAAGGACCACTCCTTTATCTGCTATATAACCCTGGATCCTTGGCACCAGTTTGGCTCTCATCCCTGGAACATATTTGAGGCTGTACCCACGATGCATGTGCCGATAATAAACAGCACGTGGATTTCCAAACAGAATCCCATTCTCCTCTCCTTTATCGTCAGCTCTTTATTAGCAGAGTGCACCAGGCTCCAAAGCCCAGGTCAGCCTCAAGGACATGCCGTTGCACAATGCAACATCAATCTAGTGATGCTTATGCTTTTTTTGGCAGATCTTGAGTCATAGAATCATAGAGTGGTTTAGATTAGAAGGGAACTTAAAGAATCATTTTGTTGCAACCCCCTGCCATGGGCAGGCACACCTTCCTTCCACTGTCCCAAGTTGCTCCAAGCCCTGTCCAGCCTGGCCTTGGACACTTCCAGGGGTGGGGCAGCCACAACTTCTCTCGGCCCTGTCCCAGGGCCCTAACCATGCTCACAGGGAAGAATTTCTTTCTAATATCTGGTCTAAACCCTGCCCTCGTTCAGTACAAAAAATTTCCCTCTTGTCCTGCCACTCCAGGCCCTTGTCCGAACTTCATCTCTACCTCACTTGGACCTACCTTAGGGTCTGGAAGGAGCTCTAAGGTCTCCCCAGAGCATTCTTCTCCAGGCTAAACAGCCCTTACTCTATCATGTGTCTTCATAAAAGAGATGTGTTCCTGCCCTCTATTTATCTTCGTGGCAGTTCCTTGAAAGGGGATTCTCTTTCTCTCCCTGAAATAGTTAGACTAAGTCCAAGAGTCTGGAATTCTCCCTAGCACTGAAATAACCTTGATATCATTATAACATAATTTTGCAAGTGAACCTGTGAGATGCCTCTGTGCTTGTTTCCCATGGCATTTTTAGCAGCAGCATTTTCCTAGCCTGGCTTCTTTTCTTTGGTTGCAATGCAAGATGTAACCAAAAGTATGTATTCTATTACTGTCTGTTAAAAACAGGTGGGGCAATGTTCTTTAGCTCTTCTATGACCCATCCCTCATATTTCTGGGGGTGTATCTTTTGTTAATGGACCAGCTGTTAAAAACAGGTGGGGCAGTGTTCTTTATCTCTTCCACAACCCATCCTCCATCCAGGGCATATCTTCTGTTAATGGGCCATTGAGTCTCACTGCATGACTGAAAATTACATCATCCCGTTGTGAGATGTCTTACCCAGGGGGAGGAGCCACACATTCCTACCTGGATAAAAATCTGAGATTTAGAACACCAGAGCAGCCTCTTTTCCACTGGATTCCCAGAGGAAGACCAGACTCGTCTACATCACCACTAGACCTTCAGAGGAAAACTACACCTCTCTATAGGATCACTGCTTCAACAGAATGACATCTGTCACTCCAGGAGGACTGCAACCACGATTTAATTGGACTGCTACCAACACCCTGACAAACAAGGTGTCAGGTTTTGATTCTGTCAGTGGGTTTTTTTATACTACTGCATTTTCATTTTAATTTTCTTAGTAAAGAACTGCTATTCGTATTCCCATATCTTTGCCTGAGATCCCCTTAATTTCAAAATTATAATAATTCAGAGGGAGGAGGTTTATATTCTCCATTCCAACAGAAGGTCCTGCCTTCCTTAGCAGACAACTGTCTTGCAAACCAAGACACTTCTCAATGTGAATACTTTAAATTTTTGCAGTGTTTGGATGAAGAAACTGGGGAATCCGAGTAGTTCTCCAATGGTGAAATAAAGAGAGTGAAATAAAGGTGGTCCTTCATAAATATTTGCAGGAGGTTCAAAGTGTATCCCTGCAGCACACTGTACCTATGGGGACTAATTGCACGGGGGACAGGAATGAGAAAATTTGCAGGGGAAATGTTAACAAACACAACAATATATTATTAGGTTGAAATAATTCTGGGCCATATCTAGTGGTAAGATATCCAAAGGACCCTTATTTCCACTACCAAAGGGAAGGAATGACCCAAGGTACAAGCATTTTGTACCTTGATAGCTAAAAGAGGAAGCTGTCTGCTTAACTGGATGAGTGTTTCTTACAGCTACAGATTCCCTTGTAACTGAAACAAAGATAAATAGTGAATTTGAGGATATAGGGGAGATTCAGGAGTGAAAGTGCCCTTGTCTACCTTTCCCCACCTTCCTTGGTGATAATGTAATTGGTGGCAAGGACAGTTTTGAGCTGCCACTGGGAGGAAGTCCAAAGAATTAAAAAGAAAAAGAGTTTCAGAACTACTAAATCTACAAGCTGTGCTCCTTAGGATATGTGACACGTGCTGTGGCTGGTTTGGACATAAAATACCCAATGCTGTCACACTGATGAATTTCTAAGTACTTAAAATTTTGCATGCACTGTGTAATGCATTCTGCACAAAGCAGTCTCTTGGAAATCAAAAGGACCACTGTGAGAACAGATGCAGTTTTCAGTCCCATTTGTGATTCCCTTGCACTAAACACCACAGTGATATTGCCAGACAGGCAATCTTGTCCCAGAAGAGATGGATTCTCATTATGTTTTAATTCTTAAAGCAATTATTTTTTCACATGTGATATACAGCAAAAGCTCTACAAAGTTAACTTACAAAATGTGGGCAGTATTGAAGAAGCAGGATGTGAAGCTGCTTTGCCTTAAAGCCATTATGTTCTATTTTCTTTCCTGCCTTTGGTTTCTCAGGTGCATCATGATAATGGAAAGAGGAAGAATATTCAGCAGAGCTATTATTCTGGGAAGATGAAAGCAAGCCAGCAAAAGAGACTACCTTCTTCTATACTCAGGACAGGTTAAAAAACTCCAATAAATTTCTCAAGCTAAAGCACATTTTCTTTGAAATGTTTCCACCAGGGGCAGGAACAAAAGTCCTACAGGTTCAAGAGTCAGTTTTGGCTCCATATTTGCCAATTCAGCTGGTGTGTGCAGAGACAGAAGGGTGAGGTGGAGCACAAGAAAGGGGGTAGCAGAGGAAGGCAGGAAATAATAAATGGAAAGACAGGTAGTATTTTAATGAATTGTCATTTTAAACAACATGATTTTGTGAGTCCAACACAGAGTTGTCTGGCTTTGTAGATATATAGGAAAACATTTCAAAACGGTTATCTGTTATTTGCAATGACTTTGGATAACACATGCCTAATCAAAACAAGTTTGAGATTATGACCTGAAATATTATTGACAGGAGGAGAAGTTTCTTTAAATAAAAACCTCTGAGAATGCTTACAAAAAATGTTTTAGTGCAGCCATAAATACAAGTATTCCTGCATTTCTAATGCAAAACAGTAATGTAATTGTATTTAAAACATTTAAGTACTGGTAATCAGCAGTGTTTGAGAACATGTGAAGAAGTAGTCAGAAACCTTTAGCATCCTGAAGTGGGCGTCCTTTAGCTGGAACAACCCTATTCTTAATTTCTTGATTCCTCTTTTTTTATTGTTTGGGGGTTTTTTTGGTTTTTTGGTGGGTTTGGTTTTTTTGGTGGGTTTTTGTTCGTTGGTTGGTTGGTTTTTTGTTTATTGTGATACTATAACATTCATTGTGATTTCACATAAGTTTTACTCAAGGTGTTGTGCATCTGTGATACTTTTCAAAAAAATGTCACCATATAAACCAGCCAGAGCTTTTTGAAAGTGTTTTAATAACCGACTTGAGTCTTGAAAACATTGAGGTGTTCAACTGTGAAACGTAATGCATCTTTTAACACTTCTCAGTCATTAGATGTACTTTAAAAATTCAAGTAACACTTACTCGAAATAAGTCTCTTTGTCAAAAATATTTCAACTTTACAGGACCTTGTGATTCATAAATGAAAATAATTATTTCAAACTGTCAAAAGAGCTTTGACTGAGAGCTCAGACTTAATTTGTATGCAACACTGTAAAGCTCAGATCCATGTGCTTAGGCTGGCTTGATAGCTAAAGGCACCAAGTGCAATTAAAATAAGATAGTTTGTAGGACAGAATCAGGCATAGTAATTTTTGAAATGAGATTACATGCCTAAATTGCCAGAACTTCTCATGAAAAGTTGCATTGGAACTATAACGTATTTTATAGAATAAAATAAACAAAGCCCCAACATCACAAAAGTTGTGTTTTTAAATGGATATAATGTGTTCTGAGATGGTGCATTAGGGCTAGGACAATTCAGAGTATGCCTGATCCTGACTGCAGTCTTCCAACTTGCTCTGTAGACAGTATTTTATTGTTCCATCAGGAACATGTTTTCATCGGTAGCAGATATTTTTTCATGCCATTCTAATGGAGTAATTAGCAGAAAGAAAGCCTGAGTAATTATGAAGTTACATACTCCTGCTGCTACTTTTGTATATATTACTCCATGATATTGCTGCTCACCCCTGTTCTTTGACATTGAAGGTTCAAATCAGTTCTTAGGAAATAAGCCCTGACTCATTAGGAAAGAATAAAATGTTTCAAGATGGGCGTCACACTAGAGTATAATTTTCAGTCTCTCCAATTCTTGCTTGTGCTGGAAGAATTAGTAAAGAAAAAATTCAGTGTTCAATTACCTGTCATGATTTCAGCAAAATAATCTGTTCAATTTCAAAAGAAGGGTAAAACTTTCAATTCACTGTAGATATATTGCAATAATGTAAAAAAATTGCCAACTGTCATACTGAAAATTTTCAAAAGATTTTGCTTAAAATAGCAGATTACTGGGATTTCATTTGAAAAAGAGTGTAATTTGTAATTCAGTATCATCTACATTGCCCCAATTATTCTGGTGTAGATGCATTTCCATTGGTGAAATAGAAATTTCTCGCAAAACATCCCAGCCTATCCTAGAACCCAACTTTCCTTTATGTGTAATGTGTTTTGGATTTGCTTCAGATCATTCTTATTAACTTTATAAATAATTACATATCCATTTTTCAGATGGCCACTCTTTTTGTCTATGGATTTCAGATGTCTATTTTCTTGTTCAGCTCATCAGAACTGACCCCTTCTGCTAGGAGATAGGAAATAGGTGTAAATATTTGCAGTTAGTTTTATTCTTAACTGATCTATGCAGAACAAATGAAATATGAGGAATACCAGTTCTCATATGCTAACTCAGTTATGTCCATTCTTATGTATCCTTTGCATTTCCCTCATATGTATAGGAAGAGTATTTTGTATTAATGTCACAGGGATAATTCAGGCTGGAAGGAATCTCAGGAGGTGTCAAGTATGATTTATGTACAAAGAAATATCAGAACTGAGATCAGACCAAGATGCTTAGGGCTTTTTCCAACTGATTCTTGAAAATCTTCCAAACAATGAGGTGATTCAACATCTCTGAGCAACTTGCTCCACCACCTATTTTCATGACTAAAAATCTATTATTTTCCTCCAGATTATGCCATTTAAAAAGTATTTGCGTGATTGGCTGTTGCTGTCTTGGCTGGGTCTGCATTCCCAGGACAAAGTTGCCCATTAAATGACTTGTCCCACAGTAAAACCACAGCAGCCCACTTCTTCCCAGGTTGTACTGTCCAAACTTGGACACAATCAGATTGTGGCATAAAGTGTTGACCAGACTTGGGCAAATCTATTTCTCCTCTTGCCCCACTAATCCGTTTTGGTGGGGTTTTTTGTCACAAAAGGTAATCTGGGTCAGGCATGCTCCACCTGTGATACATCCGTGCTGACTGTACTCACTCCCCTTCTGTTTTTCATATGCCCAGAAATGTGTTACAAGAGGACTCTATTTGTGATTTTAACAGGATGAGGTTGACTGAGTAATAGATCATTCACGTGTGTCCTTTTTTGAAGGTGTGTGTGATTAGTGGCCCTTCTCCTGTCCTTGGGATGAGTTCTGGCTTGAATGACACCAGCCCTACATGCCCAGGCAACTCTACTAAATTCCTCCTTTGGGCTCTGTCCTTGCTCCCATCCCTGTTTGCTGCATTTTTATGCTGGAGTTCTGCCATCATGTCCTTTTTAGCCAGGTCCTGACAGACTGATTTGTCTGTCATAAGAACAGAGTGGGCTGCTCTTATGGATGATGCTCTTCTTTAGAGGTCTGGTAGCTTTCCTGACCTTCTTTGCCTTCCTGTGTCCTTTTAGGTCCCCACTCCAGAAGTTCAGGCCAGCCCACCTGAAGCCCAGGCATTTTACTTAGCTGAAAGAGTTTAATTTTCTCTTTTAAAATCAGTTCAACTTTGATGTGCATGTTCCTGTAGGAGTGAGTCACTTTGCAGGTTCTTGCTTCTCAACTCCTAATGACTCCCCACCACCCCATTTACACTCTCCTAAACTAGAAGCTCTTTCTGAACTTTGATCTTTCCTGCATTTCAGTGTGACATATCCCTCTTTTCTAGATTTAACTGTATTCGTACTTTCTCCCTGCCAGCTTCTCTGATGTCAAGATTCACTGGTGTGTTTTATTATGGAAAAGTGGTATTCATTCATTTTTATTATGTTTTTATCTCACATACACGTGTGTATCTATTTCTTAAAATAGCATTTTCCTTGAGGTGGTAACTCAGGTGTAGTACTTTCACAACAATAATGTCTCATGTAGTATTTATCTTCTTTATTTTTTCTATTTCAAGATTTGGAATGAAACTGACTTTTTAAACTGGCAGTTACAAAGAAACATACCTTCCCTCAAAAAGAGAAAATTGGAAACTGAACATTTGTAAGGATTATGAAACTGGATAGTATTTTCACATTTTCTTCAAACCTGGCTATTTAAGAAAGGGTTTTTTTCAGTTTCACCCAGTGTTTGAAATCAAAAGTGAAACAGCCTGTCAACTGATAGTTTGCAGGCAAGTTTACTCCCTAGTTCATATTTACTACAGCAAATTGAATTTGTTTCGATGTGTGTGCTGGTTTGGGCTGAGGTAAAATTCATTTCCTTTCCAGGGCTGGTGTGGGGCTGTGTTTTGGATTTGTGCTGAACTCAGGGGTGACACAGAGATGTTTTTGTTGTTGCTGAGCAGGGATTGAAAAGAGCCAAAACCTTTGCTGCTCCTTGTGCTGAGGAGACCCAGACAGGACAGATGATGCCAACTGAGCCCAGGGATGCTCCAGATCATGGGATATGTTCAGTGTATCAAGTGGGAAGGAAAAGGAAGGGTGGACATTCCAAGTGATGGCACTTGTCCTTCCAAGTCACTGTAATGTGTGATGGGACCGTGCTGTGCTGGGAATGACTGAACACCTGCCCAACCATGGGAAGCAGGGAATTTATTCCTTGTTTTGCTTTTGCTTTCTCTATTAAACTCTTTTTATCCCAACGTGTGACAGCTACAGCTGGTCTGTAAGCTGCACAGATAAATTAGCCATAACAGATACCAGCTTGACCAGCCTAGCTTGTTACAGAATTGAAGTAAACAAGTCCCGAGACACGATAATGATGGTCGGATTCAAGTTCAAACAGCGGGCTTCAGCCAATCGCTTTGCCCCATGAATGCAGACACATCATTGGCCAGTGAGCTGGGCGGTGCTAAGACTCCAACCAATCACGTGTGTAAGCGAGGGAAATTTGAAGCCCCTATAAAAGGGGCCGCCAAGCAATCAATGTTGGCTGTTGTCGCATGAACCTTGGTGGGTTCTTGTTGCATTCCTGTCTCCAAAACCGTGACAGCAACCCACAAGTTTTCCAGCTTTTACCCTGCTGATTCTCTCCCTGGTCCCACTGGTAGGGGAGTGAGTCAGCAACTGTGAGGGGCCAGGCTGCTGGCTGGGGTTAAACCACAACCTGTGTGATGCCTGGCAAATGTTAGAAATTACCAAACACATACTTTAACACAACATTCTGAAGTATCATGGTGAAATATATTTGTTTACAGCTTGCTAGAATCACATATTTGAAAAGCAATCATGAATTTTGAAGATGCGTTACATGAAAAAGTAGACTTTATTGTGCACATAATGAAATAACTACCACATGACTTCTCAGAATTTTGGGTGATTAATTTAGAAAACGAAACATGAGTGTTTCCCCTGTGTTCTGAATAATGCTTTTATTTCCCCTGTTTAATAGAAGGAAGAAATGATGATGCTGCAATCCAGGCATCCAGCAAGGAGGAATTAGAGAAATGACCTGACTAGATATATGTTTCATGTGCAGTTGTAGGTAAAGACATCTTGCTGTGGTCTGTGCAGACAAAAGCTTAAAGGATCTTTGTAATTCCACCTGATATTTTTTTCACAGGGAAAAAATACCTCCCCCCTGCCGCCCCCTTTATTTTTTTTCGGTTTGTTTTTTTTTTTTTTTTTTTTCTTCCAGCTGAAACTATCAAGAACATTTGAATAGAATTTTGGAGATCTTTAAGACTGGCTGAAACTAAAACTTTAATCTGAAATAATTTACCAAATCCTCATCTCATTAAAAAGTTTGTCATTTAAACCACGTGGACTTGTGGGTTTTCCAGCAGGAATTCCCTTGCAGCTCACTACTGCAATCAGAACAAGGAGGGTGAAGGTAAATAAGCTGGTACTTTTATTAGCAGTTTTCAAAGCTCCTGTCAGAGTTTGCCACAGAAGGCTGTTTAACAAGATGTATAGATGAGATGTAAAGTGCTTTCGTAGATGGCTGAGAGACATGAAACAAAACAAGAAGATAGATGGCTGTTTTTAGTGTGGTTAAAGCTGAGCAGCAGCCGCTGCTTAAAGGCTGTGTCAGGTCTGGCTTTTCATCCTGAATACATTAACACTTCCCCCACCCCAAAACCCCCAGGAATCAATAAGATGGGAATTTCTCCACATTCTTTATGTTGTCCAAGACAACACAAATCCAAGACTGAGTTCGTAGAATGGTCACTGGAAAACTCCAGCACCAAAGTATTTCAGCACTAGTAAATTCAGTGTAACATAATATAGACTAAAATGAGACATCCAATGATGAATGGTGGAAGGAAATACAAGCTGTGGATAGCTCTCAAGGCCAGGAAGTCTGTGCTGAGAATAAATGCTACATCTTCTGCCAATGCTACTGACAAACATCCCTGCTCCTCACCTGTGTTTCTCCTCAGTGGAAATGCCATTCCTTCGTGGTGCCTTTGCTAGAGTGATGCACAGTTCACTGGTACTGATGTTCTGCATGCTCAGTTCATACACAAAACAAGCTGGTAATTGCCTTCTGGTGAATGAAAATTGTCAAATGTTCCCTTCACATCATCCCCTTCCCAGCTTTGCCAGGTTCAGCAGTTTTTCTGCTCAAGAAGCCACTTAAGGATACAGCAGTTAGATTTCAAATGGCTTGGAACTGCCTGCACATCATAAAAACAAACCCTCTAAATGTGGTACCAATGGCATTTTCTTTTGGCTGTTTTTACACAGGTTTATTTCAATCCATATGTGTGGATATTTTGTCCTTTTGGATGTAATGCAGTGGATACTCTCATCTACCACAGAGAACCACTCTCACACTCAGCTGAAAACTGGGAGCATGAGCTCACCAGAGTTGTAAAAAACTTTGGACAAAGTTGTACCAAAGTATAGCAGAAGTTACTCACAGAAATTTTGTTGCAGTTAATCTTTAAATGTATATTTATTATATACAGACATAGGTATATTGGTAAGAAATAATAACAGGTAATATGTCTTAATTGTCCAAGTATATAAATATCTAGATATGAATATTAATTTGAATGTACATTTTTGTCCCTACATATACCTAAATACAGAGAGTTGTGTTCATTGCTATATTACTAAATGTGTTTACATGCATATAGAATTATATGTATTTATATACACACATGTATATATACAGTCAAATATCTATATATCCATCTATTTGATGTGTCATTATATAACATGTATACATATCGTTGCTGTTTTGCCACGAATATTACATTTTTTTTTATACTCTCAGGCTAAAAGGGAGTACTGTTCCTGTGCTCCTTTGTGACTTCTTTTGGTCTGTTTCTTTTATTCTTTTAATCCCCAACAGATATTTTAAGAGTACTTAAGCATGATTCTATTGTAAAATAGTTTCCAGATCCAAGATGGTATTTTGTTTATCCCCAGGTCTGGGGAGATACATTTTTTTTATATCAGTGTCTAGATAATGTGCATTTAAATGGGAGGAATGAAGAAATTTCTGTTAGGAGGCATGTCACATTATTCAGTGATACTGACCCTCAGGGTTAATAATCAGCCTGTAGCTGTGCCTTAGATCAGAAATTTTGCCTCCTTCAGCAGGACTGCAACAGCAAAAACATCTGCAGACATTGTGCCACACCCCTTCCTGTGCCACCAGAACCTGAACAACTGCCTAACAAGAATTCTTTTTCAACATAGATTTAAATCATTTTGGACAAGGTATAGCAAAGGTTGATTTCAAACTCAAATCCCACCAGGATTTTACTGGACTCGTTTCCAAAAGTCCACTGGACACTGAAAACCAGACATGCAATTACTTTTTCAAAGTGTTTTTTAAGTATTTCATTAAAGAAATATATTTTTTTAACAGAAATAGAAGATAGGAACAAATTTTACATGTCCAGAATCTGTAGTAAAACCTGTCTTTCTGGATTTTTTTAGAGTGCAGGTTTCTGACAGATTCAGACTGTACTAATGTCTCTATAGTTATCAACTTTAGCCTTTTCATTGTTTTCACCGTAATTTTTCTGTGCAACACCTGCCTTTCTCTCTGTTTTAACTCTTAAAAAAATCATGAAGGATCATATTTAATAAGGAAGTTCAATGACTTAAAATATTTCCATTCTAAACCCCACCTCCACCAGGAAAACCCCTGGAAACCAAAAAGCCTGATGCTTCAAGAAGTTTCCACTTACAGAAACGAACATTCTCAAGTCACACCTTGCATCAAAGTCACACAGGAAACGCAGCCACTTAACTTGTGGTATGGATTGAAAATCTAGTTTCACCAAACCTCTTTGATTAGCTGTTTTGTTATCTTTCATTTTAAATATAGCATCACTTTTCCTTAAAACTTTGTAATCCAAGTTAAGGTTGCTCAGATTTTTTTTCTAATTTGTGGGGTTTTGTTTTCATGGGGTGTTCTTTTTCAGGTTTTTTGTTTTGGGGTTTTTTTTTCCTTTTTAAGGTGGAAATATCATAAAACCTTAAAAACCACATATTAGCTATGGATTTAAGGAATAATCTTGGGCTTCACAGCACTTATAAAAAAAGTAGATATCTACTCTGAAAATATTTTTTCGCTTTCGTGTCTTAAGAAATTTTAAATATTAAATATACTGCAATTCCTGTATATATCCTATACACCTGCATTCATTATACCTTTTCATAAAAAAAGAGTTTTGCAACAGAAATTTGTCTTGTTTAGTAGGACATTTGATAGTATTGTAGTATTGATATATGCACTCTGGAGTGGATTCATTTAAATAGAATAATTTCCTGTACTTATTTACTCACTGATTTTGTAATGAAGGAATGTGTTTTGACCATAATATTTTAAAGACCTTAGGAAAGTTATAAAAATGCTTTTCACTGTCTTGTTTCTGAATATCCACTGATCCTGGCATTGCTTTCTTATTATTGTAGGCAGTGGTGAAACCTCAGTTTGGTGATGGCAAATTTCAGTTTTGGGGGCCTTTGCAACATTTCTGGTTCCAATCTAATGCATAATCATCACTGCCCTTAGCCTTTCCCTCATGCACTTAATTGTTGTTTCTTTTCATTACTCACTTCCCTGGTTCCTCTCAGTTCTTCAAACTGGATTTAAGGACATTGGCAGCTACAAAATATGAAGTAAGATGAAATAAGTTTGGAGTATTGTGCATCCTCCTGTGTTCCCTGACTGTGATGAAATTGATAGCCTGAGAAAGAGACATATCAAGGCAAATTCTATCTGCTGTACTTATGCAAGAGTTTGCCCTGTACTTTTGCCTCACAGCAGCAAGAGGTGCCCTGAGCTGCAGCCCACAGGCAGTGTGGGGCAGTGTCAGGGCAGCCTATAAGGCGTGGAGGCCTTAGAGATTATGTCACCATACCCTTAATATGCCTTTTCACATCCAACTGGCTCTATTGATCTGTACAGAAAAGACAGGCTCCTCAGGAAATGAAACAATTCTGCTATATCCCTTGTCCTCGCTTGCACCGTTACTTGCTTTGACAGTTCATTGTGTAGTTTCTTTTCTTGTGGGTGTGTTGAGTTTCTGAACCATGGAAGAAAGAGTTGTGTGATCTCTCAAGATCTTGTGTTCTTCTCTCAAGGTTCAGCTTGCCAGAAGGGCATGATATCCTCATCTGAGACTTCCAGAGCTGGACACTCCACACACCACATGAGTGGTGCTATTGACACACACATGAAGGATGGGGATATCCTCAGAGATCTGGGCAAGCTCCAGAAGTGGCCCATGGGAATACCATGAGATTTAGCAGGACCAAGTGCTGGACCAGGGCAGCCCAGGCTGGGGATAAAGATGGAGAGCAACACTGCCAAGAAGCACTTGGGGTGCTAGTGGATGAGAGGCTGGACATGATCAAGCAACATGTGCTGCAAGCTCAGAAAGCCAAATGTGTCCTAGGCAGCATCAAAAGTCCCATGGGCAGTAGAAGACAGGTGGGTTCTGCCCCACTGCCCAGTTCAGGTGAAACCCTACCTGCTCAGGGACCCACCACAGGAAGGATCTGGTGCTGCTGAAATGACTCCAGAGGAAAGCCATGAAGATTATCAGAGGAATGGAACCACTTTGCTGTGAGCAAAGGCTGAGAGAGTTGGGGTTGTTCAGCTTGGAGAAGGCAACTTATTGGGTGAACTCACAGGGTGAGTTCACTCGAAGAGTGAACTTATTGGGGCTTTTCAGTACCTGAAGGGGCTACATGAGAGCTGCAGAGGGAGTTTTGACAAGCATGGAGTGACAGAACAAGAGGCAGTGGCTTTACACTGAAAGAGATTAGGTTTAGATGGGGTATTAGGAAGAAATTCTTCCCTGTAGGGGTGCTGAGGCCCTGGCACAGGTTGCCCAGAGAAGCTGTGGCTGCCTCATGCCTGGAAGTGTCTAGGATCAGGCTGGACAGGGCTTGGAGCAACGTGGGATAGTGTAAGGTGTCGCTGCCCATGGTGGTATAGGTTGGAATTAGATGATTTAATAATTCTATAATTCTATGGTTTAAAACTACTCAGTGTAAATATGGAGTCTAGGAAGGACAATACCTTTCAGAGTAAGGCAGGATGTTCCCTAAGGAGTAGCTGGTCTGTTCTAGAGCACCAAACTGGACTCAGCAGTGCTGGGAGAAGGGTTTGCTTTTGTCTGATAGATGACCCTAAAGAAGGCAGTATTTGAACATGGGCTAAATTGATGTCATAGGGACATGGGAAATCACAGAAAGACAATTCTCTCCTCTTTCTTGCAGAATATTGCACATTATTCCTTCCTTAACCTTTTTTCCGTGCAGAGGATGGGGGAATGAATGCACTTTGGTCCAAGCAAAAGTTGGGAATACTTCAATCCATTTGCTCTGTACAACAGAAAAGCCAGTCCCTGAAACTGCTAGAGTGAACAAATTTTCCCCATCTGCACTGGCTTTAGGGGTACCACAAGATCTGCTGCTGCTGAGCTTAGTGTTGCCTTCAGGTACATGGCTACCTGGGATTCAGGGAATCATTCTGTGGAAGGGAGAACATTTCCTGGTGCTGCGGGTGTGGTGCCTGCACAAAATCACAAGCAATAAAAGCTCCCCACTATGTGCAAGGCTAAGAATTTATAGTGGGAAACTCAAAGGATAGGGTGTGGAAGGAAGATTTTCTGAGGATCATTGTTCCGTCGGTCTTTACACTAGAGAGATTTAATTGACCCTTCCTTAGTAAGAAGTCTTTTCTGATCAGAAATACATCCCTTTGATATGAAAGGAAATTTTGAGCAGGAATTCTAGGGTGGTAAAATCTTACTATTTATTTTACTTTCAAGTTTAATCCCTTCTTTAATCCTGAAGAAATAAGTATCTGTGTGCTTTCTGCCTGTGCCCTTTGCAGGACTGTATTGTACTTGTGTGACTTGTTCATTATTTCTCTGTACTAATTCAACTTGTAATATTCAGCCCCTTTTGTATTTTATATAGGTGTATTAGGAAGAAGAAAAAACAAAAAAAACCCCTACTTTCATATTAAAAAAAATTATTTTTCCTGAATTTCCTCTACAGCTATTGGAGAAAAATAAGTCTCTCCAAGCAGTCATTCCATAGTGGGCAATGGACAATGTGTTGTTTCCAGGAAGGAATTCTAGGTTTAGGAAGAAATAGCACTTCTTTTTTAAAGATGAGTTGTTTGAAACCAGCTGCTCTGTTAAAAAAACCTGTCTCATGACACAGAATCAAGGCAGTTTATTGAGACTTGTCATGATTCACCAACCTGTCTCAACATTTACACCTAGTGATAGAAAAGGTTCAATTTCTCTCCCTGCCTAGTATATTTCTTAAAAATAATCTGCAAGAGACAGCAGGTCATTTGTGTATTCAGATTCAGATATGTATTTTCAGAAGCAGGCAGAAGGGTTTGTGAGAATGTGAACAGAAAGAACATATTGGATACAGCCAGTGCCTATAGACAGCACTGCTGCTTTATACATTTTAAAAGAAAATAAAAAATTAAAACACCTACTGACTGCCATATGCTCAGACAACAGGTTAAAGAAGTTGCACAAAAGCATACTACAAGTACAGTGAGGTGCCTCAGAAGGTTTTGGTGATAAACAAAATAAATTCCTTTGAGGGCAATTAATATTTATTAAAAGATTTATAAATAATGCATTGTTCAACAATGTGTTGGAATATTTAATTTCGTTAATATGGATATAATTACCCAGTTTCACACTGGAGAAGTGAGCTTTTAAAACTGACAGTTTGAAATATTTAGAAAACTATACCAGAGTCTGATGGAAAGCTTGGGATGGGGGGAGGGAGAGATAGAGACATTGTACCTTCATAGTTTCTGGTACCCATCCCCATCATCTTTACTTTGAAGCATAAAATGCAATGAGATAAGAGGATGGAAAAAGTCTGAGGAATGCCTGTAACAGCACTTAGAGTGGCAGGTTCTATCTGCAGCATCCCACAGCCACCGCTGCATTAAGGAGCCAGATTACTCTGAACAGGTAAGCCAAAAACTGGAGTTCAGACCATTCAAAACATGAGCTTATCTTTCAAAGTCATGCAGCACTATGATCTGTTGCAGTCATCTTAATAAAAAAGGTGTCTGTGTGTGTGTTTGTGGTGGTTGGTTAATATTTCCTAGTAGTACTTTAATCATGAGCTGTGTTTGGCAACTGCAAATGAAAATGTTGAAGACACCAAGAGGTGGCAGTTCATGATTCCCTTTAGTCCACAAGTTAAAAAATATGCCAAGTCAAGGAGCTGCAGTGCCCACACACCCCCTGTTTGTTGAATGTATTCATTTCTAATAAAAGCAGCAGAACCTATTCAGAAATATGTATATAATATGCAAATATAAAACCAGTATGGAAATAATGAAATAAACCACTTGTGCGTAAAATGGATATTATTCTTCTGCAACTTGCCTAACAGAGAAAACAGTATAAGGAACACTGCAAATTACTTGCTAAAACTGTTTCCTGTGCTGATGGCTACCAGGCTCTGGCAATAAATGTCAAGGTCTGGACTTGATACAGAATGCTTGTGTCTTTTTTGCTGTGTTTCTCTGTCATTTCCCTGAAGCTCTTTCCCTTCACTGCTTGAGTGAAGGTGATAGGGGAGAGAGGGAGCTGAATCAGGAATTGCAATTACCATTAGCTGATGTGGACGACAAGGGAAGAGCCGGAGGTGAAGCTCTGTAGACTGACTGAAGAAGAAAGTTTTTTGCCTGCAGCAAAAAAAAAAGAATTCATGTGATGTGTGACTAGCCAGGATTTCTTTTTCCCTGATCCATCCTGTGCATATTGTTAACCTATCACCCCCAGAAATATTCCATTCCATCCAACCTTGGGCATTCCATGGCACGGAGAGATGTGTTCCAGAGCATTCAGAGATGACCTGATGAGTTTAATACAGCATTCAACTGCTGCTCCTGATTTCAAATTATTTATAGGTAGCAAAAAGCAAATCCTCCTGTCCAGACTGTCAGCTTGGAGGGACTGGTAAGAGCCATGGGAACAAAAACATGCAAAACCCAGATATTTTGCTAGTTTTATTTCCACTCCCCTGAACGTAAAACTTCAACAACTTCCAGTAAAATGTAAAATGGTTTCGCTGGTGTCCTGGTTTAGGGCAAATTAGGGAGGAAACCTCTGAATGGTGTTCCTCTGGAAAGCAAATCCAAACAGCCCCTCCCCCCAGCTGGTCCAGGAAAAGAACTCCCTCAGAGAAAAGTGGAAAAAACTATTTAACAAACAAAATGCCCACAAGCATAAAGTAATAATAATAATAATAATAATAATAATAATATGAAACAATAAAACCTCTCACTGCTCCAAAGAGAGATGGCAAAACTGACACTCCGTGCCAGGAGTTAGCTCAGCTCCCTCAGTCTGTTTATGGGTCCCAGTCCCTTCAGTGCTGGAAAATGCTGAGTCCAGGCCCAGTGGGCCATGGGTGCAAGATCCCGGTGCTCCTCTGGGTTTTTTTTAAGTCCAGAGCAGATTTAAACAGTCCCAAGAAAAAAAGGGAAAAAACAGTCCAGGAAAGCTTCTTTGCCTCAGCTAGCTAGACTAACAAAAGGAAAAAAAACTCTCTCCCTGGCTGCCATCTGTGCATCCGACAAAAAACACACAGTCCTCAGGACGAGAAAAGATCCCGAGGAGTGAACACTGTTTTTCAAAACAAACTGCGCGCTTCTTCTTTCCCTGCTCACTCTCAGAACCAGTATTAAAGGTACAGAACACAGAACAGACGATTGGGGATACAGGCATCATAGTCACCCTAGGACAGCTGGACAATTTTCTTATCCTTTGAACATATCATCTCTTACAATCAAATTTGATCTATTCATGAAAATATAAACCCCACACTTTAGGCCCTGTGATTTTGAACTACAAAGGATTATCACTTAGAAAGCATTGGTATAGATTGTTAAACTTTGTTGAAATAGGAAATCTACTCATTTAAGTGCTTTCCTGTGAAAAGTTTAAGTTCAATGATTCCATATTTTTTAATGGACAAAAATCTTGGAGAGATGAACCCACAAGATCAGCTTGCTGACTAGTATTGATTCACAGATAGTTGCAACATAGACTGGCCACACTATTCTTCCATTTCAGTCAATGAGAACAAGAGCAATAATTTGCAGCTACCGTCACAGCTACATTTGCTTATTAATATTTTTAGAATGTCAGTTTAGTCTCTGCATTGTCTTGACAGCATTTTTGACGTCAGATTTCAAGATCGTGAGAGACATGAATTGTAATAATCCATCCTCTTTTTTTTTAATGCATTAATTTCTTCTAAGGTATTTTATGTATTCTCACTGCTAAAGATGTAGGAGGACTTTCTGGTTGTCAGGTTCTCACCTATGTGATTCGCATACTTCAAACATAGAATTTGGACATATTGCAATATAATGATTCTTGCATTTTACTTCTGCAAAAATGTTCTTTTATTCTGGTGAGAAATGGGCCATAAAATAGGAATAATCAAGATTCAGTGTGTAAATGTGGCTAATTTAAGGTTGCTGCAGAGGAATTTTGACTAATTCCCTCTATAGCTTGTACACAGCCTGGTGAGTGATGCAAAATGAAAGTGCACAGAGGATGACTGTATCCTAATAAAAACTCTGTTTGCATGCCCTGCCAGTTCTCTGTCTGCCTTGTCATGTTAGAGGACTGCTCCTGTGGTAATGAATTTGTTGCATCCCATCACACACGTCAGCAGTGTTTTGAGTGCTCATGCTTCTGCTGATAACCTGTCCTAGTTACAGGCTGGCATCAGCACATTTATAATCACCTGCAAGAAATCAAAGCAATGGAGAGTTTTGCTAAACCCTTAAACTTGTTCAAGTTGTGGTTTTATTGTCATTAAAAGTTATTTCTTTCCCATGTCACCTCACCAGCACAGTGCCTAGTAAAAGATTTTTGTAAACTAATCATTGATTTCCAGTATCAGATTTCTTCTTTGTGGTTGGTTTCTCTGCGAGGGCTGCTTACCAGCTGAAACAGTAGTTCCCAGACCAACTAAAACAGTTTGTGGATTCCTCAGTCTTCAGGCTGTTCGTGGTTGAGGCTTGGAATAAAGAAGTGGGCTCTGGCATGTGTTTGGGAAGGTGTTTATTCAGTGCTGTCCATGTGCCAGGACCAGCACTTGCCAGAACAGAGAGCTTTGGCCCCCTTTACCAGGTTGCACATTGGGAGGAGCACACTCTAGGCCAATGAGGGAAGGAAGGGGGTGGGGTCCAGGACAGGGTGATACCAGGTGATATTTGGGTACAGGGGTGGGGGTGTTTTGGAGGCGGTTCGGGAAGGAATCTACCAAATACAGACAAGTAAACAAAATACAGACACAACTTTGAAAACCTCAGTCATGCACCGCAACACTTCTTCACAGTATAGAAGCTTCAGCACAGACTGTTGGGACATACTTTGATGATGATTTCTGGGGGAGATTTTCTGCCTATCAATTCAAGAAAATCCAGAGACATGAAGGTTGATTTGAAATCCACTATTCACTTAATTTCCTCTAGATATCAGAGGAGTTTAGATCCAGGGCTAAAACCTTCATTGTAAATGCAAAAAACATTTTTTAATCTTCTGGGGTAATAGTGTCTTCTAAGACTACATCTGCACCAGCAGTTTTCCATGTATTAATTGTGTTCACATATTTAGGAGTTAAAGCATTTCAGATGATTAATGGAGTTATGGATTTTGGCTATAGTAATGTTTACAGTTACAATTTATTTTATTATATATACAGTTACAATTTATTATTTGTAATAATATTACAGCATATTTACATATAATTTCTGCCTTTGCAGCAGCAACAATTTGTGAGTGCAGGAAACTACCAGATGAGCAAGAGAAACTTAAAATTCTGGGCTGTGTCAATCCCTGGCAGTTTGGCTCTTGATAACAGCTTTTACAGCAATTTAGAAATGAACCATATTGCACAAAACCATTTTATTTAGTACTGTATGTACAATGGTGGCAAGGATGGATTGCCAGAACCATGCCTATGACACTAGAAATAATGGAGATGTACAAAAATAATGTGAAGTCCTCATTCCAAAAGGCTCACCATTCCAAAGGCCAGTAGGATAAGAGGGAACTTGTTAGAGAGGGAGTATGTATATGAGGTAGCAGGTTTGTAAAGCAACGGGATATTTCATCACAGCCAATCAGCAAAATATCGTTAATTATATTGAGTAATACTTAATTTACATTTCTCAATGTTGTATTCTTTTGGCATATTCAAATGAGTAAAATAATCTGGACATGATGCACAGATGATTTTTGAAAAATTGGTGTGAATGCAGTAAAAGTTCAGTGCAAGTCAGGGCACTGAATATTCACTGGCTGTGTTCGATGCTGGGCAGCAGTCAGCAGTAGCACCTTTAGGATGAATGCCAAGGTGGTCTCTCCCTTCTGCACTCTGGCAGTGTAAAAATTGCCTTGCTGAAGGGAAACTCTCTAAATGGTGGCATTGAGCTCTCTAAAAGAGCCTGAAAAGAAACCTAGCAGAACTCACATACAAAAGACAGGTGGGACTGTGTCACGTGAAAAGGGGAAATTTCCTCGACTCTTGGTGTCAGATTTGTCTGTCAGCACCCCAGGAAAGCTGAGACCCTTGTGCACCACCAGCCTGTCAGTGTCTCATTACAGGGACCCTTCACTGAAAAGCCCTGCTGGATTGGAGGGGTTTTGATTGACTTTTTCAGGGACATATCCCAACAGCACAAGGGAGACCCCTCAGTGGGTGTTCCCACTTTATTCAAGTTTGCTCCCCACTGCTGGCACTGCCAGTGCCCAGAAGGATCCCACAGACAGTTTATGGAACAACACTCTCTATTAATATAAAATTGTAACAGCCTAAGGCTTGAGGAGCATCACTGACAGTATCTGACTCAAAAACATGTTCAAAGCACAGACAAGTTCTAAACCCCAGTAAAGGTAATCAGCACCCACAGAGTTCTTACCCAACAGGTGTCCCTACAGGGAAAAAGGCAGGTTCAGTCTACTGACTGATCCCAGCAGTTACAATGCAGTCTTCCCTGACTTTTTCCCATTCTTGACTTATTTTTATACTACATATTCATGTTTAGGTGGAGTTTATAGTGGCTCAGGTCATCCATACCCTTGTTCCTGATGGTGTAAACTTCCCTCACCTGCCTCTCAGACACAGTCAATGAACCACAGAGCAGGTGCTCAGAGTGGTTGGAGGGTGGGGGCATGTACTGAGGGTGGTTGGGCCCTGGGGCAGGTAATGCTGGGATGGAGGGGTGTGTTAACATCACCATTAGGTTATAATGAACCCAGTTCATCCAAGGAGAGTGATTCCACCCCAGCTGCTGGCTCAGCAGCAGGACATCTCCTCTCTGCCCTGGCTGACAGGTGCTGTGGAGTTTATCAGCTGCAGAGAACCATTGAATTCTCCAGCCTGCAAGGATTCTAGCAGAGCTTGGCCACTCACCCTCCATTGTGGAACCCTTAGCAGGTGCTGTGGAATCAGATTTTGGGTGTGGCAATCATTGTCAAATGGGTCTCAGGCATTCCAGCCACATTCCATCCAGGGACAGCAGCTGCATTTTACCCTGTAATTTCTGTACTGTTATAACTTCTGTTAGGATATGACTTAGTTTCCTCTGATTTTACCCTCAGCCATCTTTCCATTGTCAAAGCTCTCACCACTGGCCCAAATCTTTATGCATCTAAATTGATAATAAAAACTCCATTTAACTTGGAGAAGGATCTGGAGGCTGAGGCAGTGGAGTGTATTTATGCAGCGCTTTCTTTGCAGCCATAGCAGAGAGCTGGAAGTGCCAGGAAGGGGAATTGTCCAGTTTCACTGTGGTTATCAGTCTGCCTTCCCTCTGGTGGGACCTGTCCTCGTATTGCCATGAGGGGCATCCAGGTGAACATCCTGACTCTGAGCAGAGAAAGGGAGCTCCAGCCCCACTTCACTGGAAGAAATGGGATCTGGGTAAGTGTAGGGCAGAGTAGAGGCTGATGTAGCTGAAAGAGGCGATCAGACAGGGGGTCTAAGAGAGAGAGAGGGAGAGGCTGAATGCCCTTCCCATCAGTTTTAATTGCTGTTTCGGTCTTCCCATTCCTCTTAATAGTGTTTTGCCTTCTTATACCTGCACCTTCATTTTATTTTATTTTTACCCATACTACTTGTCGGAATAAAACCAGTTAAGTATAAATTGCAACAGTTTTTCTTTTCTAGCAGCTGAAGGACTGGGAAGCAACTTGCCAGGACCAACTGGGCTGTAAAGCAGCACAGCACAAGCACAGTCTCTGCTCCTGACAATGTACAGCATAAACAGGCAGAGCTTGTCCTTCATGACATGGCTTGTAGTACCACAGAGGCCTAACTTATCCTTCCCCAAATTAGAAAATCTCCCACATTGCAAAACTAGAATCATTAGCATCACCTAGTACAACCAGTTGGATAATGGGCCAAAACACAGTGCAGCACTTCCAAGTGAAGAAAAACCCCTGCATTTCTGTGAATAATACATTTTAGCACTTCATAACTTTCTTGCATAAAGTCAGAGCTTTTCTTCAATTTTAAATGTTTAAATGAACCCCCATTTTGGTAAAATCAATGAATCCTGCATTATGTCATAATTACAATCTTCGCCCTGTTTGTAGATGGACAGGTAGAAGTTAGATATTCCACCCAAGACAGCAATTTAAAATCCCTTTATGGTAATGAGAGAGAATCATGCATCTCCAAAAGCAATCTCATACTAACAGAGAGCAGGAAGAACTGGTCCCTGGAAGAACCTCTCTGTCCTCTAATTCAGGGAGCTTCATGGAGAAGATTATATGGGGCACTGTTGAAAGGCAGGACAGCCAGCACAGGTGTACAGAGGGAACATCCTTTTTAACTTACATGATCTCATTCTAAGACAGAGTTACCCATGCAGTGGATGGAGGGAAAGTGGTGGATATAATTTTCTATAGTTAATGAGGCTTTTGATACTGTGTCTCACAGCATCCTTCTGGAATAGTAGCCCAACTGTGGGATGAGTGGGTATTCTGGGTGAAGAACTGCCATGCAACTGAGAGACAGGACTTCAAAGAAGGGGTGCAAAGTGCAAGCAGGAAGTCTTAAGCCAAAGTTCAAGTAAAAATAGGTTGGAGTCGGAGCTAAAGTTATTTTATTGAAGTCTATTGAAGTCTATTGAAGTCTAGGTTGAAATAATTGAAGTCAGGGTATTGTTCTCACAGTACAGTGTTATACATTTTCTGGAGCTCAAATAGGGCACAGCTTTTAGCAAAACTTTCCCACAAACTACAGACAGATACAGATAGAATACTGATAGAATAGTGATATTCATATTACTTGGCAGCCTTACAAAACTACATAGTTTCAAAGACTTAGATGGTTATGTATGATATATATATAATATGTATGTTCTTTTCCCAGTTCTTTTTCATATTTGTGATTGTTTATCCATGGCCTTGTATCCCACCTGGGCTAGTACATTTCGGTCTGTAAAATCCACTGTGCTTCCTGCTTTGTCTCTCATCGATTCTCCCATAAAAAAAACCAGCTGCACTTAGATTTGCAGTGATGGGGCTAAGTCTGGCTGGTGACCTGTCACTAGTGACGTGACCACATGGCTCAGTCCTAGGTCTGGCTCTGTTTGATATTTTCACCAGCAATCAGGATGCCAGAGTTGAATGTCCCATTCTAAGGCTGCTGCTCATCCCAAACTGGGAGGTGCTGTGGCTCTCTTGAGGGACAAGAGGTCTTGCAGATGTATCACTGGGAAGCACTGGGAACAAAATGGGTGTGGAGGAGGGCAGTGAAGCCAGGGACAGGGAATACCTGTACTTGGAGGGGCAGCTGAGCTTTCTGGGTTGTCTGGTTGGGAGAAGAGGAGCCTGAGGGACCACTGCTCCCTGCATCTTCCTAAGGAGGGGCTGTGGAAAGAGAGGTGCTGATCACGTCTCCTAGAATCAGAGTAGTCTGGGTTGGAAGGGACCTTCAAAGGTTTCCTTGGGATCCAGTGACAGCACAGGAGTTAAAGATTCAAAGCTGCACCAGGAGAGGGCCAGACTTGACACAAGGAAGGATTTCTTTAGGGAGAGATTGGCCAAACAGTGAAGCAGGTTTCCTCAAGTGGTGGTCAATGCCCAAAACCTATCACTCTTTCAGAGGCATTTGGACATTAATAACCTGTTTTCACTTCTGTTCAGCCCTGAAGGAGTCAGGCAGTTGCATCGGATGGTCTTTGTAGGTCCATTTTAAATGAAAAAGTCGTAATCTAATCTTTGGTACTGAGTGAAGTGAATTCAGTGTTAGAAAACTTACCATAGGGACACCTAATGCCAATGATGGTGTTGTCTATCCAGTGCAGATTCAATTTAGGGGATGACAGCCATGCTCTGGATTTTTGACTGGCAAAGAATTAGTGGGTATAGATATTAGAATTAGGGGGAATAGGAGAGAGTAGAGGAAGAACTAGAAAAGCAAAGTAGGAGATATTGTAGATTAACAGTAAAAATTCAGTTATCATCAGTCACTTTGGACAAGTCACACCTGGAACTAATGAATCTCCAAGAAAATCCCTCTGAGGACTTTGTTATTATGAGTTAGCAAACGTTTCATCATGGTATACCCAAAACTCATCTGCTGAAGTCTACATCCTGCCCTTTTCACCACAGAAGTGGCAAAAAAATCCCACTTTCTCTTAGCTAGCCTCCACATATTTGCAAGTAATTTTGTTGACTCTGTTCTTGTTTCTAGGATCCCTAGGCTGTTTGAATAAACCAGGCCCTTTCAATGTAAAGGGTCTGGGGAGAAAAAGAAAAATCTTCTCTGCCTGAGTAAAACTGATGACTTTCATTGTTTCAAGTGGATCTGTTTCCTGTGCCTCTTTGACTTTGTGGAGGATGCTGTCCTTGGGTAAATCAGGTAGAGATGAAATATGGAAGATGTCTTGAATTTTCTGAGATCCTGCTGATTGAGGGCATAGATCCTAGAGTCAATCACTTAAAAATCAACAAGGAACTATCTACATTTAGCTGAATAAGGCAATGAGCAATATGAGCTGACCTTTCAGATTTTTGTTTTAGAGAGGTTCCAGAGGCCACGCTGAGAAAATCTTTCTGCTCATTTTGCATCTTTCCTGTGTTTTTCCATTAGAAACAGAATTTAGGACCAAAAATTCCTTGCCTTGATATCTGTGCCAGATGAGGGTCCAATATTTAATTCTTTGTCTGTGTTGCCTTCATTCTTGTGCATTTCAAGAAACTTCCTTTCTCCAGTCTCAGCTCCTGGCCACTGCATAGAGACACATACGGTGTCCTGCTCTGGATAGTTTGATATATAGAGCATTAAATCCAATTTATGATTCTTTCCCTTGTCTCTGATGGACTGAAAATAGTAAATGTTCTGACATTAATTATGTTGTTTAATATTTCATGTTCTGTGCACAGAGAAATCTACTCTTACATGTGATTTTTCAGTTTTTCTGGCTCATCCCCTGTGCACAGGTCACTTTAATCCTAGGATCAGCACTCATACACAGATACACACAAAGAAAGGAAATGTTTTATCAACCATTTTTATAAATGCAAACATCTAGCATAATTTTACAGAACTCTTGTCAGAAACACAGGAAATTAAGAGAAGCTGGTACGTTTAGTCTGGATTTCCATCTGTGTAAAGGAGAAAAATTTACCTCTAGATGTCAAAAAGAGAACAAGGAAACAATTATTGTGGGTCATTCAAAAGGACGAATTGAGGTAAATCAACTGAGGTAAAGCAATTGAGGCAAAGCTGTACCAGGAAAATAGCAGTTGATGTGGCAGCATTTTTATAAATACTTCCCTTAGCTGGAGTCTGCTGAACCTTGCAAATGTGGGATCTTGTTCTGTCAGCAGTGTGTCCCACCATCACAGACTGTAGTACTTCACAGCAATGTAAAACTTAGCTCTAGCACTGGTTGGGCATGAAGTCCTAATAGTAATGAAATCTTTTCAATAAAATGATAAAGCCATAGCAAACAGACACAGAGAAAATTCCCCTTTAATGCAATTCCCCTTTGGAAGGCTGCAGGAACTGGAGAACAATTTGGCTTTTCTGAGAAATGCAGCATGTGTATCCATGGCAGAATATCTGACTGGATAAAGTAGGATTTTGTCCCAGTGTCAAAATTATGTACCCAGCTTGCCACTTTGAGTTCCACGGAGTTGAAGACTTTTCCACATGAGTCTCTCCTGGAATTATTTGTCACAGTGAGCTTCAAACAGCTGTGATGAATGAACACCTCGAGATGACCTGGAACATCTAAACTTTCTGCACTTCCTTCCTCTCTGTTGTCACTTTATGGGTTTTGTTGACTGACCTTCTATTGGTCAGATACAGGGATGTCAGCAATGTTATTATGGTGCAAAGTCTGATTTTTTCACAGTTATTTCAGTCTTCTATCTCTGAAATACCTCAACATTCTCTCTGGGGTGATAAAGCATGCAAAAGATGTGATTTTTTAACAGATGGTAATGTATGGACAGCATAGACTTCATCCATCACCACTCTCAGAGTCACCCCTACTCTAGAATGCTACACTTTTTTTTTTGGAGCAGCCTGCCGTCTGAGGTAATGTCAGTGGGGTGGGAGGAGTGTTAGAAAAAGCTGTCAAGCTGTCCTTCACTAAAGAGAGGTTTGGCTTGAGCAAGGCTGAGGACAGCTGGTGTTTCCAGCTCTGCCAGGAGTTATGGGAGCATATCTACACAAACTGAGACTGAATGTCTCTTTCTTATCAGTAATTTCTCCATTTATCAAGCTCAAGTATCAAGAGATACTTTCTTTAGCATGGTGTAAATAAAAATAAGCAGGACTGCCAAATGACACTACATCAAAAAAATTATAATGGCCTTCGGTTTTATAAATTATCATTTTTTAGCTGGAAAGGTTGCACACCATTCCCCAACTCATGTCTGACAATATCTTCCATCAACTTCTACCTGCCACAGTCATTTAGACATTATGACCCAACGGGACAGAACACTTTTATAGAGGTTTTGTGGGGTTATTTTTGGTTTGGTTTGGTTTTTGGTCCTTAACTTGCAGAAATAAATACTTACTTTATTTATTTCTAATGTAAGTTCTGGCATATGGGGTACAATGCAACCAGACAGCCATGAACCATACAAGAGGAGAAGGAAATAGCAAATGAGCCGGACAAAAATTTGTGTCCTTTCTTCCTAAGCACCCAATGTGTTGCCAGAGAGAGAGGAGGACCTTTGGTGGTTCAAAAGCTGCATATGTCTATCACAGGAATCAGCCTAAAAGTCATATTTTACTTTGGCTTTACTCTGTGGCAGAAAGAGAATTGCAAAACCAGACCGGATGAGTGATTTCAGGAGCCCAGTTCAGCCTGGTGCCGCAGGTTTGTAGATGCAAATGTGTTGGCACTTTTGTCAGTTTCAGTGGATTTATTCACGTGCTGTGCACTGTGCACATCCCTAAATGAATGCCCTGAGGAGATGAAATCACAATCTGCAGTTATCAGGCTGAGATTTACAATACTGCTAAACAACACACAAATCTGAGTGTGACTCTGGATTGCAAGACTGCTAAATGAATATGTCTCAGAAAACCAAGTTTAAGCACAGAATGCAGGACAGGGTGCACAGAGATAAACCCCCATTCTGTAGCAATGGCCACATATTTTATACTTTCTGTGATCTCTAGCTTCTGGTACAATTTAGAAATTAATAACAGAATTTGAATATGGCCTTTCTGTTTGGTATTTTTATCAGAGTAAGAAACTTAGAGTTGTTTGCTCTTTCTTCTTACCCTGCGGTTGTGATGAAAGGGAAGAATTTCACATTATTTGCATTTGAAAAAACACAGGAAATTGGCAAAGAATTGTAGTTATTCTATCTCACAAAAGACAGGATAAGGGTCATCATCAGATATGCTGTGCCCACACAGAGCACATCTTTTCATTAACGGACTTTCCAAAACAGTTATTAGTACTTGTTCAGTGTTCTTGGTTCTTCCTTTAAAGAAAGCAGATTGTTGAAAGGTCTGAAGTGAATATTTGAATATTAGAACATTGGGTATTTAAACATTAGAATATTTTAACATTAGAACTATACAGGATTCCCAGAAACCCAGTGGTGAGAATGACAACTTTGCATTAATGCTGATTAGCAGCTGAATTTTTCACAAATGCATAACAATAAACTCTAAGATAGAATTAATTAAAATGGAAATTGCAGACACAACCAGATTACAAAAGACAATGAGCTAGAAACTCAGCTGGTACAAGTCACTACAGAATCATTGAATTAAAAATCTAGCTCAGTGCTTGCTGGACGACATCCATGTCCTGATTCCACAGTGTCTCACACAATTTGTGTTCTGCCATTTTTATGGTGTCAGTGAAAATCACGGTCTTCTTGTAATCAACTTATTAATGATTACACAATATAATTACTGAATTGTTTGCAAACCATAGGGTTGGGGTTTTTTCCCTTTTCATTGCATAGTTTCTGTTTAGTTCAGATAGTGATAGAAATTTTTAAAAGGATATATTGTTTTGTAGAAGGTACATTTTAATTTCTGGGTTTATGATTACCTTTGAATAATGTGAGCTTTGTCTTCCTGCTCAGAACAAGAATGTCCATTCCAGAACAGTGACACGGGGTCTTGTGACCAACACAGTGAAAGCTGAAATGACATTTTCAAGAGGTGAGCCCAAGCTGAGGACATGCAAACATGTGAAATGTTTGAGTCATGCTTTTGTCCTTCAAGCAAACATGAATCCTTCTCCTGTCCCAACAAGGTTGATCCCCCAAATTATGACATATTTCACTTCTCAAAAATCTGTGAAGAGAAAAGTAATTATTTTTTTACTTCTCGGGTGGAGAAAATATCTACATTCTGTGTGTAGAGGGAACAGACAACCCTTTCTGTGTTTGCTTTTGATATGGGTTAACACAGTTTGGGTTTTAGTTAAAGAGGAACATGGAATATTGCCTTGTCAGGACCTTGGAATCGTTTTGCAAAGGACAGGGGCCTATCAGAAGCCAGTTCTTAGCTACTGACATATGGTTTGACCATTGAGAAAGCTGAATGCAACTTTTGGTAATGCCCATGTAAAGCTGAGACTTTGTCCAAGTTTTTCCTTTTCCTTTCAGCCAGAGGGTGCGGCAGCTGGGGGTTGGGCGGCCAGGGCCAGGCCTGCCCGGGCTCCGAGGAATGGCCCTGGCCGGGCCTCCAGGCCCCATCAGCTGCTGGTGGGGGCCAGGCAGGCCCCGCCGGCCGGGCTCCTGATATCAGCTACAGGCTCGGTTGGGCTGGGACCCACTTAGACTGAGGGGTAGGCAAAAATGGCATTTATGATCCTGCCTGTTTTTTGATTCCAGGCTGCCTGGATGCTCTAATCTCTGATCTCTTGGCGTGAGTTCTTTCCCGCCCCCTATCACCAGCACAGCCTTGAAGTCTCACACCGTGAGCTGCAGCGAGTGAGAGAAAGACTCTGGGCAGATTTACCTCTTTCCTGGTGCAAACTGAGCCTTTTAAAACGCCAATCCTCCTTTTGAGTAAGAAGAAAAGGGGACATAGAGAAGACAGAGAATGAAGTCGGTGGATGAGAGAATGAAGAGACTTTTTGGGAGGAGGGATTTGAAGAGTTTGCTATTTTAAGCTGAATTTCTCTTGTCGAGCAATGGTAATGAACTCTATATGTAGATTTTCCATTAAATCATGGGGGAGAAATATGCATTTGGGGAGATGATTATTTATTTGTGGCTTTTTTAGCAAAGGTGCCTGTGATAGACTGAGTAATATTGCATTAGAATCTGTGATTCTTGTGGTCCCATGAGATGCTTGAACAGAGAGAGATGAGAAGCCCTCTGCACCAGTGAAGAATTGAAAAGGTATCTCTGTTCCTTGAGATGAAGAAACCTTTGCCTTTGGAGTTGTTCATCTTTAAAAGGTGACACCCAATATGCCTGAGTTCACGTGACCCATAAGCAGCTTGGGAAACTGCTAATGGTAGGAGATTTCACAGAAACAGATTTTCCTCAGTCAGCTGTTTCTGTGACAGTTACAACCCACAAAAGAATTGTTGTAGGTTGTCAGTAAATTCCATGGTAAACTAAGAGATACTCCTCTCCCTGGAGAACTTATGAAAGATTATTTTTAAATGGTGAAACTGACTGAAAATCACCAGGTTTGTCTCTTTATGTTGTTTGTGGGAAAGTGAACATTTGTGGGGCAAAGGAAGCGTGTTTTGAAGGTTGGTGGATTTTTTTGTTTGGTTGGTTTTTGGGGTTTTTTTGTTTTTTTTTTCTTTTTTCTTTTAGTGTGTGTTAATAAAAACTATCTGTTTACCTTAAGATACCTGTTTTGCCTTTTCCTCCCAATCCTATGACACGGAGGGTAAAGAGAGTAGACACTCAAACCACTACATTAAATTTGGCAAACAGAATTTGGTGAACGTGAAACCACTGCATTTTTTAGTGTTTCTGCTTGGTTATAAACTTAAAACTAGTACAGCTTTTTATTTTAAAGGGCAAAATCTCTGACATTTTGGTAAGAAAACAATTAAGTTGAGAGTACAGAAGCAGTTTAAACTGCCTTTCTCTTTAAACTGTTTCTACAAGACTAACATAAATTATCTTCAGACTGAGGCAGTGATGAAGAGAGGTCATTAGTTTGTGAGAATTGTCCAAACTCTGCAGCAGAATTGCTTCTTATACTGTGATACAGCTACAGAGAGTGGTGGAGGTCC
>JBBMKD010000115.1:11904661-11930920 GCA_037834095.1 Argya squamiceps
TGGGTATTACCAAAATTCGCATTCCGTTTTCTGAATGGTCAGAACTGCATGTCCATCCAAAACCTGCCCCCCGTTAAGTCCCTGTCCTTTCCATAGAATTCCAAGGTACTGTTTCAACCCATGGCATCAGTATGTAAATTATCCTGCTTTCATATTTTGTAATGCATAAATTGGAAAGTAATTAACTTTGAAAGTTTGAAAAAAGAAAACACTGTCTGAAAATGGTACACTGTTAAAGTGGTGCACTTGGTCTGGTCTTTTCTTGTAATGCCCAACTTGTTTGCTTATTAAATAGTGAAAAATACTGAATTGCAATGTGTGTGCCAAATGTAGTATTTGGGAATGATGCATTTTGTGGGTGACACAGGTTACCTCTTAGAATCTTCATCTGTTTGTGCTTGTCTAAAAGAAAGGAAATTCTTGTCTGAATCCTCTCCTTCTTTGTATGTCCCACTCAACTTACTGTGTACATGTTGCAATGCATGATTAAGCCTTTCAAAGTTTTATATGTATTTTATTTATTTTATGTTGGTATGTTCCTTCCCAAATCCCTTCACCCATTCCCAAACCCCCATGGTATCTCCCAGAGGGGAGTCCCTTGTCAATCACCCTGGTAACTTGAAAGGAGATCATCTCCCATTTGGCCAGGTGCTCAGACACCGGCCCTCTTCAATTGTCCTGTTAAGTGTCTCCCTCTGGAACCTCCCTCTCTTTCCATCCATTGGCCCGAATTTTCCTGTTGACTCAGGCTGTGTCCTGGGGTACAAATGGGAGAAGGACAGGCCAGTCCGTGCTTTTGCATGTGGAGCTGCACCCGAATAAACAGCTTCCAAACCCATGGCAAAGTCCACTCTTCATTTCCAAGCCTTCTCCATGCTCAGCCAGCTGATCTGTGGAACCCACACAAACTGTCTCAGTTGGTCTGGGGTTACTGCTCACCGGTAAGCAGCCCCGAAGGAGAAACCACCCATGGTTTTCACTTTCTTGATAAATGACATATAAACCATAATTCTGCAGCAGCTTTATCCTACAGAGAAGGAGAAATCAGAGTATTACTTTTTAATAAACCCCATACTGCTAGCATTTCTGGGAAAATATTTTTGGAGTTTTCTATAAAATTATTGTAAGACCAGAGTCATACTGTGCTGGGGGGGAAAGAAAATTAAGCTATGTATACAATGAACAGGTAACAGTAAGTATTTTGGAAATTTTACCAGTAGAAGGTGAAGTTTTTTGTCTTGGTTGACTATTCAGAGCAAAACACTTGAAAATGTTTCTTACCCAGAAACATCAGAGAAAGCAGAGAACAAGAAGGCAGAACAGAGCACAATTAATCTTTAATTAAACGGAGTTCCTGAGAAGTGTCAGAATCATGTTCATCCAGGTATAGGTCCCAATGGCTGAAGGTGCTTCTGTGATACGTGTATCAACTTTGACTTAAAATATCTCAAAAGTTCTGCATTTCTGAATCAGACAGGTTTCTGGCTAAAAAGAGGAAGAGGAAGAGAAAGAAACACTGAGAGCTCACATGACTGTTCATGTGACAGTTATGTGTGTCCCCCAGGGCTGGTGCACCCTGCCAGTCATCATGCTTAGGATTAGGTGAGTATGGGAAACTGAAAATAAAGTAACATAACATAACATAACACAAAATAAAACAAAACAAAATAAAATAAAATAAAATAAAATAAAATAAAATAAAATAAAATAATGAATGTCTTAAAATGCAGAGGCACTGTATTTTAAATCACATACAGTTTCACTCTCCCTTCCAAGTTCTCTTTGTGACGCAAAGCACATCAGGCTGACAGGAAGAAACAGCTTTTACGGCTGGTCACCCTTTCATGACAAAGGAGAGCCAGTGTCACCTGGTTGCCTTCTCAGGAGGTAAATAACATAATTTTAAATACTTCTAAAAGTTCAGGAAATGCTGTGAAATACTGATTGAAACTTCCTGACTGTGTAGAAGCAACCTTGATCTGCCACATGGAAGGAACACCAGCAGGACACTGAAAAAAGTGAGCTGCAGAAAAACTCAAACCTAACCTAAAAGAGATTCATGGGACATACATGAAACTAATCGGATTTAGTCTCCTCAGCCTCTGCATAACCATGTCTTTTATGGTTTTGCCCCCATTTTTGCAGTGTTCTTGAATTCACATCTCTTATTTTCTTAAGAAGCTATCTGCAAAGTAAATTGCTTGTAAAGGTTTTGAAGGTTGAACCTTTGCTCTCTGGGAAGCAATTAGGAAGAAGAATGTAGACATTGAAAATATTATCTCTTTGGTTTTCAGTAATGTCTTAGTCCAACAAGGACATAACATTTTCTTAATGATCTGAATTTGCTGACTCAGAATATGGGGAGTAATTTTATGGTGGCGCCGTTCCACTGGACTTCTCAAATTCTAAATTATCTGTAATGATTTACGTTAGAAAAGAAGACGACTGCCTTCTCACACGGTGCTGGAGGAGACTGAGGAGCTCCAACAGATTTTTACTCCTCTAGAGGCACGGACCAAGTGAAGCACAAACACAAAAGTGAAGTGCATTGACTCACCATTACAACACAGCAGGGTTTACAATGCTGCTTCAGGAGGTTTCTCTCTCTCCAGTTGAGGACTCCCAGGCTGAGCTCCATTGGAGGGTTTAGACTATTACCTGGATGATTCTGCTCCACATCCAAGACAGAGTTATCAGATGCCTAAAGCCATTAATTGACGTTGTTTTAATGCAGTGGGATGTCTGTCCAGATTTTGCAAGTCAGAAAATGTTGATTATATTTCTTAATATTCACACAGAGCACACAGAAGATTTTGGAAACAAAACCGATCATGGTTTGTTCTGAGGAGTTTACTTACCCTGAAGCTTAAGTACTCCTGGGTACTTGTCTTAGCAGAGAACAAAAAGCCTTCACTAACAAGAAAAAGGTTGCAGAATTGCCCCATTTTCTGTTCTGCCAGTGGTCACAGCAGGGTTGTATCCACACAGTGGGTTGCAAGGCAGCAGGGCTAGAAAAAGATGTATCCCTCATGCCAAAGGAACAAGTTCATATCCAGTATCAGCAGAAATAAAGGCAGGGAACATGAGCAGGGCATGAAAGGCAGAGATGAGAGTGAGCATAACTATTTGTTCTCTTTCTTGTTCCACTAAGTGTACCTAACCCATACTGCCACTTCTGCTTCATCAGACAAGCTGCAAAACTGTGCTTCTGTGCTAATAAAGTCTCTCTCTCAGTAAAACTTTCCCATGGTTTTGTTAAGAGTAGGAAAGGAAATCTCATTAATGGCATAAGTACAGAGTACCTAAAGAAAGCTCTGGGTTTGATTTAGAATGACCTGAAATGAAACACCAAGAAATCATAAGGATTAAAAAGTAAGAGAAATAAGAAAAAAAAAGAAAGAAAGAAAGAAAAAAAGAGAAATAAATAAAGAGAAAAAAATGAAGTAGAAGTTTTTAAGAAGCTTGCCAGTATTCACTGCTTGTTGGTGATATTTCAGGCACTCTGTGGTTACCCAAGAGACCGAGGAAAATTGAATGTGCACATACATATATTCCCTGTGCTTCCCCGCAGCTTCCTGGAGCTGAGGGAATTCAGCCATGTGAGAGTAAAGAAGAATCACTTGCCTTCAGCAAGATCCATAATCAGTACAGATCAGGCACTTTAAATAGACCCTGGTTTTCCCTGGCTGCTGTCATAGTCCAGTCCTTGATGCTGAGCACAAACTGTTTGGCTCTTCCATTCCTTCCCCCTGTGGTCTCAGCATGGAGTGCTGGTGTCTGGTGCCCAAAAATTGCACAGGACAGCTGACAGGCTACAGAGCATCTTGGTTTTGCATCAGTCTTGTCATTACCTACAAAGAAAGTCTCTGGGCAAACCTTTTTCTCCGTTTCTGTTCCATTCAAATTAATGTGACTGAGCAGGGACACCCATGAGTGCCCAAGTGTTTTTGACAGAGATGTTGTAGCTATGGAGGTGGAAATCGGTAATAAACTGGCAGGAACTCCTTGGGTAAGAAAATAAAATCCTATAATCCCAGTCATAAATTCCATCAAGTTCTGTCCAACAGCAAGTTTTCTGTTCACACCTCTATTAGGAGAGCTATTCTATAACCTCCTTTCTCTGACAATTAGAAATCCTCTTCTAAATTGCATCCTAATTAATAGCCATTTGTTCTTGTGCCAATGCTGTTCTTCAGTTTGCATCACTCTCCTGTTCTCCCTCCCTCCCTTCTTGCTGGAACAAGTCACTAATTAATATGTTGAGAGAAAATGCTGAGAATGTGCCAAGTCTCTTCACGGTGAACTTAAGATTTTCCTGTTTTCTTTTCATTTTCTCATCAGACTCAGTACATCCTGGAACCAACCATTTAGTTGTGTACTGATGTTTTGCCCTTTATTATCAATAATTCTCCCTTGGGTCTTCTGTGCATTTAGAGTTGTGATGAGGTTTGCAGGGGAGTTGGAAGGTGTGTGAACTCTGGCAACTTCAAAAATACACGAGGACTAAGGACCAGGGAAGGAACAGTATTTCTTTTTTGAGGTGTTCTTCTTTTCTTAATTCTGTGCAACTTTTCAGTGATGTTTGTGCTCATCCAGAGTCTGCAGCCTTCAGGATTTTTCAAAATCTTCCTTCCTTGGGCCTTCCGTAATTGAAAGCTTGCTGGTTCTTGGAGGGGTAGTGACAGTGGAATAGATGTAATTATCTCACCTAATTAGCTGTGGTATTTTTTTGTTTAGGGACAGGCAGGCTGTCATTTACAGGACAGCTGATAGCTCTCCATCTGCACTGAGTCTGAGTCAGATGAAGTCTGTGCTGATACAGAAGTCAGAGTAAAAGAGAAAGAAAGCAGCACGTGACCTGAAAATGTAGAGAAAATGGTGACCAAGCATGTAAATCTGCATAGTTTCATTTGTGTTTAGACCCAAATAAATTATTATTTCTGACATGAGCATCCTTTCGTGATGTTCAGCAAGTGAATGCATTGTGCCAGCTTCCATGGGTTCTGGATGGGAGCGTCTACCTCTTTTCTCTGGCACATTTCAGAGGAAGCCAAGGAGCTTGAGTCACAACTGGGGGATGCCATTTGAGAGCTTTATCTTTACTACAACACATTTTGGAGAATGAGGCTCAACAGTCCCTGTGCTAATGCTCAAAGCAGAAGTCACAATCTACTTCTATCCCTTAGTCCATTAGCCCTTGGTACCCGTAGCACCTCTTACACTATGCCAAGTGCTGGTGTGGTCAGGTGGGCAGTGGGAGATACATATGAGTGTATTTGTAGATTGATCTGTAACCTGAGCTAGCTAAACATACCCACAGTAGTGCCTGGCATCAGTTCAAGGAAAGCAGCGTGGAGCTGGAAGAGGGCTGGAAGCAGATGCATTTGGGCAGCATCTCAGTTTTAAGCGAGTCATGGCTTCTGTGAAACTATGTGCCTGAGTTCTGAATTCAGTTTAGATGTGGCCCCACCTTGCTTTGTGTTTACTTTCTTATTTACAGAAAAAGTGACAAGCACTTTCCATCTTCAAAGGAATGTGGAGAGATTCCACATTTCCAAGCATTTCCTGCTTGGAGGGGATGAGGATGGAGGTTGAGTGTCCATGCAAAGAAGAGGAGAACGTAGAGCTCTTATTTCTATGTGGAGTACATAGAAATGTACTGGTACAAGGAATCCAGAGGGGCAGACTGGGGAAGAAGAAGGGGAAAGCTTCCAGAACCATAAGATCTTTGCCCCTTTCAGGGATATCTGCAGCAGCAGGACAAACACTCACCTGGAGCAGGTGTTGCTGCACTGCTTACTCAGCAGCTTCCATGATTTTTCTTCAGAAGTAGTTGTTTAACCCATCAGGAATGCAGAGAGTGATGGTGAGTCTTGTTCCAAGAATACCAAGTTAAATCTACAGGTGAAAAAACAAACCACCAAGTTTTTGGTTCTTTCTGGTATGAGTTATTTCAAAACAGTGGCTTTGACTTTTGTATGATTGTCGGTGACTCACATGTTCCTGTGTACTCTGCACTGAAAGTAATACTCCTTATGAATCATTCAAATCACAAAATATAGGAAGATGTGATGGACTCTAAAGGCAGAAAATGCTTTGAAATGTTAAAAAATAGGAGAAAAACATGCAAAAGCCCCCTAAACTGAAAACAGGATGTCATGTGATTAACTCAACATGGGATTCAGCATGTACACAATGAAAAGGCAGCACATTTAGGTCCTGTACAATATAATCAGAGAGTGGAGTTGGCAACCATCAAGGTCTGACTTAAATCAGTAACAATGTTAAGTTCATTTAGCAACAACCTCTGCACAGTAACTTGTCCTTCTTTCCACAGTCCACATACACCCCAGTTTGACATATTTTAAAAACTTGTCACTACCCTGGAAAAAACAAATTTCCAGACACAAAGCAGTATGTTGGTAGATAGATTTCTTCATTTTTTACTTATAGAATTTGTAAGTGTACCTGCCTTCTAAGCAGCTCACCCGGGTTCTATTCCTGGCCAACACACCAATTAATATTGTGGGTCTAACATTGTCTAAATGCCAATTTACCCATTAGAATAATTTACTCCTTCTAGGATAGGATAAGGATAGGATAAGATTAAGAGAAGAGCAAAGTAGGGTCAAACTTTAAGGGGTAGAAAGAACACTTTATTAACAAAACTACAAGAAAAAGAAAAAAGTTAGCAAGAATCAAAATAAAACTTTCAAAACACTTCTCCTCCTCCCACAACTTTCTCTTCTTTCCAACTAACAATGTACAGAGACAAAACTTTAGGACTTAGGTCAGTTGACCACCTCTAAAATAGTCTTTCATCAGTTCTCTTAGGGAGAACTCTCTTTTACCATGTCATGGAGACTTCTCCACAAGAAAATGTGGTGGCTCGTAGGAAGGACTTTTGTTGAACTCAGTTTGGTTCAGTTTTGGCCTAACAAAAATGGCTTCCAGAGACTCCATTTTGTTGTTTACTTCTTATATGATAATTAGTTCAAAGTTTTGTGATAGTTCATTGGGTCAAAGTTTTAATATGTCAATCATAAGTTATATAACTCGGGGGCGGAGAGTTCAAGTAGATACATTGTGAGGTGATTTATGTTGTGATTGGTTGAGCAAGTCTCCTCATTTTCCCGCCGCGTTTTGATTTGTTGTCGTTAAGTCACCCCATACCCCAGTTGCACTCCAATTGGTTGTTTGTTTGAGCTAGTCCAAGGTTATAAAAGGTTGCGGTTACATTGTTCTGGGTCCCACTTTTTGGGCTCAGGACAAGGAATAAAGTTCTCCCTTGTTCTACCCCAGAAGTGAGTCCCTTTCTTCATTTTTCGCTCTCTTTGCTTCGGCATCCTGCTAGTTCACGCTTGTCTCCTTGTGACAACGAACCCCCAGTGGTTTGCAGACACACCTCCCGCCTAGCCGGGTGACCTCGAGGTGTGTGGCTCTTTGTCGGTGGACAAGAGTCTCCGCTGCAAGAAAACAGTTCTCTCATGGCCTCAATTTCTCACGAAGAGCAGCTGCATGGAAATCTGTATTCATGAAGTCCCTCCCATCTCACACAGCCTTTCCACAGCTGTGTTCATGGGCCATGTCAAACTTATGGGGTACTATTTTAAGGATAAGCTGTTCAAAAGCAAAGGTTCTCTTCATCTCTCTGAGATCATCTCCATCTCTGCAAATAGAGGTCTCCTTCTTATTTTCCTGAGGGCAGAGGGTCTTCATCACTCTTACCTCTCTCTGTCCAAACTTCTCATGAGATCACAGCTACTTCAACATTTACTTGCTTCAGCACAAATGCCTTTGCTCATATCTGCAATTTGAATACTCCATCTCCCCATACTGTTTTCATGAATCAAAGGGATATTCTAGTGTATCACAGTCCATCACCATGGCCTTGCAAAAGAATTTCAGCCGAAGACTAAGGCATCTCCTTCTTCTCCTCCCATCTGGGACTTAACTCCTCCTTCACTGACCTTGGTGTCTTCTTGTTGTCTCTCTCTGCCTGTTTTCACTCTATCCTTTTCTCTCACTTGAGAGAGGATCAATGTCCTGCAAGTTTCATCTGTACAATAAGGGAGTTAATATCTCGTCCGGGGCCTGCAGTGGTCATGATGGTTTCTGCTGGGCGGTGGCCAAAGCAGTCACGGTGATGGGTTTCAGGCTGCGCTGGGGCTGTGCCAGGATCTCGCAGCTCAGTCTGGCCAGGGCTGCGGCACAGGCAGGGCCCAGTCTGGCCCAGCCCCACCAGACCAGCACTGGAGGTGGAGGGGACCAGCCTGGTGGTAAGATGTTAAGCTGCTGGGGTCTGGCCTGATTGGGACGGGGAACCTTGACGTGCCCTCCCCCTGCCCGGCAGCTGCTGGAGCCTGGCCCAGCTGGAACGGGCCCGGCAGACTCCTCAAGAAGGGGCCCGGCCCCTTGGCCAGGCCTGCCTGGCCCAACCTGGCCATGCAGAGGAGGGCTGGACCAGCCTGTTACCTATTCCCAGGTCGGAAGAGAGCTTTCCCAGGGTTTGTTCAATTTTTAACATG
The DNA here is from genome assembly GCA_037834095.1 of Argya squamiceps. Lineage (NCBI taxonomy): Eukaryota > Metazoa > Chordata > Aves > Passeriformes > Leiothrichidae > Argya > Argya squamiceps. The sequence continues at coordinate 11,913,190 of JBBMKD010000115.1, forward strand.
TGTGTTCACAGAGGCGTGTTCAGCTTCCTAGTGCTTTAACAAGGTGTCAGTATTCAAAACTAGTCACTCATTGGTTTTGTCAGGCACAAAGGAAACTGCTAGCAGCTCCTCTTAGAAAAATCACTTTCTTGGGTGACTACGTCCCTGTTCACTAAATGTCAGTCAATGCAAAACCAGCACACAGTAGTACACAGATGCTGTTTGGATCAGGCAAACACAAATCATGGAAACTAAAACCACCCTTATATGCATCCCCAGGACCCATTCCACAGCAAGGTTACCTACTTCTTACACAGCCCCTTCCCTCTGTAGGAAGTGTTTTATCAAGCAAACAAACCACCAGAATAATTTTACTGCTAAGGAAACAGAATTCCAGAGAGGTCCCTTTGCCAGCTAATAGTGATGATCCTTTGGAGTACAGGTCTAAGTCTGGTGCTTTAACCTCAGGACTTCAGTGCTTTGTCATTGCTGACACACAACTGAGCTGCTGCTGCTGCACAGCTTTCAGTCCCTCTTAATGTTCTGAAAGCATCCAAAGAGCTTTCTCCTTCCCAAACACCACACTGTTAGTGAAATAGGATAGTGCAAACCCATGCCACATAAACTACAGGAGTTTTGTGACTCTGTTGATGGATGAGTAAAAAGATGGGGTGTGTTGCCCTCAGCCAAGCATACAGACTAATGGGGGGAGAGGCAGGAAAAAGGGTGCAAAAGGATCAAGAACATGGTGGGGAAAATTGGAGAATTTGAAATAATACATATTGAGAAAGGAACTGGAAAAAATTTAAAAGGTCAGAGTTCACTAGTGGGAGCTTGAACAGTTTTGTAACGGGTGACATCAACACCATGCAGGACAGCTCATACCACCAGGAAGACTTTCCTATCACTTTTCACATGCCCACCATTCCCTTGCAGCCTGCATTACCTCTTCAGAGCAGGTTGCAATATCTGAGTCACCTTCTTGTCCTTTCTATTTTAATGGTCTTCAGCACAGACCATGTTGAACAGCACCCAGCCTCTGGTTTTTGAGGTGGTTTTCTTCTTTTCAGCAACATGGCCCAAATTTGTTATATTTTCAGAGGAATATTGAGTTCTTAACTGAGAAGGCTGAGTGCAAAAGAAAAAAGGGTTAAAAACCACCCAGGAAAATGTCTGAGTTTTTTCCTTTCCATAAACCAGAAGAGAAGAAGATGAGTCAGAGGAAAGCCCCGATTCAGAACAGATTTATATACTGTGAGATTGCCTTTCACGAAGCAAGCTTTAAAAGGATATTAATTCAATATGAGCGTTTCCAAAGATCTGGGTAAAAAATAATGTTGAAGTAGGAAAATACCCTATGAGATACAAGCTCAAATTTATCCACTGAGTCATACACTGGAAAAGCCTGCCCAAGGCACTGGTGTAGTCACCATCCCTGAAGGGGTTTAAAATATGTGGAGATGTGGCACTTACAGACATAGTCTCCTGGTGGGGTTGGCAGTGCTTGGATAAAAATTTGGCTTGATATCTCAAGGATTTTTTCCAACCTAAATGATTCTGTGATGCTATGGTTCTAAACATACATGGGAAAGCCTTATCCAGCAAAATTTTCCGAGTGTTTGGCTGTTCATGACAATATATATTAGTGATCACTCAAAACTTCTCATAGAAAGGACATTTGTTAAAAAATTAAGAAAAATGAGGAAGAAGGTAACAGTTGATGACATTCAGTCCACCTGGGGAGACACGATCTACAAATATGTCAGTGTTTTCCTGCAAAAGGGTAAAAAGGAAATATGTCTTTGTTCTGAAACAGCATTGCCAGCTGGCAGTCTACACTCCTTTAAAGAAAGAAGGGAAGATAGTGTAGGAGTTAAAAACAAGACTGCTGGAAGAGGTTTGACTTACATGGAGTCAGTCCAAAATCATGCCCCCTTATCCCCTCTTCAAGAAATCAGTAGAAAACAAAAAATCCTCTTTTTTCCTGTGGATGTTTTCTGATTTAGAAATGTTTTGCATGTGTTTGTTTGTAATTATCCATTCACACCTTTCCTGACACAAGATGTTATGGTCCAGTAGTGAAGCTGCATTAAGCAACCTGGATGAGAAAAACAACTCAAGAATGTACCATCTTCCTTGTTCTCTGTACTTAATTTAGTTCTGTTTAGGGAGGAAGAGAAAATCAATGGTGGGGGAAAGGGGAAAGGCTGAAGACAGCAGGCCACTCAAGTACAAGTGATTGTCAGAGACTGGAGGCAAAGAGAATTGCCTAAAGCCTCTTGAAAGCTGCCAGCTTTTGCAAACCTGGAAGTTATGCCAAGGAAAATGAAGTGCAATAAATTGTTTATAGAACTATCAGAAATCAGGGTCTTAATAACATTATTTGCACTTTTGTATGGGTACCAGTGCTAGGTTACACGGGCGCAGCCAGTTTGCCAGAAGCTCGTGGGGTGCCCCAGGTGTTTGGGAGTCACACAGGGAGCCCACATACAGAGAACAGCACCAAGGCCATGCTGTTGGCAGAGTTCAGGGTGGTCTGTCTGCAGCAGGACATGGGGAACCCAGGAAACAAGGAATGACAGAATCACAGAGTATGATTCTTTAAGAAAAAAAAATGGATATGGCACTCAGTGTCATGGTTTGATTGACAAGGTGGTGTTCAGTCATAGGTTGAACTTGATGATCTCAAAGGCCTTTTTCAACCTGATTAATTCTGTTACTCTGTGATTCTATAATAGGGTGAGTTGGAAGGAACCATCAGGATTATCAAAGTTCAATTCCTGGCCCTGCACAGGACACAGCAAAACCCACAGCATGCGCCTGAGAGCATTGTCCAAATACTTCCTGAACTCTGGGAGGCTTGGTGCTCTGACCACTCCCCTGGGGAAAAGCTATTGTCATCTCTTCTTTTACTGAAGGGTTAGGGTTTCTCCCTTTCTCCTTTTATTTCTCCTAAATTTGTGAGTTTAAGGCAGTATTTGGAACCTTTCAAGTCATTGTTTCAAACTCAGTCTGTTGAATTCAGAAACTGAGTGTCAGTGGGAGCAGGACAAATATAAACTGTTTATTTGGCATTTCATCTAAGAACCATGCTAAAAAGAGGATTATATATTTATCACCCCCTATCCCAAGCCCTCTTCCTTCTTTTAATTGAATTCTAGCCAGCAATTCCAAACTAATAGTTTGCCACTGACAGGATTAGGCTGCCTGACATGATTTCTTTTTTATTCTGTAAATAGACTGACGTTACAGGTCATGGTTTCTCATGCAACAAGAAGTAAGGAACTGGAAAAAATCAGCCCTGAAGAAGAACAGTGCCATGCAGAGGTCCAGGGTATGCTCAGCAGGCTTAGCAGGGACTATCCAGCTCAACACTGGGAGACCTGGTAAGGTTCAATCAGTGTAGCTCTAAGTAAATTTCTTTGTTTAGGCTGCAGTAATTGCATCCAATTTCATTTTCCATTTCAGAGAATTTTAATTTTTAAATTAGGATGGCATTGCTGCGCTTGTCATCCAATTGCATTCATTTACGTAACTATCCTTGTTATATTTTGAGAGGGAGAAAAGTTAATTTAGGAAAACCCATTAGAAACTGGTTTTGCTTATTCACTTTATCACTCACATTGCAAATTTTCAAGATTCTCAGTTGCATCTGCTGTTCCAGGGACAGTCAAATTACAACCCCCTCAACAGCAATTAAGACAGGTTAAATAAAATGTATATAACTCTGCCTGGGGCTGCTTTTGGAGAAAGATCAAAACACAAAGGTTTTAAATCAATATCTGGTACCTCTGTGTGTATGAAAATAAAGGCACGGGGACAGGGAGGACTGTGGAAGGGGTTAGGGCTGAGGTCCAAGTTTGAATTTTAAGGCTTACACATCCTCAGGGATGCCGGTCCTCCTTCTGGCATGTGTGTCTGAGGGAGAGTCCCATTGAAATAAATGTTTTATTGGCTGTCCCAGGAAGGGCTTTAATACCCCTTTAATTATCTGCCCTTAAACCGTAGCTATGGAGAGTGTGTTCCGGGTCCTCCTCCAGATCTCCGGAACACCAGACAGAAGCTTTCTGCCTCATAATGACCTGTGGTGTTATTTCTGTGTTTCTGTAGCAAGTAGAATAGAAGCATCTATTTTCTAAATAGGAGTTTTCTAAATCTGTGGCAAAACACGATGCTTTAATTGGCTTTCCTTTGTTCCAAACCAAGTGTTTTAAAATGTTTTAGTCTTTAGCAGGTTTAGTCTTTAGTGGTTTGAACACCAACTACTCATGTGCCTACAGACCCAGACAGAGCTAAGAAATACCCAAAGAAACCACCTTGCCTGGCTGTAAGAGCTGTTGGGCAGCAAAAGCCAAGTTGTTTATCAAGACACTACGGTATGCAAATGAGCAACTAGATCTATGTAATTTCACTAGGTAGGCAGATGCAGCCAGCACAGACTCAGTGGAAGGGTATTGATGGGAAAACCGCATTTTTTCAGTTATTTAAAGTGAGCATTATGCACCACAATTGCAACACACTTCTACTGCACTTTTTATTCTGTTTTTCTGCTGGTGGAGAGAAAACAGCGCAATGATTTTAATAAATGGTTGGGCTACATGTACCATCAGCTATTTAGTTACCAAATAATTCTAAATACTTCTCAGCTCATGAAAGTTGTTGATGGCATACTGACTGTATTTTTTCTACAGAAACGTATAAAGGGTTCTTTCTGAATTTTTACTGTAGCTTGAAACTTTTTAAAGAAAAAAGCCTTGCCATGGAAGCAGGTAAACAAAACTGCACTTTTCTGGGCCTCCATCTGTGGCAGTCACGGTGTCACAGGATCCCTTTTCATGCTGTGCCAGGCCAGCCCTGACACCAGCCGCAGTACAAGGTACAGTTTGGTACTTTGGGGAACCTCACCGATCCTCTGGACCCTTTTCTCCCAGCAAGGAGTGAGCAATGACGAAAAGCAAAAGCAGACTCTGCTAAGGGGACAGCAGCTGAAGTTTATTGCTAAGCCACGAGTAGAGACCTCACCTCCAGAGCGCCAGCCTTAACACACCACCAAACACTCTGGTACAGCAGCTTCTGTTTGGGGGTGGAACAAGGATGGGTTCATTGCCACACCAATCAGGGCTCTCAGGGGAGTGGCTCAGTAGGTAAAAGACATTACAGCAAACCAAGGAGAAGTAGGAGGGGAAGGTTGGGGTCCTGTCCAATCACTCAATGTTCTCCCTGGAACTTTCTGGATGCAGGGAGAGGCCCCAAAGTGATGGACAGGTCCCAGGGGTTACAATACACATTGATTGACAGAAAACTGTAACTTGGGGGAAACCATGTGGGGAGTAACAAAAGGGGTACATGGAACAAACCATTTTAACAGCACAAGATAAGAACAAGGAACTTAATAAAATTAAAACCACACTGCTACATCCATCTAGCCACAGTGAACACACCTGCACCGAAGGCGGGGGAATGCCCTGGTTTTGGGGCAAGCAAATCTTAAAAAAAAAAAAAATAATAAATTGCAGTCTGGATTGTTTTGCCTGCTGAGAGTTCTACTAATTAGAAAATAAAGACAACAAATGAGATGCCTACCCACCTGTCAGTTACCAACAGTCATGCAGAGATCATATATGGGCTTTTAGTAATGTTGTTGTTTAGGTTTTTTTCTTTCTTTTGGGTTCCTCAGGTCCCAGTAACCAAGAAAGGCCCTCCAAGAGTGAAGGAACCTCTCGGTTGTGGAGAAATCGGTTTAATCAGGGGAGGGGGATCCCAGGGAGGTGTGTGCTCCCTTCCTGGATGGTCCATGCCCAGGCTTGTGGTCCTGCCCCACCCTGCAACTCCCCTGGCCCCATCCCTGTGGATGGCAAGAGGGCTTTACTCAGGAATAGAGAGATAGAGTGAAGCTGGACCCTTCCTAGGAGTGCTGTCCTGAGCAGCTGTTTGGCAAGAGACACAGAAAATGAGAACTGTATTTAAAGAGAAACTTGATTTTGGAGGCAGAGGAATGAGCTGTGGCTGGAGCAGGCAAGCCAAGATGGCATTTTCACAGCATATACTGTCTGTGGGCTTCGACACTTTGCAGTCTTATAAAAATTAGAAATGAACAAAAACCCTTTGACTTCTACATGTACCAATTCATGGACATATTGGTTAATACCCCAATTCCAAACCAAAGCTTTTACTGCCATCAGTGAGAGCTTGGCTCTAATGCCACATTTAAAAAAAAATATTCATATACTAGAATCATTAGCATTTAGGTTAGCAACTCACAAAGGTGTAGACAAATGACTGCCGATAAGAGCAACTTCAGTCATTGTTTTGAGAAATTTCCAATTGGATTGATAATGGTCTCTAGAGGTGTATCTATTTCTTCCCAGTGTATATATACTTATAAAACCAAAATGATTTTGCCATTATTTCCAATGAGATTTTTCAGCATCACCTAAAAGACTTACCAGTGTCTTATTAATAGTTTCTAGGAAATTAGTACCTAATAAAGACCACTGGGAGCTATTAGACAAAAAACACTGATAGGAAATAAAAGGCCATTAAAAGAAAAATTCCCCAAGCAAAATTGTTCATTTCACTAGAGAAGCACTTCATTGGTCAGATTGATCTGAACTGAAACATTTTTTTGGGATTTTTGCTTTTGCCTGTGCCTTGAGATTTTTCCTTTCAGTAATTTACACAGTGCATGTCTCTTTTAAAGCAAGGACCTTGGGCACCTCTGGGGCTGTCTGTACATCTGTCTCCTTTTTTCCACTAGCAGTGACTTTGTCCAGTTTTGTCTCCACTTCTGTTGCAACTCAGGTATCTCCTGACATGGATGTGTAGTGCAGCATGGGAGTCACCTGCTGGCCCTGTGTCGTGGAAGAAGTGAGTTATTCAGGAAGCTCAGCCCACAGGAGACAATGAAGAGATAAAGCAAATTAACTCTAATTCCTGCATTCCTCACAACATTTTAGAGGTGCGGGTTGAGGTGTGCTGCCAAACAAGAGTGTAGATCTTGGAACTGGTGGTGCGGTTGTGCTTTTTGTTTAATAGTTGGCTTTTCCTCTGAAGATTTGGCTTTTACAGTGATGCTACCCATATGCTGTAATTTCTGCCCCATGGAAAAGCATCTGTTTTTATGCTGAGGCCCTGCACCAATGCACCCTGTCTTGTACACCCTCCCTCCTGGCCTCCTTACTTTAATTTTATTTCAGTGTATGCCAAATGCTGAAAAAGCTTCTTTCTTTTCCTAAAGTCTGGGGTGCATCCTCTGCTGCTCCCAAATCCTCACCCTCCCCAGACCCTGACCAACACTGCCCCACGGTCACTTGGAGCCAGTGACAATCACCTCCCCAGCAGCCCCTCCTTGCTGCCCACCAGTCGGTCCAGCTCTGCCTGTCCCTGCTTGATTCTGAGTACACTCAGGAACTGAGTACACTCCATCCCTGACACCCTTCAAAAATCCCCTGATAGTTCCTGACCTGCTTCATCTCCTTCCCAATCAATGCCAGAGAGGTTAAAGTCACACAGGAGAAACAGGGACAGCAACCAGAGGCTGGTGGTCAGTAGCACCCCCATGGTGTCATCTGTCCCCTGCCCTCTTTTCCAGCTCTACCTCAGCCCCGTGCCACTAAAACAACTCAGAGAAATGGCTGCCATGAAGCAACACATCTGTGTTGTAGAGAAGAACCATTATTCTGCTCAGACGCTCCTTTGTGCAGGCTGATGCTGTTTCCACCAGAGCCTGCAGAGTGCTGCCACCTTCACAGCTCAGCACAGACCAAAACCTTCACAGGGAAACGTCCCAGGAGTGACACATGATCTGCATAATATCATGGGTTGCCACCTCTCCCTGGCAGAATATATGCTGTGGGAGAGGCAGTGCAAAAAACAATTCAGCATCCTTGTTTCCATCTATGGAAATGATCCCAGCAAGCCCAATCTTGTCTTTGAGCAAATATCAGGTGAAGGTAACTTTAAAAACCTCGCTGACCAAACTAACATTCCTGAAGCCGCACCATTAGATATTGCAAACGCTGCAAAGACCACTTTACATCTTACACCTGATGACTCCATCCCTACTCAAAGTTTTGCTAGCATTAAACAAGGGGCAAATGAAAGTTTTATTAAATTTGTTGTGTCACCCTGATTCTTTAGCCTTCTGATGATCTTGTTTACATATTTTCTAGTGGAGTCTCTCACAAATGTCATATAAAGAAAAGTAGATTGTTTTCATTCCTCTCTGTGATGGACTGCTGGTTTGACCACTGGGGTCAGAAGGGTGTTCCCCTCATCTACCAGTCCTTGATCAAATTCTAAATCCTATTTAAACCCCAAATCATAATAAACTGTTCTTCTTTCACTCCTCACTTCAACCTGATGAGTGTATGTCCTTCTTTCATGTTGTATATTGCAACATTGTTGATTGTTTGAAAATGTCTCTAGAAAAACAAATTGAAAGTAAGGGAGCCAGGGAAATGATGCTATCGAAGTTGGCTCTTCTAAATGCAAACTCAGAAACAAAAAATATCTTGTGTTCATTTCCCCTTGAGCCTGAACCCACCATTGACTAAAGGATTGAACTCTGTGTCAAGTGTACATCAATGGAAAATATGGTGGCTCAGGTAGTTGCAACAGGGATAGTGGAGGGAGTATCAGGTGCCTTTGCAGTCATTGTGGCAAAGGAAAATCAAAGATGTCCATTGTGGGGACATTGGACACTTTATAAACTACTGTTCTGACTATGTGTTTACATTAGAAGACAGACAACAAGACCACCAATGGCTGTGGTCCAATCCTAATGCCCTGTGGCAGTCAGGAAATGGGCAACAGAGCATGGGACAGCCCTGCACGATGGCGCCAAATGCGTGGCCGTCTCATCCCTCCCATCCCACTTGTACCTCAAATGGGGAACAAGGAGACCAGTTTCCCCATGGCCCAAAAGTTCCAGCACACAAAGTGCCACCTTCTTTCAAAGAAACCTAATTTACCTCGAGGTACAGGTGGGAACCTGCCACAAACTGGTAAGCAGCCTCTCAATTCAATTTGAAGAGAAATGCATTAATAGTATTCCTGCAAGAAAATATGTGCCACCCAATGGACCTTGGGACATCTTAATTATGGGAGACTCCATTCATAAACCCTCACTGATTTTTGGTTTTCCTGAAGTCATTACTCCTGAACCTGGTGATGAAATTTTTATTTCAGTTATGTGTGAAAACCCACCCTATTTCCTTCCCTGGGGAACCCCCATTGCTCAAGCCTTTTTGATATCAATAGATATACCGAAGGAAGTACGCCCAAACCCTGAAGTTATTTGGGTCCAGGTAATGGGGGATCACAAACCTTAAATTGTGACTTGTTTTCCAAAGGGGAATAGATAAGACAGCCTGGCATGCTGGACACCGGAGTGGATGTGACTATTGTTCCTGCTCTGAGTGGCCAGTAGACTGGGAGCTTGAACCTGTAGCAGAGTTGATATCAGGCATTGAGGGAATGGTGATACCATGGCACTCCAAAAGAAACATCATTGTTGGAGGCCCAGAAGGAAAAGTTGCCACAGCCAGCCATTTGTCGTTCAGGCACCAATTACCGTGTGGGGACACAAGGTCCTGGCTCAGGGGGGAGCCTCCCTCCACATCAGCAGCCGGGATTTCTAGTTGAGGCCACTGAGCAGCGCACCATCGACAGCATCAGACTCAACTGGAAACAAGATCATCCAGTTTGGGTTGACCAGTGGTCCCTGGCTGAAGAAAAGTTGCGTTCTCTAGAAATCCTGGTTGGTTGCTGAGCAACTAGAAAAGGGACATATAGTTCCACCTAACAGCCCATGGAACACCACGGGTTTTGTGATAAAGAAACCAGGGAAGGACAGGTGGAAGCTCCTCCAAGACCTGGGAAAGATGAATGAGATCTTTGAAGAATTTGGGTCCCTGCAACCAGGAATGACAAGTACAACGATGCTCCCCAGGTATTGGCCTCTTGCCATCAGACATTAAATATTGTTTTGTAATATTCCATTACATCCCCATGATGCCCCCTACTTTGCATTTTCTCTACCATCACTGAACTGCCAAGCCCCACTGCAGTGCTACCACTGGGTGGTCTTGCCTCAAGGCTTGAGGAATTCTCCAACCACTTGTCAATGGTACGTTGCACAAGTCTTGTCCCCCCTTTGGCAGAAGTTTCCAGACCGCTATATAAGCCACTATATGGATGACATCCTTCCGTGTGCGATCCAAAGATCGCACTGAATTAGACTTAGTCCTCAACAAAACCATTGGAACCATCAACCGTTTAAGCTTTGAGATTTGGGAAGACAAAGTCCAGCTTTCCTGTCCATGGATCTACTTGGGACTCCAGCTGCATGACCAGACCATTATGCGCCAGCAACTTATCATCAAGGACAACTCTAAGACCCTCCATGATCTTCAACAACTATGTGGTTCTGTCAGTTGGGTATGTCCTCTGCTGGGGATCACGACAGATGATCTCACCCCATTGTTCAGTCTGCTTCATGGGAGCAGCTACCTTACATCACCACGGACCATCACACCAAAGGCCCAGGAGTCCATTGTCAAAGTCCAGGAAGTATTGTCCTCCCAACAAGCACAATAATTCAAGCCAAGTCTTCCCTTCTTATTCATCATTCTGGGTAAGACACCACCCTTGTACGCCCTTTTATTCCGATGGGGCTTCAGTCTGAAGGACCCTTTATTGATCCTAGAATGGGTCTTTTTACCAAACCAACAGACAAAAACAATTACGACCCCTCAGGAATTAATGGCCATGCTCATCCACAGAGACAGGGCTCGTCTCCACTCTCTTGCCGTATTTGATTTTACATGCCATTGGCAACCACTGAGCAACTAGAACATTTACTCCAAAACAATGAGAGCCTCCAGTTTGCTCTCAATAGCTTTCTGGGAAAAATTTCAATTCACCTACTAGGTCATAAATTCATCAGATCTATATTTAATTTGTAAATTCCTAAATTTATGTTGAGTAAAACACCTCTCAAGGCTGTGACTGTCTTTACTGACAGCTCAGGATCCTCCCACAAGTCAGTTATGACTTGGAAGGATCCACAGACACAGAAATGGGAATCTGACACCCAATCCGATGACAAGTGGTGGAAGGCTCGCCACAAATTGCAGTATTAGCAGCTGGCGTCAGAGCCTTTGAAAAGTTTCAATACCATTTAATTTAGTTACTGATTCAGCATACATCACCAGAATAGCTATGAGAGGTGAACATTCTGTTTTAAAGGAGGTACCTAATCCAAATTTATTTAGCGTGCTTTCTAAGCTTGTTAAGCTAATCTCCCACAGAAAGCAACCTTTCCATGTATTGCATGTGAGATCACATATGGAACTACCTGGAGCAATAGCCAGAGGGAACAGGAAAGTGGGTGCATTAGCCACACCTGTGAAAGTCCCATCCTTGTCAAGCATGTTTGAACAAGCTAAACTCTCACACCACTTCTACCACCAAAATATCTCTGCTCTCATGAGGATGTGCCATCTCTCACAAGAACAGGCCAAAGCAAATGTGGGCTCTAGTGCCAGCTGTCAGTCCTTTCAAGTTCCCTTTTTCTCAGCAGAAGTCAACCCACATGGGTTATACAGTTGCCAACTCTGGGAAACTGATGTGGCCCACATTCCCTCTTTTGGCAGACAGAAGTAGGTTCATGTCTCTGTTGATACTTTTTCAGGAGCAGTTTTCACGTCTGCATATGCAGGCAAAAACGTGCATTTTACTAAAAGACATTTCCTTCTAGCCTTTTCCACCCTGGGCGTCCCCCAAGAAATAATGAACCCACCACCAAATCTAAATATCTCCATGCATTCTTCCAACAATGGGGTGTGAAGAACACCATTGGCATATCTCATTCACCCACGGGGCAATCAGTTGTTGAAAGAACCCACCTTAATATCAAGCAGGTCCTTCACCAGCAGCAGGGAGGTACAGAGACACTACCTCCCATTGAGAGGCTCTGTAAAGCTCTTTATGTAATAAATTTTCTAAATTGCTCCAGTTCCAAGCCAACCCCCCCCATCATCAGGCACTTCTCAAATTTGGCCAGTGCAAAGCTTGACAAGAAGCCACCTGTGCTGACCAACAACCCAGAGACCCAACAGGTCAAAGGGTCTTTCCAGTTGATTACATGAGATAGTGTCGTGTCATGTGGCAACGGTATTTATCGTGTCCAGGGAGGTTACAGGCACCAGCAGGGAAACAGAAGAGACAAGTCTCTGTTGTTAAGCACAAGGGTCCATTTTATTCCTCCCCCCACCCCGAGCCAGGGTGGGAGAAGAAAGTGAAGAGAGCCAAGAAGTGAGAGAGAGAACCCCACCCCCATCGCCCCTTAAGTCTGGGGGCGGAGCAAAGGGCAGGTAAGGACATTGACTTGAAACCAATAGAGACACAGTGAGGGGGAAGGAACCACAAGGCCATGGTCATTGACGGGGGTAGAACCAACCAAACCATTGTGTACAGAGCACATTGGAAGTATCCCTTAGGCAGGAAGGGTAGCTGTCATCTGTCTTGCCAAGGCCAGACCCTGGGTATTACACTGAGTAGCTGAAAGGACTCCACAGGATAGAGAATATGCCTGCCCATAACAGATTCCCAGGGAAAATGTCAAACCACACCTACATTCCTCTGAGACTGCATCTACTAACAATGTTGTCCAAGATTTATCCAACAGAGATACAGAACCGCTGAAAAACCAAAAGAGCTCTGTGTGGTGAAGGAAGCATTGGAAGAAATCACCTCTGCCTTCAGCCCCCCATCACCCTGTCAACAGGGCTCAAGTCAAACAACAGCAAGTCATGCAAGATTCCAAGACATAGAACCAGACAAGACACTTTGTTATCAGTTCTTTATATGTTCCCTCTCATAGTTGCTTTAAATTAATTACCAGTTCTCAATCCCATTTACCTGAAACCCTGCTCTCCTATCTCCCCCTCCCAAATCCCCTCCCTGGTCAGTGTTTTATTTAAATAAAGAAGAGGGAGGACGAGTCAAGGAAGAGTGCGAAGAGAAAGAAATAAGAAAGGGGAAACATGGAAGTCAAACTCAGTGTTTCTTCCCTTTTTGTAGACAAGGTTCTCACCCTTGGACAATCACCATGAAGTACATCACAATGGTCCTGAGTGTGTGCATGCTCCTGGAACGCCTTGACGTGGACGTATGGCTGGTAGTGTAATCCAAAGAAAACGTGGGTGGCACTAGCAAAGACCTTGCAGCAGGAAAACATCTATTTGTTCATGACAGCACGGACAATCCCCTAGCCACGTGCCTTGTTGGGATCCCATTGAAGCCTAACAACTACCCTTTTGCAGGCAAGAACCTGAATCCAGTAGACTTGTGGGATTAGTGGACAAAGATCCTGCCACATGCAACAGAAGAGCCCCAAGAACTGGAGCTACTGGGGTCTTGACTACCCACTTACTGTATTCGGTTTTCATATAAGCAGGTAACTTAGACTCTGCAAAAATCTATTTATGCAAAAGATGTCTCCCCCCCCAGGAAAATTTATCTGGCCCACAACTGGTGCAATTACACCACAATGACACCATCCAAGTCCTCTCAAAATCCCCAAGTTCTGCCAAGAGGAGTGTTCATGATCCGTGGGGATTGAATCTGAGCTGGGATCCCATACCGTCTTCAACATGGTCTGTGCACCCACAGTAAGCTTGCCATCCTCACTCCAAGGACAACATTAATCAATGATTTCTGCGTTGGCAGAAAGTTCAATTGGCTTGCCAAAAAAGAGAATTAGTTGGATTGGATGAAAATTGTGATTGGATGAAAATTCTGATTGGCCACATAAAAGAGAGTCATCTTGTCCATCTTTTTGCCCTGGGTAGCAGCAGCAAAGGCCCTCAGGGAGATTTCCCACATGGAGTGTTGGCCCGGCAAGCAAGCTAACTTAACATCTATGGTGGTCAGTGACGTCCTTGAAGATGAGGGGATGGCTAGGCATGCTACTTTGCAGAGTCATGCTGCCACTGACTTTCTTCTACTAGCTCATGGACACAGCTGTCAAGAATTTGACAGAATTTGTTGTTTTAACCTGGCCTCCCACAGGCAAAGTATCTACACACACATCCAACAGCTGCAACAAGAGGTCCACCAACTCAAGATTAAAAAGGACCCAGAATGGTTTGACGACCTGTTTCAGCACTGGGGACTTAAAGGATGAGTGACTTCAATTTTAAATAGTTTAGTTTGGGTTCTTATTATTTTCATAGTTTTAGTGACCATGTTTTATGTGTTCAAGTGTTTCAAAGAAGTTTTTAGAGAAGTGTTTTATTTAAATAAAGGAGGGGGAGTTGTGGTGGCCCCTGGGCCAGCCACAGAGGAGCTCACCCTCCCTTAGAGGGTTGACAGTGTATAAGCTGTTTCTAAGCTTCAAGCTGTCCCTCAGGGAGTCTCTTAGAGACTTCCCTGTTGCTTGTGGTGAGCAAGAAACTTCACAGTCTCATGAGACTTTGCAGGTATGCTAATCCTTTGTTTATGATTTGCTATTACCTAGTTCCTGCTGATATGTGTGAATTCAGTTGAATAGGACAGTTGTGGGTTATTGTTTGGTGGGGTTGTTCAGGCTAAGTTTGTGTTCAGAGTTTGGGTTGTGTGAATGTATGGGTATAATGCTTTATAAGGAGTAACCACCGGGCAGAGATGAGAGGGGATGCCACAACAAGAACTTTCCAAAAGGAGCTTCGACCAGAAGAGTGACATCATGGAGGACTAGATTGGTGCACCACAACATCCAATCAATCACTCAACGGAGTTGCAGAATGATTGGACAGAAATGTACTGTCAAGTTGAACCAATCAGGACCCCTAGATAAGAGTCAATTAGAAGAGAGAGTATTTAGATCCACCTGGAGACTATAAAAGGACTCCTCCAGGGAGGGGCGGGGTCCTCCGAAGGTCCTTGTGACCAAAGGAGCACCCAGCACACGTGTTGACTCTTCGATTGAAGTCCACTTTGTCACTGGGGACCTCGGGCTTATCTCAGGTCCCTGTTTCCAGTTGTTGTTTTCTTTAATAAAACCGGTTAACCTAATTATGGTTACTGGCTCCTTTGTCATGCTGGTTTTTGCCTTCCCCAGACTGGGTGATTTTGGATCCCTTCCCCATTTGGTTGTTTCCCCAATCCTTTCCCCCACTGGTCCAAGCTGCTGACCCCAGCTACTCCAAACACTATAAAACCCCATGTTTCTGAGACCTCAGGGTCTTTCAGTCGCCAGTTCCTGCTCTAATAAAGAAGCCCCTGATACTGGACGATTGCCTCCTACTGCTTCGATCCTGCACTGCCAGAGAAGAGCTTCACTGCTAGGCTGCTCCTTCAGCCCTCTCAACTGAGCTGTTATGACTGAGGTGTGCCTGTGTGCTGGACACTGTGCGTGTCTTTTTAAAGATGCTTCACCTGGAAAGTCACAGCACCCAGAAGAGCCTGTGGTCTGCGATAGGCCACAGCCATCCCCTCGTCGTCATCCTGGTCCAGAGCTCCTGCAGTACATCCGCCTCTGCAGCCCAGCTGGCTCCACCTCCAGCCTCTCAAAACCCCTGAGGGGATGATGGGCCCTGTGGGAGTGCCACACCTGCTGCTGGGTTGCCTCTGTTTCATCAGCACTGGGTTTCAGTGATCTTTTTCCAGCATAGAGGACCATAGACAGCACCAGCTTCCCAGAGGGTGTTACGCCCATGTCGCATTCACAGCACCTCCCCGGTGACTGCCACCCCGTCACTGTCACACACTCCACAGGATTTTCTACCTCCTGAGTGACTTGCAATATTTTCTTACCCAGATTTTCCACCAATTCCCCTCGTGCAAAGCCTGTGACACAAGTAACTGCACACCAAATATCAAATTTTCCTCTTGCCATTCCCAGAAACCCTCAATGTAACTCCACCCCTCAGACATGTTCAAGTTTTTCCTTCAACCTGCACTGTGAGGTTGCCACAAAGGAGAGAAAATCTTACCTGGTAGAAATGCCAGGTCCTTTCTTTCAGAACAACACCAGAATCTCTGGGTTATTTAGAGACTTCCACCAAGTGGAGAAAATCAGCCCTTGATTTCTGTTTGCTCCATTGTCCATCCATGTGCACTCCAGAAAGAATTACTGTCTAGTTAAAAAACCTGAAAACACATTGTTTTGGTCCCTGCAATAGCATTTGTGGCTGTTTTCTTCTTTTTATTTTTCTACACTATATGCCACTGCGAGTAACAATTTGCAAATATTCAAAAACATCAAGGCTTGGCAGTGCTACCTCACCCACTTTTGAAATATAGTTGACAGGATAAAAGTTGTGTCAGTCATAATTTACTTTAGTCATAGACACTGAGCCATAATATTTTAAGTTTTAAATATATCCTGGATTACGCAGTTTGATAGACTGACATCCAAGAACACTGATGTCTTTGAAAAAACCATCATTTTTTTACAAACTTTACTCCTGTTCTAATGTTACATACACTAGTCAAAAAGCTGTTTGTTTATAAAGATCTGACTCCCTGGAAACCATCCATGTCAAAAAATAAATAGCTGTGGAGATCAGTGAAAAACATGTTTTGATAGGAGCTGTTTGTTTTAGAATCCAGAGTATTCTAATAAGCACACCTTGGAAACATATAAAAATTGGAGAAAAACTCTAGTTCCCCCTCTGTGAAGCAGCAATTACTGCACAGTAATGCTCTGGAGCCCCAGGCTCAATGTTCCTTTGTTGGGAAACTGAAATAAGAATTTCTGTCAACATTTTCTGTGATGTTTCTTATACAGGCACAATAAACAGGATAAATGGACTGGCACATGAGTTTCTCTCTGCAGTTTAATCACCTGAGGTATATCAGCTGTCTAACTGTGTAATCCACTTTCATAAAACATCCAAGAATCAAGAAAAATCCAGCCTATAGTTGGGGAAACTGGCGTGAAGCAATTAAGATAGCTGAGGCTGGTCTGGCTCTATTAAGTATAGTTATGTGCACTATTGTGATACCTTTTTCTTTACCCCTGTCTACCAGCAATAATAGCAAAATATTTCCATTTACAGTGCCCTGGATCAAATACATTTCATGCTTACTTGGTTTTGATTTGATTAGGAATTCTGCACGTTTTATTTAGAATCTGCTTCAGTCAAAGTGAGTTTTTCTCTCAAGTTAACAAATCTTGGATCACACTTCAGCCCCTGAATTCTGGGAACATTGTCTGAATAATTCTAAAGAGAAATTTACACGCCTGTCTAGAACTTATTTTAGAGAGCAACAGGTTAACTTAAAAAAACCCTAAAATGAACTCCAAAACAATCAAGTAATTTTACCACTTTTGTTATTATCACCTCAAAAGTGATTTTCCAAAATCACTTCCAAAATTTTCCAAAATAAATACTACATCCAAATCAGTACCAAGGGTTAAAAGACAGTGACAGAGTCTAATAAAAAAAAAATTACAAATTATTCCACCTGTTTTTAAAAGTTGCCACAAATTCTCTGGTTTATTAAAACAAAACAAAAAATGGAGTTCTACAGAGAAGGACTAAAATTTCATCCCATTTGTTGAACAGCTTAGGTGCTATTTAGGAAACAGAGGCAGTAAGTCTCTGGTCCACATGGTGCTGTTGGCAGAGTTGGGTGCTGCCTATTCAAGGCTCAGGTAGACACCTGAGCTTTCTCCCTGTGCAGCCAAAGCCATTTCAATGATGCAGTGCAGGCCAGAGGTGCTGCACAGCTGGAAGCTGCAGGACTTGCTGGAGGGCAG
>JBBMKD010000115.1:11932798-11951250 GCA_037834095.1 Argya squamiceps
TCCATGATGCCACTGCTCCCCTCAATCTCCTGCAGGAGCTGAGTCATTTCCTGATGCAGATATTCTTCATGCTCCTGCATCTGCTGAACTCCATCCTTTGCAATTTGTAGATTCACCTTGAGGCCAGTGTGGGCGGCTAACAGGGCCAGGGTGAAGGCCAATGTTGGAGGCATGGCCTGGTGGGAGAAAGAAGGCTCAGCACGTCGTGGCTGGGAAGAAGCAGGGGGCTGAGTGCACCTGGAATGTCCCCAGAGCCTCTCTGGGCACCTGCCACACTGAGACCCCCAAGCCCTGGGGACAGTGCCCTACCCTGGTGGTCCCAGCTCTCACACTGGGTTTAAACCCCCAGGACACCTTTCCCAGCCTGTACCCAGCCCAGCATTCCCCCCATGTGTGTACTCCCTGGCTGCCAGAATCCAACTGCCCAGTGCTGGCCCTGATCACAGGTGCCATTGTGACCTGTCCTCTGTGATGTCACATCCAGCAGAACCATGTCACTCAGATGCCAAGCTGGCCCTGCCCCTGCTCACAGCCTCCACTGTGACCCGTGCCCTAGCATGTCACAGCTCCCAGGGCCACAACTCACAGCCCACAAGCCCCAGCCTTCGTCCACAGTGCCAGCCTCAGTGGCTCCTGGGCATCCTTTATCCTGAGTGCAAAGCCAGCCCCAGGAGCCCTGCAGGGCGCTCTGGATCCAGCCTGCAGACACCCTAAAGCTGAGAGGAACATGGGGAGTGTAGCTGGATCTTCCAGTGCTGACTACTCCTGACTGCCCTCTAGGTGAACCTAAACCTCATCTGCTGCAACTTGAGCACATTTCCTCTCCTCCTATCCATTGTTTCTTGGGAGAAGAGATCGATCCTGGCTTGGGCTAAAGCCTCTTGTCTGGGAGTTGTAGAATTTGGCTGGAGTACCCAGCAGCAAACCAAACGGCAAACCTGAGTGTTACAGATTGCTTAGCAGTGACCCGCTGCTCTCTGGTGCAGTGTCACTGCCAGGCTCCTGGGGAGAATGGGGACATGTTCTTCAGAGCTTTTCTTGTTTGTTTATGCACCAACTCTGCACAGATTTGAGGTTGCTGAGGTTCATTCTTGGCAGCTCACGTGCTTTGGGCTTGACACTCCAGTGGCTCCAGTCTTTGGACAGTCCCCACTTGATCTGGGTTAAAGCGTAGGAATCGTGCATTCCTGGGAAGAACACTCCCTCTTTCTCTCAAAAATCTCTCAAATTTTGGTTTATTTGTAGTGAAAAAATTCTTAAAACTCACAATGATCTTATTTAAGAAAGCAAGGAAAAAAAAGAAAATTAAGCCCAATGAAGGAACCATCAAATCAAATTTCAAATACCTACAACTCTTGAAATTCCAGTTGAAATTTCGCTTTCTGTGAAATTTCACCTCTACCACCATGAACAAATCATAAATGCTTCAGGCCCACTCTTGACACATTTAACAGTGTAGCACATCCACCACACTGTCCTCTGGGACATTCTGATTCGCCTTCAGTAATTCCTAAGAGAACTGAGAATTAAGCACTAGAATTTCTAATCCCATTTTTCAGCACCTTTGATATTCTGCCTGCCAAATTACTTTCTGAGTCAGACAGTGTGTGTGAGTTTAATTCAGCTGAACATCATCTCCTGCTGCCATGGTGGATAGATGCCTTTGTAGCCCTAGACTGGCATGATCTTGATAATCCAGCATCATGTCACGCAGCAGGTCTGCACTGCATGAAAAAGCAGTGTGACAGAGCTGGGTAAGTGGACAGCCAGAAGAACTCCATTCTTTTCCACCTGGGGATAGTGGGAGGAAACTGCCTGAGGAGAGCACAGGGAAATCTACAGCTTCAGTAGTGGAGTTCCCTGAAACTGCTCTGCAGATTCAGCTCTTCAGCAGAAAAGCCGCCATTGTAATTGCCCTGCAGAAAGCAGTGGCTTGGTGCCAAGGCAGGGCAGGGATAAGGAAAGGGCCTTTTCCTCACTGTTAACCTCCAACAGGAACTTCATTGTATCTGCTCCACTGTTTCACTGCAGCTCTCCCAAGCTCTGTCACTACAATTTTTATTTGCCCTGTTTATGTCCATCCCAAAGCTGAACCAAGAATTAATGTAAGGTAGAAACTTTTTAGAGGCACTCTATTGATACTTCCTGCCCTCTGTCTCTTTCTCTCTCTCACATAAACACACACACACAGACCCCTTTCATATCTCTCACATATCTATCTATCTGTCTGTCTGTCTTTCTCATAGGAGAAACTCTCCATCCTTGCATGAATCTATCAAATCGTACCCACACAGGCAGAAATGTTAGAAGTCACTAAAGAAAATATTGCAAAATATAACTTAGCAGAATGACTTAAAAGGCTTGAGGTCACATTTCTGATGGCTGACCACAGAGTTACTTCAAGAAAATAGTTCTTGAAGATGATCTCTGTGTCAGCATCCACACAGTTTTGGGAAGAAGCACGTATGAGTAACATGGTCCAAATGCGGCTCCAAGTTAAGACACCTTCAGCACACAAACATGAAAAAGAATAATTTCAAGTTCCATTAGTAGCATAGGTAAAAATAAATTATGGATATGGAGAACAAAAGCAGCAGAGAAATTCTGCTTTGATGTTTTAATATACAACAAAAAGTAAAAACTTCACAGCCTGTTTAAAGAGTATTTAACAATAAGGCTAAAAATGTGGTGGTTTGGGAGTTGAGTATTGGGAAAACCACCAGATGCTTAAATAAAAATTCCCTCCCTTTTTTCTTGGAGTAACTGTAAACTTATTCCTAATTTTTTTTCTCCAGACACTGAAAAGCTGTAATTAGCTCAGGCTTTTTTAAAAAGGTAATGAGAAACAATCAGTTTTATTATAGAAGTTTAAGGACTTTTTTCCCCTTGAATTAGGGCACTTCACAGCAGTTATTCACAATAGCAACCATCACAGTCTATTCTCACTGGTAACAAAGAAAACAATCCTCAATACGCACTTCATGAGCACAGCACTGTCCCTGGGATCTTTGGGTGTCCTAATGAACTGAACACCATCCACTGACAGCTTGGGACATTATTTGCCTGTTCTTGGGGCTTCTGTCAAGTGTGAACCCTCTGTGCAGAAGATTTATTCTTCTTCCTCTGCTGTGATACGTGATCAGGAGATTTCAGTCACAGCTCTCTTCCTGCTGGCACAGTCAGGGCAGCCCTGCTTAGCACCTTTTGGCAGGTGTATTTTAGACCTGTATTGGTTAAGTGGCAAAGACAGTTACCCAGGGGAATAACCATGCTGCTTCTAAAGTAAATATCCACTGAATATCCCCCAATCTCTGTGTGCCTAAACACACCCAGTTCCTGATCTTACATGAAGTCACAAGCCAGTGGTTTGACCTCAGAAACAGTGGTTTCTGTGTTTCACTATATGATAGTGCTTCGTTTTTTTTCTTTGTTGTTGTTAGGGCGTGTTGGTGAGGTTTTTTTTTTTTAATATGTGTGTGTGTGTGTGTCTTTGTTTGTTTGTTTTTTACTTTGGGCATGTTTATCATCTTTTTTTACCAGTTATTACCACTATTCTTCCAGAGAAAAATAGAATGGAGTAGAGAGTTTCTGGGTGTGTAATCTCTGGTCAGAGGCAGTGAACACCCATCCTTCCCTTACATAAACTGGCTCAGCTGTAAAACTCCCTCCACCATGGAAAGAGCACACACAGGACATTGGCATGAGAGGCAGATGAGGAAGGGTCATAAACCATCTAAGACACAAAAGTGTCCCCCAGACTCATTCCTGAGGCCACCAGAGCACTGCAGGTGATGCAGACCCAGCCTCTATTGCGAGACACTCTGTAAAACTACCCCTCCTCAGAGGAGGTACCTGAGAACTCCCAGATGGCCCAAATATGTTTTAATCTGTTGAACTCCATGTTTTGTGGGAGCCTCACCACTGAGAGCACCAGGAGAGGGTCAGTGAGACAGACACTGTTGAGATCCATGGAATGGTGATACTTTCTACTTAATCTATCTCTGTCACTCTCTTTCTCCCCTCTGCTTTTTTTTATATTTCTTTCTTTCTCTCCTCCTCACGTTTAGTGTTAAATAAAATCCTTACTATTGACTTTGGCATATGGTTTCATGTGCACCTTAATTGGCAGAGGCCTCTCTCTAACAATGTTAATAACTGGGTCATAACAAATAGGCAGCATGGACTTTTCTGAGGAATATCATACATGACCAAATGTCTTTCTCTATGTTTACAGTGGCACAGAGCTCTGCTGTTGGTCTTCTTAAAGTGTCAATATTCCTCTAGTCTAAAAACATGGAAATTCCTTTTTGCCTTTTCTTTTAGTACTACACAGGTAACAAAACCTTGCATCCTTAAGCACACTCAAGGTAGCCAAAAAACTCTGAAACATTGAGGAAATATATTCTGCACAACCGATAGCTGATGTTCTATGGAATCACTGCACTTTGAAAGGTTTTTTTCTGAGTGGTCCTTATAAGGATCAGATTTACTACACTGAGAATGAAGAATTTCAGAAACACTCTTTTTTTGCCCTTCAATTAGGGACATTTTTTGTTGTTCTTACCCCATCTCAGACCTATTGTGCTGGCTGTTAAGGGATGTTTGCAGGAGCTGTACAAGATTTTCTCTCAGTAGATTATTGCACTTTCCATTAATCGGTGCCTGCATAAATGCTGCAGACTTCCCACTGCACACACGACACACATACACAGAGCAAATATTATAGATAGGATCAGCACTACAAATAGTTTCAGGAAATTTCCATTTTTCCATATGACTTTAGATTTCTTTCTACAGTCTAAACAATGTCTGCCACAGACAGGCATTTATTTCTCATCTATCCAAACCTGCTGGTTTTAGTCCAGCAGAGGTACAGTATTTTCACTAGAGCTCCAGCCACGGATTTATTTAGTACTTCCCTGAAACAGGGCCCTGTGCCACATGGAATAACTTTGAAGCGGGATCTAACTTTAAAGTCATCCCTGCTTTGTGTGGTGATGTTGGACAAGAACATTTAGAGATCGCTGCCAGCTGGGTTTGTCTTTCCCTTCTGTGGTTATAGAACTGTATTTTCCAGGAATTCCAGTGGCACCAAGGCCAGGTGAGCACTTGCAGGTTTAGCCATCAGAACCTTCTTTTATAACTGTGGTGGTTTAGCATGAATGTGAAAGGTTTTTTTTCCTCTAAGAAAGTTATACCATGAATTGACAGCTTGGCTGATGAATAGGAGTGTTGTACACGCCTCTGGAGACACAGTCTTAAATCAAAGGTCTCATGTGACTCAGCTGTTTTTTTTCTTTTCTAACAGGCAAGGAGCTAGCATCCCTTTGTAAGTCAGAAGTTTGGGCTTAAGCCTTCCTGGGGCCAGGCCCAGCCAGGCTTTGGGTTGGGGGCCATTGCCTGTGGGAGAGCTGCTCTGGCTGGCAGTGTCCCCTCTCTCCCCCAGCTCCTCTGATGCAGAGATGAGGAGGATTTCAGATTGGCAGTGCTGGCCTTGTACCAGGGGCCGCGGCGGCCATGCTCTTGGCTTGGCTGCCAGAGCCTCTGGTCGGACAAAGTAGAGAATCTTGAGAACTTCTTTCTGGAGCTCCAGGGAGCTGATCTACGTTTGAGTTGCTTTAGATCTGACCAAAAGTAGAGGAAGGTCATCCCATCAATCTTCCTGAGCATGCTCCCTCTCCCGCTTTCCCCCCGCCACCATAACCTGCGGCCTTGAAGTTCCGCCAGTCAGCTGGAGAGGAGAAAAAAAGACTCTGGGCAAAGACATTAACCCTTTCCCTCCTCCATGGGAGACAGAGTAATTTGAAACGTAGAGGGACAGCATTGAGAAAAAATCAATGAAAGAACTGATAAAGACTATTGGAAGAAAACATAGAAAACGTAGACATTTCTGATTGGACTTCTCTGGATGTTGTTATAAATGAATATCAGCCAATCTCATACCAAAGATTTTATTTTTGCCATTTCCAAATCAATCTGAGTCAGCCACAATCAAAGCATACAACATTGATCGAATGCTGGGTGGACAAGGTGACTGCAACAAGAGTGCTTTCGCCACCTGTCCACAAATACTGAGTTTTTGAGTCTAGTTTTTTTATACAGTTTTTCGTGCCCAGCAGCAAATCCATTGTGTTTCTGTTCCATATTCATGTGTCTTCTTTCATTCGCTGATGAATTTTGAACAGATTTCCCGGCACTTGTGCATGTCTTGGAAGGAATTTCTTGGAACACGGCTTTGGGGTGGTGGTTCTGCTTCATCTCCGGGCCCTCCATCGAGATTGGCATCAGGCACTGATGGTCCAGATGCACGGAGTCTGTCCTGACAGACGAGCCATATCCTGCTCGGCCAGTCTTTTCGATTGTAAATTCGAGTTTCACCCTACTGCTTTACAGGTGCAAAATAAGTCTCGATATTTGGAAATGCTTTTCCCTTTATGGGAACCAGGACTTACTTTGCAGTGTTCAAGGTTATAAAGTACAATATATTCAATACATCATTTTATTTACTACATCTATTACATTCTCAATATTTTAATACATGAATTTATATATTGTATCTATCACAATGTGAATTATGGAAAAATGGACTATCATAATACTGTTTGGGAGAATGCAAGTTCTGGTCAAAGAGTTGTGGGTACTGATATAAATGAGATTTAATTAAATAGAGTATATCCCTGGCTCCTGGAAAAAAATAAAGAGGTCTCAGCCTTTGAGATGAAAATGATTCTAGAAAAGAAGTGATTAGGCCCCAGCTCCTGGGCATAAAAAGAGGTTTCTATTTCTTTTCAGATAGAGATGATTTGAAAGATAGAAGAAGAGAATCCTTGCTTTATACTAGAAAAGCCTTCTCAAAATGGTACCCCAAACATGCAGAGGCCCATAAGCAGCTTAAGAAACTGTTACATTGGTAGAACTGCCCTGAATCTGCAAAATTCTGGGCGGTTGCAGATTTGTGTCATTGAGATCCACCAGACCTTTTCTGGTGGCGTATATCTCCATAAACTCTAGAGAGGCTCCTCTCCCAAAATAATTCAGAATTGTGTTTAAATGGTGGCAGCTGACTGAAAATCATAGCTTTGTCTCTGTATTGAGTAAGAAAGTGAACAGTTTGAAATAAAGGGGAAAATGTTTGAATGTCTCATTTTTTTTTCTTTTTTCTCTTTCCTTAGTGTATGTTAATGAAATCTATCTGTTTTTTCTTTTAAGTTGAACCTGTTTCACCTTTTTCTCCCAAAATCCTATCTCCTAGTTAGCAAACAAAATTCAGCGAACATGAAACCACCACATAAATAGTGCATTGGTCGAAAAATTCAAACCAAAGCCATTACAATAACCCTCAAAATGCTCAGTTTTGGTCTGTTCTTTCTTCAGCAGAACTAGAAATAAAAGGTACTTCTTGCCTGTTTCTGGTGACGGGACTCCTGTTCATGCTGAAATGCAAGGATGGTATTTGGTCACTTCATAAAAGATGATGCACAAATATCAAAGTGTGATTCTTGGTGTCCTAAACACAAGTGTGAGACACAGTGCAGGGAAGTGGGAAAAAGATTTAATTTCTGGATATTACTAGTTCTCCAACAAAGAAAACTTTAAATGTTTGATTAGAATTCTTTTCTTTCTCATTTTAGATCCATCTGTAGAAGAAAAATAATAATTGGAATTAGTCATATCATTCAATTCACGACAGGGACAAAACAAACAATTGTCACATAGCAATGTCAGCTCTGTAGTGAGCACTGTGTAGGTGAATGTGCCACACGTGTAACACAAGCAGCAAGGCAAGAGAAGAGATGCAGAGGCCTGGAGCCTTTGATCACCTGAGGATCCACAGGATGCCGGGGCTTTTATTTTTAGCAGGGACATTAGTTTTAAGATCAGCTACTTCAAAGCAGAAAAGGGAAAATTCTGCAAAAACTCTTGATCTCATAATCTCTGAGCACCCTGAAGTGGTGGGTGTTCCTGAGTACCAGTTCCACTTGGAATATGCCATCACATCATTCTTCCCAACTTTAGAACTGGATCTCCGTACAATACTCTCTTTTTCCCCTGTTTCATGAGTGATAAAGCACACATTTGCTCCTGAAATGCTCCTTAAAGGCACCTGACACTTTTGCTTCAGCAGTAATAGGAGATCACTGTGTAGCAAATTACCAGTTTTCATTTCTAGCAGTATTTCAGCATCTCAGTGCAACTAGCCTTACATAAATCACACAAGAAATCAAATCACAGCTTTTTTTCTCTTTTATGTCATCATTTTTGTCTTTTTTACTATTTTTTTAAGGGTCCTGCTATTAGAGAACAGCCAAGTAGCACAGGCTGTATGTCATTACTGAATTAGTTCCAAGCGAATCCACACCAGTCACACTCAGGACCTAATAAGCAGGTGAATTGAAGAAAACATCTTCTGTGGTGTTTCCTTTGGAAATGAAGGAATGCCAGATGCAAAATGAGTTTTCACACTTTTGATTCAGTGTGTGCCATAATCCAAGTCTGAGCTAGCTGAGTATGATTCTGGGAAAGGAGGAAATGCAAATAGCTGGAAGCAAGTTCTACAGGAAGAAACAATTTCTTTTTTTTTTTTTTTTTTCACATTTTTGGCCTAGTTTATATTTTTAGAACATCACAGCTACAACAACACCATTATTTGCCTTCAGATAGAGTTCTGTGAGTACCTCTGCTCAATCTTGGAAGGCAGAAGGAGCTGCTTGTGCTATTAATCATGTGTGACTTTCCAAGGGAAAGAAGCTTTAAATTTCATTAAGTGTTCAATGCCAGAGAAAAACTCTTCATTGGACACTACAGCACTATTTGAAAGTGCTTTTAGGTACTGTAAAATAACCTTCAGTTATAGAATCCAGTGCAGGTTGTGCCAACTTCTTCCAAATCTGATGATGTCTTTCTGTGTAAGACATGCTCTTACTTATCCCTGACCTGAGGTCATTTTACACTGCTAATGTCCCACATTGCTCTCAAGTGCAGGTGGATAACCAGCCCTTTTCTGGAAATACAGTTTATCTTCACCCTATTCCTGTATCTAATTCCAGCAATGATGGCCTCTTGGAAAGCTGTAAATTTTCTTGGCCATCCCCTGGTACTGAACATGTCCCTTTTTCCCTGGTTCAAACTGGCCCCTGTCTGCAAAATGCACAAAGAAATTATTGATATTCATGTGAGTGGGAGCCCCATGCCCATCGTCCAGTTATTTATTTTTATGCTACCAATAACAGTTCTGCCTAGGAAGGATAATGTCAAAATGAATTCACTCTAAAAGCACATGAGCACAGCTTAAATAAAGAAACAAATCAATAATCAGTTCCCCAAGTTTACAGCAGAAATCCTATGCCTTGCTAGGGATACAAATAAAAAATCCATAGAGTAGTAGGAGAAAGAAAGAAAAGAAATTCCCAGTGACCCTAAAATTCATTAATGCTTTTTTTTTGTTCTTTTTTTTTTTCCTTGTCACTTAGGGTCTGTTTCGCAATTACCAGTCACAATGATGACACCATCTCTGCTTACATTTTACAGCCACAAAACTATAATGACACGGGAATTCTGGCCAGCATTTTCTCTAGAATCTTGGGGACTCAGGACTCTTGGGGACTCACAATGTATTCCATGTATTTTGGTAAACTCTAAGTAATTTTTATTCCAGTGACAAAATCTCCCTTGGTGTTTTTTGACCTTTTTTTTTGGTATCTGTAGAGCTTAAGCATAAGTGGCTTCTAGTCACAATGGTTTGCACTTTTAAGGTAACTTCTAATATATTTGAGAAAATTCTTGTTTCCCAAGAACGAATACCCTGAGTTTCCAAAACACAATGTGAGCATCAATCTCATTGTTCAATCACATTGCTCAATATTCAGGATGGAGTGTTTGCCTCCAGCTGAGCATGCAGACCTTCAGCTGAGTCAGAGCACATCTGCTGTCTAATAAAATTTTAACTTAATATTTTGCTGATCTGGACTGAGTGCCACGGAAACACTGGCAGTGAGCAGCAGCTCCAGTGGAGATGGAGCAGCCAAAATGCTGCTTCAGGACACAACTCTCTCTCCGTGTTTGCTTTAGGACTTAATTAAGAAGCAATTCTATTTCATAAGACATTATACTACAAGGCTGCTGATTTATTAGGCAGACATTCAGTAATGTGATTGAATGTTCTTGTACACAGTGGATTAACTACAAGTAATGTTGCGCCAGGATGACTGAAAAATTGAAAACTTACCTATTTCAGCCTGCTGCTGGAGTTCCTGAGTGGAACGTTTTCAGTGAGCTGTGCAGGTTCCTGAACTGCAGGACTGAAACTTTCTACAGTACAATCTTTCTTAACAGTATTCTAATTTTTTATACATCCTGGGTTTCCTTTTTTTTTTTTCCCTACTTCAGCTTTTAAGTAGTTTGAAATCTAAAGAAGGGGACAAGAAATTGTCTGTTTGCTACAGGATGTGTGAGAAGAAGAAAGAACAAGTTCCTGAATACTGCAGTCACTTGAAACTTCATTCTTTGTTAGAAATCAGTTTCCATTGTGGATGAAGCTGTATTTGCCCTCAGAAAGCACAATTTTTTCCCTTCCCTGCCTGTTATATCTAGTCTCAGCTTCAAGGTATCTAAGGATGAGAAGTCTCATGGGTTCAAGAGAAACTCCAGAAAATAATTCTCAAGCCTCAGTATTATTCTTTACTGAGCAGAGACATAAAAAAGCATTTTCCTACAGTCAGAGAAGAGGGTTTGTAGCAGCTGGTGTGCAGGAGGTGCTTTGCCCAGCAGGCACTCCAGGCTCCAGCAGAAAGGAGTTTCAAACCAGGCTTCCCAGCTTTTCATCTGATGCTTACTGCTTCAGTGACCACAGTCTAGCCAAGCATGGCCTTTTGCAACTCCATCTAAACTCTGACCTAGCCAAAATCTGGTGATAAAAAAATATTGAATATATTTCACTCATGGGAAGAGATACCCATACCAGAGTGAGAATTCAGGACAGTTTCAGTACACTGTCTGTGCTGTTCTCTTTCCCTCCTACCTAACCAACTTCAGAGCTTTTCCCAGATGATTTTTGAGTGTATTGCAGCACTCAGCTGTTCAGCTCTTCTAAGAAATCTCCTCTCTCTGAGATAATTTTTAGTAGCTCCTGTGTTAATCATGCTCTGTCAAATACATCTCTGAAAGTGCCTGCCTAATATTTCTGAAATACCACAACCGAGTTGGAGGCAGTATCACTTCTTATATGGGGCAGACAGGTAGTCTGGGCTGAAATCCACGTTCAACACAGGACTGTTAATGGAAATTGGAAAGAAAATATGGATGTGAACACCATTTGATGGGAAAAGAGAAATGAATGAACTCTGTTGGACCTACCATATTTACAGAAGAGGATGAAATCACTCCTGCTCTTCCACCTAAGCAGTGGCAGAAAACTGGAGTTGCATTTACTGTGCTGTCCAAAATTCATCTTCTAATGATGAGGTAATGCGCTATACTCTAAGCTGATGTTATTGTGACTGAAAAACTGTCTCTGAGAGTTTAATTCTTTATTCTCTTAACCAGAATATCAGTTCTGGTCTCAGTGGAATAATATTTTTGTCCAACCTGCTGACACAGGAGTTAAAATTACTTATATCCACACACCTTTTGGATAAGGTAAACTGCTGCTGCAGGAGTTTTGTGGGGATTATTTACAGGATGGGATGGACACCCATCACCCAGCCCAGCAGAGATAGTTCCACTTCTGAGACACAGATGATTAGCAAAAGCTGTCCCTGGAAGAACAAGAATTCACAAACACACTCCAAGGGCTCTGGAAGGGGAAGGGAAAGGGAAAGCATCTTGGACAGCTGGTTGGACAGAGAAGACATTGGGAGTAGTTTCAATAAGAACAGCACTGCCAGTGGGGACTGACTGTGCTCTACAGACTGAGCTTGTGCTCTGAACAAGATTTCCAGGGATGAAGTCTGTGGTTGTAAACACAAAAGATTTCCTGATTGCCACAAGTGAGGGAAGAAAGACACAAAACCTGAAAACAGTAGAAATTAAATAACTCGAAGCAAATTTAGCAACCAGTGTGAGCATTGTTTTTGCCAAAGAGACATAAAACAAACCAACCAGCCAAATAAACAATCAAGCTCACAGATTTGTTTAACAAGTATAAAATTCAATAGACTGAATTTAATTAATGCCAGGTTTTGTCAGCTGAGAATCTGGCAGCAACACTAGCAGTGATTACTTTTCCTACAGCAGTACTTGTTTGCAATGGGAAACCTAAACCCTGGTGAACAGTTTTGTAAACTTCTGCCTTCTGCCTTTTGTTTCTGTTATTGTCCTTTGTCAGGACTAGATTAAAGGCCATGGGTTTTTGATTTTTTTAAAAATTTCTATGGCATAATATTAATTTAATTCACACTGTTCAGATGCTTACCCCGAACTAAAGTTATAGATTTACTCAGAAGATAATAATGACACGAGAGTGAGCAAATGATCATGAAGGTCACTGTCCTGTCAAACTGCCAGATATGACCAAGCTGAAAGCTTGGACCTACCTGTTGATTTTGGATTTACTTTATTCTAGAAATAAACACTTGTAATGTTAAAACTTCCATTGCTATGGACTAGGAATGATGCTGTGTGGTTTAGAAAAAGAACTCAGATTTTCTCCTGATTTCTCTGTCTCTGACACGGAGGGGGAAGGAATATGTTTTTTTCTCATGAATACTTTCTCAGGCTTCTGAAAAAACATTATAGAGAAAAAGCTTAGGGCAAAGATAGGAGAGGAGATTAACTAAATATATATGAGCATAATAAAAACTTATCTTTCTTTCCAAATAGCCTTTGTCTTAAGCTACAAGGAATCTACACAACATTATGTCATTTATCTTTCATGTGATGGCTGGACTTCACTGGCACAAAGAGGGCTATTCAAGTGTTAAATATTGGTTTTCTAGGGCTATTTAATATGCCCTTGCACAGCCTCTCTGGTCTCCTGCTGAACTGCAGAAAGGTGTTAATACCTGTCCATTCTGTGTGATCCTCAGGCCATTACAGCTGACTGGGTGAAGAGAGATTAAACCACTGGATTAGGCACCCCCACAACTTTATTTGGCTGAGGGGTCATTTCCATTCCTCAGTGGGACCAAAACACTCAGATGTCTTTGCCAAGACAAACACAGCTTTGGGCTGAATGAAGAAC
Source organism: Argya squamiceps (assembly GCA_037834095.1). Lineage (NCBI taxonomy): Eukaryota > Metazoa > Chordata > Aves > Passeriformes > Leiothrichidae > Argya > Argya squamiceps. Next base: position 11,945,976 of record JBBMKD010000115.1, read on the forward strand.
AGCTCAAGTTTATTATTTAATGTGTCATTTTCCAAACCAGTTTTCCAGTTACAACACATTGGTGGATTTTTTTTCATTCTCTGGCTCCTTTATGCCAACTTTCCAGTGCAGAGTGTGGGATTCAAGGTTTGCACTATGAAAACAGCAGGTTCTCCATCTGAGGACACACACACTCCCCCACTGATCAAAAGCATCCACAAGTTCAAGACAGTCTGGGGCAGAGACATTTCCCTTGTCTTCCAGTCCTTCCAAAGCGCATATCAGAACTCTATTGATCCATGACTCCACTGAATGCAATCACATTAAACAGTAGTAGCCTTGTGATGAATGCTGTGGGCAAACTTAGCAATAAATACTTACTGTTGTTTTCCTTCTTTGTTCCTTCCCCATATAAATAAAGTGGGAAATCATCCCAATGACTATCTGCCCCATGTTGAAATCTTTGTGTCAGTGAAGATTTTGTCTGTTCAACTGTTGTCTGGCTCAGAAAGTCCATCCTGGCCTTCAAAGCTGACCTAACAACTGGGATCTGTGATGTGAATATTCTAGCAGTGATACTTTCCTTTGAAGGGATCATGTTTGATTTTATAACTCCATTTTCCCCCTATCGTGTGTTGCCAGGGTTTTTCCATGCTGCCTCCCGTGAAATTTCCTTAGCAGCATTTGGATGCCCCACCAACAGAGCAGTCTCTGCTCACTCTGTGCTTGGGTTAGCAGAGCTGAAGGAAGAGGATTGGAACAAAGCAATACTGAAAATGCTGCCAGCATTTCTCATGCTGCTGTCAGGGACTTAACAGGGTGGTGAGGGAGAAAGGAACAAGAAATTTTAAAAAACGCCTATGTTCTAGATATTTATGAGTAGGTCTGTGGCACAAGTGGGGTGCCAGAGACATGGAGTCAGGATTGCTCAGCTTGGAAAAGACCTCTAAAACCAAGTCCAGCTTTTAACCCAGCACCACTATCTCACGTTCACCACTAAACCATGTCCTCAAGTGCAGTAGCTGCACATTTTTTGCATGCTTCCAGGGCTATTGACTCTACTGTTTCCATGAGCAGTCAATTCCAATGCTTTACAACCCTTTCTGTGAAAAAGAAACAAACAAACAAACAAACAAACAAACAAACAAACAAAAAACCCAGAAAACTTCCTAATATCCAGTCTAAACATGCAATGGCACAACCTGAGCCATTTCCTCTCATCTTGTCACTTCTCTGGGAGAAGACACTGTCACCCACCTTACCACACTCTCCTGTCAGGGAGTTGTAGAGAGTGAGTTCTCCCCTGAGCCTCCTTTTCTCCAGGCTGAGCCCCCACAGCTCCCACAGCCTCACCTGCTGCTCCAGACCCTTCTTCAGCTCTGCTCCCTTCTCTGGACTTGCTCCAGCCCCTTGATGTTCTTCCTGAATTGAAAGCCCCAAAACTGAATGCAGGATTTAAGATCATGTTTCATACCTGCTGGAAGATAGACCTATGCTTGGTAGGAAATAACAGTAAAAACTGGCATGCTTTCTGAACACTGAGCCATCACAAGCCAGCACCACACATGTATAGATAAAACTCTGAGAAAATTCATTTCCTGGGTATGGAAGATAGTCTTTTTAAACTGCCCTGAGGCTGGGTCCTCAGAACCTGCTGCCTTTGAACATTCTATAGACTGGAAAAATGCAATTTGGTGTATCAGAAGTAGTAAAGAGTATTCTCATTCCATAGCTTTTGGAGAATTTAGGAAGAGACTCCTGTAAGGGAGAGATGTGTCCTTTCAAGAGACCAGGCCATTTGAACCTAAAGCTTTTACTTGTTCCCTACTTTATCCTCACCCTCTTCACTGATATGTGGAGATCCTTAATTGTCTCCTTGGTGTAGGCAGCATCCAGTACTGTGTGCCTCCAGTCTGGGTGGTGACCTTATCTCCTCAAGCAGTCAGGCAGAATATTGTCTGTTTTCTAAGAAAACTCTCTGTATTCAGTGGCTGGACCTTAATCTGTTGATTTTTGCACTACTATAACAACTCTGGAAGGAAATGGCCACCTTATTTGAACTGGTGAAACAACAGACTGGTAGCACCCAAAACATGATGCTCTGACCTGCAGAGGCTTCCCACAACACGAAATAAATGTCTCACCACATTATCCAAGAAGGAAAACAATTCTCATGCCCTGCTGGTAAACAGCATGTGTTGTTCTAAACAAGATGATCAACTAAGTGGAATTTTAGCCCAATCCAGAGCAAACATTGTGACCTCTGTAAGAAGACTGGAGGATGCAAATAATGAGAAAATGGACATTTGAAATGAAAAAAATTGTAAATGTGAGGAGTAATATATTCCTACACTAGATAATACCACCACAAAGTCCTCTAATGGATTTAATCTTGGTCTGCATCTCTGTGAAATGCAGCTACAGTGCACAAGGACTTTAATTCTTTCCTTAATGCTATCATGATTGCAATGGAGAACTTCAATTAAAGGGGAAGCAACTTGCTAGTTCTTTTTTTCTTAAGATACACTTAGTCATTGAAACTCATTGAAATTTCCATTGCTTTTAAAGGCTATTTAAGAGCTCTAAATGAAAAGTGTGAAATAAATGTTATTGATCATACTGAATAATTTTTTTTTGCCCAGCAGTGCCATGAATCTTTCCTCCCTCTGACTGTGATAGAACTGAACCATTTACTGGACTTTGTGACAATTCAAACACAAACAAAAGCAGCCACAACAAAAAAGGCATTTTTGCTGCTCTCTATAAATCTGTTGGTTGCTGGGCTTGCAAGATTTGACTTTGGCTCCATCTTGTTTAATTACTTGGCTCAGATCCTCTGGAGTGAAAAGTGAATGAAATGCTCTCAGGGCTCACTGAAGTTTTGCATTCCTACACAGAGGTTCTGGGAAAGATTCCACAATGAAGAAGCTGAATAAAACAAAAATTCCATTATTAAACCTCTACTGCGGAGTTAAATAATCACGCATAACAACATCTGGCTTATTCTTATAATCAATAATTCTCCAAATTAAAGATTTCCTGTTGCAGTATTTAACTATGTGAAGCTAAGAAAAAAAAATGAAAAGCAAAAGCTGGAAGGAACATCTGTGTTTCATATAGTCTTGGGAAGTGGGATCAAAGTAAACAGTTCTAACTGTTGCATGCCACTATTCTGCCCCGTAGTGCCTGCATGCCATACAAATCCATGGTGATGACACATTCTGTTTCCATATTTATTTTCCTCACATCTTTGAATGTGTCTTCCACAACCATTAAAAATGAGGGACAGATGCAAAAATAAATTCTGAAACACCAAACAGATCTGTGCTATAGCAAGGAAAGAAAGGCCTGTAATATTATATCCCTTCCTCGTACCAAGGAAGCTGCTATTGCTAATCAATCAAAAAGTCTGTTGTCAATGAATTTTCAGTATCAATGCAGGTAATGTGTCAAAATCAGCCTTAAGAGCTTTTTTTTTTTTTACAAAAGAAAGGAGGAGAGCACCAAGATCTCTCTGCCTGGGAATCCTTTCCTGTAAAAGTGCCAGAGTTGTTCTTGAGTTATGTATATTAATTGGCTGCACAACTACAGGTTGAGGTGGGTGAGATATTTCATTGACTGAAACAGCAACAGATGCAATTATGCTGCAATCATTAATTAATTGTTCTCAGTCATGATTTTTATCATCTCCCTTTACTCTTTTTCTGCAAAGAGCCATATTTTGAAGTATAAGAATTTCATTCACCTCTTCCAGCAAATATTTATTTCCAAGTGATTGCTGTATACATTGACTCAAGCTATTGATCATCATAGTTATTTTTATTATTATTTTATGTATGCAATTTAAGCCAAAGCGTTAAACAATGATACATACAAGTTGAAAAGCTGCAAATGTTTGAATCTAACCCTTCAAGATTCAGACTCCTAAAGCCAGGGCAGGTGCAGGCAGGTTGATTTTTAAGATTAGATTGAAGAATGTGGGCATGAGGCTCTGACACAGAGTCTTTGGAGAACAGTTTTTACTTTAGTGAATTAGTAGAGAGCAACAGGAGCAGGGCCCTGTTGCTTGATGGATCTTCAGCTACAAGTTTAGTTTTAACTTATTTGTAAGAACAGTCCCTTTACACTTGTCCAAGGGAAATGAACTAATATTTGTTGATGTTTCCAGTAATTTAATAATCAATCTTTATATCATTCCTTCATTGCTGTTCACATTCGTGTTGAAAGGTCATTTATGCAAGTTCAGATTGGCTGCCAGTTCCCTTCTGCACCTGAACCACTGATGGCCTGGCAATAATTTTCTGAGATGTGATTATCACCATTAACACCTCCAGCCACATTTATGGAACCTAGATGGGAGAGAAGGTCATTGGCATTGCTAGCATTGCTGGACAAGTGTAGACAATGCTAAAGTGTTCTTCAGGCAGAAGCAGGAGATGAGGTCAGAAATGTGAAACTGAAGTAGCTGTTGCTTATCCTCATCTAAAAGACAAAGAATTTATATGCTAATCAGATGAACAGGTTTTGCGTCACTGCAGTTTCAGGGATTTTGTTTCTATTTGACTTTGAGGTGAACCTGAGATTTTCAGCCATCAAAGGAAGCTGTTCTGGGGGAGATAAGTTTGCCTCTGCCCGTGGTCATAAGTTTGTTTTGTGTATCTGGTGTCTCAATGCCCCTGGAGACCTGCTAAATCACATATTGATTTCAGCTCCTTCTTATCTCTAAGGAGTGAGATGGACTCAGAAGATTTCTTAGATGAAACTGTAAAATAATTTCATACCTTTCAGAGCTTTGAGGTAGAGAGGGAAAAGAATGAGCAAAGAGGCAGAAAGCAAATTAGCCAGTGGCAAATTACATAGTGCTGTGAGGACACAGCCCAGGGTCTCACCTCACATCCTTGCCACCAGCAACAGACTCTGGCATTGATAGCTGAATAAAAGACAAGGCACATTATAGCTAGCAGAATTATTTTTGACAAATGCTGTCTTGTTTGGAAAGCACATCATTAATTTAATTTATTCCAGTACTTGTGTCCTGGGTTATAGTATAAAATATGCACAAAGTATTCTATCACCATCTTCATCAACTGTTGATACCAATTGTTGAAGCAGTGTTCTTCCAGGTTCCCCCTCCCTCTTCTGTTAAGGTGTCTTCTGTTAAGGGGTCTTCTGTTAATGGGTCTTTTGTTAATGGGTCTTCTGCATGACTCATAGAGAACTCCCACCGGGAGTTATCTCTCTTTAATGGGCCATCAAGGACCCCCTGTATGCCTCATCATCCCATTGTGAGATGCTC
>JBBMKD010000115.1:11952660-11998174 GCA_037834095.1 Argya squamiceps
AGGGGAGGGGAGGGGAGGGGAGAAGAAAGTTGATTTGTTTATGTCACCTCCAAAGTCTTAACAGAATCCAGGAATCCTTGGATATCTCCTTACAAAAGGGACAGTCACTTTACACTGTCTGTTGTCCTAAGTTTATTCCTAACAAGAAGAAAAATAATGCACGGAGGTAGTGATGCTTATCTTTCACAAATGGATCCAGGAGCTAATACTGAGGTGCACTTCAGAACGGGGGAAGCATATTTCAAAGGTCATGTGAGCCATTTTCCTCCAAATCTTCTTGTGAAAAAACACTCCACAGGTTTCTGTAGCAACAAGCATTTCCTTGCCAAAGACTTGTTCTCCAAGAACATATTCATTATGGAATATTTATCCCATTATTTCTGTGCAAGACAATGATAACTAAAAGCATTCATTACTGCTTAGTCCCTACATTTGCATATTGCTTTTAGCTCTTGATTATGTGAACAATAACACCCATTATGGAAGATAGTGCAAGCTTTTATTGCTGCAGTTAAGGTAGCTTGTCAATGACAAATGACAAAAATATGTTTAAAGTACTAATGAATCTTTTACAGAGCTTCTGTCAAGGCTATATATTTTTGTTGGTGACCCCATAAAATAATGGATTCAATTAGAATTCTGTTATTCCTTCTAGCTCTCTGAAAGCATTTCACATAATTACTGTATCTGAAACAGTTATTTATTTCACATTAGAGATAAGCAGTGCTTTTTACCCAGCTAACAATAACTAATAGATGTCGATGCTCAGCCAAATTATTTTGTAGACTCAGAAATGAAATATATCTAGTCACCATCTCTGCTTTTTCCCTCTGTGAGGGAAGGCCCATCAGTAAATATCTAAAGAGGATTTTTCCTCAGTTAAGCAGGAGCCTTGGCTGGCTGGCTGTGGGGCTGTGCAGAGACAGAAACCTTGGTTTTATTTTCCAGTGACTGTGTCCAGCCTCTGATGATCAGTTGTTTGCACCTCTGCATGGACACCACAGGAACAGTGCTGCTCAGGCTTTGTGCTCTCATTTGGCCCTCACACTGCAGCTAAAGCCCTTCCAGGAACTGGTAACTGGGTGTGTACTTGTGAGCACCTGGCAAAAGTAATTTGCTTTATCTTCAGAATGCACTATTTACGCACCATACAAAAGCTTCAAATTACACTTGTTTAGATGTTTTCAGAATGGTCAAAAAGGTGCAGTAGTTTTACAGCAAGGGGAAAAGGAATTCCATGTTTTTCTGATAGAAGGACCTAAAGGTCGTTAATAACATCTCCAAGAATTTTCATCTTTTTCAACAATGACAAAATTTGCTGAGGGATAAAATGCTGGTTTGCCTGTATTTTATACACCTGCCCAGGAAGGGAAATTTTGAGGGCATTGCTGCTGAAAGCTACAAATAAAACTGTTTTGTATTCATGACTAAAGAGTTGCTAGCAATGAATACTTAAATAGAAAATTGGTCATGTCAGCTCTACTGGATAAAGACAGAAAATTGAGAGGTACATAGCTTGTTCCTTCTGTGAATGCAAAGCAAATATTGTTGAAGGGCTCCAAGTCTCTCTTCTCCAGCAGAAAACTTGCTAGAACACAAGATTCAGCATTCACCATAGGAGAAAATCGCAACTTTTGAATTTATATTTTGCATCCAGTTGGAGAGGAATATATTTTGAAGCAAGTGTAAAAGAAATGCAAGGTGTAGTATCTGGCTGTGGCTGCCCCTAGGACCAGTGCTTGAAACCTCATTGTGGCTCCTCATGAGGCTGGACCTGTCCCTGCCTTAGTAGTGAATATATTTGGAAATCAAATGTCTCAGGAAGGAAGGAAGGAAAGAAGGAAGGAAGCTTAGTTCTGTAGTCATCAGTATGGATTTTCAGTAGTCACAGTTTTTTTGCTTAGTTTTTAAGAAACCAAAAAGTACTAAACTGTGAGGAGTGAGAAGAGTCCTAAATTCATAGGACTTACTGCACCTGCTTTTCATGAGAAGACCTCTTCTATATGATGGAAGGCAAAAGCAAAAATAATTTTACTGAGTTACTCACTAAAATCTCCAGCTCTTTGAAACAATTCAAAAAAGCTGGGAATGTGCATGGCAAAGGCAAATACATTGGTAAGTGTTTCACATTTCAGACAGGTAAAGAGGCAAAGAATCCAGTCCTGCCTTGTATGAAGTGGGGAAGAAATGCAAACTACTCTCATAGGGCAAGTCTTGCTTCTGTGCATTGAAAAGAGCCATATCTGTAATCTGTACCAGCCACATCTCCACAACAAAACTAAACCAAACCAAACCAAACCAAACCAAATAAAACACAAAAAACAAAACACAAAACACAAAACAAAGCACCACAAACAAACCAACAGAAAAACCACAGACAAAAAAACACTGTCTTGAAAATAGTCCAGTTATAGTTTAGAGAAGACCGGGGGAAAAATTATTTAATTACAAAGTAAATGTCTTATTTTTTCTTTTAATCTTTTCAACATAGTGTCCCAAAATTAACTGCTAACATAAGCATGCGAACTTATGAAAAAGAAAAAAATATAATAGGAAACTCAGATATGCCTCAAAAAGTTATATTCTGTGTCTTCAACTCACATTCCTGTAATTTTACTAGATTCCATTGTGTCTGGGTAGCTGCTCCTATTTCTATTTTATTAACACAGTTATAATGAAAGTATATCTAGGAAAATTTCCCTGCAAGTGCATCTGACTTCATACTGTGATTTGGAGCTCATAAACGTGAGGTTTGTTGCACTAGTGGTGTCTGTTACAACTGGCAGCAAGAGTAGAAGCTATTGATCATTTCAAATTTGAAAAGCATAAACCTGCAAAACTGTTTTGGGGTTTTTTTTGATTTTTTTTTTTAACCAGGTTTGCATCTCCTTTAAGATAAGGGAAACTCTTGAATAAAGAAAATTTGCTTCAATACAGGGACACTACAACAGCTCTCCAGTGTAGCAGTGTATAAAGAAATTCTACACAAACCTGGACAAGATCCATGGAAAAAGTTCTGCTGAGGTGGCTGCAAACTGATCCATAGAGGGGAATAACTGAGTACAGAAAATGAAAGAGAAATGAAAATGTTTTTTTCCCCTACCCCTTGAATTTTGTTATTTGTGCACCTGTAATTGGCAGCAGATGAAGTTTTTCATGAAGGCTAGACAACAAGATAGTGTTTGATAATTTCCCTGGCATTTATAGTAAGTGAAAATTTAGAATCTAAATTATTGAAAAAAATAATTCCAAGGCTATGCATAAATTTGCCAGTCTCTTTAATATTAATAATAATAATAGTATTAAACATTTTAAATATAAAATATAATACCAAGCACCATCAGTATAATTAATTCCTAATGTTTACCTACTTTAATGATAAAAGTTGGAATTCTTAAAAAAACAGTTATCCAATAAATTATTACTCAAGCAGAAATAAGGTTACCACGTAATTTTAATAAAGGTTTTTCTCATCTAAAATTCCACATCCATCTTTGATAGATTTAAATGCTAGCCGTGATTTTACTTTGTATTTAGGATTTGGTTTTATTTGATTATTTAATTGTTGTTGCTGTGTTGGTTTTGTTTTGGGGTGGCTTTTTAAAGTTTTTGAAATCCTTATTTTGGCACAGGACATGAATTTACCAAAATATTTGTGTATGAAGAGAGTATTCTGTCCAAATCTCATTTAATTTGATAATTGCTGCATTAAGTACTTTGATAATTCGGGTGTCAGAGAGCTGTTGCAGTGAGAGCAAAAGCAGAAAGAGTGGATAAGGAGGGACTGAGCACTAGAGGCATTGAGGGTGAGGAATGTTGAGGCTGAAGGTGGGGGAGGATATGTTGAAGTTGAGCATGTGAAGGGGAATGGAATTTTGTTTTAATTTTATTTAATAATGTCCTCTTTTTTCCCTTCAGCCATCAAAATTTATGTTACTTGACATTAAAATAAATAAAATTCCCAGGGGTCACACTGCTCTGCCCATAACAGCATGATGTGAAATGTTCATTCTGTTTTATTTGTCTGATTGTCCTTTTCAGGTTCCCTTCTTTCAGTCTCCTCAGCTTGCCTTCACTGTCTTCTGGAAATGTTTAATCATTTCATCATGATCAGTGTTTAAAAATGCAGTAGCTTATTTTGTCTTTGTGAACATTTGGGTTTTGTTTAGGGTTTTAGGAAACAAAAAACTCACAATAGTATGACTTTAAAATAGATGCATATTCTGGTAGTGCTGTCAGACATCTAAGTCTGATTGAAGCAGTAGAAGTTTAAAATTTTCACAAGACTCCCATTCAGTGATGCAGATCCATTACCTCTATCTGTCCATCACAGCAAGTGAGTTGGAAGCATCTGTCTGGAGAAGGATGCTTACTGGTGGATATTTGTCACTTTGAATGTGATTGGTACTATCAGGGTGGTAACCTCCAGTACTTGACAGCATTTCAGTAGAAAGCAATATATTTCCAGGCAACAATTTTATTAGTAGAAAAGAAGATTTTTTTTTTTCAAATACAAAGATTGAGACTTTCTGGAAGTGTCACTGGATAGAATGTTAAATACAGGGACTTGTACTAGTTGTCAAAAAGAATTGTATTGCATCTGCAGCTCCTGGGAGCTTTGGGAGTGATAGAAAGAGTAACTACACTGAGAGCTGCAAAACACATCCTTGCAGAGCTCTTGCTCTTGAGCTCCTTACACCCCAAGAAAATATTTTTGTAACTGTTTTATAGATAGTAATTAAAAGCCAGACATTTAAGGCCTGCAAAGTTTTTATTCGTAACAGGGCTTAAGGGACTTAGCTCTGTTCAGGTTTCAAAGGACTCCAAATTGAGTCCTAAAGCTGCCTGCAATTAAATGTGTGTGATTTCACACACCTTCCATAACTAAAATTTCAGAGAGATTGTCAGAGAATTTAAATTTGGTATCAAAAAAAAAAAAAAAAAGCCATTGAGATTAATTTTCCCCAGGTTTGGCCATGAAATTGTAAAATGAAGTCATAAGAAATTCAGCAATTACTTTCAGCTTGCCTGTATAAAAGACTATATGTCTAAAATACTTCAAAAACAACAATACTGAGATGAACTCTGTTTATTATCCACTTGAAATCTGCTTTTGATATAACCAAAAGGTCAAGACAGTCAGAATCTTAATCCAGTTAGGTTTCAGGGAAGCAACAGCACTAGAGCTGCATGATGGGCTAATGAGAAATGCTCTGAAACTGATGTTTTTGCCTATTGTATTAATATTAATGGACAACAATTATAAAACCTCCTTAATATTCAATATTGGTTAGATCTCTCCATTCCCTGAAGCAGTTTCTGTCTATTATCAGTTGCTGGGCTTAACTTCCTTTAAATCAGAGATCACACTCTAGACAATGATTCCAGTAGACATGAGAAGTTTATTTTGTATTACTTCACGTGTTCTGCTCCTGATGCCATTTCTGTCTCCACCTTCACACTTCGTTGTGGAAGAGTACTACAGAATTTTGTTCTGCATTCTGTAAACCACTTATGTTTATTTCCCTTAAGCCAGCCACCTAAGTGATTACTGTATTTTCTGATATGTGCTGTAAATCCATCAAATGACTGGATTTTTACTTATTTCTTCTTAGTTAAGTTGTCAGCTGTGATGTTTCAATGTGCCTCCATTGTTGTTTTTTTTTTCTATTAAGACAAAAATAAAGCTAATAGATGCTGTGAAAAAAGAAACTAATAGTTGCTATAGGAGATCTTTCTCTCTTGTTTCCTAAAGAAATGGTCAAAATTATGGCAAAACTTCCAAATATGTTGCTTTATTTGTGAATGTTTATTCCAATTGTTTTGAGTACAGTCCCTCACAGAGTTTTAACTATACTTGCAATGACGTGATGGGGATTTAAAATATATCTCTATATGTGCAGAGAATATAAAGATTTGAGTAGTTCTGAGAATCACAGGATCACGGAAGAGCTGGGGTTGCAAGGGACCTTGAAGAAAACGTCATTCCAACCCCTGCCATAGGCAGAGCCACTTTCCACTTTGCCAGGTTACTGCAAGTCCCATCCAACCCGGCTTTGGACACTTCCAAGGATGGGGCAGCAACAACTGCTCTGGGTAATCTGTGCCAGGGCCTTCCCACTCTCACAGCCATGGGGAACTTATGAAAAGGAGGATTTCTTACATGGACAGGCAGTCTCTTTGAAGTACCAGCAAGCCACAGAAGGTACCCCCTTTCTCCAGACTGAATGACCCCAGCTCTGTCAGACTGAGATGGTGAGATCAGTAAGAATACAATTTTTATAATATCAATAAAGTGTCTTTCTGTTTCCAGTGCTGATTTTCTCACTACTTACCTATCTCTAGTCATCTATGTATTATTTAGCTGTTCTACATTGCCCTGGAAAAACGGGGTTTTTTCAGTGCTAGATAAGTACTTTGGAAAAAAACAAAAGAACCAAGAGGTATTTATGTAAAGATAAGCTCTTTATTGCATTATATTTATGGAATTGTTCATTATTAAGAAAAAAGAGTATAGTCTTCTGAGCACATTAAACGCCTAAATATCCAGTAGATTAACAAGAATAAGGAATGGATGGATTGTTTTGGTTCTTATGTTGCTAGTTTAAATTAACATGCAATATTAATATATCAGAAGCAAGTCATGCTAATGATGGGATAGATTTCTTCAGGAGTACTGGGGGCGGGGATCTCTTGGAGATAATTGCAAACTTGAAAGTCAAGGTGTGCATATATTAAAAGCACATAAGATCCACAGTGAATACAGCTCTATTGACATAAAGAGAAACAAAAAGAAAAGCCTCTTAACTACCCACTGTGCCAAATCTACTTTCAGCCCTTTTAATTTTTCAGCCTACTTCAGCCTTTTTTATACTTTTAAATAGCAGCGAAGACAAGGACTTCTGAACTTTTTTTTTTTCTTTTTTTTTTTTTTTTTTTTTACTTTACAAGCATTTGCAAAGAGCCGTCTTCCCTAAAACCCATGCCTTCTGAAACTCTGGGGTTTTAGCATGCCTGAATACACAACCCAGCAAGTGCACAAACTCCATCAGCTACAGTCCTTAAACTGAAAGGCAGAGAGCTCCATCTTTTTGTTGTTCATGACTGCCCTCTCAGCACACTCATTCCAGCTCCAAAACACAGGATTTTGAATTGTTCTTTCAAGGATGAGTTCAGAACAGTCACATGCAGATTCAAACAACGGCCACCAAAATCAGCAGTAAAGTCAGCACACTCATGTGTTAGAGCAGTGGCAGGAATGGGAAAAATCCTTGTGATGACTAAAAAGTTTCTGTTTCAGTGTCAGTCACCCATGGGGAATGCCAATCCAGCCTTTTAAACTGAGGTGCTCAAGATGACATGGAGAGGAATGAGGGAAAGGAGAATTCTTGGGGTCTCCATGGTACCTCAGGGCTATGGTGTCCCACTCCCACCTCCTCCTGGAGGAGGAGGAGATAATGGGAGATGGATCCACACTTGAAATGATGGTTTGCTCAAGAACTATCTTTAGGAAACATAACTAAATTTCTCTAAGAAACATAACTGGACAGAGCCAGGAATTCACAGTGCCATTTAAAATCAGGTGAGGGATACACCCTCCTTCCTAGGAGGTTACAAATTGTTCCAGCAGTCTGGAGTAAGGCTCAGCTGGTGTGAATTTTCTTGCTGGTGGTACAGATTACTAATCCATTCCACTCCTTTTCTGGTAAGAGGGGTTTTTTTCTTCTTCTAAAAATGACAAAAATATTTTTGTGAATGGCACATTAGAACAAAAATTGAACCTCGAGGTGTTAAAGTCTAAATTTAAAACTGATGCATAGACAGTCTGCTACCAGGGGTATTCCTTTTGGCTTCAGCTTTAAGTCCACATTAATTACACTGAAATGAATAACTGCTTCTAGAGTTGCAGCAGAGGAAGATTTTTCTCCAATCTTTGTCACATTTTGACTGAAAAATCATAGGCCTGAATATAAGTGTTAAATATTAATATTGAATTTAAATATACATGAAGGGAACTGATTCCATATGTTCACATTATGAATCTAATTCAATTCTAGTAGAATGAGCCACAAAGAGTGGACCTGTTTCACTGTACCATTAATCTCAAATGTTGGTAGTGGAATTTAATTGCCTGCCTTAAAATTTAAGGCTCACTTTCTATTTCTGTCTTTCAATGCAATTGGATCTTTTCCCTAAGTTACAAATGTCAAAACCTATTTACATTGCATAAGGAATATGACCTTACACTCACGTGATATCTGCATCAAATTTCATGAGACATTCCAAAGAAACAGCTCCCAGGTCTGAAATGGAGAGATTTTAAGCTGTAGAGATACAAGAAGGAAAGGAGAAAAGATTTAAGTGCTGTGTCATTAAAGTGAATGGAAATTTGATCCCATCAAGGAAGGGCTCAGCAGCAAGTTTCAAGGTAGGCAAAATCCCCAGACCTGGACTGATAGTAGGGAAACCATCTGTAGACCACTGAAGATGGAATTAAAAGCACAAGGAAGGATAGCAACGGTGTTTATTTCTCACTTTCTGAGATGGTGGAGAAAACCAGGCTTGACAGAAAAATACAAGAGTTGCCTAAATTACCTGCTAAGGATGGAATAGTGTATCAGGTGTTGGGGAACAAAAATCCTGTCACCTGGGATGTGAAAACCACCTGAAGTCTTTCTGTCCACCAGATTGCGCAGTTTTTCTGTCTTTTATGAACTGGTCTGATAAAGCTCTCTCCTTGTCCAGAAAACTCTGTCCCTCCCATTTCCCCCCATTCAGTCCTCAGGGGCTAAAATATGGGGATGGAAAAGAGAAAGGAAGAAGATGCATGAAATGTTAGTGGGCTGTGCTTGATGCAACACCAACAGCTTCAGCCTGAATTTTTCTACTGATTAGGGTTGTCATACTGGATTAATAAAAAAAAATGAGAGGAGGGCATGTGAGAATAGAGAAATGAAGAAGAAACAGACTCCTTACAAGACATGATATAATATAATGCTGTAGAACATGAAAATATCAAGCATTTTTTTTATTTCTGCCATCAGTGAAAGCCATATCTGCCTATAATCTGAGACAGGTAATTTATTTTGTCAATGTATTTCTATAAAATATTCATTTTTTCCCATGCTAGCACACAGGGTCTGCAAACTGCAGTTTATTAAAAATCCTACAAGTAAAAAATGGCAGTAATGTATTTTTAAACAACTGTATTCTCTCTGAAGATGATCAAACAGAGTTTACCAGGCAGAAAAATAATATTAAAAACACAACTAAAAAATCAAATTCAAAATCAATTAAGCAAACAAATCTAAATGGAGCCTCTTAAGCTTCTTTTCTCAGGAGTAAAATTGATCAGTGAACCAAGTTTATGCTTTTAAAATGGTGATTCTGCTTATTCATTCAAGAGGTTGGTTTTTTTGACTCTTATGTTCTTTTCAGTAGCTCCTCAGTTTGTAGACTGCCAAACAATGCAATAACATGTTTACAAGTAGCCTGTCTTGGGTCCTGGCTTGTGTCATATTTCTTATGCATGGAAGGAAAGGGAGGGAGCTTGAGGAACAAAAATGAAACAGGGTGAAAAAATACCCTTCAAACCCCGTTCCCTCTTCAGCAGGGGCTCAGACTGACTCTGCACACGTGGTGCCAAAGGTCTTTTCCTCTGTGCTGTGCTGTTGGAGAAGAACTGGACTCTCCTTGACACCAGAGGGGATTTCTCTCCAGTGCTCCTGTTTCTGTTGTTTTAGGAAAGCTCACCACAAAGACCAGGTACATACCTAGTGCAGATTATGAGAGAAAACCGCTTTCCAGAAGTAACAGCACTGCTTTTATGGGCATGAGTGTTTTCCTCATGTCCATAAAAGCAAGGAAATATATTTGGTGTCTTGATTTTAGGTGCTCTTGCCTTCTCAAAAAGCTGTAACACCCTCTAAGAACACAGGGGCTGCTCAGGTCAGGGACAGGACCAGGAAAAAAAGGACTTTGACACTGGTTCAATTGCCTAATCAGGCAGATGGCACAGCACCAAAAACATCTAGGATCATCCAGCAAAAAAATCATCCAAATAACTTTCAACAAATTGTCCCTCATACTCGTGGAGCCTTTTGCAATGTCAAGACAGAAAAATAAGAAGTAATGTGGCTACACAAACTAAACCTAGGTGTTGGCTTTCGGTCAAGAAGATTCACACCTTACTGCTTTACCACTGAATCAGCTCACAGAAGATTTAAGAATAGCACTGCAATTGTTGCTTCAATGGATACAAAAATTCAGAAACTGCAGAGAAAATCATTCCTGCTGTTCTTAACTTTGTACTGTGAGAAGGTTGCATTGATATCTTTAGTTAATGACAGCAGCTCCCATTACTCTACTTACAGTCAGAATTATGCAATAAGAGAAAATAGCCACAACTTGCATTAATGTTTTTTAAAAGACCTGTGGTGAAGAAAGGACTCTGTGGTTTGAATGTGAATATTTAGTGTCTTTCATCAGCTGAAACAGCCCATCCTGTTGTATTCTGGTGGTGACTGTGTTCTGCAGTATTTGTGGATCCATGAGACTATGTACCTGCAGATCCACTACATCTAAATCAATTTTTCTCTTGTGCCTGTAACACATATTTCAGCCTCTATGAGACTCATGCTCTCACCAAAGCTTTACAATAACGTTGAGAAGGACAAGTAAAAGGCCAAAATTCAATCAGAATGCAAGAACATTTTGGTGTAATGGAAAAATTACCAGAAACAGCCTCTTGATTTTGAAAACTAAGACCGTTAATGTAATCTTCCCCAGCTAGAGGTCCACTATAGAAATATAAGGGGTTTTTTTATGCATTGAAAGTTGACTGGTACAATAAATATGTTCAGTGGTTTAAGCTTGATTATCAATTAAGGCAGTAAAGCTTTCACTGAGCATGAACCCCAGGCCAGGAAATCAATCAGTTGACAATAACTGGAAAATATGTAAATACTCTTGCAAGTTATTCCTCCACTGCCTTTTAACATCTTCGCTAGAGCATAACAAAAACCCCACCAACCTCTCCCCGCAAAAAACAACAACAACAAAACCCAAACCAAACAAACAAACCCAAACCACCTCTAACCTCAAGAACAATGTCATTGAAACCCAGTAGACACATGTGTAGCATAACTGACTGCAATAATTAGAATTTTCACAAGGCCATTATGCCCATGAAAATAATTGCAAACATAGAATATTTTATCATATGAAGTAATATCCATTTATGTCAGCATCCTGCATAAGCTGAGCACTTCAATAGTATTCTGGTTATACTTCCACCTATTAACTTGGACACTGGGGGAGAGGGGAAACAAAACCCCAAACAACTAAGTGGGGGAAAAAGTTTTAAACAGAGTTAAAATGATTCTTTATTGGATAAAGAAAGTATGACTTCAACACTTAACTTCAAATCTCCTACCCATTCTTCCTGCATGAAAAGCTGTATTTATGAAAATCTTGTAGCATATATATTTTATGTTTTTCAGCCCACAAACACAAAGAAAACTCTATGTTTGCAGTGCCTAATAAGCAGTAAATGGTATTTTTCTCGCTAAGAACTCCTTTTGCTCTTTGTTTTCTGTCTTAAACTTGATTTGCAATTACCTTCTCAGCTGAGCACCAAACCCATTTTTTCTCCTTGACTCCATTCCCTGAGTAGGTGCTGAGCAGTATTTTTAACAAGTTAAATTGCTAACATCAACCCAGACTCAGAGGGAGACAGATAGTCCTAGTCCTCTCAAACTACCACTTGCTTCTGTTCTCTAATTGCAAAATATACCTCAATGCCTCTTTTTCCTACTGCTCTGTAAAGGTACAGTTTTACAGTCCTGGGTAACCTGCTCATGGTCCTTTGGCATTCTGCTCCAGGAGGCTTCTGTTGGTTCATAAGATATTTCACTGTAGCTGAATAGAAAATGAGTTGTTACAATATAATATTTAACCTTTCTGTTTTTAAAAAAATACTTTTCTCCCAGCTACAGTGAAGTATTTTAGCCTCAACGTGTTGAGACATTGCAGCCTCTTCCACTGGCACCCCATGGAATTCAGGAGGCACCACACACGTGTGGGTTCCTGAAGACACTAACACCACAATCCTCTGTGGTCTGTAACTACACTAAGGTAAAACAAAAGCACATCTATGTTTAAGTGCTCTGCCTGGATTTAATATTTCCAGTTAAGAACTTGGTCTTTTTCAGTAAAGGAACAAGAAGAAGCTGAAAACTTGCTTTAGAAACATTTTTGTTGTAAAACTTTCTACCAGCCAAGTGTTTTTTCCTCCTCTCTCCACCTAACACCCTCTCCCTTCTCCCCTCCCTCTCTCTTCTCCTCTCTCCCACCTCACTCTTTCCCATTCTGTCAATATCATTTTAATGCATGCTTCATTTAACCCAGCATATTGCATCAGGCTTTTCACAGGACCAAACAATATAAAAATTAAATCTCAAGATCAGTTCATGCATTGCCTTGCCTTCATTTTCCTATAAGTGAAGCCAGTGCCCTCACAGGTCTGTCTGAGTTGCAATGCTGCAGAGCACAGTGTATCATTATCCACCCAGCAGGTTTGCTGTTAGCAGGGGTAGCACTGCCTTCTTTGCATTGACCTGCTTACCAGGTTGCAGTTCCCTGCAGTGACAGTCTTTGGTTTTGAATCTATGCTTGAGCAAAACAAGTATAAGCAATATTTTTTTTTAAAGTTAGACATTTTTTTAAATCATCACTTGCATTTCTTAAATTATTTTATGTAGAGGCATCTAGCAAAAAACCTGAACTCCTTTTACATGGTCAACATTCAGGGCAGTCTCTGCAGAGGCACTCGATGTAGAATTATGGAATTATCCATTTTAGAACCAATAAGAGTACAAACACTTTATAAACTCTTGTCAACCTCAGCTCTGCTTCTCCAAAACAGTATGGCAATTATAGTGTATTCCATGGTGCAATGTCTACTACAACTTAAATGTAAAAGCATTTGCAGCATGTAGCAACATTTGGGAAATTTATATCTACCATGATACATTATTTTAAGTGCCCTGAACTATAGCACCAAGGACATACTTTTATAATGTTAGGCATGAAAGCTTTCAAGGTCATGGAAATGGCTGGTTTATTCTAATTGTGAAAGTCTAGTGTGTCCCCAGAACAACCAAAAGAAATAGGAAATACTTCTGTGACACAATAGTTTCTCTTTTCTAACTTTGTTCACAAGCAGAGCCAATTGGTGCACCTCAATCAGCACATATGTATTGCCTATATATTTTAACACTTATTTCTAATTTTATTTTACATATACATTTCAATCATTAAACAACACTTTCACATTGGTGGTGGACAAGATAGTAGTATAATTATCATATCTACCTTTATTACTGCTTGTTGCCATCCCTATATGCTATATCTATATCTCAATTTGACTTTGTCATGTTGGTTCTGCTCACAGAACTCACACTGTCCCTGCCACTCCCCAGGCTGCAGATGAAGCAGTGACCAAGACTCAGCAGCTCCTGGCTCCCTTTCCCTTGTGTAGCATCACCCTGACAGCCCCACCACCAGTATCAAAACTGACCAGACCATTTTCCCCTCTAGAACACAAAATATCTGCCAAACTGGCTCAAAATGGGGAGGAAATTTTGGGGGAGTGGTTGAATGTATACCGGCACAAAGTGCATCATAGATTCTGGTGATGGAGAGAGTAAGATGTCAATAGGTACATACCTCTGTTTCCATTCCTAGATTTCATGCATTTTAAACCTACTTTGAATGAACTTGACGGCTTGTAATTTTTTGATTTTCTTGCTAAATTTCCAGTTTTCAAATTCACAAGTGATAAAAACCTGCTTGTGATCTCATTTTTTAACCCATTTTACCTATTTTTACCTCTTTTAAATGTGTTACTTGTATTTTTCACCCCACAAAGGATTGATTTTTTTAAAATTCCTTTTAGCAAAACCAGGATTTTCCACTGTCACACAAAGAACGTCCCTATATCCCAAGGCTGTTTGCCCTTTCAGCACTTCACCACTGTCATACAGCAAATTGTTTTGCTCTTTCCATCCACTTTTTCTAACAGGAACACTTGCAAACAGAAGAGGACTCATTTTGCTTAAGTGCCTTTCATGAAATCCATAACTAGACAATTTGATGGGGAACCTCTTCTTACACATATCTGAAGTAAAAATGTGCAGAATTTTAAAAAATTTGTTTGGGTGATTTTTTTGGTTGTTTTTTTTTTTTTTTTTTGCCAACAGGACAAAAATCCTTCAAAAATACCCATAACAACAAACAAAGTAATAAATTGTTAAATTTAATAAATTGTTTTGTTTATTGTTATGATATGTGCTTCTAAGGTTGAAAAGAGGTGGCTTTTACTAAAGATAAAGGAGCATGAAAAAAAAATAGGAGACTGAGCTGTATGTTTTGTGCAAGTACACCTGTGGCTACATGATCACATTTTACAGGGCAGTAGTTTCCTTGCTGGAATGCAGTATATTGAAGTTTGACCCAATATGTTTTCACACTGAAGATCTCCCAAAGAATGGCACGAATGTTACTCCCTCCGTAGGCCAATGTCCAAGGATCATCCTGGCAGTGACAGAAAAAGGGCTCATGAAACCACTCAGTAGTCTCAGAGTACTAGAAACAGACAAACAAAGGCAAAGATGTCTTGACTGCTTGGAAAAGTTTTCAAGATATAAGTTGAGAACTTAACAGACAGGGAGAATTAATTTTCTTCTGTCATGGGGACACTGAGATTAAAACGAGGCCAATTAGGCCCTGTTTTAAAAAATCCTGGATTTTCAGTTGGGCCGTGGTTTTGTGTTTGTTTGTTTGTTTGTAGTTTTGTTTGTTTGTTTTTGTGTGGTTTTGGTGGGGGTTTTGTGTTGGTTTTTGTGTGTTTTTGTTGTTTTTGTAGGTGAGTTGTGTGATTTTTTGTTTGATTTTTTGGTGGTTTTTTGGGTTTTTTAAAATGTTTTCGTTTCTTTTGAATTTTGGGTGTATTGGCTGTGAATATGGGTGGGCAGAATCTGACATGATGAGATATAGGACTTGGTTCTGGGTTCTGTGGCCTTACAGCCTGGGCAGCCTAGGTTTGGAGCTAAAACCTCACAGCCTTCACCCTTTTGTGGAGGAATTTCTGCTGCTCCCTGGATGTTGGCTGCATCCAAATGCTGCTGGCAAAATCAGTAACTCCCCTTTGTTTTTTACAGTCAGCAAGAAGGAAAACAGAAGAGAAAAAAAAAGCTTGATGATACAGCATTGTACAAAGGCTCTGTTTCTGCTCAGCATTTAAGGGTAGGCTGATGCACACACAGCTGGGCTGCTCTTAAATGCCTTTAATTCTTAGCCTAATATAGCATCCATTTCTCTCTCAAAGCCTTTTTATCGGGCATTATTGCTCAGACCCATCATTCTCAGGTGCTTGTGAAGAGGACTGGTGCTGTTGGTGGGGCTATAAACGCTGTAATTTCCCAAGCATAAAAGTTTCAATATAAATCATGCACAAGTGGTTGTGAGATTGGTTGCTCAGAAAGACTCAAAAAAGATAAAAAAAGCAAAGGACTAGTCCTGACTTTGCTATAGTTCTCCCCATAAAAGTAAAAGTTATGATCCTGCCTAGAATCTGCCTAAATTTTGCAACCTAGCCCTGTCTTTCAGGAACAGTTCCCAGGACCTAATCTAAATGAATCTAAAAAAATATTCGTTAGACTGTTGAATTAATTTTTAAGAACAAGGAATTGAAACACAGATCTTATCTTCTCAATGTGTTTTTCTCCCAGAGGAAAGTCATTCCCTGTTGAGGAATATTTTAGGTCTGAGAGGTGAAATGAGAGAGGAAAAACGTGCAGGAGTGTCTTGTTTCATCAAAAAAGGCATAAAGGAGTTTATATCTCCAGGCTGTAAATGCTGTTCCTTTCTCAAAATAAAGCCAAAAGAAATTGAACTGTTAATTGAAAAGCTTATCTGATTTAATGTTTTACAATGCAGTTTAATTAACATGATCCTCCTTTTCTGTTGTTGTTTGGGTTGATCTATATGTTTATAGTTCTTGTTGCAAGATCAGAACAGGGAATGAGGCAAAACACCACAGTGTGGGAAACCTACATGCTGCAGTGGGACAGAGGTATCAACTGATTGGGACAGGAATCCAGGCAAGTGCTGAAGAGATGGAGAAGCAGAGAACCTGTCAGAACCTGGTGCAAAGCTGGCCCTGTTGTCTCATCCACCAACATCCACCAGCCTAGCAGCTTCTGCCAGCTGTCATCGTGTTAGGTTAAAGGACACTCAGTGCAGAGGCCCCAAATTCTTCCTCGCCAGAACAAGAGCTGACATGCATTTTCTGTGTTGATGAACTGGTATGAAATCCCATATCAGTCCTCTAAACATCAATTGACTGTGGCAACAGAGGTGAAGTCACAGTTATTCTAGGAAGATCTTAATTTCTTACCCTCTTGATCTACTTCTGCTTCCACATTTTTTTCACATTATTTTCACAGCAATGTCAGATCCCCCTAAGCCCTAGGAATAATTTACTGTGTAACACTATGTGATCACTGCCACTCTAAAACAAAAAGAGGAGACAGAAAAGGAAAGGAAAAGCTTTAAGGATACTACAGACATCTCTACATTTCCCCAGGCTAATACACATCAATACTGTGGTAGGATTAACAGGATTTGTAGAGTTATGATCACAATATCCACCAAGAACAAAACAATATATTACTGTTACTGCCCTTGTCAGCAAAACAAAAAATTCAGGCCCTCAAAGAAAATGTTGGCTTGAAAGACTGTGCATTGGAATTTTTATGAAGAACTGTTTTCTTATATAGTCTTCACATTCCGTGTGTTTGGAGGGAAGGTGGAAGCAAAGGCAGTTAAAGAAGGCTTCATATCCATCTTCCCTCAACAAGAGGGGAAAAATTCATTCCCAGAGCTCTTCAGAGGACTGATGGAATGCACCACAGCCAAGCACAGGGGCTGAGACTGTGCTGCTCTCTCATGGAGACTGACTTCTGAGTTCTTTAGCCTTAAAACACCATCTTTTCTGCTCCCAGAGTTCCTCACACCACCAAAAATATTTTTGTATTACATCAAAATACCTGTCCAAGTCACTTGACTCTTCTGCAATGACAAAAACTGACTCAAAGGGTGTCAGTAGAAGCTGGACAGGATGAGTCTGCTTCCAGTGGCTTCTTTCAACTTAACAATTCCTGTGGTAGCACAGCATCTGTAACCAATTAAATGTTTTATTTTAAGTGGGATTTCACTCTAAATATTAGTGATCTTAATCTGACCTATAAACTCTATTAACATATTTCTGCTGGTAATCCATATCCTGAAAATTTGGCAATAAATTAAAAATTGGTTATCCTGTTATTATTATCTGGAAGTGTTGTTAGGTTGCTGTGTATCATAACAAAAATGTTGACTTATTTCCCCAAAGCTGTGTAGGTCTTTTTCAGATAAAAAACATGCATTGCACATCAATTCTTAACACAGATAAATCTCCAAGGGCTGCTGGCCTAAACCAAGCATGGAAGGTTTCACACATCTGCTGACTGTCAGTCAGGTAATGCTGAGTGACTGATTATGTTTTGGATAGCAATTATCACCACAAACATGGAAATCTTGCTTTGGGTGACTCATAATTAAATGAAAAATTACAGTGCCTTTTAGTGGACAAAAAAAATTTTGTTTTGTGATATATATCTTGGATGTTTTTATGTGCAATATGTATTTCTCAAGGTAGTGACAATATAAAATTGATGTGTGTATTAGAAATGTTTGGTTGTTGATTTTTTTTGTTCCAGCCCAATTTTTCAATGACCATGGAGGGCCATTTTTGAATATTAACCTCCTTGGGAATAAAAAATAATGATCTGGCAGGTAAGTACTTCTTTTGTCTTCTCCTAGCACTCCTATACTGACATAACAGCCAAATTTACAGGGGGTTTTCAGATACGTAATAGAGCAGATGGAATGCAAAGGAGCTGAAGAACTGAGCTCATTTACTTATGTGCAGAAGCTTGTAAGTAAAGTAATTAATTAACCTGTAATGTAGATAGCAGAGCTAAGGCAAAAAAGTGTTTATTAGATGTTCATTATTTTCAGAAACAAGCTTTAGATATTAACCTGTATTCTATAACTATATCGCACACTCACAGTCAGATAAATGTATCTAACTGATTTTGTAAGACACTGCTGGGCTTGAAAGAGGTATGTAACACATGGTTTGTGTTGAGAAAAGGTAGATATCCTGGATTAGATGCAATATTAATTGCCCACCATTTTGTTTGTATCATCACACTTCCCTGAGTTGCTGTAGGTAGGACCAGTCCAAGTGTTCCCACATGTCACTGGAACTGAGAATTGCTGGGGCTTGGAGCAGTCATTAGTCCCTCCGGGTTTTTGTTCTACATTTTTTACAGTTGGCTCAGAGAACGCTCCAGTTTCCATCTGTCTTTGCATCTGGAAAAATGAGCTGTAAATCCTCTCTTTATTTTGCACTACCAGACCAATCCTAAGAAGTCCGAAGATCACACCACTGGAAGCTTTGAAGAAAGGAATTGCAAGAATGAGTTTCACTAATGATTCTAGGGAAAGTACTGTGAGAGCAAGCAGTGGCTCTACCAGTCCTGTAATGGCCTGTGTTGCTAGAAACACAAACAAAAGCATTTGGTATGAGCTGATTTCCCAGGAGCTGGTGGATTTAATTTAAAAATACAATCTATTGCTGTAATTTAAGCAGCTGTTTCAAACACAGGTACAACTGAGGAAAAATCCTCATCCACTATTACAGGATAATTTCCATGCTAACCTGAGGTGGTGCATAATATTCTATACAGCAGTTGTTGTGCAGAACATAAGCTAATATGAACTGGCATTTAATGTTCTTATATATTTATTCATTTATTAATCTTTTTCTTTATAAGCTTATTTTTTTATCTACATTCAACTCTTCAGCTTTTCTCTGCCTATCAGTGCAACAACAGACACAACCTTTTGGAACAATGTAAGTGCTCGATGCAGCTCTATGTGGCTTTCATTTATATCCCAAGCATGGTTTTCTTTAGTGTGGATCAATTTCTATTGTTCCTGAAAAGAGCAACAACTTTTCTGTGACAGAAATGTATGCAGAACTACCTTTTTTATAAAGGACTGAGGTTTCCTGGGAGTCAAAGCTGATGTATGGGACAGCTTTAAGATTAAAGCACAACAGATCAATTAAAAGGAGCTCGAGGAACTTTGCCTATTTTTCACAGTAAGGTTGGGTATTAAGTTATTCTCCTCTCCACAGCTCTTTAATCTTTGTTCACAAAACATAGGTAAGTATTTTTCATGTATACCCCTCTGAGGAGGTCAAGGTCCGTGAAGATCTACAGGACTGATCAGGCATTTCTTCTGGTCCTGACGTTATATTTTTTCCTGAATGAAGGTAGAACAAAATAGTAGTAAATGTGCATAAACCAATGTGCATAAACATTTACACCTAAATTCTGAGCTGTGATGGCTTAAAGTTCCAACTTTCGCAGTAGGTCTAATTCTGTACATTATGGCATTGATAATAAACAACAATAATTAGTCTGGTGATCTGTGCTTCTAAAAAAATATGACTTTGATGTCATGATTTCACTCTCTGATTCATACAAATTCAGCACCAGCAGCAGGAACAAGTGATGTTTAACATGAAATCACAATCTAATCACTTGAATGAAATGAAACAGATATTTAAGGTTAGTAGAAGAACCCTGTTCTTTTTTTCACCAGTGATAAAGGGATTTGTCTGAGTAAATAAGGGAAAACAGCAAAGTATATATTTTCTTGTTTCCAGATAAAAACTTGTTTCTTCCCAAAATCATGTGATAGGGCATTAGAAAGAAAACTACAGCGTTCTTTGCTTTTTACTGGAAATAAATGGCAACATCTGTATTCCAGCAGAGAAGACTAACTGTGATTAATTCAACAGGGCATATACTAAACTAATCACTGTCTGTGTAAGTAGAAAGCAAACAAAAGGAATAACAGTTTCCAAATAAATGCACATGCACAAAGGCCATGGATGCCAGACTGATACATGGGACGTGAGAATCAATCCATGTTCGTTGCTGGTGCTAGTCGCACAGCTGCCAATGTCCTGGATATAATGGGACTCCAGCATTTGTGGATGTGTTTCCAACTCTCGAAGTCTCCCAAGCCCCAGGGAGCTGGGGACACAGCCATGACCCAGGAGCAGAGTCTGAGCTTGTTCCCTGGCTGAGGATGCTGTGGGCACAGCAGTTTTTGGCCCTTTTAAATTGAGGGTGGTTTGGGGTGGATTCTGTAGCTGGATGTGCCAACTGGAGCAGTGGTAAAACAACTCCAAATTTGTTATTTGCGAATTTACCAGGGGTGGATGGAGGGCGGGGGGTGGGATGGGGGTGTGGGGGAAGGGTATGGTGTGTTTGATGTTGAAGAACCTGAAATCAGCCTGACTCATCATTCCTAAAGTTAAACTTCCTGAGGAAGAACAAACTAACTCTTAAAGTACCTGATAAGGGAACCAACAAGTTATCAATAACTTACCTAAAAGCTGCTAAGATGACACAGCTGGCCTGGAGACACAGGATTTGCAGTCTTTAACAATTCCCACTCTTTAGCATCAGGGACCTTTAACACACTCCTTACAGTGTGAAGATTCCTCCCTTGAACAGGGATGCCACTCAAGGTTACTCCCTGAGTCTGAGATTGGCATGGTCATTGGTGTAGGTGAGTGGCATCAATATCTACTGAATTTTTGTTTTTTGCTACCTTTAATATTGCTTCAAAAATAGTGCATTATACTTGTAGTTATAGATACCTATGTTGTGTAGTAAGTAATTCTGATGATCTTTTAGTTTAATCATTACCGCAATCAATTTAAATAAATTATTCTTTATATAAATATATTTGGTGCACCATCCATACTGCTGAAGGAAAAAGTCACATAAAGACTCAATTACACCTGTATAATTGTTTAAATATAAACTGTTGCCTAACTCTGGGGCAAAGATTGAATGCAACAACATCCAGGCTTCTATGGTAGAAGCAGTTTAGAAAGCCAGGGGGTCCTTTCTGCACCTTATGGCCCAATGGAAGATTTTCTGATTAATTCTATCTGCAGCAGCTCTTTGGCTACATTTCAGGTTAAACTTCAGAGAGTGGTTTCTGCCACTGCTGGACTGTGTTTAGGAGCTAGGCTCAATCAACTCAGTCCTCCTGGGATGGGGAAGGGTTGGTTTTGTTCACAAAATTATAGAGAACTAAAAGAAAAAGAGAGGCCAAATGCAATAGTAATAGAGTCATCACAGAATTACAGAATGTTTTGAGTTGGAATGTACTTTAAAGGTCACTTAGTGCAACCTCCCTGCAGTGACTGGGGACATTTTCCAGGTTGCTCCCAGCCCTGCCCAGCCTGGTCTTGGACACTTCCAGGCATGGGGCAGACACAGCTTCTCTGGACACCCTGTGCCAGGGCATCACCACCCTCACAGGGAAGACCTTTTCCCCAGTATCCCATCCAACCCTGCCCTCTGGAAGTGGGAAGCCATTCTCCCTTGTCCTGTCACACCACGCCCTTGTCCAAATTCCCTCTCTATCTCTACTGAAGACCCTTTGGACATTGGAAGGGGCTATAAGGTCTCCCTGGAGCCTTCTCCAGGCTGAGCACTCCCATCTCTCTCAGTCTGTCTTCATACCAAGGAGCTCCATCCCTCTGACCACCTTTGTGAAAAAAAATCTTCTAGATGACATAAGGATGTGCAGAATGACAAAGATCCTGGGGTTTTCTGTTGTGTGATGTCTTTTTCTAATCCAACAAAGGAAAAAAAAATCTGCACCAGCACGATGGCATTTCTTCATTGTGTGTGAACAGTGACATTTCACATCCCTACAATTCCGGAATTGAAACTTCTCTCACAGGTCAGTAAGTGCAAATATCCTGGCTTTTTCCTTTCCCCTCTGCTATTGAGATAGATTTCTACCCATTCACATTTGCTATTGCAGTCAGTTTTGCACTGACCAAGGGAAAACTGTGGTTTTACAGTTGTGTTACAGGCAAAGCTGGAGTTTGCATTTAACCTCAGAGAAATATCTCACACATCACAGACAAACTGAAAGAGGTAGCCATGTTTATGTTAGTAATTGTTTATCAATAATACTTATAACAGATAGAAGAAGTTAGTTCTTACACTATTGCAAAGTTGTACAAAAATTTTACTGACCAGGGAAAGAAAAAACCCCAAGAAATACAGGGAAGCAGGAAGAGAAATGCTCCTGAATACAGAAATAATCTGTGCATAATGTATGTCCATTATATCCTTATTTTAATCACAGCATAAGTAAAACAAAAATAGAAAGCATAAATTGGAACAGTCCTTAAACACCCACATACTTGCTTAACTGGATTCACCATTAGGAATCAGAATTGGGTTAGTTAATTTCTCCTGACTTTCAATGCACAAAAGGTACTGAATCAGGTTTAAAACTCAATGAGGATCCCACAAGCCCTAGCTGGCTCTTTATTTAGCAAATGCATAGCTTAAAAATAGGCATGTTTTCAAGTGCCTGCCTGAATCATTGCCCTGCTGCTCAGCAGTATCAAATATTCACTCAATCTCAACTTAAGGGGAAAAAAGAGAGGGGAAAGGTTTGAAAAATGTCATCCTTCTTTTAAGCTTTGCTTCCTGTAATTAAAAATACCCTCACTTAACTTACTTTACTTTTATGGAATCCAGGATATTCTGGCCATACAAAAACTTTCAATATAAAATAGAAGGTGCAGCATATTACCACTTAATGAGCTGAACAATTTATTTGGAAATTAATTAATTTTCACAATTTGTCTTGAAAAATGTAGAATCTGTTGTGTGGTTTCTTCAAGTAATTAGTATAAATTAAAAATACTGGTTGTTGCTGTCAATAGCATCATTATTATGTTCATAGTTGCCATTATGATTATTAACCATCCAGTACAGTCCTGTTCCTTAGTAAATATTTTCTTCCAAGCATTGTCCATATTCTGAAATTTCTTAAAACAGAATTAGCAAAGACCAGAAGCTATCATCTCTGTTTACCTTTCCATTTTCAATACAAATTCAGCTGTACTTAACAACTTGCAGAGAGATAAACGTTTAAACTCATGAAATAGGCTTCATCAAATCAGGTATACAATTAACATCAAAACCACCTTTTAAAATTGAAGTGGGAAAAGGAGTGAGGTGGAGGCTGCTGTTACTTTGTGGGTTTAGTCCTTCCTTGTGGCAGAGGTGTTTAAGAATCAGCTGGACATGACCCTTAGCGCTGACGTGTAATTGACAAGGTGGTGCTTGGCCAAAGGCTGGAATCCATGATCTTGGAAGAGTTTTCCAGCCTTACTGATTCTATGATTCTATGTCTAGTTTGTGTGTCAGTTTTGAGAAACAAATACTGAGAAAAAAACTCCCAGATATCCAATTATTTTAAATATATCTGCCTTATACCTGGATTTTAACCTGTTACTTGTTTTTAAAAAACATCATCTTGGTAGAGCAAATTAAAATGTATAAAGATTCCAGTCTGAAGTCTGTAAGAATTACTGAGAGACAGGTGCCTTTGAAAATCAAGTCCATAATATCGATAATAAAACTGGAAGTTTTAGTGTTAAGTTCCATATTTCTAAGTTTTAAAAAACCTTTCTCCCTAATTCAAAAAGCCAAGGTCCATTTCTCACAGTGCAGGGAGGCTCTGGGAACCTGCCTGCTTTGCCACATGGTGCTGCTCCAGCAGCAAGAACCGCTGGTCCCAGCCCATGACACAGAGACCACTTGGAGAGCATCCAGACAAAGGGCAAAACTCAGGCAGAAGTTCTTATGAACTTCAGATTTTCTTCAGATCTGTAAATTACTGTTAGAACTTGAGTTATTCAGATACTAATGTTTCAGTTTTCATCTCTTTGGAGGACTGTTATACTACAATTATAACATGTATTAAATGATATCTGTTTAAAATAATGAATAATATCTGTGTAAATAAGCAACAAGTAGTATCTGTGTAAAATAGACATTTATAACATATATGTATATAAATACAACACAGCCAATAAGCTGGTATAGTACTGTATCATTATAGATGTAATAGGTAGTACTATAATAATAGTATCTCATAATTTGGCAGTCTTCACTCTAAAGCATCAATCAAAGCATTATTGTGTATTATTGCCTCTCTCTGGGGCACACTCATGAGATTCACATATCTATTTCCAGCTCGTGACTGAGTTAATGAAGAAACAGAACCTTATAAAATGGTAGGAATGGAACAAGAAACAAATAAAATGTGCTCAGAACATGATTTGACAGGATTAAAACACCCCTCAGGAAGTATAGGTCCACTGTGGGCAGTTGTGGCAGCCACAGGCAATGAACGGCCTTGATTTATCCTCTGGGACAGGGAAGGTGTCTATATATTCATAGATGAGTTAAAAGTGTCACCAGGAAGCTGCAACACCAGGAGATTTTGAGAAATTTCTCAGACACAGTCTCATCTAGGAAGGAGCAAAACATACAGATTCCCGGCTGTGGTGAAGGATTATGTTTCAGTGGAAAAGTTTCCTTTCATGTAGAATGAAAAGTTAGGGAAGGAAGGTCTGGGTCTTTTGTGAGCCTTGGCATTTCCAGACATCCCACATGCAGAATTTGAACAAAGTTTTGCTACCTCATCTCCCATGTCCCTGTTGTCCTTCCCTGAGGGATGAGTAAAATAAGTGTCTTAAACCATGCATGCTTTCCATTTTCCTCTTTTCCCACCACTGTGAACAAAGTAATCTGCAATTCATATGCAGGGCAGATTTCATCAGATTTTTGGCAAAACTAAACCTAATATTTAAAAACAAAAATGCAGATCTTAAGTTTTCCAGAAAGCCCCTCTCAAATAACACCAATTTTCAAACACAAGCTGCAGCCTCAGGTGAAAATCCTGCTGTTTAAGGAAACCTTTTAGTGAGTTGCAGTGTAATGACTCCAAATGTCAATATATCAGATGCATTCCCAGCACATTCTTAACTATGATGGATGTTACCAAGAAAAGTCTCCTACTTG
Source organism: Argya squamiceps (assembly GCA_037834095.1). Classification (NCBI taxonomy): domain Eukaryota; kingdom Metazoa; phylum Chordata; class Aves; order Passeriformes; family Leiothrichidae; genus Argya; species Argya squamiceps. The sequence goes on from JBBMKD010000115.1 coordinate 11,977,761, forward strand.
TAAGAAAATAGAAAGTTCTATCTGAATATTTCCTTTAAATACTGATAATTTGAGGCTATCAACATGTTTAAAGGAGTTGCATCCACTTTTCTCATTTGTTAATGGAATTAATAGCCACATGCAGGAGCAAAAAGAGAGTGTTTGGTGTGGCATTAAAAATCCTGGAATTTGTTGTTGCTATACAGTATAAGGAGAGATGTTAAAAGTGATTTTTTAAAGTTATTCACTGAGGGCAACAACAATACTAATTTTATTCTCATGATACTCCCTGATTCTTACATACTTACCTTTTGTGAGTCCTAACAGGAGTTTTGAAAAAGAAACCAATATTGAACAGGGTCCAAAATGGCAAAAAAAGTGAAGTTTCTTCTCTAATGCTTTTAGCCTTTAAATTACAGTCTTGTGTAGACATTATTTTTTAAAAATACAAGTAATGCTTTCACTAGATTAACTAGATAGAAGAAAAGTAATCCCACTTCAGACAAACCCAACACTTTTGCACATCTCACAAAGTCAAGACAAAAGATTACCAGTCACTGTAGTAGAAATATGACTTTCCTTCTGAAGAGATGAGAATTAAGTTTTGTTTTCCTTATCAACATGTAGAGTCAGTCTCTGTGTTATGAGTGCAACTTCCATAGGAAGATTTAGGAAGGTAAAAACTCTGCTTCAGTGATGACTGTCTCATTTTTCAAGGTCCAGTAAAAAAAGCAATAAATCCAGAGGGCCATTATCATCTCAGTGCATTTTCCTCATGTCTGTAGGCTTGAAACATGAGGGATTAAATAAAGTATGAATGTCTGAGGACACCGTGGCATTGTCACCCTGTCACCTGGATGACCAACTGCATAAGCACCACCAGCAATCACATTAGGTGTAGTTCTTTTTGTCAGGCTCAATTTCAGAATTTGCCACACCCTTCCATGTTTCCTAGCACAGGCCTTTAACCTAAAGAATATTTTCTTGGCTAATTCTATCTTTTGCAAACACGTGGGAGTGCAGATATTCTGTATGAATGTTTTCTAGGATGGAAAACAGGAAAATGAAGAAAATTGCTGCTCCTCAGCAGGAATACAAGTGAAGTATTTCAAGCTAAGCACCACATTATGCCTCAAGGCACCTCCCATGACAAATTTCTGTCCATTCTTGGTTATCAGAAGGCTCACCTTTCCATACTGAGATAGATGTAAGTTCCCAGAACAACACAATGCAGAAGCTGGAATAATTTTCACTCTCCTTACAAATGAACCTAATAACATGCAATTAGTTTGAAGGCCATTTCAAATTTTACAACTAAATTAGGTTGAAGCTGAAGCACCAGAAGCACCAGAATTAATGCAGACTTCTCCTACTACTGAAATATATAAATAATGTCTACCCTATCATCCCTCCTAGGCTAATTCTTCTTCATATGATAAAAGGTAGACAGAGAAAACACAAAGCCGCACCATAAAATCAGGAACAGACTTTAGAAGGGATGTAAAGTTTCTTTTTAAAAAACTTCCAGGTAAACCATTATTAGGATAACTTCTGATACAAAGGACATCCTGCACCTGCTGATGAGCACAGGCTGCTGGTGAAGGCAGGACATCAAATCAGGCAGCTGCCCTGACTTGTGGCTAATGGCACAGATCAAGATTTACGTTCAGTTCTTGGAACAGTTTCAGCTGCATTAATTTTAACCAGTCATGGTATTAGTTTTCTGCATAGTTATTGTCCTCTGTCAGTATTTAATCAATTTGGCTCTGTTTATAAACTCTGTGTGTGCTTTCTGCAGCTCTTCAGATGCAAATGGTATATGGACGGTATCACAATTAAAATCAGTCTCATTTTCATAGAATAGAAAAATATATGTCAGCCATTTCTGATCCTGTCTTAGCCTGTGGTGGTTGCAGGCTGAGCACACCCATGTCTCCCCATCAATGCCAATGGCAACATATCCATAGAGCAATATGCATTAGAAAAATCTTGACAGACTGTAGTCAGCCAAAAGACCCCAATGATTTCTCAGAAATTTTGATAATTCTGGTAATGTTGTTCAAAGAATTAAATAAATTTTTAAAAAATGAAATGGAGATAAATTATCCTACCCTATTAAAAATTTCAGCATTTCATACTTCCTTCTCTCCACTGGGAATAAAAAATAATTAATCAAATTTTTAAAAAGCAGAAAAACTTTAAACAATTCAAGCAAAAGGGTGAAATTCTGCCTGCAAAATATTGGAATATTGCTTTTTGGAATCTCAAAATTTAAGCAATTTCACCTCTACCTATCTTTTTAAATTCTATTTCCATGATGAAAATACTTTAATGCAGCTAATCTTGTCTCTATTTTCCCTCTCTGTCAGCTGTATTCAGTAACTCCTCAATCACTGTTTTCCAGGATTAAGTTTAAAAGCCAGATCACCTCATCAAACTCCAGCCACACATTTGCTTTATGCAACAATGGAAGCATTATAGTAATTTTTCTTCCCCTTCCAGGAGCATGACAAATTGTAACTTTACACTGAAAATTGCCTTTGAATAGAATGGTGTGTTCTGACTTGAGCAATCCTTCCTGTGTGCACACAGAGTCATACCTGCTGTCTCTGCTAACTGAAATAAATTACAAGTAACTCATCAGTGCCAGCACACTGACACAGTAGGAGCTGGGAGCTGTCCCTTCTGACAATCAGCTGATTCTTTATTGCTGCCTTTGCAAGAGACATAACTAACCTGGCCTGACTTTCACATGGAAAACTGAGTTTGTTGATTGGCAATTTTAGAAGAAGTAAATTTTAAAAAGCAAAAGCAAATAATCTTTTTTTTTTTTTCCCCCATACCTTCTACTGAGACCTCTTTAGAATCTGGAAAAAATGATAAACCAGGACTCAGCTATTCTTGTTTTAGAATTAATTCTGAGCAGACAAGATGAAATCATGAGGGCAATAGCCAGGCACATGATTTTGACTTTAATTAGGATCCAGACAGTATATCACATTGATAGATCATCTAGAAAGACAGATTTTAATATCTAAGGCACTCCCATTTCATTTCAAGTACTGTACTGGTTTAAGTGTGTAGCTGGTTTGGGGGGTAATTATCTATTTTCTCCAAGTACATCGATATTCCCCCTAGAAAATTCAAATCCTGCACAAGAATGCTGAAAGCAGTTCTGTGTTTATAAGTGGATCCACATTTTCAGAGTCGACTGATGCTATGTTTGCCTTGTTTGTTCAACTGCAGTTTTTATGTTCCTTAGTGTTCCCTAGAGTATCCAGATTCCCCTTCTTCGAGTAGTGAAATGTCTTGCCTGCTTTCTAGTGAAACAAAGCTTAGTTATTTGCTCTGATTTCTCTGAAATATGCCTATGTAAAGTGAAGGGGATTTTTAACCATCCTAGGATATTCACTGTTCCTTGGTCTAAAAAATAAAAGCTGTATTTTAAACAAATTCTGAAAAAATGCCTTCCCTAATTATACTAAAGATTCTCAGCATCTCTTCACACCTTCTCTTTCTAGAGACCTTTATTGAGAGTTCTGAGTCTTGACTGGTAGTTGACCCCATCCTTAGCAGAACATTTCATTTCTTTTGTGACTTGTCTGTAAAACAAGCTGTTAAGATTATCTTGTGAGGAAATGTTTGCTTGATTTCCTTGTCATCTGAGGAAGGAGGAAGCACTACATCTTCATTGATGTCTTACTTCACTTTCCATTTCCAGCACATTTCAAAACCACGTGTTCAACACAATTTTTCTGGCAATAGTGCAACTCAGAGTCGCAGGGAGTAAAAAAGCCATTGGATAATTGTCCATCACACAAAACATCTGGCAGTTTAATGAATTAAAAATGCTACCTGTCTACCTGGTGTGATGGCTTAGTCTCTCTGTGCTGCCCTCAGGCTGGTGAATTATATAGAGTTCTTGGTGTTGCATTTTTTCCATCCCTGCTGTCAGAGACTGGTATCCCTAACCACTCTCCTAAAGGATAATGGAGGAAGAAGATGCAAGGCCAGGGAGGTGTTGTTTTCCTTTGCAAATCTTGGCTTTCCCTTCCCATTTATCAATATTGTTTAAGAACTTGTCACCTTACCTGGACATTTTCTTTCTAAATGCATGATACAATTGAAACTGGGGAAGTTCTGACAAAAAGCACAACTTCTTGCTTTGTTTGAACAGCGAGTATAAGACGAATACTCAAAATAAACCTAGACAGTAAATCCCACAGTGGAAGAATGTGCAACCCCATTTAGTTGTTGTTTTGGTGCCCTTTAGAGCCTTTTCTGATCTGAGTCAACTCCTAAAACTCCCTCTAAATTAACCAAACACAAGGATGAATTAGGGAAAAAGCAGCTGATTGACCTCAGGAAAAAATGAAAAGAGAGAAAAAAAGGAAGGGCAGAAAGAGGAGGAACCATTGATTGTAGCAGGGATTGAGAGAAGAGGGGAACAAAGGAATGGGACACTTCAGAAGTTTTGACACAGGGTGGTTTGGCACCTACTGGAAAGTGTCTGTGTCTCTCAGTGGTAGTTGTGGTAATAAAATGTGAACCTCAAGCACAAAGTTCAAATCTAGAGGAGACAGATGGGCTCAACACACATTGTCAGGGTCAGCTTTAGCAAAGAATGTGCATGAGACAGGTGGGTAGAGTTGAGAAAGAGGGGTGGGCAAGGTCATAGCTGTGAGCAAAGAACTCCAGAAAATTATGAATGTTCCTTAGTGTTTTCAAAAGAAAAAAAAAACAAACCAACACTTTCTTTGAGGTGTTCTGGTATTCTGGCTTCAGTTGCTAGAATCCAGCTACAAAGAAATCTTGAAAATAAGGCAAAAGCCCCTCAAAACCCCATACTTCTAGGACAGAGAATTTAATTTTAATAGATTCTTCATTTCTGACAGCTTCCGTTATTCCTGAAGGGGTGTGAAGAAAGGGTCTGTGGGCAGAACAGTGAATGTTGAAAAATCAGTTGGGTTCAGTTGCTCCAGGGCTGCTTCTGGAAGAAAGCGGCCAATTCAACTAATTCAACTTTAACCACCGAGTAAAAAAACAATGACACTATCTATACCATTCAGCAGGTTATTTTGATTCAAGATTCTTTGCCACAGGATGCCATGATTCAGATGTAAAATAACTGGAAAAATAAATGGAAACAATTATCTCAGGAATCACTGGAAAAACCATGTAATTTCTTGCTCAGGACATGGGTGAAACTGAAATTCCTGGGAGGTGGAAGGCTGCAGTGGTGGCAATGGGGACCAGCTTGGTCTGTCTTCTCTTTATTCATTTCTTCTTCCTCCAACTGGCTATGCCAGAGATACTGGACCAATCTGGGAAGGTTATCGCAACACACAGAAGGAAACATCATTCCTATTCCTGAGATGAGGGGAAGAAAGGCTCATTCCACGAAGAAAAAACAAGAGTCTTTCATCTGAGGAGTGATCTGGCTGTGTTCCTGCAATCAGTAATGGCAAGGCAAGTAGGGATTCATTCAAATTTTAGATTAGAATAAGGCAGAGAAATCCACCAGTTTATTTTGCTCTCTGAAAAGCTGTGGTTCCCATAGTAATATTTGGAGATGAGAAAGTTGATTATGCATCTTTAGCACAGAGATTTCTGTCTAGGTTTCTGTGAAGTATGATATGGAAATGTGCAGCTCCTTTTGAACTATAAGAAGTGGGTATATCAATAGGAATCAGGTGGTTGGTATCTAGAATGCAGCACCTTTTTGACTGTGACTACTTGACTTTAAGGAACTGAGTGGTCTGAGATAAAATTTCTTCACCGTTTATCAAGTAAATACAATTTTTCCATATATGAATCTTTCTGGTCCTGCTGGCAAGAATGGTTACTGACTTTACTGCAGCAGAAGCTGATGTGGAGGACTGTTCATCATCTGTGGTAATAAAAACAGACATAGGAAATATTGACCTAAATGGTCAAAAATGGAGGCAACAATATTTTAACTTTCTTCTGTTCTTCTATCCAAATCTTATGCAAATTAAGGAGTATTTTTTTCTTTGTCTGGAATTTAACAGTTTTATATCTTCATACACATTCAATTAATTCTAGACATACTTCAGTCTTTTGCTTTGCCCAAAAAAGTCAGATATAATGGTTTTCTGATGCACAGTCAGCATTTTAAAGCCTCATTTCTTTTGTCTTCTTTTATTGCACCCTGTTAGAATCCATATGAATGGTCTGCTTTCTCTTAGAAACTGCACCTTTCAGTTTAAGTAGCATGGTATTATCAAAAAAAATCATGGTCTCCCAAGGAACTGCTGTTCTTCATCTTACCTACAGCTTCTCTATCCAACTGGATCTACTACTGCTGGATGCCAGAAGGAGAACACAAAATGCATCAAACCTACTTGTAAATTTAAATTGAAAGGGTGTCCCGTAAGGAATGCAGAGATACTGTCTGAACAGGCAGGGTTGAGAGTAGGAAAGCCAAAGCTGAAATTGACTTTAATGTGGCCAGGGATGTCAAAGACATCCAGAAAAGCCTCTGTAAATACATGGGTGACAAGGATAAGATAATGTGGGCCCACTGCTTAGCAAGGCAGGAGCCCCAGTTGCACAGGATGTGAAAAAGGCAGAGGTACTAAGTACCTTCTTCAGCAGTGAAAATAAACAACACATTCACTGGATGTATGAATTCTCCAAAGAAGAAAACAGTTTGAGGCATTCAAAAGGTCTCTGCAGTTTTTTCTCTTTTACTTTTTCCCTTTTATTTTTTCCCCTTTTATGTTTTTTCTCCCTCAAATGAGATTCATTTCACTCTACAGCACTAGCAGCTAGGAAATCTCTTTGCAAACAATATCATGACTTTGGAAAGTCCATGTTCACTGACCATTAATGCACCTTGTAAAGATATCTCAAAGTTTCTCATGTTTAATCCCTCTGACTTGAATTTGACATTCAGATAGGCAGAGATTGCCAAGGAAAACAGAACGGAAGAACTAAATATATGGACTCCCAAAGTGGAGACAAATTGGTTGTATTTCTCTGCTTCCCTTTTCTTTTCTGTTTTCTTCTGTCCATCTGCAACATCCAAAGCTTAATCAAATAATTCTTGCCTTGCACAAGAGAACATGAAGATGCTCACACTCTCTTATGGAATTTCTTATATGAAATCTCTCCTATGTTGAGAAGTCTCATAACTAAGCAAATTTTTATCCAATTCTTTCAGAAAATGTGTCAGTTCCTGTGGGAAATGGATTTGTAGAGAATTCTCAAAGCCTGACAGAAGGTTCACATAATGTGCATCTGTATGCAAACCTTGAGATTAGAAATGCTGATTTAGAAATGCCATGGAATAGGATGGACATTGCTGAGAGAAAAATGGAACTAGAAATAAGTTTCAAATGATGGTCTTGTAAATAAGACTAGATATTTTGGAGAAATAGAACTATGGAAGATGCATTGTAATGGGACCCAGGAGAGGTGATTTTAGATGATTGGCTTTAAGGCATTAACAGCATTGTGTGGGAAAAGCTGATAGGCCAAGAAATGCTTACAATGTATTGTAACTAGGAAATAGTTTGGCTTCTGATTGTGATGGCGTGAACTGTAACGTCTATATTGTCTCACCCTTCACATGAGACTGAAAATGGAATAAAAGTTTTTTAAACGCCTCTCAGTTGCCCCATCTCTGGGTCAGAAAAGGGTATAATCAGAAAAGTTCCAATACTTTTAAAGGAAATGCAGACAGAAATTAATTCGACATGTTTCTAACTGCTTTCATGACAGCTTGTGTAAGACTTTTGCTTGTTCTTGATTTCAGGACAATATGGGAAGCCTCCATGGGGTCATTTTTCTGTGGCAGTGGTTCTTTACTTTTTTTTCTTTTTCCATTGCAGGGAAACATTCAGAGCAAAAGATGCATTAAATCCACTGCAGAAGCAGACTTTTCTCCTGCTCAGAGTTACTTCTTGCCCACTCAGAAGGAGGAAAATCCAGGCTCAAATCTTGGCTACGCAAAAGGCTTAACAGGGTGCTCCTCCCCAAAAAGTTTTTATGAGAAGCATAAGATTCAGGAAAACAGACTGCCAAAGGCAAAATCATTTATCCTATACGTATTTTTCCATGTTTTATCTTTCAATCTGATGACACAAGACTTGCCAGAAAAATAAGCAGAAAGGGGTCTTTAAAAAGCAGATACCAGTTTAGCCACCTCTCTGTCCTCTAAGCCCTTCTAGTCACATCCTCCACAAAAATACTGAATGAGCCCTAGAAAATTTCTTGATACCTGTGTTTTGTTTTCCCCTCCTGCAGCTGTACCACTGTATCTTGTACTCAACAGCTGAAATTTGAATTTCTGAAATAAACAAGTTTTTTTCCTATGTAAGCTTGTTTATCAAACATAGATGTTTCTTTTTCCAGTCTTGACTTAACACATCAAACTCGTGTACTGCAGGCAGACTGCCTCTGACAATAATTACTGAAATCTCAGCTTTCTGGGATCTCAGGGCCATGCAGATCATCCCAGCTACAAGCAGTCATACATCACTCCTACTTTCACTGTGATGTCCAGTATTAATGCAACCTTAAAGTGTCTCAAGCCACAGCATAAGTCTAGTGATCCTGAATTGTCCTGGGACGGCAAAGTTACAGAATTTCCCCTCAATGGCTCTTAAACCATACTATCACCTTTTTTATCTACCATCAGATAAAATCCCTTTGTCTGGGGATTTTCTGCAAAAGGGGTGCTGAGAAGAGCTACCTCCTCTGGTCTCATCTCACAGATACCTCTGCTTTTTGGGTTTATCATTTAAACTGGTTGTTTTGCTTCTTCCTCTTGAAATAAAATGCCCCTTTAATGCCTCTTCCATTGTGTTTTCCCACAGGGCACACAATCAATTGTATTGATTGTATTGTATTTGATTAATTTGTTTTTAAACGAGAAATGTGATGTCAAGTTTGTTGTAGCAGTTTTCTCTGGAGGACACAAAATTCATTTTCATTCTACTGCGAAAACTTAGTTGGCCATTGCTCAAAAAATTCCCACTAGAATTTTGTTTCACATCTCTGAATTCTCCTACGACTCTGCAAAGATTTCAGGTGAAAAAAAGAGAAAACAAACAGAGAATTATTTTAAATATATTAAATTGCACCCCATTTGATGAGTACATTTTAGACATGTGTACACCTGTAAACAGAGACCCTGCTGCTGTGAGGATCACCTGTCAGCAGGAAAATGAAGTATCTAAAGAATCACATTCTTAGTGGAAGGGAAAAACAATTTCAGGGTTTGTTTGTTTGTTTGCTTGTTTTTAAGCTTGCTTGCTAAATGATGAATCGACACTAAGCAGGACAACTCACTCTATCAGAGAAACTTGCTTCAACAGTGCTTAGTGTTGCATTCTCTCTCAGTAGCTTCCAAACTGCAGCTGGATTATTTTTCCCAGAAAGAAAGATACTGGAGCTAGTGCAGATGAATGCCTCTTGCCTGCCTCTGTTTTGGTGGGGTGAACTTTTTGCCACAGAAGTCCTTGGAGTGCTTTGTGTTTGTGGTAGGATGCTCACACAGCATCAAGGCTGCCACTCCAAGGACTCCTCCTCAAACACTAGTAGGATGGGGATGACAGGAGGCTGGGAGGAAACTGAGCAAGGCATCTGACCAAAAGTGTATTTCATGCTCTAGAGAATTTTTTTTCCTTTTTTGTTTCTATGAGCAGAATTTACTTTTTTTTTTTTTTCCATTAAACTGTCTTTATCTTGACCTACAAGCTTTTAATCTTATTTTCTCCCTATCTGGCTGAATAGGGACAGTGAGAGAGAACCTTGCTGTGCCAGTGGCAGCCAGCTAAGGGTAAACATTACATCAGTGCAAATCAATAAATTTTATTTTTGTCCATGTTTTTGATAAAGCAGCCTGAACAGACAGTATAGCCATTACAGGGGTGCAAATGCACTTTGCATTGGCCAGCGTTGTGCCATGCTGTTGTGGTGCGTGATTTAGGTTTTTGAATTGTATTTGTATTTTGTTATTTGTCTGTACTTGGTTTGTTCCATTCCAAAATACCCTACCCCCCTACCCCTGTACCCTGATCACACCTGGTATCACCCTGTCCTGGACACACCCCATCCCTTCCCCAATTGGCCCAGAGTGTTCCCCACCCAGGCTGCGACCTGGGAAAAGGGGACATGGAGGCCCACTCGGGCTGCTCTGGCACGCAGCTCTGCCACAAGAATAAACCCTTCTCCACCCGCGCCAGAGTCTGCTTCGTCCTTGTAACCCTTAACCACGCTTCAACCAGCAGATGTGGAGGAACCCACAAACTGTTTTAGGTTGGTCTGGGGAACTGCTTTGGCTGGTAAGCACCCCCACGGAAACCGCGTTCTGTACCATGCCTAAGAGGGAGTTTAGGCTTTGGCAGCTACTCACTTAAGAGTCAAACTTGATTGCACCAGTTTCAACTTGGCAGGATTCAGAGGTCGTTGGTGATGACCTTTATTCAACCTTGGTGGTGCTTTAGAACCAGATTTGGAGCTTCCCTCCACAGGCTGCAGAGGCCTCTGAGCCATCCTGCTTGAGTGTGTGCTTGAGCCCAGATTGTGAGAGTGGGAATCTTGGGCTTTATCCCACCCTTTTCAAGAATCAGAGGTGCCTGCAAGCAGAGGGAGACATTCCATTCCCTTCCATGGCCTTTTCTTCAGCCTAACCCCTCCCTAACCATTCCTAACAAGCTGAGTTGGATGGCAAACCAGGGTTAGGGTGACTTTTGGTCTGGGCTTGATCCCAAACCACTCAATATTTAACCAAAACAGGATATTCTACATTCATACACTGCAATTTGACCCTCAGCTTCAAACCATTTCCCTACAAGCAGATTAACCCTGGGATTCATCTGTTCTTGCACTATGAGGCATTTTTTTGATGGTTTTGTTGTTTCCTTGTGTTGTTTCTTACAAAGAGCTCTGCTTCATGAGTTAAGTGGTAACATAATTCTGCAAGTGAAAATTTCTCAGGAATATTTGCTATAAATGAAGCTGTTGAACTTTATGAAAGCATCCAACATATGTATTCAAACACCTCTCTACCTGAAATCCAGTTATTATGTCCAAATTAATGCCTAGGTTGTTGACATTTCCCACTAACTTGTTTATCTATAATTTTTGTATCTTATGTGAGCCAAGAAAGCACACCTAATATGCAAAATAATTAATTGTTCCACTAATTAAGGATTGCAGTCTCACCAATGAAATGTTAGCCCAGCTGCAATACCATTAACACACTGCTAAAATGATGCAGCTATTAAAGCTCATTCATCAGAATGATAAGATCAAAACTGATACACACTGATACACACAAACTTTCTGTGGCATTCTGCTCACCCTCCTGCTCTTAAGATGTGAAATTTGACAGTTTGGGGTGGTCTCGCCAGCTTAAGATGATCCATAAGCATCCCAAGTGCTTTGATAGGAGTATGATATCAAAGGGGAGCTTGCTATAGATGAGTTAATGTGGATTCATCTTTGCATGGATGCTGCCAAAGGTCTCTTACTCAATCTTCAGTTCCACGCAATATCCAAATTTGCTGTATAATATTTGAGAGACACAAATCTCTCAAATTTTTGGTGGTGGTGGGGTATGATTGTGTTCTATGCTATGCATAAAAATAGCTCATTTAAGGACAATTTTCTTTCAATTATAAGGAGTTAATGGCTGGTGAGCTGTCTGTAGCCACCGGTCTTTGATCTCCTCCTACATCCACAGCTGCAATTCCACTGTTACACACAGTTCATTCTACACCACCAACCTTTTGTTTTTATTAACCCTTGATTAAGAGATATAGAACAGCAGGACTTACACTACACAACCATGCTAAGCTAAGAAAAAGCTCTCCGTTTCATATGGGGAAGAATGTTAATTGACTAAGTCTTGATTTGGCCTTCTTTTGACCTGTCTTGGCTTATACATAAAAGCAGAAATACAAGTAGAAACTGTAAAATCACCTGTGTATTTGGGACTTCTCTGCACCAAGTGAGTCATATTGATGAGTAATCAGTTAACAGAAATACCTCTCTAACTGCTGGTGGAAAATATATATCTTTGTTGGGAAAATTTCTTCCCAAATTTAATTACATTAAATTCATGAGTAAACATACTAAACATATTTTTCCTATATCCACCAAGATTTTAATAAATTGGTGGTTACATGTTTAAACCACCAAGAAAATAGCCAATATTCATTATTATTAAATCTGTATCTTTATATTAACTATAAAGCTGGGGAAAAAACCCCAAACATTTCTAATATTATCACTCAAAAACTGACCCAAAGAAATGAACTGGATCTCCATATTGTGGAGAGATTAGTGGATGAGAAAAATGACACTGTTTCCTATTTCCTGTAAAATTGAATTTAAAGCACAAATTATGTGTCACATTAAAAGCCCTGGGGACTCATCTGTTCCTTTCCATTTGTACAAAATAATCTCTAAAAGGACCTAAACAACCTGTGTGCCTTACAGGCCAAGCCTACAGGGACTGGTTGTAGGAATGAGTGAATTTTCAGTCTCTGCCACCATTGAAGCCAGCAGCCTTCCTTCACTGATGCAAATAAGCAGAGGTCTGGACTTTCATCACTCCTCCATGGTGAGCCTACCATGTGGACTGTCAGTGGTGCCAGATGCAGTGGTGGAATAACTGCCTGCTCAGTGGGACATAATTCATAAATTCTACCCCATTTTACAATAATTCCTGTAGCATTTTGAGCTCTCTGAATTCTTGCAAATCAATCCTGACAAACCCTGAAGTATTTTAATGCTGAAGCCCAAGTCACAGCAAACACAAGAATATTCTGCCATGGTGAGTTGCCTTTTATTTCTTCTCACCAACCACCATGCATTTATTACATCCCTGTGGAAAAAAGATTAACCAGGCTGAGAATCTTGAACAACAGACCTGCTCAGACCTCAAGCAGTTGCTAAAGATGTCAGTGGTGTCATTTGGATCTGTTCAGATGGCTCTAGCAACAAGTTGAGCTTGTATACAATTTTTATTTCAAAAATCAAAATACTAATGAAATGAGCAGTGTTCTGTTAACAGCAGCATCCTGTGTCTCCTCAGCCAGGTATTTACAAATACTCAGTTGCTTCAAGAGTTTTTCAGATGTAGCTCTGTGAATAACTGAAAACTGATGTGTTTACTAATGCAACACATCTTACCAGGTCTTTCTACAGAACATGTTTCTGTTCTGGTAGCTGCCTTTAAAAATTAATTAAGTGTTGAAACAAAAGTAAAAAAATATCTGATTTCTGAAACTCCTGTCTTCTTGAAGATCTCTTGCTCCAATGTGTTGATGAGGTGAAATGTCCTTTGACCAAAAATAAATCACGGAGGACTTGATTCAACAGATATTCAACTACAAATACAAGTGAGACTACTGTTATCCATCTCAACCCTGCACAGAATCAAGGTTTGCACATTGAAATAAGCGTCACACAACTTCTCCTGCAACATGCAGAGAAAGCTACCTCAAGAGATAATCTTTCATTAAACATTCAGTAGAAGTGACAGACATGTAAGTTAGAATAGCCTTATCAGTAAATTTCTCCTCAGTTGCTCTGGTGGAAAGAGCAGAGACACAACCACAGACAGGTCTGCCTCCTTTGGGGTGTGGAAAGAAAGAGGAGTTGTTGATTGTGGATATGAGTTTCACAATGCTGTGCTGAGCAGCCTCCTGGCATGGACTCATGTATCCCAGCTGAATATTAAATTCTCCAGGATCACCCGAGTACCAGCAGACCACCCCAGTGAGCACTCTCCATTCAACAGAATGTACAATAAATTGTGTTCATGGCTTGACTAGTAGTTCTTGTACAATTAATAATAGTTAATCTCCAGTTTAATACATTGTCTGAGTGAGTGACAAGCACAAATAGTATAATGACACCTCATAGGACTGTGTTCTCCAGCTGTAGGACATGGTTGCAACAGTGCACACCTCTGTGTGCATTCCTTGGCAGGAAGAGCTCCATTAACTCACCTCACATCTATGCAGAAGAGTTTGGCAGGGTGGAACCCTGAATTTAATTGCTGTAGATTGATTTGTGATGTTTATCAATTACTGTCATAAATATGGCATTACCTTTTGTGTACCATTGAACATGGCCTTCCCAAGAAAATTTTGTAAGGGGAGAAGGACTGTATGTGAACTATAATGTTTCAGAATGCTTGATCTCATTCTGAGATCATTAAGGAAGTTCTTGCTTTATCATTTTGTAAATTGATTTGTGTGGGAGTGCATTTTTCAATTTTAAGTTTAATTCATAAGTTAATGTTCTTTTGTAAAATAGTTTGTTCGTTGTACCCCTTTTGTTACCCACTTTTGGTTTATCCCTGTTTTTTCCCCAGTTACAGTTCTGTAATTGGTTCTGTATTCTCCCTAAGTTTCCCCCCCCAGAGACAGTTACCTGTCCATCACTTCATAGATAGCCTCCTGTTGCTGTCTATCATTTCTGGGGTCACTCCCCACTTCTGGAAGATTCTGAGAGAGGCATTGAGTGATTGGACAGAATCCTGATTGTCACCTTCTAATCTTCACTGTATGGTTGTTTTGTATGTTTGTTTATGATATGAGCCACCTCCCTGTTAAACCTCATTGGTCCCTTTTCTGTGTAACACCCCCAGTTATAACGTCTCACCCGAGAGTCAGCCAGGGTCTTTGGCACGCTGACACTCGAGGTGAGGACCCCACGCTGGGGTTCCAATAAACTCGTTGTGACCCAGCTTCTCCGGACTTCCCCCTTTTTTCACATCCTCCAGCCAATCGCCACGCAGGAGCAGCCCGAGTGAAAAAGATCCCACTGGACTGGAGTGTTACCAGTGCAGAGCTAGCCGGCTTGAAAAACAGGCACGGTAACAGATTTGCACTTGAGCTTCCAGTCAAGGCTGGCCACTCATTAATCCTATCTCAGATGCACAAATGAGTATCTGGCTTATGTCCTGTAGCCTCATTCTTCACATTTTATGCATATTTGTCTACAAGACACGTGGAGAAGAACAGAGATTGAGCTCCAGAACCACAGCAATCTCATCCATTCTAATCACCTAAATGACTGAAAGATCTTTGCAAACAAGACAAATATTCTCTTGAGGATGAGAAATGGAAGCAAAACCAGTTTGCACTAGAATCCAAGCTCATGGGTACAAAGCCAGTAGCTCTATTAACCAGACCTTGCTGACTACCTTAATGTGGGGCAGATAGAAGCCAGCCCTTCTTGGATCACCCTGAGGTGTCCATCTGATCTCCAAGCACAACCTGCAATGCTTTGCACCCTGCCAGCACAATTCAGGTAGTGAACCTGCATTCAAGGAAGGCATGCTGGCACAAAGAAAGTTATAGTCATGGAAACACTCCCTATAACTAAGCCTTCACCATTTCTTCCAGCCTGTAAACGCAAGGAAAATGAACATAATTCAGAACTCAATCATGCCATAAAAAGTAGAATATAAGTGATTTAACTGTATGTCCTTCACTCGATACAGTCACTATGCCTTTCTTTGTGAATGTTACTAACACAAATCATGAAAGCACTCTTCTTCCAAAGAATTATGTAAGAAGCCTAAATCTTTCTAGTTCTTTTTATTTAATAATTTCAAGTCTTAATGGAAATTTTAAGGATGTGCTCATAAAATAACCTTTCTTCCTGCTGCCTGAGTTTCATGTACAACAATACAAGACTTACTATGCTTCTATTTTCTAAGCCACTAATAAAAATCAGTATTCAACAACCCCACAGAATGTACATCAACCTGGATCTCACACACCTATGAGGGACGCATTAAAAGGACATGATCCTCTCTTAAAGACCTCTACTGCTGTAATGTCTGTAAAAACATTTTATGAACATGTGACATTGGAACAAAAACAAGCCCTCAGAATTAAAAATTTATATTTTCACTCTCACTTTATTCTGCTGCCCATTTTAGAACATTTAGGTGTTTTGTAACTGGTGTGAAGGACAGCACCATCATTTAAAGTCAAACCATTAGACCTGTGTTAACAGATTTATGGCTGCAGAAAATTGGCGAGGTTGCAGACAGATCCATTAATGACCATCAGAAATTGCAGCATAGGCTGGTGCAGGAAGCCAGGAAAAGTTTCAGTTGGCACTGTAAGGAATGGCTGGATTTCACAGTCTGTGAAGGACAGTTGCCCGAGTGATGGTCAACATGAACATAAAATCTGGAGGGGAGAACTGGGGATGTGTTGGAAAAAGGAGTCTTGCAAGAGAAGAGCACCATAAACTTCAAATTTGACATTGCCCAAATAATGCTGCACAAAATACCAAACCTGGGACCAAATGTATCTAAGATGGAAGCAATTGGGAAGGAGATGATCAGGACTGAATTGTTTATTTTGACTGAAATTGTACTGGAGAAGGTGAATGGTGTGGGCAACTGGAGGAGGCTAAAGTCACAGTCAAGGCCTGATGTCCTTTGTGACATTATCAGGATGATCATCATCACTGTGACCTTATGGCTTACATAATACATTGTCTGTATCTTACATATTTCAATTGACACATTCAATTGTGTCATCAAGGTGACAGAGGATGATGTTACAACTGATGGATTGTGACGTCCAGGGGGGATGATTGTAGCATCATGTCCCTCACTGCTATATAAGGTGCCAGCAGACCCTGGGTCAGATTGGCTTGATCCTGGACTGCTGATGAGGATGTTAGCAAGAGGGAGCAGCCTGTGGTCCTCAGCTCTTCCCTAGGCTTCTGTGACACACAGATATGGACAGGGATATGGATGTGGGCATGGAAGGGCCATCAGAGTCCAGCAGCCAGGCAGGGACAGCTGCCAGTGGCCTGGCTGAAAACAGCCCCCATTGCCCAATGGCTGTGGGTGGCCTCCTGCCTGAGGTCTGGGCAGGACTTTTACGCCAACACCAGCATCTCTTGGACCTGGTGCAGCCCTGGCTGCACCAGAGGTTGGTGGGTATATACTGGGATCAGTGGTGGCTTGTAGAGAGTCTAGAGAGCAGCATCCTGCACAGCCTATGTGTTCATGGCCCTGTTGCAGAGGTCCTGGTCCAGAGATTGCAGCATTTGCTGCAGGAGCATACAGGACCATTGGTGCACAGCATCATCAGTGTCATTGACAGCTGGTGCAGTGAGAGGGCCAGGGGCCTACTGCACTCCCATGCTGCCAGGGATAAGCAGGAAAACCCTGCAGCTACCTCCAGCTCCAGCAGCTCTAGTCAGAGATGGGGTCCAGCTGGACCCCACAACGGTCCCAGCCACTTCTCTTCTGTCCCCACCCCCACAGAGCAAGTCCATCCCCAGGAGGAGCCAGGGCAGGAAGTGACCACAGGTCCCTCTGCCCAGGGTTCCAGTCACAGCCCCTCCACTCCCAGCCAGGACAGGGACCACTTGTTTCGGGGATCGTGGTGCCACCCAAAAAGAAAGGCTCACAGGCCCATGTCTGTCTCCCAGCCTAGGAAGAAGCCCCACCAGCAGCACAAAGAGAGTGGGGGAAAATCTTCACAAAATTAAAAATAAATGTCTTTTTCCCTGACACAGTTGCTGGGCATGTCTTTCTTCCACTTGTCCTTGTGTCTTTCTCTGATTTCACTCCAAACTCTCAGCCAAGAGCTTCAGGGCTGCAGGAAATGGAAGAATCTCTGAAAAATGTCCAGGTGATGCTTCTAGAGGAGTCATGAGTGAAGGTTGACTCA
This sequence comes from Argya squamiceps, assembly GCA_037834095.1. Lineage (NCBI taxonomy): Eukaryota > Metazoa > Chordata > Aves > Passeriformes > Leiothrichidae > Argya > Argya squamiceps. Next base: position 11,995,436 of record JBBMKD010000115.1, read on the forward strand.
AACTTCATCACAGAGAAGAGGAAAACTCTGATAAAGCCTGACACATTTTTTACCTAAGCCATGAGTGACGAAGGTACAGTTTGCTGATGTACAGTCAGAGGAAAGTTACAACCTGAAGGTACAGCCAATTAGAACTTTTTCAATCTGTGGGGGGAAAGAAGTATTTGCACTGATGGAGAAATGAATTATATAAAAGGAAAGCAGAAAGAAAGGGAGATGTGTATCAAACCAGGCAGAGGAAGAGGAGGTAATACAGAAGCATGGCTCATGTAGACACTGACCATTCAGATGGATCCTCCAGGTGCTATTACAGGAGTCATTCCTTTTGTTGGAGAGAAGGAAACATTAGTAAAGGCAGTTCAAGAGGGAAAAAAAAAAGTATTAACATTTTGTTCATCACCATTTTGTTTCTGATGTTCCTCCAAACAAGAAGCTCAGTGGTTACCTTGAGAAATGCTCCTGAGCTGTTGGCAGTCATAGCTCAGCCCACAAGAGTGGGCTGGCAAAAGCTGGATGGCAAAAATTGCTCCCCAGAAGGAGGGTGTGGAACTCAGCTGGCCAACAGCTTCACCTAGGTGAGATGAGGGGCAAAAGCCAGGGTACAGCTCTGGAGGTGTCCTTTGCTGCCCACACAGGAAAAGCAAGGGGCAAAACCAGAGCTGAAAGAGCCACACACTGCAAAGCCCAACTCTGCAGCGATATCGACCTGTCTGGGGTTCTCTGCTGCTGGCCCTTGTAGGAAACAATATCTTTGAGGGCAAGGGCAGACAAAACCCCAACCTCCAGCACCAGAATTCACACTTTAGAAATCCAAAGACCTGCTTGAACAGACTGACTATTTTTCACCAGTGTTGTTACTTGCTAGAAAATGAACAGTTTTCTCAGAAATATGTTTCATCTGGAAGAAAAAGGGATTTTGTTGCAACATTGAAATATTCAGAAAAATCCCAATAAATTTTTCATTTTGAGTTGATAAGACTTAGTCTGGGTCTTCCAGTGACACCTTAGTATTAAACAGTGTGAGACATTGGTGAAGGAGAGCTAATGCTTCCAAAAATCCTTGGGATGAGTCTGACAGATGTACACACTCTTGTCACCCCAAAGATAAGTATTTCAGTGCTTTTCAAACAAATTCAATTAAAATTTACCTTTTGAGACCAACACACAGTGCCAGTGTTACCTAGATATTGAAATCCTTCAGAAACAAAGCAAGAAATACACTGGGTTCAAAGGGCCAATCAGCAAAACTGAAACATGCTGTGGTTTTGCTCCCACGCATGCTGCTCACAAGGAAGGCTTCACACATGCACCATCAGGTAAATCAGCCAAGATGACTAGCAAAACACTAAAAAAAGAGAAAAACTTTAATTTATTTATTGACTAATTATTTAATTACTTTGTCCTTCAGTAAAAAGATTAATTTGGTTAAAGCAATGGATAGGACTCCAGAAATCTAGATTTCAGACTGTCTCCAGTGCAGAAATCCAGTTTTGACACTGGGTTTTTAGTCTCATCTGTGCATCTCAGTTCCCATCTATTTATCTTCAGAAAATGAAGAATGAAGCCATGATTGCATGAGCTATTCTGTTACTATGGTAATGGATGGCACAAAAGAGCCTATTAATAAATATTTGAAAAATCTGCAGCCACCTCCTTACCATCTCCACAATAAATGGATACCATCTCCCTCCCACCCCATATTGTTTTGCATTACTATTTTAAGGAAAGGTATGCATATTTCAAATGTTGGGCTTTATATAAGGAGATCCCATCATCCATATCCTCATGGGAAGAAGATAAAGCACTTGTACATTCTGTACAAAATTGTAGGCAATCCTTACTCAGAAACACAGCAATATATAAATGTAGAAATTAGCTATAAACATGCAACGGGTTTTTTTAGGAAGACAGAGAAATCCTTATTTCCAAAATCTAAATCAATTTCTTGTTAACTCTTGTGCATTCAAAAGGATTATTCAACAACATTTGATCAGGTGTGCAGAGAAGAAAAAAGAATATTGAAGCACCTGAAGCATAAATTCCTTATTTTCCTTGGACTTTTTACTTGGCTCTGTGCACATAGGCTTGCATCAGATAGTGATGAAACATCCATGTGCAACTTTCTGTTTCTGCCTCTGGAAAAAAGGAGCAGGAAGCTCAGGAATATTACAAGGATTCTGTGAGGTCATTGGAGAGAATTGGAAGGGCCAAAGACCAGTTAGAACTTAATCTGACCACCGCTATAAAAGACGTATAAAAAATGCCAAAAAGCATTTATGCAAATATATGAGCAATAACGAGAGAGTCAAGGAGAATCCTTTGATGGATGTGGAGGGAAACAGAGAGACAAAGATGAGGAGCTGCCTTCTTTGCCACAGTCTTTAATAGTGAGACCACTTGTTCCCAAGGTACTCAGTCCCTGAGCTGGAAGGGAGAGGCAGGGAGCAGAATGAAGCCCCCATTATCCATGAGGGAATAATTGTTATGAAACTTAGCACCACATAAGTCAACGGAGCTGGATGAGAATGGAACAGCTCATGAGCACTGTTCAACATTTTCATTGATTTTCATTGATTACCTGGCAGAGGGCATTGAGTGCACCCTCACCAAGACTGCAGACAGCACCAGGCTGGGTGGGGGTGTGGATCTGCTGGAGGGCAGAAGGGCTCTGCAGAGGGGTCTGGGCAGGCTGGATCCATGGCATGAGGCCAGTGGGGTGAGGTACAGCCAGGGGAAGTG
>JBBMKD010000115.1:12013824-12040222 GCA_037834095.1 Argya squamiceps
CATCCTGTAAGTGCTGCATGATGACACTCAATATAAACTGTTCCATTACCTTACTGGGTACTGAGGTCAGGCTAACTAGCCTATAATTACCAGGATCCTGCTTCCCACCCTTTTTGTGAATAAGCATCACACTGGTTGGCTTCCAGTCATCTGGAACCTCACTAGTGAGTCAGGACTGTTGGTAAATGATGGAGAGTGGCTTTGCAAGCTCATCTTCTAGCTCCCTCATCACCCTGGGATGGATCCCATCTGGGCCCATAGATTTATGAATATCCAAGCGGCCTCAGCAGTTCTTTGACTGCCTCCTCCTGGATAACAGGGGGACCATTCTGCTCCCTGACACCATGTACCAACCCAGGAAAACAGATATCCTGAGGACAAGCCATCTTCCTGCTAAAGACTGAGGCAAAGAAGGCATTAAGCACTTTTGCCTTCTCCTCATCTGCTGTTACTAAATTCTCTCCCACATCCAATAGATAACAAAGGTTGGTCTTGCCCTTCCTTTTGCCATTAATGTATTGTAAAAACATTTCTTATTATCTTTACAAATTTGTTAAATAAAGATCGAACTGAGCTTTGGCCTCCCTAATTTTTTTTCTACATGCCCTTGCAGCCCCCTTAAATACTTCCTGTGAGACCTGATCCTCCTTCCAAAGATGATACATCCTTTTTTTATTCCTTATTTTTATTCCTATTCCAGTTCCTTTGAAACCTCGTTGCCCACCCAGGCTGGACATTTGCCTCATTAACTCAGCTTTTGGCACACAGGGATGGTCTGTTCCTGTGCCTTCAAGATTGCTGTTTTGAAGCATGCTCACCTTTCCTGCACTCATTTGTTTTTAAGGGCTGCTTCCCAAGGAACTCTCCGAATAAGTCTGCTAAATAGGCCAAAGTCCGCCCTTGGGAAGTCCAATGTAAAAGCCTTATTGATGTTCCTCCTGATTTCACCAAATATCAAGAACTCTACAATTTCATGATCATTATCTCCCAGGTGGCCTCCAACCACTGCATCTCCCACCAGCCCATCTCTCTTTGCAAATAACAGGTCTAACATAGTCCCTCCCCTGGTGGGCTCACTCACCAGCTGTGACAAAAGTTGTCCACCACGCACTCTAAAAACTTCCTGGACTGCCTCTTTTCTGCTGTATTAAGTTCTCAACAGATGTCTGGTAGGTTGAAATCACCTACAAGAACAAGAGCTGGTGTTCCTGAAACATTCTCCAGCTACTTACAGAATAAGTTGTCCACCTTTCTGGTTGGGTGGGTGATAACAGACTCCCAGTAGGATGGCAGTCTTGTTGGCCTTCCCCTTAATTTTTAGCCATAGGCATTCAACTTCATCATCATCAGTTTCAATACCCATGGCATCAAAAGCCTCCCTAACATAAAGGGCCACCCCTCCAAGTCTTCTCCCTTTCCTGTCTCTCCTGAAGAGCTTGTAGCCATCAGTGCAGTGCTCAAGCTATGCAAGTCATCCCACCACATTTCTGTGATGATGATTACATCATAGCTTTACTGTTGCACCATGGCTTCCAGCTCTTGTTTGTTACCCATGCTGTGTGCATTGGTATACATGCACCTCAGCTGGGCTACTGATTTCACCCCTAACTCAGGCTTACCACCCTTGGGCTTGCTTTCAGACAGACCAGTTGCATCCCCTTCCCCCTTCAAACCTAGTTTAAAGCTTTCTCAATGAGTTCTGCCAGTTTATGAGCTAAAATCCTTCTGCCCTTAACAGAGAGATGGAGCCCATCCAGTTTAAGCAGGCCAGGCGCCATAAAGTTGCCCCATGATCAAAGAATCCAAAATTCTGCTGATAACACCAACCCTTGAGCCACTTGTTGGGCACTCCTATTCCTTTCATAATTTTTCTGTGCCACCAAAGGAAGTCAGCAGGACACTACCTGTGCTCCTGCCCTATCAATCACTTGACCCAGTACCCTAAAGTCTCTTTTAATTGTCCTGACACTTCTCTTTTCATTCTCCTCATTGCCAACTTGGGGTATCAGCAGCAGGTAGTAATCACAGGGCTGAATCAGCCCAGGGAGTCTCTCGGTAATATCCCATACCCGGGCCCTAGGGAGGCAGCAGATCTCCCTGTGGGATGGGTCCAGTTGACATATGGGGCCCTCAGTTCCCCTCAGAAGGGAGTCACCCACAATGACTTGTTTTCTTTTTAATGTGATGATTGGTGGTGATCTGTCCGACAGATGAAGTCTAATGAGAGGCTCTCTGGGCAGATAATTTTCTTCTATGTCATCTAGCTGACCCTCTAGATCCAGGACCTCATACCTATTCTGGAAGTGGCACCTGGGTAGGTGATGGGAGTCAGGAGGAATTTTTATTACCTCCCTGAGTAGGTACCCATTTCCACTCCCCTTAACTTAGAAATAAACAAGTGTTATTTTGCAATGTTTCTCTGTAACTTCATTAAACTTCACAGTAGGCAAGTGAACAAATTAATGTCATGTGAACTGACACTTACTGTAGATGAGAAGAACACTATTTTCTCCTCTTCAAACAAAAATAAAAAAAAGAAAAGAAAATGAAGAAAAAAAGAGGCAGATCTAAGTAAATTGATGGAAGAAGTTTCTCACAAAATTCTCCTTTGTTGTGACTCCCGACTTGTAAGGGATGTCCCTTTCTTGCCAGATTGAGCTATTTCCACTCTCTGGTTGTGCGTGCAAAATTGGATACAAAAAATGCAGCCCAGTAAACATGAATTTTGGCAAGCAGTGTCTCAGGACACCTCTGGCCATGTCATGACCTGAGCTGTTTCATCTTTTTTAGCTGAGACAGCAGTTATCAAGCAGTCAGGTGACTATGAACTTGATTTGGTTTAATTATTACTGGCTTTATAATAATAACAAGTAGTTCTTCTGTGTAGACTGAACTGTCTGTGTTTGTAGATGAGGACACCCTGACAGAGAACAGAGTTGGTATCAGAGGGGCCAGCCCTGACACATACCACAGTTTTAGGTAATGAACTCTATGCACATTGAGCTTCATTTATACAAATACATGTAGTTATCTGGAAGCAAAAATTGTGACAGCAAAATATACCAAGCATTTACACAAGCAGAGAGGTCATGCCATTTCTTCTATAATCTTATCCCACATTCAGATAGGGAATATGCACCTCTAATACAGAGTCATGCTGCATTTTGATTCCTCATAAGGTTTCTACAGAAAGGATCCTTTTTTCCTCAAAGAAATGCCATATGTTGGATTGAGGAAATAGTAAGTTAATGTTTCTGGGTTTCTTTCCCACTTCTCTCACAAATTAGGCAAAAAATTAATTTGTTAGAATACTCCAGTATTTTTAAAGTTTTTCAAAGCGCTTTGAAGTATCCCACCTGAGCTCTCAATGTGAGATAGCCGTGCTTTGAGTACACTGCAGGAACACATGGTCAGACAGGCTGGCAGCCCCCAGCAGCTTAAAACCAGAGTGAAAAACAAGAACACAGACACCTTCCACCAGACAGGTTGCTTCAAGCTCCATCCAGCCTGGCCTTGAACATTTCCAGGGATGGGGCTGTTAGTGTAGGAAGAAACACACAATCACGGAATGATTGTATGTGGCGCTTTATTGGAGAGCTCTGGGATCCAGGGGTCCGAGGACCCAAATCTTGACCCAGAGATTTGGAATAGACACAATTTTATACTTTCTTATTACATAAGTACACATGTTAAACATTAAACCCCATTGTTCTATTAATTCTACCCAAGCATGAATTTAGAACAATCGCTTTTTAGAATTTGTATTTAAGATTTTCATGATTCATATTTAAGATAATAATCATATTTAGTTACCAGATGCTTACAATTAACAATAAGGTAATTTATCTATGATTATGATACAGGTACAGGTTCACCTTGACTTACTAAAGAACATCTGACTTTATTTTTAGGGCCTAGAGTATTACATGCATTGCCCCTCCCCCTGATTACCTAGGCAAGTTATACTTGGTTTGATTAGAACAATAGCATGAAAATCACACCTGGTTACAGTGAAGCTAGATCTTACTCGTATGCCTTTAGAAATCATTTTAACCCTATCTTATCAGGGCAGTCACAGCTTCTTCAGGCAGCCTTTGCCAGGCCCTAACCACCCTCACAGGGAACAATTTCGTCTTGGTATCTAATCTAACCTGCCCTCTCCTAGTTTAAAGTCATTATCTCCATCTCCTCATGAACTGCAATTCACACAGTAATATAAAGGACTCCCCTGTTTGAGTGGGAGAAATGTATTCCAGCAAATAATACACCTGCAAAAGAAATGCAAACTTTGCTTCAAAAGACATTTTATACAAAGAGAGGGTGTCATTGCACTGTTCCTGGAAAACAACAAGCTGTCAGCTCAAGGAAGAATTAAACTCTAAGTTTCAGCCTGTGATTTATTTTACTTTTTATTTTTCAGACAGAAGTTGTATGTTTGAACCAAAAATGAGCTTTTAATTCACCTTCAAAACCACTCCTGCATAAATACTAAAAAAAAAAAAAAAAAAAAAAGGAAATCCATGGGGATTTTTATTGATTTTATTCTGTTCCTTGTTGACAGAGCAACAGAATTAGAGTGACCTTCTGCTTGTGATTTCCTAGCCAAGCAATGCAGGAAATAATTACTCTACAAACACAAACTCTGACTCTCCATTTTCTTTTCTGGTACTTCCCTAACAGGGAAAAGAAAATACTATATCTACCAGTACCCCAAGATGAGGGATTGTAGCAGTGTCTAACTGATTTACATTGCCAGGGCAACAGTTTTCAAAAATACTGCTAATTGCACAGCAATGACTTTTCATTAAACAAACCATAACTTATCATAGTTAGTAGTCTCTGTCTACAGGTTGTCCTGTTTAATTAATCTGCTACTAAATAAACAGAGTTTCAATATTCTACATAATATTCTTTTAATGCTCTCCATTGTCTCTTATGGAAGATGTTGAGTTCAACTTGATATTTGGGGCAGAAATCGCTAAGTGGAGTTGTTTAGTCTTGGATAGTGAAGACAGAGCTGCACTGGGGCTTTATGGTTGAAAAGAGCCATGAAGTGCAGAGAGTTTGCAGGGTGGAAGGTTGGATGTTGCTTCTGCTCAAAATGTTGGGTAAACTGAAATGCTTGCGTGAGTTTCTAATATTCATCTCAAAACACTACTTTGAATATACCAATTTTAAATAGGTGGAAGTGCCAGAGGTTCTATAATTTTCCCTAATGGAAACACGAGCAAAGAGAAAGAAGGAGAGGTCCTAAGGTCAACTTTCTGAAAGGCTAAAGTTCTAAATACAAATCAGAGTAATGATGATGCTTAATGTCTTGGCTTAGGAGTTTTATACCCACTTATGCATCACCATGGTTAGGATCCAGCTGGGCATGGGCTGGTTTTGTCCCTTCTTAAGCTTACCATCCTGAGGGGCTTTCTGAACATATCTACCAGCACATGGAAAGGGCTTTAGTTGTATTTCCCTTCACTAAAAGATAGAAAGACACAAACCATTCAGAAATATGAGAAATGTGATCGTTGTCATCTTCAGCTTCACCACTTACAAGCAAAACTTCTAAATACAAACCCCAATAGTGGGTATCACAACACAGCTAAAAAAATTTGTTGTTCCAATTAAAATTAAAATTAAAAAAAAGGGGGACTATTTAATTTTTTACTCTATTAATCACATTTTATTTGGTAAAGCACTTTATTCACCACATTTTAGGGGTTTTTTATTCACATGTATTTTTTCATTCTATTAACTGGGGTATATTCTATTCACCAGCAGCTGCTTGCAAATCTTTCTCTGTTGCAGGGTGAGCGTTGCCAGAAGAGCTTTACGCAGCTGAAATTTTTAACCCCTCTCTTCTGCAACCATGCGTAGACTAAGCCCAGGTGAATACCAAGTCCACAGGATGTAACTACTCTACTTCAACTGAATTATGGAACTGGAGATCAGATAAGAAATCTCTACATAATGCAGCAGTTGTTTTCCTGATTTGGCATAGAAATTTACAAGCACAGAAGGTGAAACTGAAGGATAGGCCTTTGCAACCTCTGAGCTCTTCATGGTTTAATTTATATTTTGTTTTGGTCATACAGAGAAAAACAACAGGAAGAAAAAATTGTGGTAATTTTTTTACTGTGGAAGGAGCAGGACAGCAGCTCTGTGCTTGGAGACTGCTGCCTGAACAATATAAAAACCATGAATAGGGAAAGGCAGCTGAAATAAGGTTGTCAATTATGGAAGTGAAGCAAGCTTCTTGATATAATTCTACACCTTTTAAATTACTGTCTTCAAACACAAAAGCTACGGGGTACAGATAAAATTTTCTAAACAATTATGAGCTCCGCTTGCAAAAACTCTTTTGTCATATGTATCAGTCAGCAATGACAAGTAGGACTGGACAGACCCTTGAAAACAAACAAACAGGGGAATGTTCTACACAGCCCTGATACTTCCCTTTCACTGCCTTCATGGAGTGTGAAAATTGTTGTGTAGGACAAATTTTTATGATGGAAAATTAACACCTGTTTCAAGGAATGTGTAACAAATGTCCACAGCTTCCTCTGTTCAACACCAGAAATGGGACTGTAATCATTGTTTTACTTTTTTTAAATACTCTTATATCTAAACAGAGTAGCTTTAATTTTGAAGGAGACAAATACTTCCTATTTAATTTCTCCCAAATGATTTTCAAAGAGATTATATAGAACTTTCAGTGGATGGAGGTGTCAGTTAAAAAGGCACTGTCAAGTGTCTCTTTTGTCTTTCTGAAGGAAAAAACCACAGTCCCTTCCATTCATGGAGATAGGCTCATTAACTTTAAGCAACAACTAAAAAATTCTCAGTTTTTATAAGTTACACATATACTAGTGTGAGTTTAGCAGATTAAATCAGTTAGAACACTGCTTGTCTTGTTAAAAAAATGCATTTTAAAGTTCATCTTTCCCAATTGTGAATAGAGATTCAGAAAGACACTCAGATCTTCTGTCATAAAGCTACACACACTCTTCTGAGGTTCTCAGCTGAACTAGTAGTGGTTTGTATTTTGGGGAGGGGCTTTATTCTTTTTTTATTTATATATATATATTTAAGCATCTGTGGATCAACTGTTAGGTCAAAGAATAATATTGCCCATAAAGTGAGCTTGAAATCATGTAATTCTGTGCAGCACTGTTGTACTCATGTTCTCTCCTGAAACATGTTGAGGTTTCTTTATAGAATAATTATTGGGTTTTTTTATAGAATATTTGGTTTTGTTTCCTAGGATTTTTGGCAGCACTCTCTTAAGTTTATATCTATTTACATTTCACATTAGGCATTTCTGTGGATTTACTTGTTCTCTTTTGTTTTTAATTGTTAGGGAGCAAAAAAAACCAATCTGTTATTCCTTTGGAACTTTGTAGTTAACATTCTCAGGAGAAAGACTTTGTTAAACAAATGTGCAAACACAGAGAGAAGGAAAAAGGTCTTTTATAATTACTTGCCAGCAGGACTGCAAAACTGAGTAATTCCTAGTTTCCAAATATGGTTTTAGCTTCTGTTTTTGCTATGATAACCTCAGGCTTTGTAAGGTTTGTTTTTGGTGTTTTTTCTTTTTTGTGGGGTTTCTTTGTTGTTATTGTTGGGGTGTTTTTTGGTGGTTTTTTTTGCTTGGTTTGGTTTGGATTTTTTGGGGGGGGGTTTGGTTTGGGGTTTTTTGTTGTTGTTTTTGGGGTTTTTGTTTGTTTTTGTTTTTGTTTTTGTTTTTGTTTTTTCTTTTAGGAGCCTTTTCAGCCAGGTATTACTGTGTTGTGTGTTCTGGGAGATGCAGTGAAGTGAAGCAAACTGAGAAACAAGTTTCCAGTGAAGCATAGGTTTGCCACTCAGCCTCTCACAGTGTTATACCTAGCCAAGGGGAATATAAATAATCCTGCAAAAATTTCCAAGTGGAAGATAAGGAGAAAGACAGGAAGCACAGGAAGAGAAAGGCCCTCTCAGATATCCTGTGGAAGTTAACTTTGTGTCCCAGCACTTTTAGAGGATGTTCCCTGTCATTGGTGCAAGCAGCTGGAGACATAAATACTGATTGATTTGGGGGTCACAAGCTTGGTAAGTGCAGAGGTGGTTCAATAACATGACATGATGGAGTTCCCTCAGAGCAAATGGGATGCCTGAAAGAAGTAAACAGGTATCATTCTGATTTGGTATCAAAATATTAGGTGAGATTATAATTGTATCATTACCTTCCTCTGTTCCTGTGGAAAGATTGATGTTGGTGAGGAAATACTTTCTAGTGCTACAATAGAAGGTAATTAGCAATTCAATCTCTTTTCCAGACCAAAGAGAAGGACCAGTAGGTGAGTTATGGAGTAATAACTTATGAAGGAATATTGGTTTGGATGGTAACATGAATTTATCAAGGAAGAGGGATGAAAATAGAACCAGTAAGGGGGAGTCTGGGAATCCAGACAGAGAGAAATTATTAATTTATATTTTAAAAAATTAAATACAAATACATACACTGTTAAGTGTATTTATTTCTATACTCAGCATGTTATCTCCCTGCATTTCTATACTCAGCACTCTGATGTGACAGTGTATAATAAACTAAAACACAGTTTTCTTCTTGGACATTTGAAATCCTGAAAAGCCTGCCTTTACAGTGTTATGGGTTTGTTATCCACATAAAACACACAATCAAGCTGTCTGCTGATTTCTTTGCTGATTCCATCTGCAGGATCTTCATTCTATTATCATGTAGATTGAAAATAAACTCCTTGAGCAGGGACTGGTGAGAGTAAAGCCAGATATTTGTTCAGTTAGTTAGGGTTTTTTAACTTGTTTTTGCCAGTTTGCTGTTATGTTATGCACTGGAGATTCAGATCACAGCAATGGTAAAGACGAAGACAGATGAAAGAGCTGAAATTTGTAATGCCTAACAGAGGTTCAATGTAGTTTGGGGAGTCTTTTTATTAACCAGCAATTCAAATACCACTGTCTCAACTGGTTGTTGTTGTTGTTGTAGTATTTTTTAGGGCTTTCTTAGTAGAAGTTGGAAAAGGTGATGCTACAGAACAGCCTCCTGCAGTCTAAGCACACCCACCACTCAAAATATGGAATGCAGAATGTTGATTTAATCTGTTTCGTAAGTTGTTCAGAAATGCACCAATTGTCAAATGTACTTGAAGTCCTCACTGTCACCATCTGGCATGCTTCAGTCTGGAAAAGAAAGGACAGAGTAAAGAAAATATGTTGCAAGGTTCTACACAGCCCTGAAAGGGACAGAGTGAATACAGATTTGTTGTTTCTTGCTCCTTCAAAAGAGGATTTGTAGAGATTAAAACACATTTCCCAAAGTGCTCTTTCAACATTTTATGATTAACCTATGAAATATCTTGTGTCATCAGTTGTGAATGCACTTTTCTCCAGCCAAATCCATGGGAGGAAAATCCATCAGCTGTTGCTACCTACAGTCACTTCTCCGTAGGTTCAGAGAGTTCACTTGATCTTAGGAGGGCTGTCAGGGGGAGATCATTACATGTTTGCTTAGCTTGTCTTGCTCTGGTATCTTCTGCTTTAGGCTTTCACTTTTGGGGAGTGAAGACTGCAGGTGGGGCTCATCAACCCCTTGGTTTGACTCAGAACAGAAATCTTCATCTTTTCTCCTCTTCCCTGCCAGTTTCAGAAACATTTGCAAATTACTTTTCTTTGAACCAATCTCTCTTTTGAGCTACTGAAATTATGACAACAGTTATATAATGGAATCTTTCCACTCACCCTCCTTCCCTCCACCAAAAAACTCCCCAAAACCATGAAAAACTTCTGCAATCTCTACCACTCTGTTTCTGGAAAATGCTGTCATGGCAAGCATGTCCTTGAGGGAAGCCCTTCTTCACTTCTTCCTCACTTTCTGCAAAACTCATTTTGTTCTGCAGGTATCATGTGCAAAGTAATTGATGATGGCAGCAAATGACAGCCACTGTTTGCCTTTACACCAAATTAAGGGTTTTATTTTGCAGACAACTGACAGACCAGTATTCAGAGAAAGCTGAATATGTTTTATGGTTCCTTTAGAGACATTTTACAACACATTGCTAGAATTACTTAAACTAGAACACAAACAGAAACCGAAAGTCACACTACTGAGGGCTGTCCTCTGAATTTTTAAGCTGCACAGATGGAACTCAATGAATGATGGTGGTGGATCAGAGAGGGAAGACATGTCAATGTCTTTGAAATGTCTTCACAAAGTCATCATACCTGGTAAGGATGGTATTTCGACTTTTCAGTGATGGCTTTCTCTGTGAAAAATTAATGAAACCGGATAATTTCAAAACATGGTTAGAGATTAAGGCTTCCATCTTGGGCAGCTTGGGAGTGTGAATAATATTGTTACTATTGAATTGTGGTCTAACTCCATTAGATTAGAATCTGGAAGATATTGGTGTTTCCGAAGTTATCAACGGATGTTAATCGCAGATCAGGGAAACTTCGGTCCTTCCTTAATAAGTACAACACTTCATCACCTTTCATACATCATGAGGATTTCAACACCTCCAGCACAGGCTTGTTATTTTCTGGTGTAAAGTTAATGCTGTGGCCAGCACTGTTCTACAGCCACCATACAGTGCCATGAAACCACCTCTGCTAACAATCACCCATCTCTCAGTTCCCCTCAGGGGAGAAGCACCACGAACCAAAATCACCCAGAGAATCATATGCACACATTTATACACAGATACACACATTACACATATACACACCCCTGAGGTAATATATATATCTATATTGGCACTTGCACTCTGTGCTGAACAGCTGTAGCATAGTTGGGCAGCAGCCCTGGCTGTGTGCCTTTGCTCCTAGTTCTACTCTTGACTCCAGGAGCTTTCTTTGCTAATGATGCTGACGTTCTTTGATGCCTAACAAGCCAATTTCTACTCTCTAACAATGCATCTGTTTCCCTTGGAAGCTGTGGGAAACCTGAAGTGTGCTCCTATTTGCTGGCCTCCTGCTGCTCCAGTGTCTGTGTATAGAGACCAATTCATGCTGCTGCTGGGCCAGCTGACCTGATGGTGATGGTTTATTTTTATCACAGAGAAGCTGTGAATTCTGTTCTAAAGCCTTCATTTTCCCTGTTGAGCATTAAACCCATCCCTGTAAAGCTGCTTCTGTCAACCATGATACTGCTCCCCCAAAGTGGTCTCTTTCCATTTCTGATGAGCTCCTGTCACCATGTGGAGATTCCTCTCCAAATTAATGAGATCCTGGCTCCTTAGTTCAGTCCCCTTCTCTGCCTGCATGGTGGTGTGACCATCCTGCAAGCAGTGGAGGGAGATAACACAAGGCCACAGTAAGCCCTGCTATTTGTACTAAGCTCTGTATGGTACAAAACTAAGCATTAACCATGAATACAGGGATCATACATTATTGTGCTAATTTTCCAACATGTTTCTCCCACTGTTGCATAGATTTCTTCTTAAAGAAATACACCTTGCTCAGTGACAAATTCAAGAGTCCCACTTGGAGAGTACCTGAGGCTATGTTCAAGCATTTGATTGTGAATGGCCGGGAGAGTCCACTCTCTCCATTCCTCCACTCTCTGGCCCTTGTGGATGGCTGCCTGGGCCATCCTGGGAGTGGAGGCTGCGAGTTGGTGTGGTGCATTTTGGGTTTTACCAAGTTTCTGTGTGCTTCTGTTCTTTGTTTTGCAATGGTTTGTTCCATGTACCCCCATGTTTAACCCTTAGTGGTTTCCCCTGAGTCATAGCTATGTTTCCTTCATCAGTTTAGGAACCCCAGAGTCCTGTCCATCACTCTGCAGCCTTGCCCTGGGTCTGGAAAATTCCAGGAAGGCCATTGAGTGATTTGGCAGGGTGTCGGTTCTCCCCTCCCCTTTTTATGTATTGAATTGTTCTACTGTCTGTCCTTTACGTTCTAGGTCACTCCCCCCGCTTTGGGATTGGTTCCAAGTTGGCCCATCCCATTTCCCCACCCCCGATACTTAAGGTTTGGTACCAGAAGGAAATCTCACTTTTCATGGGTTCTGGGTGTGCACAAGTCCCGCAGGGGCTTAATAAACACCAAATTGAAGCCCTCACGAGGGTCCTCTGTTCTTCCTCGGCGCTGCCACGCTTCTGCCCAAGGCAAGGACTCACAGGATCCGGAAGGTATCTTAGCATGCTGAACTGTACCTTTTAATGCGAGCTCGGTGCCAGAGCTAGCAGGAAAACGGGATGCTAGTTCCCTGAAAGCAGCACTGCACCCCTGTAGCGAGTGGTCTTTGAGTGCACACAGTATTCTGCTAAGCCACACACAGAACTGAAGGGTCACCTTCAATTTCACACTGGTAGCTCCAGCACCATCTCTTTTGGCAGGGCTCGTAGAGCTGATGTTGCACTTTATAAACCTTTCCTTGTTTAAAGAGAATTTGAGAGATTGGCTGTGAAATGTCCACAGAAAATCATTATTAATCCACCCCTTTTTTGTATGATTACAAATGAAACTGCACCTGGGAAGACAATCTGCAGTGGCTAGAGATAAACACCCATCCACCCCTTGATGAATGAAATAAACTGCTGCTGATGTTGTCACTAATTCTGAAATGCAATTATGAACACCTCAAACTCCATTTACGTCTCTCTCTCAATATATATCCTCACAGAGGCAAAAGTCTCCTTTCCTTTCTGGGTCTTCTCTAGGTTATGTATTAAACAAATTAAGGAGACAAAGGAAGTCAAATTACTATTCCAATACAAATATTTGTGAGGTAACTTTTTAAGGTAAAAACTCTTCCAGTATATTTTATGCAAAATTCATGCTTCTGTTTCAGTTGTACAAATAGTCTCTCAATTTGCATTGTAACAGCTTTATACCTGTAGAATACAGAGAAGAGTTTAGCACATAATGTGCTATTAAACAAGATCTGAACTGAAGGAAAAAGTGATGCTCAGCAAAAGAACTGTCTTGATCAGATAAACTGGTGTTCAGAACACACCCCTACTGAAAAGGCATTACTCTGTCATTGACATTGCTGTGTTAAAGTAATGAAAAGCAAATCTCATGTGCTTGATTAAATCAGCCCTTTCACATACAATTCAATGAAATGCAAACAGAACAACAAAACCTGGAACAGAACCAAAGTAGATATGTTTGAAGTGGCAATGAAAATGCAAATTTAATGAAGAAGTAATCAAAACATTAAAAAAGCTGAGATTTTTCATTAAGATATTCCTATAATAGAATAATGTAATAATTTTTTTCTTGCAGTCTTGGACTTGAATAACAACTGAGGTATCTGTCCTGGCATAGTTTTTAATGAGATAAAATACTTGGAATTATGAGTAGTCAAGAGGCCCTTTGTAATTGTACTGGCATTTCTCCTTTATTAATGCAGGAGCTCTTCAGCAGGAGGCCACTTCTGAAGAAAATCTAGTCTTGATATTAATTTCTGTTAAATTTTTTGTGTGTATATGTATTGGTTAATGCTCAGTTCTGCTCTGCAAAGGCACTCTGTAAATATAGTATTGTAAATGTCCAGGCTACTGTGTTTTTATCTGCATGTTCAAAAAGGAAATTAATTTGACTTAGAATGAGAAAAAAATTAGGACGATTTCTAAAATTAATTAATTAATTTATTTTAAAAATCCAGGGAGAAAATCATGAGGTGACCACACATTTACAGCTGGTTTCACACCTTCTTCATCTGTCCTGTAAGTTTTAAATGTGGAAAACACTTTTACAAACTAAACATATTCTGCAGATTCTGAGTGAAATATCAAATATATACTAAACTCTGATTTTACATAGACCTTTCTACCACAACTAGCATGATTTTGCTCCCCAAAATACTGAATTTTTTGAAATAGAAAGTAAGAATTTTATGTAAGTTAAATGTTTTGACCTTATATTATGCTTGTAAAAAGTCCTTTTTTTTTCTGTTAAATAACTAATAAGGTGTGTTCAGAGACAGTCTGTTGTTTATAAAACTCAAAATTATTTTACTGGAGACTTTCTGGGCTGGAGACCAATTCTACATAGGCAGAAATTAAATCTGTACCTGCCACAGTTGCTGTATATATGCAATGATTTAATTTTGAAAATGTTGTAGCACTGTGTAAGTGAAAGAATAAAAAATTTGATTATGATTTAATAATATTAATATTTCTCATTAATTTCAGGTCTTGGTAGACATAGTGTGTTCTAGAGTTTTAGTTTTTGTATTTTTCTTTTTCCTAATATTGGAATTTTTGCTGAACTTAACAGTTTGTTTTGGGTTTTTTAATATATTAGGTACACTGTTCTTTGTATTATCTGATTTTTACTGTGGAGTTATTCAGTGATCTGTGTGCAGGATTTTTACATCCTGTGTTCTAAACATTCTTGAAGTTTATCAATAAGACATTTAACTTACTTCAAAAGGGAGTAGAAAGAGAAAAGAGACTCTTTTCAAGTATATGTAGGCAGAGGAAACAGAGAATGAGGAGCGGATGAGGAGGCATCCAGTGAAACATTAAAGTGGGAAAACCAGCACAAAAGAAAGGGGAGGGATGAGGAGAGACAGATCAGATACTCATACACTACCATAATGTACCATGTGACTGTTGAAAGCATAGCAGAGAAATAAAGACATTTCGGTGTCTGTGTTCAGTTTATCTGAATAATTTTTTTCCCTTTGGATTGTCTATGCAGAAACCCACAGTGATACCATTGTAAATGTGACAGCACCAAACAAATACACCTGATGGACCTTTATCTATGCTTATGTGGTTTTTTGCCTCTTTACACAACTGAAGGTATCTTTGGGGTTCTCTAAACACTGACTATTTATTCATTCATAGTGAGAGAGTTTAGGCTTATGTGAGTTGTATTGCTCTACTTGGTGAAATAAAACAGACAAGAAATGGAGAGTAGCTGAATATGAACTGAGTGGGCCCTGTGTAATGAAAATTGCACTTTGTGAGGAAAGTTTTGGGCATTTGCTGGGGAAGAGTTGCAAAAAGCTGTCACTCTGTTTCACTGGAGAAGTTCCGATAACAGGAATTTGAAGAACTGCAGGGATTTATTCTGTTCACACCGGATTAAATTTATCATCATATATTAAAGTCATCAGGATACAATATGGCTGAATTTGATCAAATAGTCTCTCTTGCTGTTACTTTGCTAAATTAGGCTTTGGGTTAATCTCTATTATGTCCTTTTTCGTGGACGTGTCTCTAGTAAATCTAAAATACCACATCAGTATTTCCAGGGGTCAGATTAATAAATGCCTTTTTTCTCCTCTTTCACTGAGTTTTCATAGGAGCAAGGCCTGCTTTGGACTGCAGAAACTTCATTCCCTGTTTTTGCAGAGCTACAGCCAATTTTGGTACAGTTATAACTCAAACCAACAAACTCTTGGTCACGTGTCTCACTTTCTGCAATGCTGGGTAATTTAAACTCTGCAGGCAAACTCTGTGTAGTGCTGCACAATCAAATTCTCACCTTGCCCTGCAGATCATTTTTGCTCCCATTGTTTCATATCACAGCTCCTGATCTGTGCTACAGATTTGTGCCTTCACCTCACAGCCAGCAGTGCCTGCCTATCCTGGGCTTTGGGGATGTTCTTTCATCCTTCTTCTTTTCATCCTTTCTGTCTCTAAGCCACAGATAACAGCACCTCCATGAGCTGTTGCCAGGCAAGGAGCAATTAAAAATCAGTGTTGAGAGATTTCTAGCATTACATTCCATTTCAAATGCATCTTTCATACTGAAAATCAGTATTTACCATGATGAGGAGGAGGCAGATGTGATACACTGACAGTCAGTGATCAGCCACTGACGAACCAACTCCTATCCTGCTGTGCCAACTGCATGCTCAGACGAGATCTGCATGGTTGTTTTAGCTCTGATTATTGCCAGATGGATCACTTTAGCTTTTGCCTCCATTCAGCAGTTAATATATTTTGTGTACCTTCAGTATCATAGTCACTTGTCATCAGTCCGAACAGTGGCACACACCAGAAATTGGCCGGCTGTGTCTCTCTGGACAATATTTTGTTATTATTGCAGTGACTGACACTGCTTATGGCAAAATCCCTCCAACAATTGCAAACTAAAACGTAGTAGAAATTCTACTCCATTTAAAAAATCAGAAATATTTCTAAGAAGAGTGTACAGGGTGATGTGTGCCATTTATTTAGGGAAACATATGAGATTGACTGGATTTTTTTCAGTGAGCCCACATAGTTAAAACAGCAAAGCTGTTAAATAATTAAGTGTTTGGTATTTGGTTTTGGGTTGTTTTTTTGTTGGTGGTGTTGTTGGTTTTCTTTCTTGCAAAGCAATGAAAATTGTATGAGTTTGGCACATTAATTTAAAAATTAATTTTAAGTTTATATTCATAAATGAAGAATTGGTTTCAAAGTGCTTTTTTTTGCATTTCATTTTTTACTTTAAAAAGGCTGGTAATTTTGTGTTGGAGAATTGTTGTAAAGTGCGCATAAGAAGCTGTTGCTGAAATAGCAAAGTATAGACTTGTGAAAAGGAATTTTGCAAAAGTCATAATATAGGTCTGGGAGTGATGTTGTAAATCACTGCTACAGAATGTCTTATATGTCAATAACTGTGATTTATTTGGGTTCTGATTTTGTCTTTGAACATCCCTATCTGATTCATAATGAAAGCTAGATTATGTTACCTTAACAGCAGTACAAATTCTTTCTGTACATACATGTAGATTATTCTAGAAATATAAAAATGAGACAAAACATTCAATTTATATAAGTTCATGAAGTACCTGCAGAGCACAAGTATTCCTCACCATGCAAAGTCCTGTCCCACTGGAATTGATGGTGGAGACATCAAGACAGTCACAAATTTCACGAGACTTAGAACTGAGAACATTTTGTTTACCCACAGCCTCCACATCAGTACCATCAGCCTACTACTGGCCTGGCCTCAGACCCAAGTGTGTGTATTTCTGTATTTGAATCTGGGGAGAGGTGTTACTTTATTTATAGGAAATTTTGCCAGGTGCGATTTATCTCCCTTCTTTCCTTCCAAATCTGGAAAACAGAAGCATTGATTTATTTCCTCGCAGTAGAGATAGGAACCCCTCACATGTTGCAGCACTCATGTTTCACACCCAAAACTGAACACAACTAGGACATGTGTCAGAAATTTATTTTTGCAGATTCTGAATTTGCAGTGTGCAAAGTTCTTGGCTACTGCAGTGAACGAAGCGAATTACTATTTTAATTTCACATCTGGCAAATAGTATTTCAGTGATTTTACAGCCCATTTCACAGCCAAATGCCTTTTGTTCAACAACTGTGTATCTTTCTTTAGAGGCAAAATTTTATGATGAATTATGATAAGCTATGCCCCTCTACCTATTTATTTAATATCACCTAGAGCTATATTCCAGAGCCATTCATCTGTAAAAGATGTTCCTGCCATAAAAAGAAATGAAGTAGGACGTGAAACCATGCCTCAAGTTTTCAAGTGTCATTAAACGTCTGCTCATAGTATGAACTTAGGTACTTTTCTAAGATGTTATCACAGTAAGAGGTGAAAGGTTTGGAAATTAAACAACAACAACAACAACAACAACAAAGGCACAAAAAACCCCCCAAAAAACAAAGACAACAAGTGCAACCCAAACTAAGGATTTAAAAATAAAAATGCTTTACGCATAACCCATTATTCTGCTTCACGACCTGGCAACTGGGGTCTTAGCAAGCAGTCATTATGACTTTTGGAGGCTAACTATAAGTGTATTTTTAATAATATTAATACAAAATCAGGAACACCAGAACAGATTCCTAGTATTACAGTGTTTCTGAATGTGCACAGTAACATGCAATATAAAAAGGTAGTCTACATGGTTCATACAAATTTGTAAATGTATATCTGTCTTTTGTGACATCACACTAAATATTCTGCGAGTCAATGGCACTAGGACCAACTTTAGGAAGTCAAGAACTTTGGAACAGGCTCATTCTGCGTCTTTGGCCAGGATGGAAAGAGTGTGATTTCATGGAAATCACAAGCTGTTATATTTTTCTCAATTATTGTGCTCAGTGGCATTTATTACAATAGAACTGTGCTCAGGAAAGGGTGCATTCCTGACTGCAAGGCTTTTTCTCAGAACCACCTGAATTTTCTTCACCCTGCAATACATGATGTCAGAAACAGCAGAGTGACAACAGCACAATTTTGTGTCAGCAAGCCATGGGATTTCTGACCAGAATGCTGCCTGCAGTCTTCAAACCAAGCACTGGTGTGCAGTTGCCATAGTTCTCATCACATTTGACACTGTGGAAAGGAAAAAACATCAGGAAATAACAAAAGGGTATGCGCAGAGTGCTGTGACTTCCTCAGAATGGAGGCACAGATGCACAGATTCAAGCACAGCCATGCCCTTAGGTGTGCCCTCATTTCCATTTAATACCAGTTAAGCAACACTTCGGTTACCAAGAAAAGTGAGAAACACCTTTCAGATGCAGTAAATAAATCCTTGGTACCATTGCCTTTGAAAAGAAATATTTTCTTTTTTTTTTTTTTTACTGAACCTCTACCATCTGTTCTGCTCTCTAATTACAAGTGCACAATGAAAATAATTCACAAATGTGTAATAAAAAATGAGATTAGAAATTCTTTAGATCTCCACTTGTGTATCTTCTAGTCTCAACTCTGTTAAGGAAACATCTGCTTTAGTTTCCTCCCTATTTCAGACAATTGGAGAAATTGGTCCATTGTCACGATTAAATCCCTGCCATGGCTTAAAGAAGCCCAGAGAGCATCAAAGAACTCTGTTTCACTCACCAGTACCTTTCATGAACATCTAAATTCACTGACTATATTCTACAGATTTTTCTATTATGTCTGAAGTTCTCCTGACTTTATTTTTAGGGTTGGTTCTTTTTTGGGAGTTGACAGGTTCCTTCAGGATCATTCTCATTATTATGAAAGAACTCTAGTGCTTGTATTTCTCGCAGAAAAAAAAAAATGTATTGAACTCCAGTCACAGGGACTTTTTCTTAATTAATTCCTACTCTCTTGAGGACACAGCTTTGGGATGGAGTCCTTCAGTCTTAAGGGCTTCTGTTCTGGCTCAGGAGATGATCTCTTTCCCAGGGATCCAAGACGACCTCTGTCAGTGAGCATATTTTTGGCATTTCTAGGGCTGGAGACAGAATTGCCTAGTTGGTTTTTTTTCCCTAAAACCCCCAAATGTTCTGACCAGATGAGACATCTTTGCACAATATGAAAATAAATATTATTGAGAAAGTGATCAGGACCAACTAGATCAGGAAAACCAAAGACACCCCAGGCACACACACTTTCCTTTCTACACTTGGCTTTAGGTAACCCTAAGAGAATTGATATTTCTTTCACTTGAAAGCCTGCAAATCTCCATGTGTGTTTTTGTCCATGTACTCCAAGCTGCAGAGAGCTGCAAAAGTGTGACTCATTAAAACAGAGCACTGAGGTGCTGAGACCTGCCCTTCATTGCACTTCAGAGGAGCAGTGAGGGTGGAAACAGAGAAACCTCCCTTCGATGCTTCCTTTTGAAGGCAGACAATATTTTACTGTCCTTGACTCCGAGCTGGCCATGAAACAGTGAGAGGAAAATTTTTTATAATGATGGCACTGACAAGGGTTTCCTTGTGCATGGTCCAAGCTGTGACAGAGCAAATGAACCCAAACCAGTGGATCAAAGCCACCCTTGCAAAACAATGAGCAAACAACGTTCTCAGGAGTTATGAGTATATACAAAAAATATTAAGCATGATAAAGACCACAGAAACGTAGAGCACTAATGACTCTGCTCCATATAAATCTTTTTGTAGAGACATTACACACTCAGCAGTAAAAGTACTTCTCTAATGCACATTGGCTTTGTATTCATTACCAGACTTCACAGATTGCTCGAGGTTATCTAGGCTGCTGCAATGTGAAATACAATAGATCCATCTAGAAGCATCCCTTTCGTTATTGCCTTCTCAAGATTCCATGACAATTTCTTTACCTCAGCTGCAGATTCATTTTCTGTATTAATCTGTGAACTTGAAAGGCAATTTCTCCCTTACAGTGAAGCAGTATGAGAACTCTCTACTAAAATATTAGTTGATGTCATGCCTGACCTTACTGAATCTGTTGTCAGTCACTGGATTTGTAACTTGAAAGCCAATCTCCCAATGTATCTATAAGTCTGTGTGCAGTTGTGTCAGACTTGCACGCGCTTCTAAATGACAAAGAAGCAGCTATTTGCACAAGATAAGGGGCAGCATTAATAAGGATGTATTAGAAAAAAATAGTTTCAACTGAAAGACAGCACCATTTAAAAGGGGAAAACCATGAAATTTCTTCTTTTGCTCATTAGCTGCATACAGCAAATGATGTACGCTTTAAAATCCATTTCCATGGCTGCAGTAATTTTCCATAAAGGGGCACTACTCCTCAGCCTGAAGTCCCTCAGTCCTAAAGATATATCTACAGATAATAGACTGGAAAGATCCAGAAAAATATATCCCAATTAATTTGTATTTTGTAGTGTGTAAGGAATATACAACATTCCAGTCATGGACACCAAACTGACTTTGGCTTCAGCAACAGGAGATTTTCAGAGAAAGAAAAGAGAGTGTAAGCACAGAACTGTAGGTATTTAGGAAAAATGGAGCAGAAAGCTCAACTACCCCATCCAGCTTGTTATGGGTTGATACAGTTTATGTGTTTTGTTGTGGTTGTGGTTTTTTTGGTTTTTTTTTTTTTTTTTTGGTTAATAGAATATCGCCCTGCTAGGATCTTAGAATTCTTTAGCAAGGACAAGGACCTATCAGGGGTCAGGTTCTGGACTGACATGTAGTTCTGACCACTTAGAAAAAGGGAATGCGACTTTTGGTAATACCCATATAAAAAGCTGAAGCTGGGTTTGAGACTTTCTCTTCCCCCCCTGTCTGGCGACCAGGTAACATCGTGAGCAGCCAAGGAGGGCCCAGCTTAGGCCCCACTGCCCCAGGCCTGGCTGGGCCTCCGAGAGCCCACAGAGGAGGCAGGGCCGGCTGAGCCGCTCCTCCCCCGGCTGCCAGCAGCAGTGCTGCAGTTCAGCAGTGCTGGCCACAGGTCTGGGGCTGCGTCGGGGATCAGGGCGGGCCGTGGCAGGGCCGTGCCTTGGCCCCCCTGGCTGCCAGCACCCCTGGCCCGGGGCGAGGATGGGATCTGGGCCCCAAAGAGCAACTGCGAGCGGCTCAGGCTGTTAGCGTAGGAAAAACACACAATCACGGAATGATTGCATGTGGTGCTTTATTGGAGAGAGCTCTGGGAGCCAGGGGTCCAAGGACCCAAATCTTGGCTCCACCAAAAGTTCGGAATAGACACAGTTTTATACTTTCTTGTTACATAAGTATACATGTTAATCATTAAACCCCATTGTTCCTTTGATTTTACCCAAGCGTGAATTTGGAACAATTGATTCTCATGATTTGTGTTTAAGATTCTCATGATTCGTGTTTAAGATAATAATCATATTTAGTTACCAGATGCTTACAATTAACAATAAGATAATTTATCATATGATTATGATACAGGTACAGATTCACCTTGACTTACTAAAGAATATCTAACTTTATTTCCAGGCCCTACGTGTTTAACTAAGAATCACATTCATTCCCCCTCCTCCCCTGATTTATTACCTAGGCAAGTTATACTTGGTTTGGTTAAAACAAAAGCATGAAAATAACATCCTAGTTACAGCAAAGCTAGGTCCTGTTCTTATGCCCTTAGAAATAATTTTAACCCTATCCTATCAAGGCCATCAGATTGAAGGGTGTAAGAAAAGGCACCCACCAGCGCCCCCACCAGCATGGCGTTGAAATCTTTGGGCTGTCACAGCAGAGATCACATGACCACCACAGGCCTGGGCAAGCTTTAACTCTTTCCTGACACAGACTGAGACTTTCTTAAACTCTAACCCTTCTCAGAGATGAGAGAAAAGGCCAAATTGGAGACATGTAAAGGAACAATATGGAGAGCTCAAAGTCAGTAAAGGAAGAGTGACTTTTTAAGTGACAGAGTGACGTGGTGCCCAGTGTCACTTCTCTCGGCCAGCCTTGGCACAACAGCAACACCTGGGCTCTTGGTTAGCCAGGAGCGGGGATGTGGCAAAGGCAGAAGAGACAAAGGAGGACTTCGCTGAGGTTAAGTAAGCTGAGTTTATTGGACCGGGGGTCTGCACCTCAGGGCTCTGCCTCAGAAGAGACCCAGAGCACCCGAGGGACCCGGCTTTTAAGTGAAAGTGTCGCAGAGGGATGGGTACAGTAAGGAACCAATGAGGAACAGTCAGGGAGTGGCTCAGAACATAACATACAGGTGGAACAACAAATCATAGGGAAATGGGAGGGGGGAACATGGATCCTGCCCAATCACTCGACACCTCTCTTGGAACCTTCCGGACGCAGAGAGAGGCCCCGGAGTGATGGACAGGACCAGATGGTTACATAACATATGATTGACACTGAACAGGTGCTGAACAAACAACTTGGGAATGAACCAAGGGAAAGGAACAGGAGGGGGGGTACAAGGAACAAACCATTACAACAGAACAATCTGGAATGCATATACAAACAAATGGAAAACTAAAACCCACACCACTACAATAGAGATGACAAGTTGCCTTGGTTTTAGGCTGAAAATCTCCTATGGATTATGGTAACAGACCGTAATATGCTAGAATAATCCTTTAAATCGTGGACAGTATGAATTGGGGAGATGACTTGTGGATTTGAGCAAAGGTATCTGTGATGGATTGAGTGAATATTGAATTAGAAGCTGTGACTTGGGTGATCCCATGAGAGGATTGAACAGAGACAGATGAGAAGCCCTCTGCCAGTGATGAAGTGAGAAGACATCTCTGTTCCTTGAGTTGAAAAATCCTTTGCCTTTGAAACTGCTCATTTTTAAAAGGTACCGCCCCAATATGTGAATCTACGACCTATATGTGTGGTCATGGGAAAGACCACGTAAATTTAGGAGGTTCCACAATTGCAGAATTTCCTGGGTGGGCTGCTTTTGTGTGAGTTGGAAGCCACAAGCAGACTGTTTCTCTTGTGGAAAGTTGCCAAACAACAGGAGACGCTTTTCTCTTAAAGAGTGAATGAAAGACCGTTTTGTAAGTGATAGTGAGCTGGAGTTCTGAGTTTTGCCTCTTTACACTGTTTGTAGAAAATGAACTGTTTGTGGTGGGAGAAAGGGTTGGTTTAGAAATTCATTTGTTGTTTTTTCTTTTCTTAGTTTCTTCTCTTAATGTATATTAATAAATCTATCTGTTTTATTTTTAGGCTGAGCCCGTTTTTGCCTTTTTTCTCCCAAAATCCTATCTCTCAGTTAGCTAACAAAATTCAGCAAATGTAAAACTACCACATAAATGGTGCCGTGACTCGGATAAGCAAACACAATCCACAACAAAGCTGAGTATGGAAACTGGTGTCATGTAAAATTCAATGTTCAACCATGATTCTCTGGATTTCTCAGGCAATTTGAGTTGTGAAAACTGGCAAAAAGAAGTTAGATGTTTTGCAGTGACCCAACATTTCCCTGACTAATGCCAGTGGAATGGATTTATCCCTTGGTCTAGTCTTCTATTACAGAGATACAAGTAGGAATATGCAGGGCAGCTCAGGTGGTCAGCTCAGAACCACAGCTTCAATCCTACTGCTCAAATTTTGCACAAAACTGCCTGGAAAAAGATAAATCATGGCAGGCTCGATCACGTGCTGGGCACAGCCTCCAGCCTTTTTTAGTCATTGGAAAATGGTGAAAAATTCTACAGATGTTACTAAACCATCAGAATAATAAGCTGAAGATCCATGTAGTTGTGGAAGGAGTCATGGTTGTAGGTAAGGAAATTCAATATACAGAAAAAATAAGAGGGATGTAATAGGAAAGAAGACACAGAGAGCTTTACCCAGATAATCATGGGCATGGAGATGAGCAGTGGAACAGCCAGTCCCAGGAAAACACAGATCAATGCTCCTGTGGAGTTAAAAAATAAATAACTGATAGGTGTTTTAGTTTTAAGTTCATAACTGGGCGGAAACACCAAATCCTGTAGTAGTTTTACGTTTACCTGTCTTTGTTTGCTAAACTTAGTGTAATGGTTTGAGTGTTTAGGTCAGTGCTGTTATAAATGAGGCTGTAGATCCAGAGTTAGTAAAAAAATGGCCAATCGTTTATTAAAACAAAACGACTACTGAAACATCAAAAGGGTCGGGCTAGTCCCGAACCCTTTACAACAAGCCAGAGTAACAAATATGTATAGTGCTATACGGGCACCTCCGCCTTTAGGCAACAATGTCCCTCAGAGAAAAGGCACTCCTTCAGGCTGTTAGTCCCTTTTACATCCTTCTTTCTTCCAGTGATTGGTGGATTTTGGATCCTCAAGATGATTGGCTCATTTTCCAGGGTTCCATTGTTCCTTAGCAGGGAGCTCCTCTGGACAAGTCATTCTTTCCCGTCTTCGAGTTGAGTTGGACAGTTGGACAGTTGAGTCCACCAATCATGGCTCAGAGTGATGTACTGATTCAGAGCCTTCTGTGGAGGATGAAAGATCTTTTCTTTCCTCTTTCTCTGGTGTCAGCCATATCACATAGCCTTTCCCTTGACCACATAAAGGCTGTAGACTCACACATACTGGGGTGTCATCTTTCAAGGATGTACACCTCCAAAGGCAAGGGACTCTTCATCTCTGGGAACACAGATGTCTTCTCACTACTTCACTGGTGCAGAGGACTTCTTCTCATCTCTCTTTGTTCAAACATCTCATGGGATCACTAGATCACAGTTTTTAATTCAATACTCACTCAGTAAATCACAGATACCTTTTACTCAATATCCGCAAATCCAAATAATCATCTCCCCAATTCATATTGTCCATGATTTAAAGAAATACTCTAGCATATTCATATTACAGTCTGTTACCACAATTCATAGGAGATTTTTAGCTTAGGACTAAGGCAACTTGTCATCTTTTCCTCACTTAGGATACAATTTCTCTTTCAGCAACCCTGGTGTCTTCGTACTGCCTCTTTAAATATTTCTTGCTCTCAACTTTCCTCTCCCTCAAGATGGTTAGAGCTTTGGAAGTTTTCATCTGTGCTAGGAAAGAGTTAAATCTGCCCAGGTCCTCTTTCCCTCAGCTGCTGCTCATGGTGTTAGATTTCAAGGCTTCAAATATGGTTGTCATTGGTTTCTCGTGTGGGACTTCTTACCAACTAAGCAGTAGATCCCCAGACCAACTAAAACAGTTTGTGAGTTCCTCAATCCCTGCTGTGCATGGTTTAAGGCTTGAAATCAAGAGCGGGCTCAGCCATGGGTTTTGGAAGGTGTTTATTCCTGTGCAGCTCCAGGTGCAAAAAGCAAGGTCTGGCCTGTCCTTCTCCTTTTTGTACCCAAGGGCGCAGCCTGGGCCAGGAGGAAACATCAGGCCAATGGGGAAAGGGGGGTGGGTGGTCCAGGACAGGGGCACTTATCACAACAATTGGAAAAGGCAGGTATTGGAACACCTGGTCAAATGGGAGATGATCTCCCCTTAAGTCAATCAGGGTGATTGACAAGGGGCTCCCCTCTGGGAGATACCATGTGGGTTTGGGAATAGGTGAAGGGGCTTTAAAAGGAACATATCAACACAAAATAAAATACATATACAACTTTGAAAACCTCAATCATGCACCGCAACAGATGGTAGAGGGGGAACTTGCGCTGAGAGATTGGAGCAGCTCAGGTAGTCAGGGATCTCAGCAGCCAGGATGGTAGGAAGGCCTCCTGCCCGCCCCCCCAGTCTTATGGGGTGGGCCCAGCCTGGGGCTGGGGACTACTCCCAGTGTGGGGGAGTGGGGAACATTTCCCCCGGCTCTGGCCAGCCCAGGGGTAGGCCTTAAAAGTTTGCCAGATGTTAAGCTGCAGCCTCCCCCTCCCCTCACGGCAGCCGATGGGGGGCCTGGAGGCATGGCCAGACCAGGGCCAGCTTCCCCCTCCCAGGGGGAGCAGCGGGGCCTGGCCAGCCTGGGCTGCCCCTCAGAGCAGTGTTACCTGCTCCTCCGGCCGGAAGGAAAAGGGCTGGCTTGGACACACTCAGACTTCATGTGGGTATTCCCAAAAATCACATTTAGCTTCCTCAGTGGTCAAACTATATGCCAGTATCTAAAAATGCTCCCTGAAAGGTGCCTGTCCCTTCTAAAATGATTCTAAGGTCCTGACAAAGAACTGTTTACCCTTTACCTAAAAACCAAGCTATGTTAACCCATGACAATTAGGAACAGTTTGGACAGGAATGGAACATGGAGAGGATAAGTTTTACACTTGTTATAAATATATATATTATAAAGTTGGCTTTTTGCAAGGTGTGTGTTATATGAATAATAACATTGTATTAAGAATATAAGGTTTT
>JBBMKD010000115.1:12048576-12068611 GCA_037834095.1 Argya squamiceps
CGGGCGGAGCAGCTAAGAATTCCAGGGCACTCGGGCAGATGATGGTAGATTTCACAGGACTGGACGTTCTGGTGACAATGAACTCCTCCCGCAGCAAGCAGCAGCCTGGCCGTGTTCTCTCCGATGCGAAGCCGAGAGCGAGCGAGTGAAGCTGCCTCCACCTCTGTCCAACCTGCCCCAAAATCTGCATTATGTCCCCTGCCAAGCTTTTGGCCACCTCTTTGTTTTGGTCAAGCATCCTTAGGTACCCAGTACTTAGTAGTCTCCTTAGTAACTTATGGGGAAAAAATTCTTTAGAGTAAAAAAGGAACAAACCTAACCCCCAACAGGGTGGCAAACTGACTTAATGCCTCTTCCACACTTTGTCTCTGGGATTCCCTGGTGTTCAAGGAGTTTGGACATAATGTACAAAGATGACTTCATGGTAAGAGGGAAAACATGCTGCATAAGCACAAAAAGTTTTGAGTGGGAATAGCGAAACAATTTTGTCTATATCCTGGATGCTCCTGTGGCCATTCCCATAGACTGTTTGTTCTGAGGCTGAAAACAGAAAGAAGAGATGGCTAAAAATCAGGAGTAGTTAAGAGCTACGAGAGAAGCTGAAAGGTTAGAAAAACTCTGCAAGATGATGATGATGATGATGATGAAACTGTAACAGTTGAGGTGCTGATTAGAAGCCATAAGCAAATAAGGACTGAAATTTATTAGAGGAGACTTCAACATCCTCCTAACATACAGAGTTGGAAGCAGGGTTGACATCCTTGCAGTAAATGTGAAGTGTGTGATGTTAATATTAAAGATAGCTTTACTGTACTACTGATTCAGGTGGGTCCTCTTAGAGAACAGCTCTGTGGCATGGAGATGAATATTTTTTCTAAAGCAAATGAAAATTGTCTATCTGGGCTTTGCAGCCTAATTCTATACTAGAAAATAGAAACAGAGGATAGAGACATAGGAACTACTTCATAAAACTCTCCAATTTCTGTAACTCTGAAAGCCAGTTTGGGTGGACAGGAGGGGCCTTTCTGCCCTTTGGTGAAGGATCCATAAGGGTGAATTTCTAGTGGACTGAATAGCAGCAGATGCAGCATCTCCAGTCCAGAGTAAAAGATGTCTTTCTGTTTGCAGAGCTGTGTGTTGTACATGCACAAAGATATTCGAAGGGCTACTGTTAGCTGTTGGGTAACTCACAGGAAGAGTTTTAAAGACATTTTCAGCAGCCCTGATTTTTAACACAAGTGTCAAACCTTGGGGAATCCATAACTGTGGGCTCCTCGTAAAGCACAGAGGACTCCATTCATCTCCACGTCACCCTAGCATGTTGATACTGCAGTAATTTGTCACCTGCTGTCATCATTTTGCATCTGTGGCATTTGCCAATGTTTGCCTTAAGAGGTGGAAACTTTTGCTTTGACTTCTAATGCGTACCTTAGTGTACCTTATTATGCATCTGTAGGTTCATAATATACCTCTTAGCATATTTTGAGTGACAGCTTTGTGGAATATTTGTGAAAAAAAAAATTCCCTTAACATCGAGAATAAAAAGTCTTACAGGAAGAAACAGGGACTCTGCCTTTGTAGAGACACCTGATCATATATGACACTAAGGCAATTTGTCACCCCCTGGTATTAAAATAAGACAAATAAATCACTGTGTGAAAGCATTTCAATCCACAGGTAAATTATTACTCTTGCACAGAAATTTCTTTTGCTAGTTCTTTTCCACAAGGAACTCTATAAATATCCCCACCTCAAGAAACACAAAAACCAGACTTTAAACACTCTCTTTACTGGCAGCAGAGGAAACAAACCAGAGACCATAAGGATTAATCCCTGATCATCAATATTATATTCCTTTTCTTGCAACAATTCTGATTTTGTCATATGTTTTTATTTTCTTCACAGTGTCAGCAAAAGTCTGGGAGCTTTTACATGGCAAAGCCACTCCAGGTGCACCTGAACAGTCTGTGTAGACCAGTTCATGTTGTCACTAATGTCACTGCACACGAAGCCTTTAATTTCTTGTTATTTCCAAGCACAAACACTTGGGGAGAAATATGTTGATTTTTTTTTTTTAATCTTTGCTCTGCAGAACAGTCTGAACAAGACAGCTCCATTCCCTGATAAAGATCAACACTAAAGTCAGTCTCAGAGAGGACAGTAGGCTTCTGAAGGTCTAATTGTCCTCAAGCTGGCCAGCCCTAACCCTGTAAAAATTGTGGCAAAGGAGATTTATTGGTTTGGTCTGCCCTGATTTGATCCATCACATTTGCAGATTACTGGTGCATCTGTGTTTAAAGCCACTGACACATCAATGAATTGCAGCAACACTGCTGGATAAACTGATGATGTAAAGTAGATTTTATCTGAACTCCTTTCGTACTTCTGCTCTGAATGAGTTCTCCAATTGTTAAATGTTTTGACAAAAGCAGCTTATTTTGCCTAATTATTTCATAAAATTTTACACTTCCCTCAAACTAAGAGTTTGTGTATGAGGCTAATACAGGTAAGGCTAAGAAGGAACAAGAAAGAAAATACTGAGAATCTAAATGGAGAAGGATGGACCTCTGCAGGTGAAGACTGTATTTTTGTTGTTATTTCACACTTTTGCTAGGTACTGGGTCCATTAAAGCCAACCACTATGCCAAAACAAAAATCTTTTTCTTCTTTTGCCACTACTACAAGGATAAAAAACACAGGTTCCAAGTTATGGGTGACTGTCACTACCTCAGTAATACACACACACACAAAAAACCCGACCCCAACCCCCCACCCCAAACAAAAATAAAACCAAAAAAACAACAAAAACCAACCAAACAAACAAAAGCAACAAAAAAACTTTGCAGTACACAAAATACTCCCGGATGTTGCGGTGCATGGTTAAACCTTTCAGAGTTACATGTATCTTGTCTGTATGTGCCCAGCTTGCTCTTCCCAAACCCCTCCCCTGACCCCCTTGTCAATCACCCTGCATAGGTGCTCAAACACCTGCCCCCTTTCCATTGTCCTGACTACTACCCCCTTCTAGAACACCCAGCCCCTTCCTGGTCATTGGTCAAATTCCCCTGTGGCCTCGAGCTATGTTTTGAGGTACTTAAGGGAGAAGCATAGGCCAGCCCCGGCCCCTTTCCTCGTGGAGATCCAGCAATAAACATCTTTGTACCAACGGAAGGGGTCCGCTCTCTTCATTTCCAAAAGCTTCACCACGCTTCCAGCTAGCAAGACTGAGGGATCCACAAACTTTCGCTGTGGCCTGGAGCAAGCAGCAGAGCTGGTAAGCTGCTCCCAGGGGGAAACCGCAGCACCCGGACATACAGCAAACTGCTTGGACGGAGGAAAATCTGGAGTTAGAAGAGGGAACTTATTAGGAACTGTAATCCTGTCCAGAACTAACACATAGACAGAGACCTGACAAACATTTAAGCATTTTGTAGATGTCTTTCCAGGACTGGAAAAAGAGCTGGAAAGAACTGAAGAAGTATGCAAAGATTGGCTACTGAAAGTAATGGTTTGTTGTTCTAGACAACCTGCTAATAACGAAGAAATTTACTCTCTTTAAATCAACACTCTTGTTATAGAGAGAGCATTTCACTAAATGACAAGAGGAGAATTTCAATTAGCACAATAACAACCGATGCCTGAGCTGAAGCTCCATCAGGCATGGTGTTCATTCATGCCAGGATAAAGCCACTTCCTTTGGTAATTCAAATTACCTCCCAGACTCGCTGAAAAGGGTGAAACGGGGCTGACAGAGTAATGGTGCCCTTGATAGCAGGAGCTCAACCCAACTGGCTGCGCTGCTTCTGGCTGTCCCTGTGAGCTCTCCTTGGCACCACTCAGCAGCAGACAAGAAATTCAGCAAGAATTCAACAAGACACAGAGTGCTGCATTTAAATGCCATAATATCATATAATCCTGCACATATTTATTATGCTGATGGGCTAATCATAGAGTATTAAGCCATATAGCTTGATTTTGACTCAAATTAGAGTGGTTTAGCCATGCATGGTTTGTTCAAGAGAAGGAGAGAATCAGCAAAACAGCAATGTCTGAAGAATATAAAGCTCTGGGACGTTAGTTTTCACTGAGAGATGTCTAAACTTATAACATAATTCTCAGTGCTATAAGAGTCCCAAAAAAGGAAGACACAGAAAACATAAAACTTATTTAATAATATTTTTAATTATCCTTCTTAGGCAAATATCCCTGAATGCTACATTTTTTCAGAAAGCCATCTTTTTTTCTTAAAAAAAATCATTTAAAGGATACAAGACAAGAGGAAGGTGTGTATATATAATATGAATATATGTATAAAAGATATATTAAAATACACATAGAACACTGAGAAGTTTATGGCCCTCTATATGAAGCAGATTAATATCTACCATGTCCATTCATATGCTGTAGATTATTACAAATCACACTTGATCTCATTTCTTCTCTATTTCCATTTCTCCCTCTATGAATTGCCCAGTCTTTTTAAATGTGCCCCACTTCCTAGCAATCTTCCCTTCCAGTCCATGCTCCAAATATTCTCAGTATAAGCTGCTGTTAATAGACTTGTTCTCCCCTATCCTGTGTATTTTATTTTTCTCCTTTTTAAACATAAAAGATCTTGATTTTGTTAATCCTAGGTCACAACAGAAATTATTCTGTTATGAATGTAACTCATAGCATTGAGTTACAGAAAAAATACAAAAGAAAACTGCAGAAATCACTACCATCATGGAAACATATTGTGGGAAAGTTTATTTTTTTAAAAAAGGAGGAGTTAGAAGAAAATAGGAAATGCCATAAAAACCTCCATGAAAAAGCAGGAATGTAACCAGTGTGACTTTTATAATTTATGCTCCAAGAATAATTATTTTATTTATATTATAGAAAGTGGTTGACTACAAAAGCAAATTTATAGTTCACTGTGCACTGGTTGGTTTATACCATCTCAAATTTAACTCACCAGAAATTTTGCTTTCAGCTGGGAAGCTGTTCACATTGTGAAATGTAAATATTGACAGATTATTGTGCTATTGCTCGTTCTAAACAAGACACCCAAAGGTAGAACAAATTTCATGCTCATTGCATAGGAGAATAGAGATGGAAAAAAAAATTCAATGAACTTGCCTTCCCTTTGTCCCATCAAGAGCTGGGCAAACATCATCAACAATCATTACAACTCAGAAAATTACTTACTCAAACATAGGGTAGAGAGTATTCAAATGTTAGGATTTTCTCCTTTTACGTGTCTACAGGAGCAGCCAAAATAATGTTTAATCCATCAAGATTTTCAGGTACTTTCATCAATTAGCTACAACATCTGAAGGGCAATTTGAGGTCTATTCTAATTGAGTATTCTGGCAGATGGTGCACAATTCCTCTAATTATTTTACAAGAAGTCATTATTTCTCTCAGCTGGGTGGGAATTCTGTTAACAATGGATTTTCTCTGGAGTATGTGGAACACACTTTACTGAAGAGGGGATGCAAAGCAGATGGAACCAGACCCTCCTCAAGAAAGAATTGGCACAAACTGAAATTCAGGAGGCTCCATTATCATCAGCAAACATCTTTCCTCTGTGCAGGTGACTGAGCACTGGCACAGGCTGCCCTGGGTTGGGTTTAGGGGTTTAAGGAGAGCTTTTATAATTTGGTTTAGGGTTACAATTTTCATTTAGGGCTAGAATTAGGGATGGAGTGATGTTTATAGTTGTGCAAATATTTACGGGTAGACCTAAAGTTTTATATTCTATTTATTCCACACATATAAGAGACAAAATAATCAATAAATTGAAGAGTAACTCCTGGCAATTTCTAAGATTTTGAAGCGGATTGTCAATAGTTACCCAGGGCACACAATTGGATGCAATCCATTATTTAAATCTGAGCTCCCAGAATCTGATAATCAACAATTCTGGAATCCTGGAAGTCTGCTATTATTGTACAAGTTTTTAGATAGCGGGACCTGAAATGTTTGCACACATTGCAGATTCTTTCCCTAGGTAGCAGAACTCAATTCAGGAGAAAGCAAAAGAAAAACCCTGCTTAAAAAATACATGACACTGATTCCATAATTTGATTGTGTTTTTTGACCTTCCTTCCAATTCTTCTTTTCTGTCCTTCGGTCTCTCTTTGTTTATTCCACTCTAAGCTATCAGAGACAGCAGTATCAAAACATGATAATGCTATCTCTAGGCTAGAGGAGTAACCCAGAGAAACTTCCAAGGTGCTGAAGCACTTCTCAGTAGATTCATAAAGTCTTATCTGGATCATTTTGTCTCCTGTCAACTAACAGTCTTTAAAATGGCTGCTAGAAAGGGCTCAAGAACAAATTCGCTCAAGAGACCATTCGCAAAAGTAGTTTGTATCAGGCTACTCTGTTTTGGAGATTAAAAAAAATTACCAAAATTTGTTCAGTGCCAGACAGAGTCTGTAGGCAGGAAATTCCCAGGTACGGTTAGTGCAGAATAGAGGCCTGATGGGAAATCCAAGCACTTTTGTACACATTATTCATTGATACTATAATGACACTTACATTGCTTACATTGCAGTGTGAGTGAGCACCTGAAATCAGAGAGGGAGACAGGCAGCTGTGAATGTGTGCACATGGAGCAGGCTTCTAGAAGGCAAGAGAGAGTGCGATGGATTGAAACATGGAGAGGGGGAGGAAGGAAGGAGAGGGAGGAGAAAGGGAAAGGGGGAAGGAGGGATGGAGGAAAAGGAAAGGGAAAAGGAAAAGGGAAAGGAAAAGGGAAAGGGAAAGGGAAAGGGAAAGGGAAAGGGAAAGGAAAAGGAAAAGGAAAAGGAAAAGGAAAAGGAAAAGGAAAAGGAAAAGGAAAAGGAAAATCAGTGGTCCTAGTGCCAGCACTGATCCAGCCCATGGGGTGTCCAGGGTCCTGTGTCCCAGGCTTTGTGGGAGTATCTTTATGCAAATTAATCTTCCCCACCCTGGAGTTAAGTTTCTCACTTTCTATGCACATTAGGTGCGGCAGTGTCCGTGTTCCCAAGCTCGGCCAGCTCTGGCACCGCTGCAAACCAGTGGGACTTGGTTTGTCAGAAGCGCTCAAGAGACGAAAATGAGAGGATGAAAAGAGGGCCTCTTAAGAGGTTAAGTCAACTCGAGTTTATTGGGGTCCTGAGTGGAGCCCTCACCTCGGGACCTCTGCCTCAGGAGAGATAGGATCAGTCCTTGGGGAGGAATTTTTAAAGGGAGGTGGAACACAGGGGAGGGTTCAACCAGGGACCAATAGGGTTCAGCAGAGAAGTGGCTAGCAACATTAATAGACAAACATAGTAACGAATCACAGGGAAGTGGGAGGGGGAAGCCTGGATCCTGTCCACTCACTCTACGCCTCTCCTAGAATCTTCTAGACGCAGGGAGAGGCCCCCAAGTGATGGACAGGACCAGTGGGTTACATAACATAAAGACTGACACGTAACTGTCACTGGGGGGGAGAACTAGGGAACAACCAATCAGGAAGCTGTAGCTGGGAAGAGGGCAGGGAGAAGCCAAAAGCAAGTTAACAGAAGGCGTACAAAGAGCAAACCATTTTACAATGGAACATTTACTTATGAACAGATATTAAACTAAAAATGCACCCTCACAATTTGGTACCGTGTGCAGTCTGCTTTTCCTTCTGGAAATGGTTCAGAGGGCTTTGGGGTCTGCTGGTTGTCTTGATTTACCCTCTACAGTCCATGACTTCGACCTCATTCCTACACTTGCCTTGTGTTTATTTTCAGGAGCCAGAACAACAATGTTTGTCCCAGAAAAGTGCTGCCTTACCCCCACATCTTGTTCTTTCCTCACAGTGTGTAATTACGAGTAGTCATTGGTTGGCTTCATGACTATCCAGCTAACCATGTTTGAGACTTCACATTAGGCCCCTTTCCTTCCACATCATGAAATCATATTATCTGCAAAGCCAGAGGAGAAAGTGTTTATAAAGGCACCCTCCTATTCCTTCCAGTCAGAATATCTTGAAGGGCTTCTTGCACTGAGCCAAACCTGAATGCCACAGGTGGTCTAAAGTCTGGCTGGTGTGGCTTGGCTGCTCAATCTCTTGATGTTGCCAGAGCTTGTGCACTCTGGCCATCCACAATGTGCCCATGAAATCATCTGCAGCTGTCAGTTTCTGGAATAATTACTGCCCTGCACAATCACTCATGGGCCTCTTGGCAGGATTCCTGCTTTACTACTATATTCTTTGATCAAAAATATATTCATCACCTTCTGAGAGAGTGAGGCCAGAGTAATGAGAAATTAATGACAAAATGGATTTGCCATTATTAGCTGCATAATTGCTCCATTTTCTACATGTGGCTGCTCACAGCCCACTCTATGAAGCTCTGCACCATTTCTAAGACTGTTTTCTTTCCAAGCACAACAAGTGCTGCTTCCTACATTCGCCACACTCCTCCTGCGTTTCCCTCTGGATCCTGCAGAGGAACAAGCATGACTGAAGTGATTCTTGACCTGTGACAAGGCTGAAGGGGATGGAAAATCAGAAGTCTCTCCTGGGAGAGTTTGCAGGTAAATGCAATTGTTCTTGTGTTTCCAACAAACCCTGGATTTGCAGGGTTCACACAAACACCCCAAAGCTGCGCCCTGCTGCTTCGGCAAGATTGAATCTCACAGATCCTTCATGTTCTTAAAAGGTGATTACAAAAGTGGGGCAAAATGTCTCCCAGACAGAGATGTCAGCTTTCATACACATGCTAAAATTCACTGTACAGAGCGATGATGTGCATACATGTTCAGAAGAGTAAGTAGATTGGAAAAGTGGAAGTATGTATTTTAAAGTTTTTTAAATGTTATTGTTTATTTATATGTTTTTGTTTGTTTCTGTTTTTGTTTGGTTTTGTTTGTTTGTTTTTAGTTTGGTTTGGTGTTAGTTTCTTTTTGGCTTGTATCACTGTAAATTAGACACGCATGGATTAGTGAAGTTACAGTTCTAACAATTTCCTTGTCATTCTTTTGGCACTGAATCCCCTAATCATTACAGCCAGGCTTATCATACCAGTCTTCTCCAGGTTAACATACAACAAATTCTCCTTCATAGATGCATTTAAACAAATTAATAATTTGTTTAGACTGTGGAATTTTGTTTGTTAGTTTGCTTTATTTATTTATGTAAAAATAAAAGGAAAAGCAGGAATTCAGATGCCTTTCCAAAAACTTGCAAATATCACTCAGAAGACCAGGACTATGATAACATGATCCAAACATAGTAGTTCACATTAGGAGATGTTATTACAAATAACACAGTTTTGTTCATGCTGTTAACTGTGCCTGAGAAAACCAACCAAGAACAGGCTAATTTAGTAAGTGAGGTTCTGGCAGCATTGCATTATTGAGATAAAGAAGGGAATTTTGATTTGTTAATTTTCAATTTTGCCAAAGCCTATTTTCAACATCTCCACCTCATTCTCCATTGTGACAAACTCTGGTGCAGCAGAATCAGCCCAGTGTTATTGGGCCACACACTTATTATTAGTTCCTGTGTTCATAGTTATTTAGTTCCTGTGAACCGTGGAAAGCCACTGTAGTGAGATTTTCTTATGAAAACCAGAGATGTAAGTTGCAAATTAAAGAAAAAAAAAAAAGTGGAGGAAAATGGAGGAAAACTTCGAAGATCTGTTAAAAAAAAAAAAAAGAATTACTTTTGTTTATCACATCTATGCTTTTCTATTTCAGTTTCCCACTTGTTGCCTCAGCTTTATCATGGAAGGCTTGCTATAGTATTGAATTAAAATCAGAAGGGAGGAAAAGGTTGCTATGGAGCTTGAAAAACACTGTGTAATATGCTGTCAAATCACTATCAGCTGTTTGAACTACATCCCAGTTTGGAAAAATATCCTAATCCACACATTATTTTCTGTACATATGGGCTTCACCTTGGGAAGAAGAAGTGCCTGGAATTTGCCTCCCTAAATAGGATTCACTCAGCAATTTCCAAGAAGTTGGAAACAGCAGTTGGCTTCTGTGACCTTCCTGCACTCAGCCACAGCAGAATTTGCAACTGGTTCTGTGGATTGTAGCCACAAACAGAACTTGATGAACTTTTGCCATTTCAAAGCCTCTCAAGGAGTTCACATTTCAACTCTCTGCCTTTGTGGTTTCTCTTCTTGTTGGCCTTGTGCAGGTCTACATTGATTATACCAACTCAAGTGCTTTCACATATTGCCTTCAAATTCACCAGCAGAGTCTTTCAGTCTTGATGCCTCATTTTTCTCCTCAGCCTGTCAGCCCTCACAATTACAGGCTTCTTTTGAGCAGCTTCTTTGGCTTTTGCATCATAACTGTTAAAAACTGCATGTGTTTTGACCCAGTGTTTGGAGAAGAGGCCCAAAAATACCACAGTTTTCAGGACTTAATTGGTCCCTCTGAGTTTGCCAGTCTATGACTGGCACACTCTCTCTCTTGTGTGCTTGCTCCTGCTCAGCTCTGCAGCTGCGGTGGAAGTGTCAGCAGAGGATGAAGCAGAGACCTTGATCCAGCAGCATTTTTGAAGCAAGTGAATGAGTCTGATCAAGAAATAGCATGTCCTTGCACATCTGTACAAGAAGTAGATAAAATAACTCCAGCATGAGCTGGCTCACCCACTCTGAAAAGCTGCCACAGGCTGCCTGTGCACTCCAAAGGACCCTGGCAATGACAAGTGACCTCTGTCAGCACAGGTTGGTGGTAACAGCACAAAGCAGCAGTCAGGTATTGATAACTCCACTGCCTCGTAAGAATTTGAACATAGATTTTTTAGCACAGCCACCAGTGGATTTAAACAGTCAGGAAGTCAAACACGTTCACTCTGACACATTCATATTTACCTTTCTATTGTTCTAGCAAACAAAAGGAAATTAATAATCTTAGAGCAAAAGAAGCCTTGTGTTGAATGCCTCAATTACTGTTTCAGGCCATAAGGGGTGCTGGCTGAAAGTTCAGGTCTAAGGAAATTTGTTATCATCTGTGCATTGTTTCAATGCTATGGGATTATCCTCCCCTCCCTCCTTAGTCTGATGGGAGCACACTTCTGACACGAAGAAAGAGTTTATAGCAGCAGGACAATATTTCTTTATTTTTTTAAGACAAACTCCCTTAAGATGTGTAGCCAGTTTTATATGTCACCTATACATGTGACACAGAAAACTGATGCTTTGTGACCAAACATGAGAAAGTAGAGACAGATAATAAGAAAAATTCTAATTGTTATAAATGCTTATTAGCCAATTGGATAAAAAGAATAAGTTTTATTTTTCTATTTTAAAATCCATTTGGGACAGCCACGAAAACAACACTTGAATGTTGGGTGAAACAGACAACCGACAGCAAGGGTGCAGTCTCGCCCTGTTCCACAATTTGCAAGGGTTTGAGGTCGAGTTTTATACTGTATTTTGTGCCTCCTGGCGCCGGCGGGCATTGTCTTCATATTCAAGCATAGTCCTTTCACTTGGTGATGAATTCTAAACAGATTTCCCGGCACTGGGGCATGTTTGAAAGGATTTTCTTGGAATCTTCCTTTGGGATGCTGATTTCTCCAAACTTGGGGTCCACCCTAGAGATTACCATAGATGTTTCGATGGCCTAGGTGCACAAGGTCTGGGGACCCACATCCTGGTGAGCTACTCCCCTTTCTGGTGCAAATCAGGGTGTTAATCTGTCATTTCACAGTTTGAAAAGCATGCCTTGGTATTTGGAAACGCCTCCTCCAGTCTAGGAACCAGGACTTACTTTTGTATTTACTGGGTGCAAAGTATAACATTTCTAATATATTCTATTATTTACTACATCTACTATATTTCCCATATTTTATTACACGAATTTACCAACATATCTATTACATAATTTAGTCGATAATTAGTAAATTTCTTAAGTAGATACAGCTTCTAGGGTGACAATGTCTCCTGAAATGCTGAAGTGCAGGAAAGGATTATTGTTTCTTGCCTTTCTTTCAAGTCTAGGGAATTAAAAAAAGAGAAAAGAGTATTCCAGAACAAACCAGCAACGACACCCTTCTAGCAGCACCCTTCGTGTCCTTGTAGCTGATTCACTTTGTGTTTTTTACCTGTCTTCCTCAAAGCCACAGACCCTCATGGCCACAGCTATATCCAAGAATTAGCTGTGGCTTAATTTCAGGGTCACTTACATGACTTAGCAAACTTAACAAAAATAGCAAAAATGTGAGTATCAGCATCACTCTAGTGAAACTTTAGCTGCTGGAGTGACAGATTTGTAATGGCTGTTAAGTCTGATCTCTCCTGGCAGGGTCTGTGCATGCTGCCTGCTTCTACACATTGGGGAGAACCCAGTCCCCAGTGGAACTGCTAAAGACAGCTTGCCTGTGGCAAAAAAATGAGCTTGGTGTGATGAGGGAAAGCCCTGAAATCACCCTTGAAGTCTGTCAGATCAACACCAGTGACAATGGGAAAGAGGCTTTTGGTCACAACCAAACACAGGCTTTCCTCAAGCATCTGGATATGAATCTGTTTCAATGCAGCCACAGATTTTGAAATAAAATACCTATTCCAGCTGCAGGTCATGATAAAAAACTATGCCATCATCTTTCAAACACCAGATTTAACCTGCAGACAACTTGCAGACAAGTTTATTTGCTGTGGATTTAGGTGTTGCAAGCCAGGCCCACTGTTAGGCAGTGAGAAACAAACAGCTTTTTACCTGGGATAAACATTCCTCACAGCCACAGTCACACACCCGATGGTGAGTCATGTCTCATTCTTTCACATCTAAGCTTGATGCTGTTTATCTACAGGTGTGAAGTGGGAAAAATGACTCAATCCTTTCAAAAGTGCTGTGATGTCTGTGTAGGGAAATTCCATCAGAGGAAAGTGCTGGGTATTACTGCTGAAGCCTTTGAAAAGAAAACGAATCTCAGAAAAAACCTAGCCTTTCAGTCTGTTTCCAGGACACCCTACTCATAAGCAGTTCTTATTCCAGTTATCCATCATTTAACCACACAGCAGAAGAGCAAGGAAAGGAAAAGCAGCCACAGCCACAGCAGCATCTGTTCATTGCCCATCGTCAAAGCAGTGTCTCCAGAGCATTTATGGGACACTGCCAAGTGAAATATCTGCTTATCTGCCAATGCTTCTCTGGAGGACAGTGCCATTCTGGCAGAGAGGCTTTGATCCTTTCTGCAGTTCAATTACTAAATCATGAAATGGTTTGGATTGGTTTGGGTTCTCCAGGCTGCGACCACCCCAACTCTCAGCCTGTCCTGGTGCTTCAGAACCTTCTCCAGCTTTGTTCCCTTCTCTGGACATCCTCCAGCCTCTCAGGATCCTTGTTTTCGGGGGACCAAAAAAGGCTCTCAATCAATAAACAGACAGTGATGCCTTGCAGACCTATAAATGCCTTTATTAGCAGGGACGTATAGGAAATGAACCAGCTATCTCCCAAAACATTGTAAACAATGCTGTTGATGTGAGGAGGCAGAATGGCTGGCTGTGAGTCTAGGCTGTATTTCAGCTGTTGGCCCTCGACCACTAGAGAGCAGCTTTACAAAAGTTCCAAATTGGCTGATAATCAGCAATAGCTGCAGGCATGTAGCTGCTGCTGGGCGCCTGCCCTGCAGGCAAGTGCTCCCCCAGCTCACAGCATTGCACAGGCTGGCTGCTGGATGGAGTGAGAACACCTTGTTTTTCATTCAGATGGGGGTTTTAGGGGCTCATTGAGGTAAATCATTATGATACAGGCTTAGTAACCTGAGTATCAAATTCCAGAGGAGAAACCTAGTCAGGCTGCTGGATTTGCCTCAACAGCCTTTGGAAATATAACTTGCCACACCCCGATGGTCGATGGTCGGTGCGCAAGGAAAAGGACGCCAGATCTTAAGAAATCCTAGGTTTCCCACCGTTGTCTTTAAGAACACAATTCTAATTTGCAAAACAGGATGTTGCTGTGTATACCTCGTTCATTAGCTCCTGCTGAGGAATTAGCTGTTATTGCCAGCTTTTAAACGGGGAAAAAAGATTATGTTGCTTTCTGTTGAGCCTTTAAACATCACAGACAGTTATACCAGAGATCAAAAATTCAATTTGAATTTATGTCCTAAGAGACAACCTTCTAATAAACCTGTTGCAAAGGAAATAAGAGAGGAGTGGCTTGTCTTTGTTTTGAGCAGGGAGTTTTATATTTGCAATAATGTATTGTAAAAATAAATTGCATTTATACAAATCAGTTATTTGTTGATTATTATGTTTTTGAAGATTGTAAGACCAATGTAGTGGCAAGGTGTTGCAATAAAACACAAACCCTTGAAAACTATTTCTTATGTGCCTTTGAAAGACAAACACAACCAACCAACCAAAACCAAAACCAGGAATAACTAAACCCAAATAACTGAAGCTTCAGGCAGGCACATTCTATCTGAAAGAAAATTCAGTTTCAATCCGAGGAATTTATGCAAAATGGAGAGGGTCTGTAAAGTCTTGAAGCATAACCACATGAGAAACAGACAGTTTTGTTCTATGAAAGTCTGGACATGGTTATCTGGCTTGTTATCTATGCCACAATCGGTGCATGTTCTCAGCGAGTCCAGTTCTTCAGATGTGTTCAGGCAGATGTGAGAACCTTAAAATTGTCCTCGCATTTTTAA
This sequence comes from Argya squamiceps, assembly GCA_037834095.1. Classification (NCBI taxonomy): domain Eukaryota; kingdom Metazoa; phylum Chordata; class Aves; order Passeriformes; family Leiothrichidae; genus Argya; species Argya squamiceps. The sequence continues at coordinate 12,063,182 of JBBMKD010000115.1, forward strand.
TGAGAGAGCCACAGTCTCTGCCTGCCCCACCTGCTAGACAGGAGTGAAAAGGCCCCACTGACCTGCAGAAACTCCAAAATTACCCTATTTGTATCGTGCCATTAAAAACCTGGAGTTCGTTGCTACTTCTGGGATTTCAGAACAGGCAACTTGTGACAGTCATATGATGTTCACTGGAAAGCAGACTTTGTCTGTATTTCAGAAGAATACAAACAAACTGGAAGGCAGAAAAATGTTTTATTTCAGGGGTCACCAAACTGTTCAAGTGGCCTAGAGGTATTTTTCTAAACTTGGTACTGGCACTACCTTGTATGGACAACCAGACTGACCTTGCAATGATCTGGATTTCATGAAGTTCTAAATTCAATCTGCGGCATGTGCCTTGCTGGAGTTTTAATGAACTCTCACCTGCAGATACCATTCCTCTTTCTGTTATGAACATTACAAAAATTGGCTGTACCTGTGTGCTGATTGCTAGATTTCCTTTTTATTCCTGCATTTCCAGAGTATGAAAGAAAAGGGAAGTTTACAACCAAAAGAAAATGAAGCAAATTATTATGCTTCAGCACTAGTAACTAGCAAGTATTTAATATCTTGATAGCAAGTAGTTAATATGTGGGATGAGACATCCTGAATTTGTAGAATACATTACCCTGTTTGATGAACTTACTGTGGCCACCCAAAGCACAATTTGAAGTCACTGACTCACTCTGGATAATATTAAAAAAAAAAAAGGTGTTAATGAGTATTTAATGCCTCTTTCATTTTCAGCATATTAAGTGGAGGCTGGTGCTAGTACGAACACAGAATGCACTTCGCAGTAGGGGTTCTTTGGTACTTTTCAATTCTGGAAAAGCTGCAGCTGCTGTGTGAATTTTCACAGCCCTTGGGACAGTAATGGGGCAGCAAAATCACCAATATAACTCATTTGGTATTAACCAGAGTGAGGGGCAAACACCCCAAAACAACACAAAACATAAAACAACAACCAAACGAAACTATTTACAATTCTGTTTACAGTGCACAGGGCACACACAGTCTTGAAGTGGTTGGTGCTGATCTTCTGAGGCTTTGACATGCACAGATTGTCTGACACTGCTCAGCTGTGATGTGGCACAGATGATTCAGCATTCACTCCAGCACACGAGTGCCTGAGTGTCACTCTGAAGTTCCTTTAATATCATTCTGTCGTTATAGATAAGACTCTGGTATTTGAATTTTTGAGCCCTGGGTGGGCTCTCACTTGTCATGGCATTAGCTCTGCTGACTGGGTTCAGTGGAAGCACAGGTCGGATCCAAAAACATGCTGTAAAAAAAGGTTAATGTCAGTGTGGTTTCAAAATGTCACCTCAAGCCTTAAAACCTGACACCATTTCTTGCCCTTTGCCACTGGTCACACAACATGACTGACACGAGGATTTGTGCTGAGAGGAGCTAAAGATTGGTACTGGTACTGGACATCTTGCTGGGAATGCTGATTTATGAAAGTATGGAAAAATCACTGATTTATCTTAGTTGCCTTTTGATTTTGAAATGCAGAGTTTAAGCAGTGATCATTTAGACAGGCAATCAAGTACCTCTCTGCCAAGGGTGGCAGGCCAACTATCTGAAATGCATTCCTGCATCTGAAACTTTACCACATTTTCAGCCTGGATTCTTCTTCAGGCTACGAACAATTGTGGGCTGTGAACTAGAAAATAGAGGTTTAAATACCATGATTAATATCTACTTCTATAAATGACTCAGTACTATAAGATAGAGGAGGACCACCAGGAAAAAAATAAAAAATAAGGTTAATCTGCTAAGCTGTCAGGCTGAAACTTTAGCTACCCTACTAGAAAAGATTGGGGAATTGTTTACAATGAAGAAGAAACCTGTTAGTTAATGCAGGGTGTTCATAATTGAAAAGAACTGAAAAATGTTTTCATAAATTTTAAGTGCTCTCCAGCCTTAGTGGGTATGAAAGCATTTACAGCACTCTGAAATTATATTTCAAGCACAAAAGTTAAAGCTTTTTCAAGCTTTTTTCCCAAGGTACTGAACAGCATTTTTTTCCAGTTGGAAAAAATTATTAGAGGAAAAATGACTGATTTTTAGTGACCTTAAAGGCAAACATGTCCTTTGTACTCTTAAAGACAGAAGAAAAGGTTTAAAAATAAGATTTAAAATAAAATAGTAATAATTTAAAAAAGTATTTTTAAAGTAAAAATGAAATAAAATAAGAAGCGAAATTTCAATTTCAGCATGTAATTCTTTTAGGCTTAAATTTGAACAGCTGTAGATACAGGCACAGTCTTGTTAGAGGTTTGAAAAAACAAAAGCATACGTAAGGTGTGAAAATGCTCCAAGTCCATCCAACAGTTTGTGTGTTGTTATATTTATTTATATAATTATATTTCTAATACATATAAAATTATTTAACTGATAATGCTGCTACTATGCAAGCACATCAGATGAGCATTTAGCTATATGGAACTAAAGATTTAAGATAAGAAGTCTTGCTGGACAATGTAATTGTTTGCTAAAGAGGTAAATAAGAGGTACATAACTTTCCAAAACATGAACTTGGGGGGAGGGAGGTTTCATCCTGTCTATTTTTTGCTTTTCCTCTGGAAAACACCATCCTGCTAACTGAACTAGGTCATCAGATCTCTAATGTATAAATTATTTATCCTTCCTCTTAAAAAAAAAACAACAAAAAACTCAACCAAAATCCCAGAATCACAATATTTGTATAAAGTGAGGACAAACGTAAACTAGAAAAATCTTCAAAATATATTTGTGATATTCAGCACAACCTCCCTCATTCTGATCAGTATCAGTAGAAAAAAGTTTCTTAGAGATATTTCTTGCAATAATGATGAGAGAAAACTCCTAAACAAAAGTATCTGTCCCAATTTCAATACGCCAGCAATTCTACAGAGCTGTTTATCAAACCACATCTGTTTTAATTTCTTCCAGGTGAAACAAAATGTTTCAAATTCAACAGGAACTTCTCAGTGGTGTGAGAAGGTGTGACACTTCACAATATTATTCCTTTAGTTTTATGTACAAATTAACTGAACAGCAGAGCACCCCACACACTGATGGCCTTATCTGAAAAACACATATTTAACAAAGGATTTCAGTATTCTTTTACAGGACTGACTACATCACAGTTATGTACATTTGTTATTTTTACACAAAAAATGTGCTTTTTATGCGTAAGTTCATAAATCTGTCTATAATGCCATTCTTGTGTCTTATGAGGAGAGTTTAATTGAGTGGAGTAAGAAATGAAATTATTACAGATCCTCCTAACTACAAATGGTCAGTAGTAGCTAAAGTGTTCCAGTTTTATTGCCTTGCTTCATCAGAACAGGCCCTAAGATTACTGCTCTTATTTCATTCTTGTCTTGATCCTATAATCCCCAGAAAAATACAGGTCCTTTATTTTTGTCTTTTATGAGTAATTACACAAATGTATATGAAATTGAAAGATGGGACATCTGCATCAAACAGCACAGGAATGGGCAAGCAGTAAAACTCCATATTTTGTTGATGCTGAAAGTTACTCAAGTGCCCTCAACTGGAAATAGGAAAATTTTGCACAAAGTGAAAACTATGGAGAGCTACTGAGTGCATGCAAATGAATCTTTACTCTGGAAGCCAGGACTTGCAAGCAGAGCCATGGAGCAGAACTGGAAGAATTATCACATTAATTCCTACACTCTCTTTTCTCTGAGCACCTATTTTCACTCACCCTCAGAGATGCTGAGCTTGGGCTGGTCTGAAATAGTCAATTTTATGTTGTTGCATTCCAAATTCACCCATTTTAATTTGCAGTAAAAAAAATTGGGGTTTACTCCATTCAGTAGTTGTAGATATTTACTGATGGTTTTGTTTTGCTTTTTTCCTTTGTCACGGGTAAATACAGTTTGGTTAAACCCTCGGGTAACCACTTTTTTGGTTAAAGAGGGCTATGGAATATTGCCCTGTCATGACCTTGCAATTGTTTCAGAAAGGACAGGGACATGTCAGGGGCCAGTTCTTGGCTTATTAGCATGTGGTTTGACTACTGGGAAAACTGAATGCAACTTTTGGCAATACCCATATAAAGCTGAGACTGGTGTTTGAGCCTCCCTCTTTCTCCTAGCGAGTCACCAGGTAACATCGTGGGCAGCAGACAGGGACTGGCTCAGGCCCCGCGGCCCCTGGGTAGCCAGGCCGGGCCCCACCAGGCCTTTGGGAGCTGCTGCCCACAGGGTAGGGCGGCCTGGCTGGCTGAACCCCCTTTTTTCCTGGCTGATGGTGGGGGAGAGGGGAGGCTGCAGCTCGGCAGTGCTGGCCACGTGCCTGGGACCGCGGCGGAGGGGGCCTGGCCATGGCCAGGGGAGGGGACGACAAGCACCGGCTACTAACAGCTAACACATTTTAAGCTTGCCTAGCAGCTGCCTCCGCTGCTGGCCAGGGCTGGGATGTCCCCCTCCTTTCCTCCCTTCCTCCCTTCCTCAGGCCCAGGGAACAACTCTGAGCAGGCCCTTGCCATGAGATGGAGGGGTGGAAAGAAAGGCATCCACCAGCCTCCTCCATGGGCAGGGCTTTGAGCTTCCACAGCCGGGAAAAGATCCCATGACCACCGCAGGCCTGGGCGGATTTAACCCTTCCCTGGCAAATGAGGCTTTCCAGGCTTAACACTTCCCTGAGAGAGACAAGAAAGAAACAGAGTGAACTTAGAGAAGACACAGCAGGAAGTCAGCGGAGTGAAAGGACTGACTGGAGGAAGGGATTGTGGGGGTTGCCATTCCATTTTAGACTGGACTTCTTATTGAGCCGTAGAAATGAACTCTCTATGTAGGTTATCCCATTAAATCATGGAAAAGATATGCTTTTGGAGAGTTGATTGTGAGATCTGTGTGTGGATTCTGAACTAAGGTGTTTGTGATGAACTAAGTGATATTTATCTTATGAGATGCTTGAACAGAAATGGAGATGAGGAGCTCTCTGCACCAGTAAAGAAGTGAGAAGATATCTCTGTCCTTTGAGATTAAGAATCCTTTGTATTCGAAGTTATTAATCTTTAAAAGGTGACACCTCAGTATGCAAGAGTCTAAACCCATGACCCATAAGCAGCTTGGGAAACTGATAATGGGAGGAGTCACAGAAGCAGGTTTCCCCCAAAACCCACACAAGAACTGTTCTAGGTTGTCAGTGAGGAGAAGTCCATAGTAAACTAAAAGACACTCTTCTCCCTGAAGAACTGATAAAAAAATATTTTTAGAAAGGTGAAACTGACTGAAATCACAGGTTTTTGTCTCTCTGGTGTTTGTGGAAAACTGAACACTTGTGAGGGGAGGGAAGGGTGTTTTGAAGGTTTCTTTCCCTTCCCTTCCCTTCCCTTCCCTTCCCTTCCCTTCCCTTCCCTTCCCTTCCCTTCCCTTCCCTTCCCTT
>JBBMKD010000115.1:12068711-12079227 GCA_037834095.1 Argya squamiceps
CCTCCCCCTCCTTTTAGTGTGTGTTTATAAACCTCTATACCCCTTAAGTGTGAGCCTGCTTTGCTTTTCTCCTAATCGTATCTCACAGAATAAATGGTTCTGGTAAAGACTAAAACCACTACATTAAATTTGGTAAACAGAATTTGGTGAACGTGAAACCACTACATGATTTGGTGTTTCTGCCCAGTTACAAACTAAAACCTTTACATCCTTAGAGAGAGGTGCTTAAGAAAAAAATAGAGAAAATTGTGTTCTGTGGAGACAATTAATTTTTTGTTTCAAGGTCAGCACTTGGTCTCCCACAGTCTCAGGGCAGCCTGACTTTCTCATACTGATTAAGAGACTTAATACCCGTAAGAACAAATATTTGTAACTGCAGTTCAATAGTAAAATCTGCAGGTGCTTTAATTTTGATGGGATTTTTGTGAAGTTTTGATCCTAGAAAGGTTTACTTTGCCCAAAGCCTATTTCACCCAAAATCTCAAATATATGGATATTCATGTGGTACAATCAAAAAAGTTCATTTTGAGCATATTGTGAGTTACTTAGTGAGCTACTTTTGTGTTTTCATGCAGACACGGCAGCTCCTGGAACAGCTGGTGCTGCCTCCTGTTTTCCTGGAAAGTCAGTTTGTTATCCAGTTACTTTGTTCTGCACACATCCAGGATTCTTTGTCCTGCCAATTGTGCCCCATCGTGAAGTTTCCACTGACCTGAACTCTCGTTTCCAGACAGATCCTTCTTTGTCAACACATTTACTATCACATTACTTTGTGATGGTTCCCTCAAAAATGTAAAAATTGATGTGAACTGGCAGAGGATAAAGATAAATAATTTTTCACTGTTCTTGCACACATAATAGACAACCAGAAACATTTGATTATTGAGGGCATTTCAGCCAGGTTGCCTTTATCTCTAGACAGATTGTTCCAGTCCCATTTCTATCTATTTTTTCAGACACAGGTCACCATTTTCAGCTTGCAGATCACCCTTGAAAAGAGTGGAATTGTACCAGTATGAGACAGCAGAAGCCTCTAAAGATACAAACAACCAGAAATTATTTAGCTGCTTTAGTAATTCCCATTCCTTCGAAGACTGATGAACCTGAAAGAGGCACAACCTACACGCTTCATGCAAGGAGTAAATGGGTATTTAGAAAAGAAATTTTTTAGCATCTAACACATCAGTGTAGAGTTTGATGAGCTTGAATGCTATTAGTCTACAAAGAGCCTTAAAACCATTGAAATAAGATTTAAGTTTTCAAGTCTTGAGTATGATAATGTTCTGTTTTTCACCACAGGCAAGGCACATTGGTAAGATGAATTTGTGTGTGTTGGCTGAGTGTTTTTATCAGAGCATTAAAAATCTTAGGAGGATGGAGACAAGCCAGAAAGTCTTCATTTGTAAATCTTACATAATATGCATTCCCATCTGCCACCATTTGTTGTGACAAGACCACATTGGCCACACAGCTAGAGCGTGATTTATTCTGTATAACAATATAAAACCTGTTGTTATAATGCAGTTCAGCCTTTATCACTATTATTCTTTGCACTACAGTCCTTATATCCAACCTTGTAAACAAGTCACCACCCTATTTCTGATTGTTCTTCAACCCCTTTTAATTGCATACTTACATAAAATAGCAATTAACTCTGCCTGGAGTCACATCATCTATTGTGTGAAAGTGTTTTGCAACATCTCTGAATTTAGTGAGGTCATAACTTCATTTACTCATCATTCAAAATATGAGCTATCACAGAGTCACTTTATTTTATTGAAACCACTGAATATGAATCTACAAATGCTCAAAAACCATTTGGAAGAAATCATAAACTGAATGAACAGAAGGATAAGAATTAAAAGGCGTGACTTTGCCAGCTCAAATTTGTAAGTTGTCTCTTACAATTAGCTCAGCAAGAGACCGCTTGAGAGGCTGTGGGGTCATGGCATAGTGTGAAAAAGGAATATGATTGGTTGGCAGGTGTGGAAAAACAATCCAAACCCAAGAAAAGCTCTTGTGACTTCCTGCTGTCCCCATGACTGCAGGCAAACAGGGGCACTGTGTTGAGAAGTACGACATGCTCTGTGGCACCAACAATCCTGACAGAGCTGTAACTTTTGAGGTATTGAATCTTGCCTTTGAAATGACAAAGCAGGTGCAGGGTCTCCAGCAGTTCTGTACTCACAGTGAGTCTCTGCACCATTCTCACCCCTCTGACTGCTACCAGACCTTCTCCAGCTCCTCTAACTTTTTTCAACCCAAGAAAACTAAGGGGTAAAACCACTTTGGCCCAGTCCTGACTCAACCACAGCTCTCACACATTAGAAAAACACGTTTCTCCTGTTGCTTTTACGTACACACACACGCGCGTGCACAGACACACACACAAGTGTGACAGAAATTCCAGGGTAAGCTCAGCAAGGGGATTTGGCTGAAAAAAAATGAAACAAAAAACCTTGTTTCAGTTCCTCTGGCACAGAGCAGAGCCCAACTCCAAGCACTGTGCATTAATTCCAATAAGGAAGTGATCAGCAGTGAACAGCTACCAACAGGAGCCACAGGAAATTCACTTGGAAAGAGATCTTGGTAACAGCTCCTTTCTTCCCTGGCAGCAACTCAAACCCCAATAGTCTCAAACACTTCTGCCCTCAGGAATACATTAATTTTTTGGCATGTCTGAATTGTGAGCAATAGTCAGTCTTTATTAATACAAAACAAATACTCTGAAAAAAGAATTGAAGTGAAAAATCTGCCTTATCAGACACAACCTAATTTGAACTGAAATACCATGCCAGACAGCTCAGTTTATAAAATGAGCCTGAAACAAATGTTTTCAGTGATTTCTGTGGCTCTGAGTATGTATTGCATGCAGATAAGGTTCTACTAGAATACGGTCACTGAAACAGGCAAGGTGTTTGTATTCTGGTGTGAAATAACCAGCACACTTGAAAAGGAGGTGAAAATTCATCTCAGGCAGATATTTCCCTTTATGCTTTCATAACTTGAATGTTAATAAAAGCAGCATTAGTTAAGTAAAAGGATTTACAGTTCAGATGACAGATGTTATAGAATGAAAAACTGCTTAAATATTCACACCTGTAAGTAAAGGGATCTTAATCTACAGTTAATACTAAGAATACTTACTGTCAAAGTAAATTTTCTTCCATGTCAACAACAAAAAAAGTTTATTAATTCTAGTATCTTTCTTTTGCCCTTTAAATCCCAGCAATGCTCAATGAAAATATCTATTGATGAAGAGCTTTTAAAATGGAAATTAAATACTACGAAAATAAACAGTGGAAGTAATTTCTCCTCCATGGTAAAAGACATACCTCACCTTTGGAAAGCTTCGCCACTAAGGTGTAAGGCTGAGTCTTAAGACTCAGGGGAGGAATTTCCAAGATTTTAGTCAGCTGCATGGCTTTTGCTGTGCCTGGTATGTCTGAATTTCTGCTACAGGCATTGAAGCCCCCCTGTCACAGTGCCAGCTCTGATCCTGGTATGGAATGTCATTCCCTCTGATTCTGCACAGAGTTTGGTCCACTGCTACCCCCTGGCTTTTGACAGGCTGGGCATGAACCAACCAGGTGTGCCATGGCAGCAAGAGCACAGCCACCAGTGTGAATTTAAAAGCTCCAGGACAGTTCAAAATCAGAGCAGCTGGGGAAAAAGTTGTGGCAAATCATCTGCCAGATGTAGTGAGATCCAGGCTCTTTCCCAAGAGTGAAGATTTATGGCTGGGAACAGTAGGAAAACCTCTTTGTTAGAGAAAACCCTCTCCAGGCAGTGTTCTCCACCACTTGATGTATATCTCCTGCCAGTCCTGAATGTCCTCAGCTCTTACCAGCTTGAGCAGAATGCTGAAGCATCAATAAATAAATATGACAGCAAAAAAATGCAACCAAGTTGTTATATTTCCAAAACTCCACAAACCCAGATTATCGTCCATTGCACTCATCTTTCACTGCCACCCTGATTCTTGCATTTCCTGCTGAAAGCATTTAATCTGTGTTTCTTCCATTGCATTGCTTTCACACCTTCCCTTCAGACTACTTCCTTATCACCTGATGTCTGGCATTCTTTGAGTATAAATATTTGAATTCAAGCTTGTTTTAAATGAGCAATAACAATTGCAATGAAATCTTTACATTTCAGTGGTGATTTGGAGATTCTGAAATGAATTTCCCATGAAGACCTCCCATAATCAGTAAGTAAATTTCACATTCTTAGCCCTGGGTGTTTGTTTCAACTGGTGCTATACTTTTTCTCATCTGGATGCAGCATGTGTTTTCATAAGTAAAGCATCAACCACAGAAAAAAAAACAAAATACAAACTTTTGGAAGCATTTCCTGCATTTCTGTGTTTACTAAGGTGAACAGCTCTGGAAAGGGTAAAATACCAAGGTTGAAAGTGCTGCAATACCCTTGGCTAAAGAGAAAAAAATCAACTGCCTGTGCAGCCTGAAGGGAGGATGTGCCTCAAGATGCCTGCCAGTTTCATGGTGCAATTCAGAAAAATCTTCAGACATTTAATGGACCTTAAACTCATATTTATGAACTTGAGAAACACACCTGAGCATTCTCAGAGAAGGGAACCAAAAAATCATGCAGTAGAAAATTGCATTCTTCTATACCTAGATGTCATTTTACTATTGAAGTCATGTGCTTATAGCTCATATGGATTATTTTGTCCACCTGAAAGTGTTTCTTGTGTAATGTTCCTGAACTGTAAGAAAGATAGAAAGATTTTTCCTTACTTAGATTTTTCTATTATTTAGCTACAGCCATATGAGTCACTTGAGAAACCGTAAATTAGGACAACCCAATTATAACCTCATCTTCCCGTGTTTCTTAATTCTTTGTTTCTTGATTTTTATTTAGTGATAACAATCATAAACAAATTTATAAAATAAAGCTATTACTTTCCAGTGCCATGCTAATTGCCAATAATTTGAACTAGGTTATACAACCTTTCATCTTACTTTTTTTTTGAGAGACATGTTTGTTTTTATTTTGGTGGATAGAAGACCTCCAATTTTTCTTAAGGGTAACAATTCTAAACAAGAGAAAGACTTTTGATCACTCAGCCCTTCTCTTTAGCCCCTATTTTCTGTTTCCCATTTTAAAAAAGGGCAATGTATGGACTACAATCAATATCTTTCCATGTTTTAATTTCTGACACAAATGCTTTTAAGCAATAAAAGCCCAGTAATTCCTTGTCTCCCTTTCTTGCATGCCAGGCTTTTCTTCCTACTCACTACAACTGCACCTGGAGTACCATAAACCATTTGGCAATGTGATTTTATGTGTTGAATTATCAATAGAATAGGAAAACAGAAACTGACACCACTAGCTACATCACATTTACACTTGTAAGGTGTGATTTTGCTCATAAAAATGATTTTCTACTGCTGGTGAAGGGATCCCCTGAGATTACTTCAGTGTGCCAATAAACGCCCTAAGCACGAGGACCTGACGAAGCAATTATTTGTGATGCAGTTCACCCATGTTATCACTAAACCAACACTGCACTTGCTATTTCTATCAAAGTGTTCTTTTACTCCAGTAGAAATGTGATAAAAGAGACATTTCAGAGTGGAAGGTGGCATTCCAGCTTTTGAAAAGAGCCTGGTGATTTCTGGCAGGAGCATCAATGGTGTAGAAGGGAGAATTCTCCTCCAGGTCTGTCTGTCACCTCCTCCTGCCCTGGATCCACCTGGTCTGGTCCCTTCACAGAGATAACCTGCGGGTCGCAGTATCGGACACACAAAGGACGAGGCAGACAGCAGAAAGTCAGTCAGGAAAGTTCTACTTTAATATTTCTGACTCCATTTATATACACCTTTGACAGAAGGCAAAGTATTGGCCACACAGGTTGCCACCTCTCCGACCTTATAGGTGAACATCACCATCAATCATATTTCTCCTCCAAGAGGAGAAATATGTAAACAAAGTAGATAATTCTAAATATATACATAGTTTACATGAAGCTGTGTGAGAATCTCCGCTACAAAATTGGAAACACTCACAAGGCAAGAAAACTTAGAGGGACACCTGGGGATCATTGAAGCAATTTTAATAAGGAAAACATAGAATTAAAACTTTGGAGGAGTGTGTTTGCCAATGAGTTGGGAATCCAATCTTAATTCAAAAGAAAGTAAAAGGTGTTACAGAAAACAATTTTTTGTAATTTCTGGCTGAAACATCAAGGCATGAAGTTTTCTCTTACAGGAACACAAACAGTCTTTGAGAGTAAACAAAGGACAGATGTTTGTAAGTCTGAAAAACTTTCCCCCACCTGCACTGAATAAAGGCGGAAACAAATTCCCATATTCTGTTTAAAAAAAATTTAAAAACCTATGGCTTTATTTGAGCACGAGTGAAGAAATTCTATGAAGGTATCATGTCTACTGTGGAAGCCTCCCATTTTGAAGTAGCTGAAATCTGATCTTACTCTCCTTATCACCTCCCTTGACCCAAATCCTAGACTCCTCCCCTGGAATACGTGATAAGACCCTACAACCTTGCCGCTGCGGGCCTCTCACTCTTGCCCTCTCTTGCTCTTCGCCTTCTCCTCTCTCCCTGGCTCGGGGATGGGGTGAAATAAAATGGACTCTTGTGCTTAACAAAACAGAGACTTGTTTTGTCTGTTTCCCTGATGGTGCCTGAACCTCCCTCGACACGATGACCACTGTAGCCACGTGGGGCTCAAATGGTGGAGAATGTGGGCAACCAGTGAAGACAGACCGACCGGCACCCCATAAGTCACCCGGAGATTGCTACACCTTGCGGGACCCCCATCTCCCATGGAGGCAATATACTTACAGGGAGGAAAACATCCAGTAAGAAGACCGGCCCACTGGGACCAAGAGATGAAACTAACATCTACCATCACAAGTCATTTCATTCTTCATGGGAGGGAGTTTTTGCAACAAGGACGGTGCTGGGGGCTTTTACCAACTCTCCTGACAGGTTTGCTGCAACTTACAGACAGTAAAGCAACTTATGGACGATTATGGACAATTTGCATGCAGAGTGTGGGTGCCCTAAATCAGTGGTCCACCCTCCTGTGAATCCTCACATTTTTCAGTTGCTGTGAAGCTGCCTGTAATTTTCCTTACCCTTTGTTTCTAAGAGTGCGGCAAGGGGTGAAAACTGCCAGAACGGCTCAGAGTTGGTACCGTCTCTCCGTCACCCTGCCCGTCTGCCACCCCTAGCTCCCTTTCCTGAAGGCAGGACAAGATCAGAAACTGTCCAGAAGTGATGCGGGTGTGCTACCGTCCTCCTGCTGTCCTTTCTCCTCCTTTGCCACATCTTTCCATATCCCCCGTTCCCTGCCCGGGAAGGCAGTGGCTGCGCCATCCTGGGCGCTGCTTCTAAAAAATGGCGCTTGCCATGCGGTTTTTGAGATCCCCACTTTCCTGCTGAAATCCTTTTCTGCTCCTGTGCCTGCCCTTCCCTCCCACCTACCTCCCCACTTTCTGCCGTGCAGCTGCAGTTGGCTCTGCCCCAGGCCCGCGCGGCAGGGGAGGCGAGGCGGGGCCGGTCAGCCCGAGAGGGGCTGAGCCCTGCCCTGAGCCCTGCCCTGTGCCCTGCAGGCGTCCCCGTACGGGCCCGCAGGGCAGAGGTGGCGTGGCGGAGCTGAGCAGCCGCAAGAGAGGCCGAGCCCTGCCGTGTGCTGTGCATTCTACCACTGCCACTTTCACTGTTCCTCGCTTGGCAGTCATCGTCATCAATCCAACAGAATAACACCTGCAACACCAGTTGACACCAAAGCTGACACCAAACACTAAGAACTCTGCCCCTTGTGAAGAGGAGATCAAGAAGTTTCACCCCTTCTGGTCGGAAAATCAAAGGCCAAAGGAGATTGAACTATTAGCTCATTAAGTGAAAATGCATTCATTTAATTCAATATCATAATTTCTGTTACCTTATCCTGTGTAAGCCTCAAATGCTTTTCTATTGTTTGTTATTTCAGCTTAATAATGTTCATTTTAGTTTTGTAAACCAGTAAATCATATTCCCGAAAATCCCTTTATCGTAAGTTATTCAACACGCCTTTTAACCAATTTATAAATGGAGGAGTTGTGGAAGCCTCCCATTTTGAAGTAGCTGAAATCTGATCTTACTCTCCTTATTGCCTCCCTTGACCCAAATCCTAGACTCCTCCCCTGGAATATGTGATAAAACCCTACAACCTTGCCCCTGCGGGCCTCTCACTCTCACCCTCTCTCTCTCTTTGCCTTCTCCTCCCTCCCTGGCTCGGGGAGGGGGAAATAAAATGGACTCTTGTGCTTAACAAAACAGAGACTTGTTTTGTCTGTTTCCCTGCTGGCGCCTGAACCTCTCTGGACACGATGATCACTGTAGCCACGCAGGGCTACAGTCTACCATTTCTCAGAGAATTAAAAAGAAGCAAAGGAAAATTATTCTCACAGCTGTTCTTTATTTCCTATGGCTGACTGAAACAACTAATTCTTCAAATACATTTATTCCACTATCTTTAAGGAGATGGTTCAAATCACAACCTCATCAAATTATGTTGGGTGTTAATTAACTAAATATTTAAAACAGACGGTGTAGTGAAATGAAATTTAGGATGTTCATCTGTGGATATCATTCAAGATAGTTTGGGGTAATAGCGTGGAGATTTTAAAAAAGAAGCAATTCAAGCCAACAGGGAATATTTTAAATGTGACTATGCCTGCGGATAGTTCTGTGCTATCTGACCCTCCTTTGGCTGCGAGTATCACCAGCCTGTGACAAAGACTCAGTCTGTGCCTTACAAATTTAGCTCTGTAGTGTCAAAATGTTTACCAGCAGCAGCAGCAGCAGATCAAAAGTTATAGCCCATGTGTATCCTGTGAGGTTTGTTTTTACTCCTAGAGAAAAATATGGCTTGTGCCATGTGGCAAAACTTTTGAAATGCACGTGTTGAAGGCTCTGCTATAAGGATGAATAAATGAATTGTGAAAGCAGAAAGTTGTAGCTGCTTTTGTGACTTTGCACTGCAGATTGTTACTGAATGTCTGGGATTCAGCACACCCCTGGTCTTCCTTCTCTTTTTCTGTCTTGGTATTTCTTCATGCTAAAAATTTTGTGGATTTTTGTTTCTGGTGTAAAATTTATACAGCACACACAGACAAGAAATCATGAAAGCAGATCTGTCCTGTGACCTTGGCATTCCCTGGGCAGCCACAAACAGGAAATGTGAGACTTGTCTGGTATGAGATTTGCTCATTATGAGGCACAAATACAACAGAAAATGGGGTGGATCAACAGAAGCTATGCCCCTCTCCTGCAGCATCCTCCCCCCTTACAGGTGGCACACACAGGTGTCCTGCAAAGAAAGAACACCAAGTTAGATGTGTTCATACAAGGATTGTTTATTTTCTCCTTAGGAAAAACTGCAATTCCCTCCCAGTGATGTCAACTCATACAGGGGGCTCTTACAGGGGGCAAGATAAAGAATCCATCCTGCTTTCAAAGTGGTTTCCTACCCAGCAAATGTGCCACGTATTCCCTGCTTTTTAACAACAGACACCTTGGTAAAGAGTTCTCTTGGTTTTTAAGGGATGCCCAGTGCTGAAGATACTCTGAGGAAATAAACGTTTTAATGCATGCAGGAAAGAGAGGAAGGATTCCTTTATAAAGGAAAAGATAACTAATAGGTGAAATTCAGCTTTATGCTTCTTTTACAAAGCATTTTAAAGGCTGTAAAAAAGGTATTAAAGGGAATAAAACAATTTCATCCCCTATAAAGTGGAATTAATGGTCTAAGCTTGATACAATGATTTTGTGTCTGCAGAAAGGTTTTAGCACCTAGTTCCTACTGAGAAAGGGCAGCCTACTTAAAATAGGTGTTTACACCTGTTTCTTTTTTTTGATTTTGCTTACTTGCTTCTTTCAATTTGAATTTTCACACAGGGGAAGAAAACTCCAAAAAACAAACAAAAAATATCCCTGAACCACAAAAAACCGCAACCAACCCAAACCCCCAAGGAAGATAACAACAATGAAAACAGAAGCAAAACCCCCAAACTTCAAAGCTCTACAATAAAAGATGCAACAGCAGGACAATGTCTGAGCAGAGTACAGAAGAGATTTTTACAGAGTGTCCAAGCTCCTGAACCAGGAACAAGAGACACTGTAATATCCCCATCCTTGGAAGGGATTCAAAATGTGAATGGTGTGACCATGAGCACATTTCAGATCTGATTTCAAAGGTCAGAATCTTTGAATCTAACTTGGAAGATGACCCTGATGGGGTTGAAGCACCCAATTCCAGATATCCTTTCTGACCAGAACTGTTCTCTGAGTCTGTGACCCACAGGGTACAGATGACTTCTGCTGCGGTGTCAGTGTCTCTCTGCCTCAGCCAGCCCTGGCACGACGGCAAGAAGGGGCACGGCTTGGTAGCTGAATGAACCTTGCCGATCCCGTGGGTTCTTATTTGCCTGCAGAAGTGAAGTGACAGCAGCAGGAAAGAAGGAGAGAGTCTGCTCAGGGTTCA
>JBBMKD010000115.1:12083836-12094496 GCA_037834095.1 Argya squamiceps
TACCCTTTTTTCTTTTTCTTATTAAATTGTATTTCTGACTTGGAGCCTCTCGTTTGTTTTGCTTTCAAACCATTACAGTGGAAGATTTGAGAAGTTTGTGTCAAATATAACTGTGGGAGAAAGTGCACAGGCAAATAATTCCATTTCAGTCTCACTTCATCACGTTCTTCCTGTTGATTCATTCATTCCTTTCTCCCCACAGTATGAATGTCAGTGTCATGTTAATGCCTTTTTCATCACCATTTAGAAAGTCAATTTGTCAGACCATTGAAAAAGACCTATTTAAACTTTCAGTTACAGCTGAAAAATTATTCCTCTTTGTAAAGAACTCAAACCCAAGTTTCTCTGAAAGCCAGAAATGGTTTTAAAATACACTAATTGAAAATGTACTTAAAAATTTAATGTTATGTATAACTGGGAAAACCCTAATACTTTTCTTTTTCTTTTATGTCTTTCTTCCTGAGTGGTTTTTTTTTTTTTTACTCTCTCCTTCTATGCTATTTTCTGCAAATGCCTCATTTGGCTCAAAAGACTTTTCCAACCAGACAGTCCTGCAAGAGACCTGGACTGATTCATGTTATTTGACACCTGACCAGACTTTCTGCTTCCCTGTGCAAGGCCCATGTTATCCATGGGATTTAATCTAAAATAAAAAGCAGTGGGTCATTCCAAGGCTGAAAAAGCAAAGGTGTTAAAGGACCACTCACAGGAAGATCAGTCCTGTTATTTCTGGGGCACCAGCAGGAAGTACATGCTTAAGCTGGTTCTAAAAGTAACTATGGCTACCCATGTGTGCTTCTCTTTTCTCTGTTAGAGAACTGAGCAACTTAAATTTTAAAAAAAATCAGTTGAGATGAGGTTAAAAATTTGCATGACAGACTGAATTTTCTCAAAATTATTCCATTCAAACACAAGGATTTGTAACTTATGCTATGAACTAAACTGAGATATTGTGTCTGTCATCATCTCCAGGAGAACATAATTTATGTTATTTTTGCTGTCAACTGTGAAGTTCCTGGTTTGGGGCTCTTTAACAAATGGGAAAGAAATCAGTACAGGATAGTTCAACTCTATCTTGTAGGAAATAATCTATTTTGTGAATCTCCTTCCTATTAACACGCATAGAATCAGTGGCAGAGACAATCTTGGGGCTTTATATTTTTACTTTCTATTGGAAAGAGAGGATATATAGGAAGCTGCTTTAAATAATATTGTGGATATGCATTTGTGTTTATGTGTGAACATACATATTCACCTGTACAGCCATCCCACACACTGATATTGGTACATCCATAATTGTATAGGTGTTAGAGGAGGTGAGGACAGGAGCTGACATAGCTAACAACTCCCCCAGCAGCCCTTTGAACATGCAGAGTATGTAAACACCCACAGATACTGCTGTGAACTACTGTGGTAAATTTAATATGAAACACCCCCTCGCAGTTACTGCAGAACTCCTCAACCACCCAACAAAAGGAATCACTCTGAACCACTCAGGGGCTTCTGAAAAGGCTGCTCAAGAGAAACCAGAAGGAACATCAGCAGTGCTAAATCAGGATGTTAGAGTAATATCTATATTACATTATTTGGGAAGACTAGTGGTCCCACAGCTGCTAAATGCCACACACTACTTTCATTAGGGAATTGGGATATTTA
Source organism: Argya squamiceps (assembly GCA_037834095.1). Lineage (NCBI taxonomy): Eukaryota > Metazoa > Chordata > Aves > Passeriformes > Leiothrichidae > Argya > Argya squamiceps. Next base: position 12,085,493 of record JBBMKD010000115.1, read on the forward strand.
GCAAGAAACACATGAGATGGAAAGAGAGGAAACTTGGTGGATGTTGCTATGTTACAGTGATTGTTCTGAGAAACCTCTCCAGTGGAAAGAGGATTCTTCTGACAAACTTCTGCAAACCACAGAGCTGGTGCACTCCAAAGCCAGCCCATTAATTTGATCATCTTCTCTGTTACAGATTTCCCAGTTACTCCTGCCAATGGACTTCCTCATGTAAAACCAGGTCAGTGTCTCTGGGGGAGAATTCTGGGACTCAGGAAAACCTGCAGCCCCATGGGCATGAAGGGTCTGCAAGGTGAACTAAATCCTCTCTCCCACAGCACAGACCCTGCCTTCCACAAGACTTTCTGAAGAATTGGCAACTTAGGTTCTCAAGGAATTCAAATTCATTGTCTTGAGAAAATAGATCAATTGTTGTGTGTGCAAAGTGACCTTTAAAGCAATTAAACTAATTGTTATCTCAAATGAAAAGCAGCAAGAAATCTAAGCAATCTCAAATTAGTCTAACCTGTCATATCTACGACAGCAGGGAGACACTTTCATCCGCCTTGCTGACTTTTTTCATTGATAGCACACTGAAAAGTTTCAGGTGCACCTGAACAAATGACATTTGTGTAATATTTCTTATATTTTCAGTAAAAAAACCCAGATATAAGTGTGCATGTCATCCATGACTACAAGTCAGAGCATTTATCATAAAGGACACCTAAGGCTTTTAATGTGGTGGTTATCTTTTTGAAAACTAAGTTTATATCCTCATGAGTACATTTATTGCTGGGTGGGACCATTCCTGGACACAGAAGATCAGTTGGCTGTACCAGCATTTCATGAGGCCAGTCCCTGGCACACCTTTGGCCTCTGCTGACCACCAGGTCCTTCTGTAATTCCTGGGCATGATATGGCAGCAACAAAACTCAAAGACCATTTTCTAACTGGCAATTTTCTGTAAAGATCTTGTTCTGGAAACAAAGCAAGCAAGTGATGATCAGCCGTGGCTTCTGGTGTGCCTGTTCATGCTGCTGAGCAAAGAGGTTGTAAAATATATTGAATTTTCTAATCTAGACACAGCTCTTGATTTCCAGCTCCATGGTAAGGACTGCAGTGTTAAAAGAAACAGTAGTATATATGTATGTCTATTCTACGCTAAAATCCTTGCTGGTTTAATTTATTTACAAAATGTTTTGAGTTTGTTTTCTTTTTAACACCAACACTTCCTTACAAGAACTTTAGGTGTTTTTTCATACTGCAGAGACTGAAGACAGAGCACCAGCTGGGGGACTCAGAAGGAAAGCACTCCTTGGTGGACCTTTGAGTGGTGGACTTTTGTTTTTCAGAGGCTGTCTGTAGATATTATATTGTGGATAACATTAAGGTCCCTCTCAATCCAAGGGTTAAAGACTGGGTTACAGAGAGATGATGTACTCAAAAAAACCCCACTCAAAGACTCTCTGCATGTGTTCTCCGCCATGATGCACATGAGAATGAGGTTGTGAGTGTTGCAGTGCAATAAAATCCTTTCTTCCCAATTCTTCCTACTCGCCCTGGAAGTATGTGACAGGAATAAAGGAACAGGGAGAGAAGAGAGAATGTCTCACTAACTCAGGAAAAAGGCATGCGAGTTAAAAGTTCCATTTCATGCAAGGATGATGTACTTCCCTTTAATAAATGAATCACAAGACTCTTGTGTACTTTATATGATCTGCTGTACATTCACACCATATCCTGGGAAAAAACCCGATGTTGTTGCAACAAAATAGTTTCTGAAATCAAAGGGAAAAGAACCCCAAACAAACCAAAAAAACCCTAGAACAACATTTGACTAGAAAATAAAATCTACAGAGAGATAGAGAGGTACCAAACCTATTTGCAATAAAAACAAACAAACAAACAAGAACAAACAACAAAAAAACCCCTACATAAAATGATTGGTTGGTTTTTTTTTTTGTTAAGAAATCTTCCAAGAGTTAACAGTTGCAATAAAAATGCTCTGTTAACACCCCTCATCTCTGATATGACAAACTGCAAATAGAACTCTAATCCCTATGTAGCCAACCTTATAAATCAGTGTTATGCTGCTCTCCAAGCATCAGGGCTAGAAAAATCGTACTGTGAGTTGTGCTAACTTTGGATGTAAAGAAGATCTTAAGGATATGACAAAGATTCCTGATGTTTTACAGCTACCATTACATTAATTATATGGAGATCTTATTGCAGCCTTTCATATTAGAGAGGGCTTACAAGAAATATGGAAAGAAGGAGGGATTGTCACCTTTGCATATAAGCTTTACAAACTTGAACAGGATGTTGTTTTTCACTCTTGTATTTATTTCCTTCATTGTGAACTCATATACATCCATGTGACATTACACAAAAATGGACCAAAACTGAAACAAAAAAATTCTCCAAACCTTGTATGTTTCCGACATAGTAAAAAAACAGAACCCCAAAATTCAGACAAACACATAAAACCCATAATAATTTCTGCCTCCAGAAACTGAAACAGAGCATACTTAGTGGCCAGACTACAGATCTAACTTTCAGTTTACCTATGAAAATGTTATTTACTCTGAAAAAGCCTCTGAAAAAGCTGTGTGTGCATGTGACAGATTGTTACAGGACTTGGTGGTATGTAAAAGGCTCCAATGCATCAGATGTTGTTGGCAAAAAAAAGGCACAAGCACTTTAATCATCACTCAAAGGACAGTAGGTACAGCTGGGATCAGAAGAAATTGATGAGCTGAAGGGTACAAGTGATGAGCACATACCTACAAAGTGACAAGAAAAATGTGTCCCGGCTTGCTGAAATGCAGTCTTAGAATTACAAAAGATATGTTTTCAGAAGCCTTCTGTGGGGGTTTTTGGCATCACATACAAGGAGTTTTAAGGAGACATTGGATGTGGCTTTTTTTTTCCCTCTCAGAGAGTCACCAGGAATTTCATGTCTGGATGCACAGAAGGGATTCTCTGGAGGCAAAGGAGGCTTTGCAGCCACAGACTGACAGATTAAACAGCGTGGGCTCTAGACCAGGTGGGGAATGTGTCAAACAGGGTGTCTGGAAGCTCTTGCATTTACATCTTTCATGATATAATAAAGGTAGAATTGGTGGAAAGTGAGACAAAAGAGGTGAAACAAAAAGGTAATAGGCAAGGAAAGCCTCTTAACAGTGGCAGCCTGATCAGATACGTATCGTCCACTCCTGTATTTCTTGTGGCTATTAAATATCATCATAGTCATCATCATAAATAATCACAGTCATTAACCAGGGAGCTCAAGTGACAGCCGTGGAAAACTCTGGCTTTGTGGAGAGAGTTCCCTTTTAGAGGGCAGAATCTGAAAGACTTAAGTGTCAAAAGCATCACTTCAGAAGAAAATCCCTAAAATACTACAGGAGAGCTTTGCTCATGCCATTTCTGCAGGAAAACCTGCATGACAGCCTGGTTTCAAGTGTATTAATTGTTCTTTCCTCTAATGAATTGCTGCTTCTGTAAGATTCTCTCTAAGGTAAAGGCAAGGAATGGGTTGATCCCAGGTCATCAAACAGCTTTGGAATAACAAACAGCCTTCAAATAAAGATTGAAAGCTCTTTGAGGTAATTAGTTGTGGTTAGTTTTGTAACTAGATTAATGATTAGTGAAAAGACATAATGGGCAATAAAACACATTGAAGCAGCAGACTAAGACTAACACTAACAGTTGAAGACATGTATTGAACCTAGTGGAAAAATATATCAGATTTAAAACTGAGAAGGCACCAAAATAACAGAAAACAGACCTACATTTTCCACTCCTGTTATCATTTTTGTCCAAAAGATGATCAAAACTAACCCAATGAAAAAGTGCATCACTAAACTCCTCTTACAACACATTAAATAAAATGTCAATAAAACTTCTCTCACAACTCAACAATGCTCTTTAAATGACAGTTGAAGTCAGGATTTTCCAGGATCTGGGGCTTTGGTTCCTCTGCCCAGGTTGTCCTGTTCCTGGACCCTTCTCCATTACCTCCATCTCTCACAGAGAATCTCTGATCCCTGCTGATACCTACAGTATGATATCCAATACCTTTTTTTTTTTAATCCCAAGGAGAAGAGTTCTGTGTCACTGTAGCAGATATTTGATCCAACTACACTGAATTTGCAGCATACCTCCAGTGCAGGCAACAACATTAGCATTTTCATAAAAGTAAAATAAATAAGCACAGAGCCACGGTGGGTTTAGGAACCACCTCTGCTGAGAGAAAGCTAAAATATCCATGACTTACAAATCAGACCAAACTCCTGGAACGATCTATTTCTATATCAAAAATTGTGTCCCATCTGCTGCTACAAAAGGCACCAAATATGAGAAGGCAGAGCTAGGAGATTCCCCGCTGTTTTTAATATCAGATAGTAATAAGGCACAATTACAAACTGTGACCACTTCATTTACACCTCCAAAATCTATGCTGGGAAGGAAAGCTCCTAGGCTGGTTATAGGTAAGATTTTGTAGGCACATACTCTACTGAATTTGCCATTTGCATAGAAACTGTGTCTCACCCTGAAAGACCTGGTTACCAGGCTGTCATTCACTGGTTTCCTCTCCCTGTTTTCCGTGGCTACATGACTTTCAATAAATTAAGATTAATGATGGCAGGGACTGACATAACCCCCCAAAAAATAAATCTGGGTAGGTTTGATGTTCTTAAAGAAGATGGAGGGTTTTCTTGTAAGAGCCCACTCCTTTCAGTAGTTGTGTAAGATGAAAGAGAGTTAAGATGGACTAATACTGATGATATTCTCTAAAATGGTAATCAAGACCTTCAAGACAACCTTAGGGAGAAATGTATTTCCTGTTACCCTCTGACACTTGCTTACACTGAGTACATTTCAGTGTTTCATTTGGCTGCTCTGCCTTTAAGGGAAAATGGATTGTGGGATTCATAAAGGAATTGCAAGTTTGTTTTACTACTCAGTCACTAACTCACATCAACTCTGAAAAAAACCCCAAACTATGCAACTAAATAAATATAAAAATAATAACTAAGCAATAACTAAATAATAAATGAGCACATAATAACTAACTCCATGAAATTATTTTCTCTCTCCTGGGAAATGAGCTACAACAAATTTATGGGCTTTTTATGCATATGTTAGCAACAGCAGCATTCACTGAGTGACTGCTGCACATCATTGTTATTGCAGAGCTAGGGAAGTGTCTGTGAATTGCCAACTCCTACACCCATGTTGCCCGACCTTGACTGGGCAAACAGCAGCATCTCTTTGTCTGCACCACAGATCTGTTTTAGCATGACATTTGATGTGGTTTATAACTGCTTTTACATGCACGTTTTTTAAAAAGTGCATCTAATCCTTTCTTCCTAGGAAGACCAATCAGTGCCTTTGCCCACCCACTGCCAAGAAAAAACTTTTAGGAAGTATAAATACAAGGGCAGCAAATTAATTTTAGAATTTCACTTCTAATGTCAGCTTCTATTTGTTTTAAGGACTTCCCTGATTTCTACCCCAGAATGGCAGCAAGAATTGTGACTCAGTGTCTTTTTGACAACCCACAGAATAAAGCAGTGGTACCACTGATGCTGATGAGAAAGAAGTTAACAGCACACACCAGCTGCCACACACATGCAACTCTGAACCACTCCCACTCCTCATAACTACCCAGCTTACCCTCATTTTCTTGTTCTTTTTGCTTCTACCTTACATTATTCTCTCACTGCTTCCCAGTCGCTTTTGTTGTTGTGCCATTGAACTCCACTGACTGCTTCTTATGCTCAGTTGCCAAGAAACCGCATTCTTTATTGCTAATACTGGTGTGTTCTCCCTAGTTTACTTCACATCAATAATTACCAACAGCCACCTGCTCCTGCCTTGATAATCTATTTTTTCATGGAAAATCATCTCTGCAAGAGGGTTTGTGCTTCTTTGCAATACTTGAGAAAAGAATGGGAAGCAAATTTAGGCATCAACATGAAAGTTGGTTAGGTAGGGACAGAAGGGGTTGAAATCCTCTTCCATGTATTTATGTCAAATCTGTAAATACTGTAAGTTTGCTTAGCCACTGATGAATGGGATTTCCACATTTTTAACTCCTGCATTCTTTTCTTTCACTCCCTCAGCATTTCTGGAACTCATTTCCCCTCTGACTCACTTTGCTAATTGTCCTTGGTGACTGCTTTGACTGAAATGAAGTTTTATTAAAAGACTTCAGCATAAATTTCACTGCCACACAATGAAAATAAGATTATATTTTTCTAAGTTGCTTCTCTGTCTCTAATCTGTCACCAGGATGACACTTCAGCTTCTCTGTTAAGCCACCACCAAGCTTCAGCTTAATGCTGTATTGCCTAAGGGACCCATGATAGTGGAGAGAAGAATGATCCAAGTCATTAAGGGAGGAAAAAAAAGTAATAAAAAGGAGTGATATAAAAAGCATAACTAGACCATGTCAATTTTTCTCTCTCTGTTTCTTATTTAACACATGTATGGAATTAAAGCATCTGTTATCCTGATGGCTTGGAGTGTAGAACAAACATCGTTCATGGGATTCTGAAAACTTCATGGTCTTCAATAATCAGGACTCAAAGAATGCTATTAAAATTGTGTGTAAATGCAAATGCTTCTAAAAATTGCAAAATAATTGGCAAGGGAAAACACACTGAATTTGTTTGGGGTCCCCCCCTTTACAGTGGACAGGCTGCTTTGTTTTGAGGAAAAAAAAAGTCCCGAACTTGTTCACCCTCAGGAGTTTCTAAACCAGAATTTCAAGCTATTGCAAATTAAAGAACTTCAGCTATGAATTAATTTCTTCTCCTTACTCCATCCACTCAATTAAACCCACAAGACTAAACTGTTTCCTCTTTTCCATAGTATTAAACATATGCAAATTTGTTTTCCTGAGTCAGTCTTAAATTAATTTGTCATTAGAGGCAGAGTCTGCTAAGCTATGCATTTCAAAATTAGCCACCAGGAGGGATAAGTAGGAGAAGCATTTTCTCTGGGATTAGTTTTGTACAAATACAAAATATCAAAAGAAAATGTTTAACAATGTGTTTTGGGGACACTGATAATTAGCGGCTTAATTATTTCACAAGCTTTTCTGTTGTAGCCTTTGCAGCACCATCCTCATTAGATCAACATGACTTCATGTGCCCCTTGATATTTAGCAGCTGTGCTGCATAAATTCTGCAATCCTGGGTAACTGCAAAAACATTTTTACAAAATGTCAAATGAATAGGAGGGATGAGGAAAAAAAAGACACACTTGTATAGAGAAATTTTAATTTCTTTCAAATAGCATGATTAATAAAAATAATCTTAATATGCCTTTCTGCTAACACCTTGCATGAACGCACACAGTTGCCAGTCTCAATACAATACGCCTACAAAGATATTTTGAAAACAGAAAAAAATAGTGAACTATTGTTTCAGGATACAGGGTTTTTTTCCTGAATAAAGAATATTTTCTGCAAGAATAAGGGAAACAGAAAGAAGACTGTTGTGGCAAACAGTAGCTGAGCTAAATGCACGTACTTGATCTTTGTTGTTTCCTATGTTTTGGCAGGGAAACAGGCAACTAGCAAAGATTTACTGATTTGCTTCAGATAAATCAGGTGCCTGGGATGGGATGTCAAAATGGGATGTTAAAATAGGACACGAAAACGCCAACATGCAGCCCTGCCAAGCAGATTGCCTTTTTTAATTTTCACTGCATTTCTGAGCTGCTGTTTAAAGTTTTGTTTTTATTTTTGGTCTGCCCCACACAATTTGTGTGGTTTATGTCTGACAGCTCCTGTGAACAGAAATGCTTTCATTAGAAGTAGAAGATTTGCTAAATCTGTAGCACTGGCAGGCAAGCACAGTGATGCCATGGGCACAACTAGAATATGCCTTGTGCAAGAGCTCTCATGTCCTTAAGGAACTCCAGAACAAAGAGCAGATAAGGTTTGCATCCTTCCATACACTGGTATACATTTAACATGTATTTCACATGTATAGCATGCATTTCTGTAGCTTAATACATGACAGTACATGAACTTCATGATCTTTAAATGTATATTTCTATGTTATTGTATATATCTTCTTTCGTGGTTAAACTGAAAAAAAATTTATCCACAATGTGCAGACTTTAAATCTTCATTGCATTTCCTCTATGGCACAATTACAGTTAGACTTTTTTCTTTGTGTAGAGGGTGGGGAAGAGTGGTAGCAGAAATAAAGGACGGAAACATGGGAAGAAAGTCTAAGGACTGTGAACACTTTTGACTTGCTAAGTTATTCTTTCCACTTTCTGTGTACATTTATAGCTCATAGAATCACAGAACCACATAAAACTTTGGGCTGGAAGGGACCTTTAAGGATCATCCTGTCCAACTCTGGGAAGGTGCCTCAACCAACTGGAATGGGGCATGATGTTCATTATAAATTCGCATCAGCCTGCACAAAGACACCTGACACTTGTCAGGGAACTCTTTATTATTATTTTTTTTTTAATTTTACATATCTATCTTTTAATTTACATACATATCTTTTATTTTACAGTCACCTTAACTCCAGCAGCCAGCCCACTCTTTAGACTTGCTGGCTAACAAGTCCTTAGTTTTGTACAGTGCATTTCAATCAGCTCTCAACTCTGCACAAGGAATTTTCAGAAGTACTGCCTGTGGAAAGATGCTGAGGGTAAAATCAGAGGAAACTGAGAAATAATATTCACATCCTAACAGAAGTTATAACAGTACAGAAAATATAGGGTAAAATGCTGCTGTCCCTGGATGGAATGTGGCTGGAATGCTTGAGACCCATTCCACAATGATTGCCACACCCAAAATCTGATTCCACAGCACCTGCTAAGGGAGGTGGAATGGAGGGTGAGTGGCCAAGCTCTGCTAGAATCCTTGCAGGCTGGGGAATTCAATGGTTCTCTGCAGCTGATAAACCCCACAGCACCTGTCAGCCAGGGCAGAGAGGAGATGTCCTGCTGCTGAGCCAGCAGCTGGGGTGGAATCACTCTCCTT